>OZ012736.1:419708092-420308092 GCA_963859935.3 Lathyrus sativus | reverse complement strand
TACCTCAAGAGCGCATCAAAGCCCATCATTCCAAAAGTTGGTTAACCAAGGATTAATCCCTTCATCATGCAAGATTCTGGGGAAAGTCATCTCAAGGTCATCTCATGACAAGCTACTTCCAAGGAAAAATTCTCCAAAGACCCTTCCAGACTGGGGCAAGCTGAACTAAAACTGGGGCAATTCCTCTCTGTGTTTTCAAGCTTATCGAGTAACCTCTTTTGAGTTCAAAACGAGTGTTGGGAAATCATGTTGTTTGCCCACCTGACCAAATCACCCTTTAGCCTATCTTCAGACTCCGGTTCCCGTCCGGTAGTCAATTCTCCCTTCAAAGTCCAATTCTTGTCTGGAAAACAATAAAAAACAATTCTCGTCTGACGATTAAACCCTTTTGCCACCATTTCTCGTCTGGTAATTCACCTTCAAAGCCCAACCTCGCTTGGCACCCAAAACAAAATCCCAACCATACTTGGCACGACCATCACCCCTAACCTCCATGTCCTTACATCCCTTACATTTTTGCATACATCCTGCATCATTATGTGAGTGTTTAGCCAATCATTCTCAAAGATGCAGATTTCCTATGGGTACCCTGGTAGGATCCTCCCGGAGTGTTTATCCATGCACTTACCTTTTGTAAGTCTTTTCTGAGCCTTTTGCATGAGATATTTTCTCACCTTACCTTTTGTAAGGGATTACATTGCCTTTCGCGTGACACCTTTCTCTTTCGCTTTCCTTTCGTAAGCGTATCTTTGCTGTCTTTTACACGCGACAAAAAACTTTGTTTTGGGTATCTTCGATCAATTTGGACGCTTGATGCTTATGTGGCCAAGAAATGAATGGTCGCCATACTTAAAGAATATCATCTCCGCCGTTGTACCTGTGAGGTCAAATGATGTTCTAATACCCTATGAAAAGTTCCCTCTGCCCTTGCAAGAGAGTGGTTATTACCCATCCACTTACCTTTTGTAAGTCCATTTTGAGATATCTTCTCATCTTACCTTTCGTAAGGGATTTCATTGCCTTTCGCATGAAATCTTTTCCCTTCACTTTCCTTTTGTAAGCATTTCTCGCTGTCTTTTACACGCGACCAAACTTTGTTTTAGGTATCTTCGATCAATTTGGATGTTTGATGCCTATGTGGCCAAGAACTGAATGGTCGCCATACTTAAAGAATGTCATCTCTGCCGTTGTGCCTGTGAGGTCAAATGATGTTCTGATACCCTTTACAAGTTCCCTATGCCTTTGCAAGAGGATGGTTATTACCCTCCACTTACCTTTTGTAAGTCCTTTCGTGTCTTTTCCACGGAATATCTCCTCTCTTCCTTTCGCATAGGACTCGCCTTACCATTCGTAAGGGATTTCATTGTCTTTCGCATGAAATCTTATCCTTTTGCTTCCCTTTCGTAAGCGTTTCTCGCTGTCTTTTACACGGGACCAAACTTTGCTTTGGGTATCTTCGATCAATTTGGATGCTTGATGCCTATGTGGCCAAGAACTGAATGGTCGCCACACTTAAAGAATGTCATCTCCGCCGTTGTGCCTGTGAGGTCAAATGATGTTCTGATACCCTTTACAAGTTCCCTATGCCTTTGCAAGAGGATGGTTATTACCCTCCACTTACCTTTTGTAAGTCCTTACGTGTCTTTTCCACGGAATATCTCCTCTCTTCCTTTCGCATAGGACTCGCCTTACCATTCGTAAGGGATTTCATTGTCTTTCGCATGAAATCTTATCCTTTCGCTTCCCTTTCGTAAGCGTTTCTCGCTGTCTTTTACACGCGACCAAACTTTGTTTTGGGTATCTTCGATCAATTTGGACGCTTGATGCCTATGTGGCCAAGAACTGAATGGTCGCCATACTTAAAGAATATCATCTCCGCCGTTGTACCTGTGAGGTCAAATGATGTTCTAATACCCTATGCAAAGTTCCCTCTGCCCTTGTATGAGAGTGGTTATTACCCATCCACTTACCTTTTGTAAGTCCATTTTGAGATATCTTCTCATCTTACCTTTCGTAAGGGATTTCATTGCCTTTCGCATGAAATCTTTTCCCTTCGCTTTCCTTTTGTAAGCATTTCTCGCTGTCTTTTACACGCGACCAAACTTTGTTTTAGGTATCTTCGATCAATTTGGATGCTTGATACCTATGTGGCCAAGAACTGAATGGTCGCCATACTTAAAGAATGTCATCTCCGCCGTTGTGCCTGTGAGGTCAAATGATGTTCTGATACCCTTTACAAGTTCCCTATGCCTTTGCAAGAGGATGGTTATTACCCTCCACTTACCTTTTGTAAGTCCTTTCGTGTCTTTTCCACGGAATATCTCCTCTCTTCCTTTCACATAGGACTCGCCTTACCATTCGTAAGGGATTTCATTGTCTTTCGCATGAAATCTTATCCTTTTGCTTCCCTTTCGTAAGCGTTTCTCGCTGTCTTTTACACGCGACCAAACTTTGTTTTGGGTATCTTCGATCAATTTGGATGCTTGATGCCTATGTGGCCAAGAACTGAATGGTCGCCACACTTAAAGAATGTCATCTTCGCCGTTGTGCCTGTGAGGTCAAATGATGTTCTGATACCCTTTACAAGTTCCCTATGCCTTTGCAAGAGGATGGTTATTACCCTCCACTTACCGTTTGTAAGTCCTTACGTGTCTTTTCCACGGAATATCTCCTCTCTTCCTTTCGCATAGGACTCGCCTTACCATTCGTAAGGGATTTCATTGTCATTCGCATGAAATTTTATCCTTTCGCTTTCCTTTCATAAGCGTTTCTCGCTGTCTTTTACACGCGACCAAACATTGCTTCGGGTATCTTCGATCAATTTGGATGCTTGATGCCTATGTGGCCAAGAACTGAATGGTCGCCAGACTTAAAGAATGTCATCTCCACCGTTGTGCCTGTGAGGTCAAATGATGTTCTGATACCCTTTACAAGTTTCCTCTGCCTTTTGTCTAAGGATGGTTATTACCCTCCACTTAACTTTTGTAAGTTCTTCCGTGTCTTTTCCACGAAGTATCTCCTCTCTGCCTTTCGCATAGGAGTCGCCTTACCGTTCGTAAGGGATTTCATTGCCTTTCGCATGAAATATTATCCTTTCACTTCCCTTTCATAAGTGTTTCTCGCTGTCTTTTACACGCGACCAAACTTTATTTTGGGTATCTTCGATCAATTTGGATGCTTGATGCCTATGTGGCCAAGAACTGAATGGTCGCCATACTTAAAGAATTTCATCTCCGCCGTTGTTCCTTTGAGGTCAAATGACGTTCTAGTACCCTATAGAGGTTTCCTCTACCTTTTGCAAGAGGATGGTTATTGCCCTTAACTCACCTTTTGTGAGTCTTTTCGTGTCTCTTTCACGAAGTATCTCCACCTTGCCTTTCGCAACATTTCAACTCACATTTAGTAAGACCTCCCGTGCCTTTTGTACAGGCTCCTGCCAGCTTACCTTTTGTAAGTATCCTCTCTACCTTTTGTAGAAGGAATTTTTCTCCTAACCTTTTGTTCAGGAGTCTTTTCTGCTTTTCGCAGAAGAAAGTACGATCATCCTCTCCTAAGGGAGTCTCCTATCTACCTTTTGTAGAAGGAATTATCTCCAAACCTTTTGTTCTGGAGTCCTCTCTACCTTTTGTAGAAGGAACTTTTTCTCCTAACCTTTTGTTATGGAGTCCTTTCTGCCTTTACAGAAGGAAATATGATCGTATTCTCCCAAGGGAGTATCCTCTACTTGATGTAGAAGGAGTTACCATCTCTTCAAACCTTTTTTTTTTTGGAGTCCTCTTTACCTTTTGTAGAAGGAATATTGTCTTCAAACCTTTTGTTTCGGAGTCCTCTCTACCTTTTGTAGAAGGAAACATGTTCTCCAAACCTTTTGTTCGGGAGTCCTCCTTGCCTTTTGTAAGAGGAAAATCAATTTCTTGAGTCCTCTCTGCCTTTCGTAAAAGGAATATCTCACATCTCCATTTTCGAGTCCTCTCTACCTTTCGTAGAAGGAATATCTCATAATCCTTTTATTTTAGAGTCCTCTCTACCTTTCGTAGAAGGAATATCTCATAATCCTTTATTTTTTTAGAGTCCTCTCTACCTTTCGTAGAAGGAATATCTCATTTTTATATTTTTAGAGTCCTTTCTACCTTTCGTAGAAGGAATATCTCATAATCCTTTATTTTTTGAGTCCTCTCTACCTTTCGTAGAAGAAATATCTCATAATCCTTTATTTTTAGAGTCCTCTCTACCTTTCATAGAAGGAATATCTCATAATCCTTTATTTTTAGAGACCTCTCTACCTTTTTGTAGAAGGAATATCTCACATTTCTATTTCTTGAGCCCTCCCTATCTTTTATAGAAAGAATATCTCCTAGCCAATTTTGGTCCCCTATTACGAGGTGCCTCCTTTTTTGGCTGGCAAAACACTCATGTTCATTCCGCATTGCATCTCAAGTATTTCATTGCATCCCTTTTAACCCTTCTTTACTAACAAGACACCTTTTTCAAGCCATCTCGCTGGCTGCCTACTTTCCTTCCACACCTCTCCAGTTGAAAATCCCGGGTATTCTAGTATTTAATTCTCTTCTACCATGAATGTTTGAGTACCTTTATCCTCCATACATTCAGGTCCAAGAGGATTAAATAGGCGCAGCTGTCACACCCTCATTTTCACCTTTAGCCTTTCATGCCCTACATTCGCCATATCATACATCATTCTATTGCATGTCGAGCATGTGGGTTCACAAAGGTAAGGATTGGGTCTATTCATTTGTTTTCCATTTCAAATAATATAAAATTACCTATCATGGGCTACATGGAAGAAAAGGTTCATCATTTAAGGTTTGATTCAATTTGGAAAGTCTACTCATGTAGATTCCTTCAAGAAGAAGTTATTTGAAAAATATTGGGACATTCAAGATAAATATTCTTAATGACATGAAGTGCAAGGCCAAATTCAAGACTTTTTCATCCATGTTTGTTTCTATGGTCAAGTGGAGTTCAAATTTGAAAAGCATGAGTCAAGATCACAAGTGCATAATTCAAGACTCCATTTATTTCAAATTCAATGGTATAAGGGAAATCCATCATTTAAAGTTCAAGATTCATGAATTCAAGGCTAGAATTTTACAAAGGGAATTTCATGACATTACAAGAATTTCATTTGTTACAAAATTTCCAACTCTAAGTAATGTTTAGAAATTAATTTATTTCTAATCTTGATGCAAGTCTCTAATCAAATTCATGCAATGGTACCCTTCATGCCCCAACAAGCTTACGTGTTCCACATAATGCCACAAACATCCAAGGAAAATAATTAGGACTTAACTCAACAATGGAACATGTCAAGATCAAGACTATATTTACTTGCATGGGTAATTTTAATGTGATCCAAAACAGCCCCATGCAAGAAGTGACAATTTGCATCATATCATAAAACCATTACATGTCACAAGACCAAAGAAATGAACCCACAATGATGCATCTACACATCTCAGAATTTTTCAAAATGCTGTCAAAAAGGTAGTAGCATTGACCACAAGAGTTGTCCAAACACAAGCCAACAAATGAGTACAAGGTTTTAGGGCAATGTAGAGTGCTGCAGAAAAATGACAGCATAGGCAAGTAGTGCAGCAAAAATGCAGCATAGCAACTTGCATGGAAATGGAAAGAAAGAGAGTGACATGAGGAAAGTGGCAAGAGACATTACCCCATGAAAAAATATGATGTTTGGGGAGAAGGGAAAACCATTGTGTGCTGAGATAAGAAGGAGAGCAGGCTGCAAACAAAGACACTCAGCATTCATTACACATTGAGATTGAGAGCAAGAAACCCTAGAGAGAGAAAAATCAGAAAAAAGTGTAAGAGAAAAAATAGAAAAAAAGAGAGAAAACATAAAGAGCACTCATAACCCCTTGAGAGAGCAAGAAAGGGATAAAAAACCAGAAGAAGGAGGTGGACCATACGAGCACATCCAGCAAGGGCCATTGGTGAAAGAGAGGTGTAGCTCTTGAGTATACTTTCTCTCAAACCCTTATCTTTTTACATATTTTGCATGTTTCATTTCTATGTGATTTTTGTGTTGTATATGTTGTAATAAGGTCTTGTATGACCAAGAAATGTTGTAAGAACAAAGGAAAGGAGATAATACGTAACTTAGGTTGCATAGTGACATGAGTTGGAAAGCTCAAAATACTGTCACGTTTGCTGGCAAGTTCGCCTAGCGAACTTTGCCATGTTTTTCCACTGTTTCTATAAAAAGGCACATTCTGGGCAAAACAGCATGAAGTTCACCTAGCGAACTTCTTGATGTTTCATTTCTTTCATGTTCACTGGCACCTTCGCCTAGCAAATATTGCCCCATTTCGCCTCTGTTTGCGTTCGCTAGAGGTTCGCCTAGCGAACTTTGCCCCCTTTTGCCTCTGTTTACGTTCGCTGGTTAGTTCGCCTAGCGAACTTCATGATGTTCTTTCGCTACAGCATTCGCCTAGCGAACTTCCCCTTGTTTTTCTAATTTTTTCCTCAAAAACATTTTCTCAAGGAGTTCTGTTTTTTTCATGTTTTGTGTCGACTATCCAAATGTGGTTGCACGACCTTTGTATGCGAATGTTTGTGGTTATGTTTGACTTTTGGTTCCAAAACTATTTTCAAAAATAAACTCTCAATTTTATCGAGCCATTTTCACCCTTGTAAGTCGACCGCCTTGTGCGCTCACCATCGACCTTGTTCGCATCACTTCAAATATTTTTACAAACAATAAAACCCTTGATCCACTATCAAGTGGTATTTTTTTCATAAAAAATCCAAAACAAAATAAATATACGATTAGGGTTATACGCCATGAACTTTAAAGTGGTGGAGAAGGAATGAGAATGGAACCCTCCTACACTCGTTCCAAATATTTTGAATACAAGGCGCTCGACTTGGTTATTCGAAACATTCATCTCTATCCAAAGTTTTAGTGTGATCCTAATCAAGAACAATTTCATTTCAAAAAACCTAAAAATGACATCAACTCATCAAAAAAAATTTCGCCTTAGGGCATCAATCTGAAAACCCTTTTTCAAGGTATAAAATCAACCAACAAACAATCATTTCACAAGCCTCCGAACTACGGAGCTCTGATTCTTCACTTCTTTTAAGTAAGGATACATAGGCACAAGGGCCACAATCCTTGGCGAGCATTAAAATAAAAACCAACCCCCTCTTTTCCCTTAAGTAAGCACACCTTTTTATAAAAACACCCATTCACGCTAAACAACCTAGAAGGTTCCCATCGAGTACGATGGATGCGAGGGGGTGCTAATACCTTCCCCTCGCATAACCGACTCCCGAACCCTAAGACTTGGTTGTAATGACCATGCTCTTCTCCCAAAGGTTTTATCGCTATTTCCCTTTCCCTCGTTGGGATAAATAAAATCCAGTGGCGACTCTGTGTCATTTTTCGCGTAGCGAAAACTGTAGGGTTTGATGAAAGGATGGATGAATTTAAGTATAAATTCTCAGAAATTCAAAAAGACCCGAAAGCTCTCCGAGGAAAAGAACTATTTGGCAAAAATGCTTCTGATCTCGGTTTGGTTCCTAATGTCAAAGTCCCTCCAAAGTTCAAGGTTCCGGATTTTGAAAAATACAAAGGAAACACCTGTCCACAAAGCCATCTTGTCATGTATGCTCGGAATATATCGGCACAAATGGTACATGGGGTTAGACGATATGAAGATTAAAACATTCAACAATCTCTGCGAAGCCTTCATTAAGTAATATAAGTACAATGTTGACATGGCACCTGACCGGGATCAACTAAGAGCCATGAATCAGAGGGATAAAGAAAACTTCAAAGAGTATGCTCAGCGCTGGCGCTAGTTAGCCGCTCAAGTTACACCGCCATTAGAAGAGAAAGAAATGACTAGGATCTTTTTGAAGACACTCGGTTCGTTTTTTATGAGAGAATGATAGCCAGCTCATCCAGTGACTTCACTGAAATGGTAAATATGGGTATGCGTTTGGAGGAAGGAGTTCGTGAAGGAAGGTTAGCTAGGGAAGGAAGTACCCCTAGCAGTGCAAAAAAGTATGGAAGTAATTTTATAAAGAAGAAAGAACAAGATGTAAGCGTCGTGCATCAAGGGCGACCAAGGATGAGGTATCAACAACCTCATCAAATTGCTACCATAACACCAGTACTCAACACTCCGGCTTATCAACCGCAGTTTGCTCAACCATATCAACAACCTCAAGCCCACGGGCTCCATAGCCACAGACACAACGCCAACAAAACCAACAATCTCCTCAGCAAAATTGACCACAGTTCAACAACAAGGGTCGTGTGATATAAGACTAGACTGTGATCCAATTCCTATGACGTACCCTAAATTATTCCCGGTTTGGATACATCCACCAGAGGTACCCAAAAATATCCCATACTGGTACAAAGTAGGTAAATTTTGCCGATACTACCAAGGTGCTCCGAGTCATGACATTGAGAATTGCTACGATTTAAAGGCAGATGTCCAGAGGCTGATTAAGTGCGGGATCTTATCCTTTAAAGATTCCAACCCTAATGTATAGGATAATCCTCTACCTCAGCATGGTTCATCCACTGTAAACATGGTTCAGGGCTGCTCGGGAAAATATGATGTATTTGATTTGAAGAATATTCGAGAATCTTTAGCGAAGATGCATAGTGATTTGATGAATATGGTGTTTTTCAATCATGAGCAACACAACTATACTGACTATTCTATTTATTCTGTAAACTCTCGATGCTGCCGCCTTGTGAGAGAAGATATTCAGGACCTATTAAATAGAAGAGTTATTATGATTACATATGACAAAGTTCTGATTCCGGTAGAAAGAAATGAAGAAGCATTTGTTATAGTGCCCCACTTCAAGGAAGTGGAGCGCATTGAAATTACATACTACAGTAAAAGACCTTCTGTAACTCCCTTGGTAATTAATATGCTTGGACCAATTCCTTATGCTTCCAATAGGGCAGTCCCTTACAGATATAACGCCACAATGACAGAAAACAAAAAGGAGGTACCTTTACCTATTTTACCTTCAATTATTAATATTGTAGATGTCAGCCGAGTAACTAGAAGTGGTCGGGTTTATCCTTCAACACTTCCAAAGAATAAAGAGATTTCATTCGAGCGACCTATCACAAAGGATACAACCACAGGGTAGCCAAGTGGAGCTGATTCTTCCTAATCTGATGAATTTCTGAGGCTGATCAAAAGAAGCGAGTACAAGGTCGTGGATCAGTTGTTACAGACCCCATCCAAGATTTTTGTACTGCAGTTGTTGATGAGATCAGAAGCTCATAGAGAAGCGTTACAAAAGGTGTTAGAACAAGCTTACATTAAACATGTTGTGACTGTTGAATAGTTGACGACATTGTGGGTAATATTACTTCTAGCAATAATCTCGGGTTCTTTGAGGAAGATCTCCCAGAAGAAGGAAGGAAACATAATATGGCATTACACATCTTGGTGAATTGTGGGAATGATGCGTTATCTAGTATACTTGTTAACATCAGGTCTTCGTTGAATGTGATGCCTATGACTACCCTATCAAAATTATCATATCAAGGACCGCCAATGAGGCTGATCCATGTCATTGTTAAAGCTTTTGACGGATCTAGGAAAATGGTAATTGGTGAAGTGGATCTACCAATGACTATCGGATTCCAAGTTTTTATGATTACATTTCAGGTCATGGACATTCGCGCCGCATATAGCTTCTTTTTAGGAAGGTCGTGGATACATGAGGCTAGGGCAGTTACCTCTGCACTGCACCAGAAACTGAAATACACCTTAGAAGGAAAAATAGTTACAGTATGTGGTGAGAGAGCCTTGGTGGTAAGTTACCTTTCTTCATTTTCTTATGTGGAGGCAGAAGAAGAAGTTGGAACTCAAGCCTAGGCACTTTCGATTGTTGATGATGATACCCGAAAGCCTGAAGTTTCTATGTCATCTTTCAAAGACGCACAACGGGTTGTGAGTATTGGTTCCCAGGAAGGATGGGGAAAGATGTTATCTCTACCTGAGAATAAGAATAGGGAAGGTCTTGGTTTTGCTGCCATCTCCAACAAACAAGTCGCCATAAGTCCTTTTCTCCACCTATTGAATAAGTATTCCGTAGCAGAGGGATTATTCATCCACCTCATATTAATGTGGTATCTAAAGATGAGTCCAAATCGGACGGTTCTGCAAGCCTCTCCATCCCATACGAAGACTATGAGCCTTACATGGAAGATCTGGGTTATGATTCAGAGACTGAAGACGCATGTGTGCCTTTCTATTCTCCTAGATCAAGGAGTAGGGATTACAATTTTGAAGTCAATGTTGTCACCGAAGAAGACTCCGACGAAGACCTACCTAATTTTGTGACTCCGGGAGTAATAGCCAGAAATTGGAGTGCAGTTAACGTCCCTACCATTATTCATATATCAAAGTAATCATTTGATTTTGTTTTTTCGCTCTGACCGAGGCGAAAATTTATTGTGTGGGGTTATTTTAAATAATTCCATTTGCTCTGCCCAAGAAAAAGGTGATCTTGTTAGGGCGTGTTGTTCAGCTTTGCTATCATTAGTAAAAACATTATTTTGTTTCATATCTGTTCTTTTATCCTTTTTCGTTTTTCTGGAAAATGATAAAAATAAGCGATAATCATTTTACGTATACACACATTTTCACTTCATAAAGCTAAATAAAACCATATCACATGCGCAGATTGTTGCACGAACAAAATATTAGAAATAATGACCTGTTACCTTCACCAAACTTCAAATTTCCTATGTTTGAAGCTGAGGAAGAAGAGGAAGAGATTTCCAGACTACTCAAAAACAAAGATAATGCTATTCAGCCTCATAAAGAGCCTGTAGAAGTGATTAATCTGGGTACAGAGGAAATCCGTAAAGAAGTGAAAATTGGAGCTCTGCTCAAGTCTGACGTGAAAGAAAAGATGACTGAGTTGCTTAAGGAGTACGTCGACGTGTTTGCCTGGTCATATCAAGACATGCCTGGTCTTGACACTACTATAGTGGAGCACCACTTACCTTTGAAGTCAGAATGCTCGCCGGTCAAACAGAAACTTAGAAGAACTCGACCTAACATGGATTTAAAAATTAAAGAGGAAGTACATAAACAAATCGATGTAGGTTTTCTTGTTACTTCTGAATACCCATATTGGTTAGCTAATATTGTGCCTGTTTCGAAGAAAGATGGAAAGGTATGTATGTGTGTTGACTACAGAGATCTGAACAAGGCTAGCCCGAAGTACGATTTCCCGCTGCCTCACATTGACATAGTGGTAGACAGCACTGTGAGGTACGATATTTTATCTTTTATGGATGGATTTTCAGGTTACAATCAAATCAGGATGGCTCCTGAAGATAGAGAAAAGACATCTTTCATCACACCTTGGGGCATATTTTGTTACAGAGTCATGTCGTTTGGTTTGAAGAATGCTGGGGCAACATATCAGAGAGCGATGACCACTCTTTTTCATGACATGATGCATAAGGAGATCAAAGTGTATATAGACGATATGATAGACAAGTCTAAAACTAAGGATGATCATGTTGAACACTTGCTTAAATTGTTTGGTCGACTGAGAGAATACAAACTTCGGATGAATCCTAACAAATGTACTTTTGGTGTACGGTCAGGGAAACTTTTGGGTTTTATCGTTAGCCAGAAAGGTATTGAAGTAGATCCCGACAAGGTTAAAGCCATTCAAGAAATGTCGGCTCCTACTACAGAGAAACATGTCAGAGGATTCTTGGGACGCTTAAACTATATTTACCAGTTTATATCTAACATGACTACTACTTGTGGACCTATCTTCAAGCTTTTGAGAAAAGAACAAGGTTATGTTTGGACTGAAGATTGTCAGAAGGCTTTCGATAGTATCAAGGAATATTTACTAGAGCCTCTTATTCTGATCCCTCCAGTTGAAGGACGACCTTTAATCATGTATTTAACTGTATTGGAAGACATTATGGGTTGTGTACTCGGTCAACAAGATGAAAAAGGGAAACAAGAAATGTTACTTATTATCTGAGCAAGAAATTCACCGACTATGAATCCAGATACACCATGCTTGAGAAGACTTGTTGTGCTTTAGCATGGGCCTCCAGGAGTTTACGACATTCTATGTTGAGCCACACTAATTGGCTTGTCTCTAAGATGGATCCGATCAAATATATCTTTGAGAAACCCGTTTTAACTAGAAGAATCGCCAGATGGCAAATGTTGTTGTCAGAGTATGACATCTAATACCATACTCACAAGGCTATCAAAGGAAGTGTCCTGGCTGACCATTTGGCACATCAACTTATTGAAGACTGTTGCACCCTAAAATTTACCCACCCATTTTCTAACTTTGACTGGCTTTTGCTTCACATCTCATTTGCATATCATCTAGGTAGTGCATTTCTCGCATACTGTCCATGTTATCAGTCGGATTGAATTTATCGGGATTTCAGCCGCTTTGCTCGCATTTTAGATGATTTAAACTAATTCAAATGAGAAGTTCCATGTCGAAATCGAGCGAAATTTGCTCTCTTCCTGATGATTCAGTCTGTGCTAACTATATTGGTGCATTTCGGTGTTCGCCATTTTTTCTGTTTTTATTTCGCTGCATTTTTGTGATTTTATTTCCTTTTATTTAATTTTATATAGAATTTAGATTAAAGTTTATAATTTAAGTTATTAGAATTTTTAATATGTTTATTAGAGTTTAAGATTCAGAATATAGAATTTTTTGAGATTAGAATTAGAAGTTAGGCTTTAAAATAGAATTTTATTTATTTTTAGAAATAGAACTTTAATTGGTTTCTTTTTTAGAAATAGTTTTTTTAATAGAATTTCATAATAGAAATAGATTTTTATTTAGTTAGAAAATAGTTTTTCAAATTTAGAATAGATATAGGTTTTTATTTAGATTAGATTAAGTTAATTTTAATTATTAAGTTAGAATAGGTTTTTATTAATTAGAACTAATCATTATTAGATTTTAGAGTTAGATTAATTGTCATTTAGATTAGTCAGAATATTATTATCATTTGTCAGTTAATTAGTATAGTTATTATCATTAGATTTTTAATTATCAGCAAATCATTAATTAAATCAGAATTAACACATTAATCCAGAAAACCCCAACAAGTTGTGCCACGTGTCGAACAGTGGGTATATAACCCACTGTTCATCTTCTCCCACCCAGTGAGAATCCGCAAAACCCTAGCGCCTATCCCTTGACCCTGTTTATCACTTTCATCATCCAAAAAACTTAAAAAACGGTTGCTCCCGTTGTTTCTGTTCCAACCGCCGTAACCCTCTCCAAACAACTCCAACAACTCAGACTTTCCATACGAAACCCGTCGCAAAACTTCCAGCTTCACCATTTTTAAACAAACTTAAAACTTCACTTCTTCCGCTCACTATCTCCACCGAACACCACCTAAACCATCTCCTCCTTCAACCCATTTTTGGCCAACCAACTTTCTTTCTCTGCCCACCTTCAAATCCACCATTAAAAGCTTCAAAATGAAACTCCGACCAACATCTCACCTTCGAAACCCAGAAAATCCTCTTCACCATTGAAACAACTCATCTCTCACCTCAAACCTTCGACCAACATAAACCAAAACGTCACACTTCACCAAAACTCAAACCCATTTTCATCTCCTTCGAAAACCCAGAACAAAACCCAATCGCGATTCTCAACCTCCATCAATCTTTCAACCCCTGTTTTTCACCATACTCTTCATCTCTCCCTCACCAACATAAAACCCATTTCGCGAAATCTGCTCCACCATAACCCATCCGCCATTTTCATCTTCCAAACTCGTTTCACCTTCAAACGGACGAAACCCTTCACACTCTCCTAACACCGCCGCAAATCGTCCGTCTTCAAATCCACGCCACCGCGACCCCATTCTTCTTCACCATACTCTTCAACAAACTCCATTCAACAACCACTCTCAACTCTCTTCAATTCGAAAACCGTGACACACACCAAACTAGAAACGAAAAATTGGAGAGGAAGAAAATTTACTTGTTGTTTTTTGTCAATTTTATTCAGTTTTTGTTATGGACTTGGGCTCACAAAGCCCGTATGACTCTGTTCAGCACCCTTTTTTTAGACATACACCCCCTATTTTCTCTATAAAAAAAATGTAAATTATTTTTCTTTTATAATTTAGTTTCTAAAAGTTTGTAATATATTACTTATATATTAGGTTTTAGATTTTTGTAAATATATGCTTTTAATATTTTTATATATAGTTTGTAAATATTTTTTCTAGCAACCTTTAGAGTTTTTTATATATATTTATTTTTCTAAATTTTAGAGATTATTTCAATATATTTTTCTTAGAGATTAGATTTTAATGTTCATTTTTGTGTGAGGATTTATTTCTGTATCTCCTCTTTTTTGGGTTGATGACGAGACCTCCAAGTTGTTATACGTCAAATTATTGATGGAAACGACAAGTTCGAGACTACTTTCTTTCTCGTTTTCATTTTCGACCGTTTATCCATCTTTGGTTATTTTCACCGCTTTTTGGTCAATGACGAGACTTCTGTAAACCGTTACCAGTCAAACTATTGATGAATAATGTTGCATCTGAGACCACCTCCTTTCTCTCCTCATTTCTTCTTCTTTCTGATTTTATTTTGACTTTCTTTGATCGATGAAGTCTTGTATTCGTAAGCGTCGGATTATCGAAGTCGATAACCTTCCCGATATCAAAATCTATGGAAAATGACCATTTGGGTCATTTTCTTTACTTTGGGATCGCGATAGACTACCTTCAATTAATCGACGTTATGTTTGCGATTAAGACGAGATCCCACTTTTTGGCCTGTGCGACACAATTAAATCGGAGAATGATCCTCAATATCATTTCTCCATCTTGTCCATAGCACGGATATTAATATGCAACCTCCTATAGTTTGACTTCCCTCATAAGTCGAGCTACGACAGTTTAGCGTCACATTGGTCCCGATTCGATTCACTTAACGCTTTTGGACCTTATATTCGAACTCATAACCGCGACGAGTGTTGTGAGTTAAGCGTTAGACACGTAGGAAATGATGAATGAGGAGCCTCTTCTCACATTGTGTAGAGTGTTTAGCATACGCCCATTGGGCAATATGCGACACATTCGCTCATACGTCTTAGGATTTAGCGTAGTGCATCCCGATCCGATTCCATTCTGTTTAGGCGTTCCAGGCCTAGGACCCTTTTCTCTCGCATTCGTGCGATCGAGACCCTATTTTCTCTCGCACCCGTGCGATCGAGACCGTTTTCCGTAGTTGGCCAAACTATGACTTCTCTAATTCTTCATTCCATAATGAAGATACGTAGGCACGAGGATCCCTATCCTTGACGATCAGACTAACAACCAATTTCCTTTTTCTCTCGCCCCAGTGCGATCGAGGTTTTCACACTAACAACTAACTTCCCCTTTCTCTTGCCCCAGTGCAATCGAGATCAACCTGTTATTCTGAACCTTTTCTCTCGCCTTAGTGCGATCGAGATCTTGTCCCGTAGTTGCCCGAACTACGTTGACTCTGACTTTCCCATTGCACGAGGGAATACGTAGGTACAAGACGGCGATGTCTTGGCGAGCAACCTTCCCCCCTCACTCGTAGTTTCCCGAACTACGTTGACTCTGACTTTCCCATTGCACGAGGGAATACTTAGGCGTAGGGAGGACGCTTTATTTGACCATGACTCTAAACCAGAAATTGTGAATTTAACATTGTTTCTTGAAAGTCTGTGACACTGACTGTTAGAACACAGATTGGTGTTTAATTATATCTCTATGTTTTGATGATAACTCTAATGAAATTTTGTATTAAGAAAATATATACTCTAATTTTGTTCAAGTGTTTTTGTTTCAGATATTAAATTA
Source organism: Lathyrus sativus (assembly GCA_963859935.3). Lineage (NCBI taxonomy): Eukaryota > Viridiplantae > Streptophyta > Magnoliopsida > Fabales > Fabaceae > Lathyrus > Lathyrus sativus. The sequence continues at coordinate 420,292,188 of OZ012736.1, read as the reverse complement.
AATACTCTTATGGAAGCAAAAATGCATCTGAACAGTATTCTACGCAAAGCTTTGAAGTGTCAGAAGCAAGTGATCAGAAGACTCTGAGCACTGCCATAAGAGACTCTGAAGCAGAAGCTGCAGAAGACTCTGAAGCAGAAGCTGCAGAAAACTCTGAAGCGTAGTTGAAAATTTTGCATGAAGAGTTTCAAGCATTGTTTCAAGAAGACTCTGAAGTACTTTACGCTGCAAGTACAGAGGCTTTGTTGTTCAAACTCTGCTCTGATTGAGATTCACGCTGAAGCACTCTGGCTGCAAAACTCTGATGACATCAAGACTCTGATGTTGATAACTTTGAGACATAAGCATTGTTGAAGAAAATATTATTCAAAGATATATTCGTTGGCATATTCCAAAAGACTCTTTCCTTATTCATGTCTGGCACAGGAAATCAGACAAAAGGGATTTGTCTGAACATTCCTTTTCTGATAAAGCTAGAGTCAATAGAAGAAAAAAGGCTACAGCTACACAGCAAGACACAGTCTTCAAGCATTGGACTTTCTAGTCTATAAAAGGATGTCTTCAACAACATTTCAAGGTTAACGAATCATTGACGAATTACTGAGAAATCAAATCAAAACTACTCTCAAGCTCTCATACAATTTCATTTCATAAACTGAATAGTTCTTATTCGTTCTTAATCTAAGTGTAAAAATCACAGTTTGTGATATAGCTTTTTAGAAGCAACTTAAACACTTGTTTAATTTACATTAATTTGTAAAAGGTTCCTTAAGAAGACCAAGCTGTGGTCAGAATTTCTTGAGAAGGCTAAGACAGTTGTTCTTAGTGGTTGACACTGTAATCTGTTTGAATATAGTGGATTAAGTCCTTGTGGAGAAAGGCAAATCACCTTGATAGGGTGGACTGGATTAGTTGAGTTCAACGAACCAAGATAAAAATCTTGTGTTGTTTTTATTTCCATAATTTTTCTAAACCCTTATTCAACCCCCCCTCCCCTTCTAAGTGTTTTTCTCACCTTCAGTTGGCATCAGAGCTCCGGTTCTGTTAGTGCTCACACTTCACCGTGAACAGAAAAGAACCGGTTGAGAAAAACTCCATACTTCTTGTTCTTTATTCATTATGGCTGCTGAAGCTTCTACTTCAACTTCTTACAACAACAGATACGATGATAAAGATAGAATAAGCACCAAACCTCCCATGTTTGATGGTGAGAAGTTTGACTACTGAAAAGACAGAATAGAAAGCTTCTTTCTAGGGTATGATGCTAATTTGTGGGATTTAGTAACTGATGGTTACACTCATCCTACCAATGATGAAGGGAAAAAGATTGACAGAAAAGCTATGTCAGATCAACAAAAGAAGGAGTTTAGAAACCACCACAAAGCAAGAACCATCTTATTGAATGCAATATCTCATACAGAGTATGAGAAAATAACAAACCGAGATACTGCATTTGATATGTTTGAATCTCTGAAGATGACTCACGAAGGGAACTCACAAGTTAAGGAGACCAAGGCTCTGGCGCTCATCCAGAAGTATGAAGCCTTCAAAATGGAGGAGTCTAAATCTGTAGAAACTATGTTTTCTAGATGTCAGATCCTAACTGTTGGGTTGAAGGTTCTGGATAAAGGCTATTCTACTTCTGACCATGTCAAAAAGATCATCAGAAGTTTGCCAACCAGATGGAGACCAATGGTCACAGCTCTGAAGCTTGCGAAGGATCTGAACAAGATCATGCTGGAAGAACTGATAAGCTCTCTGAGGAAGAAGAGCCTCAAAATAAAGGTAAGTTTGTTTCTTTAAAGTCTAACAAATCTGTTAAAGCGTTGTAGGTTATAGAAGAAAGTTCTGAAGAATCTTCTTCTGAAGAATCTTCTTCTGAAGAAGAAGATGAATTGTCCCTACTGTCCAGAAGGATCAACAAACTCTGGAAGCATAAACAGAGGAAATTCAAGAACTTCAAGAAACCAGATCAACGTAAAGAGTCTTATAGACACAGAAGATCTGGAAAGAAAGAGGTTGTCTACTATGAATGCAAGGAACCTGGGCACTATAAGAATGAATGCCCATAACTTCATAAGGAGAAGCCAAAAAGGAAGTCTGATCATAAAAAGAAAGTTCTGATGGCAACCTAGGATGATTCAGATGCATCTGATTCGTCATCAGAGTCAAAAGAAGAATGTGCAAACATGGCACTCATGGCTGACGTAGAAGACCATGCAGAAACTTCTGGATCAGAATCAGAATCAGATTCTGAGGAGGTATTTTCTGAACTCACTAGAGAAGAACTTTCTGAAAGTTTATCAGAAATTCTGGAAACCTACATCCAAATCAAACTCAAATACAAGAAGCTTCAAAGTTGTCTTGCATCTGAGAATGATCTGAGGTCTGAGGTTGCTGAGCTTAGAGCAGAAAATCTTTAAATAAAAACTGATTTAGAAAATGCTCAGAAATCTGACTTAGAACCTATATCATGCTCAAAAAATATTTTAGAAGAGCATGACTATAGCTTTCAGAAGTTTCTGGCTAGAGGCCTAGATAGAAGCAAGATGGCTTCAATGATCTATGGCGTTAGCAGAAACAACAGGAAGGGTGTTGGATATGAATCTTCTTCTGGGAAGGATTTAAATCCAAAACCTGTTGATAAAATGATCATAAAGTATTCTCCTCTATATACGCATTTCAAATTTGGTCATTTGAATGATATTAAAAACACAAGTTCTGATCTGAACAAACCTGTGTTTAAATCAAAACCTCAGAAGAACAAGGATGCTTATAAGGGAAAGAAATTCATAAAGAATTTCAAACCTACTAACCCCAGAGGACCCAAGAAAATATGGGTACCTAAAGATAAAATTATTTTTGTTGTAGACATCCTTAGCAGCAAAATTGAAACACCAGTCCTGGTACCTGAACTCTGGCTGCTCGCGTCATATGACGGGAAGAAGGTCTATGTTCCAAAGCCTGGAGCTTAGATCTGGAGGTGACGTCAAGTTTTGAGGGAACCAGAAGGGCAAGATAATTGGCTCTGGAACCATAGGTAATGGTAATCTTCCTTCCATTTCTAATGTTTTACTTGTTGAAGGATTAGCGCATAATCTATTGTCCATAAGTCAATTAAGTGACAATAGTTATGACATAATCTTCAATCAAAAATGTTGCAAAGCTGTCAGTCAAAAGGATGGCTCAATCCTCTTTAATGGAAAAAGGAAGAACAACATTTATAAAATCAATCTTTCAGAACTTAAGGTTCAGAATGTAAAATGCCTTCTGTCTATTAATGAAGAGCAATGGGTCTGGCACAGAAGATTGGGGCATATTAGTATGAGACGTATATCTCAGATTAATAAACTCAATCTGGTTAGAGGACTTCCTCAGTTGAAGTTCAACTCAGATGCTTTTTGTGAAGCATGTCAGAAAGGAAAATTTTCAAAATCTTCTTTCAAATCAAAAAATGTTGTTTCAACCTCAAGACCATTAGAGCTGCTTCATATAGATCTGTTTGGACCAGTGAAAACTGCATCCATCAGAGGCAAGAAGTATGGATTAGTCATTGTTGATGACTACAGTAGATGGACATGGGTAAAATTCCTGAAACACAAGGATGAGTCTCATGCTGAATTCATTAACTTCTGCAAACAAGTCCAGAACGAGAAGGATTTTAAAATTGTTAAAGTCAGAAGTGATCATGGTGGTGAATTTGAAAACAAATATTTTGAAAAATATTTTAAAGAAAATGGCATTGCACATCACTTCTCCTGCCCTAGAACTCCACAACAAAATGGAGTTGTAGAGAGGAAAAATAGAACATTGCAAGAAATGGCCAGAACCATGATCGACGAGACTAATCTGGCAAAACATTTTTGGGCAGAAGCAGTGAATACAGCTTGTTATATTCAGAACAGAGTGTAAGTTAGACCTCTTCTGGAGAAGACTCCTTATGAACTGTGGAGGAATAGAAAGCCCAACATTTCTTATTTCCGTCCTTTTGGATGTGTATGTTTTTGTTGAATATTAAAGAGAATCTGAACAAGTTTGATTCTAAAGCACAGAAGTGTTTCATGCTTGGGTATTCTGAACGCTCTAAAGGCTACATAGTATACAATACTGAGACACAAATTGTGGAGGAATCAATACATGTTAGATTTGATGATAAGCTTGGCAATCGAAAGCCAAAGCAGCTTGAAAATTCTGCAGATAGAGAAGTCATTCTCGAAGACTCTGAAGACTCAGAGGCAGATAAAGCTCAAGCAGAAGCAATGCCAGATGCAACTCCATTGGCTGCTCAGATGAAAAACTTGAATATTTTTGAAGAACCAAATGTTAAAGGATCATCATCCATAATCAAATCTTTTCATCCAGATGAAATGATTATTGGAAAGAAGGATGACCCTATCAGAACAAGGTCTTTCCTCAGATCATCTGGAACGTCACTTTTTGAGTTGGTGTCTATCATTGAACCAACTTCTGTTAATGATGCTCTGAACGATAATGAGTGGATACTTGCTATGCAAGAAGAGCTAAATCAATTCACCAGAAATGACGTCTGGGATCTGGTTCCAAGACCAAAAGGTTTCAACATCATTGGAACTAAATGGGTCTTAAGAAACAAATTGAATGAGCAAGGAGAAGTTGTAAGAAACAAAGCAAGGCTAGTTGCTCAAGGATACAGTCATCAAGAAGGAATCGATTACACAGAGACTTATGCTCCTGTGGCCAGGTTAGAGTCTATACGCCTACTCATTTCTTTTGCTGCACAAAATAACATCACTCTGTATCAGATGGATGTTAAGAGTGCCTTCTTAAATGGTATTATAGAAGAGGAAGTTTATGTTCATCAACCTCCTGGTTTTGAAAATGATAAATTTCCCGAACATGTTTTCAAACTTAAAAAATCACTCTATGGTTTAAGACAAGCTCCCAGAGCTTGGTATGAGAGATTAAGTAATTTTCTTCTGGAAAAGAATTTTATCAGAGGCAAAGTGGATACAACTCTCTTCTGTAAATCATTTAAGAAAGACTTGTTAATTTATCAAATTTATGTAGATGATATTATATTTGGATCTACCAATATTACGTTGGGAAAGGAGTTTGCTCTCTCTATGCAGGCTGAATTTGAGATGAGCATGATGGGAGAACTCAGATTCTTTCTGGGAATCCAAGTCAATCAAACTCCAGAATGCACTTACGTACATCAGCCTAGTATGTGAAGGTGCTTCTAAAAACGTTTAATATGACTGAAAGCAAGTTGGCTAAAACCCCAATGCATCCTACAAGCACTCTTGGTAAGGAAGAGGTAAGTAAGAAGGTTGATCAAAAGCTTTACAGAGGTATGCTTGGATCTCTTCTGTATTTGACTGCTTCTAGACCTGATATTCTATTCAGTGTTTGTCTGTATGCCAGATTCCAATCAGATCCTAGAGAGTCTCACTTAACAGTTGTTAAGAGGATTCTAAGGTATCTGAAAGGTATTACTAATGTGGGTTTGTGTTACAGAAGATCTGATAACTATAAATTAGTTGGATTCTGTGATGCTGACTATGCTGGAGACAGAGTTGAAAGGAAGAGTACTTCTGGAAGCTGCCAGTTTCTTGGAAGTCATCTAATCTCTTGGTTCAGCAAGAAGCAACCCACAATTTCGCTTTCAACAACAGAAGCAGAATACATTGTTGCTACTGGTTGTAGCATTCAGATGCTCTGGATGAAAAGTCAACTAGAAGACTATCAGATCCATGAGAGTAACATTTCAATCTTCTGTGATAATACTTCTGCTATATGCTTGTCTAAAAACCCTATTTTACACTCTAAGGCTAAGCATATAGAGATAAAACATCACTTCATCAGAGACTATGTACAGAAGGGAATTATTAGTTTAAACTTTGTTGATACAGATCATCAATGGGATGATATTTTTACAAAACCCCTTGTTGAAGATAGATTCAAATTTATTCTGAAAAATATAAGTATGGATTTCTGTCCAGAATAAAATGTTTTTATCAGAAGAAAATCTTCTCAGATGAAAATGTTTTAACTCTGAAGTATTACATCTATTTATTTATTATTTATTATTTTATTTATTGTGTGCAAATATGAACTGACAAGCCTCAGAGGATCTGAACGTTGGCTAACGTTTCATTTCTCAAAGAAGTTTCAGAAGCACATGCAAGCAAACACGTGTAACTCTGAATCTGAAAAGGTGGAGTGCACATTACTGAATTGACGTTTGAGGTACTGTTTTTGAATATTGAGTTTCTCGTTTTCCCCCCAATTGTCAGAATCATTAATTGCTTGAAATTATTATATTCTTTTTATTAAATGCTAAGTGTAAGCGTGCTGAACATGTCACTCTTGTGTGCCCTAATTTCTTCTATAAATACCACAACACTTCACTTTTCACACTTTCCACTCTCTCACACTCATGTATGCATTTCTGCTTGTTTCATTGTTTTCATCTCTCTCCCAAACCCAAAACCGTTCGTAACCCTAAAACTCTCTCAAGAACATCAATGGCTACTTCTTCATTAGCTTCTGCTCAGTTTCAATCTTCCATGGCTGCTGCTTCTTCTTCCAACATGGGTGTTATTGCCTTCAAGGAACCGGTTAGAACTTTACTCACACCTGTTGAAAAACTGGAAGTCTTGTGTGAATCCATTGTAAACTTTGAATCTATTGCTGAAAATGGGTATGACCTTCGTCCCATTGTTGATGCTCAATGCTGAACTAAGTTCTTTGATAGGCTGTTGGGACTAGTTTATCCATGTCTGGTAAAGGAATTTTGGATCCATGATACTACTTTCCCTAAGTTCATTGTTTCATATGTTCTGGGTAAAGAAATCATCATAACTGAAGATCTGATAAGGAAGCTCATAGGTTATGAAGAAACTGATGGTGTCACAAATCTGCCAGCTGGGCGTGTGGATATGACCTATGTGTATAGGGAAGTTTGCTCATCTGGAGAAGGTTCTAACAAGGTGAAAGATCTGAAGCCAAACTACAGGATCTGGGCTAAGATCTTTATGGGATGTATTCACCACAGGAAGTCTTCAAACTCTCTTGACTATGTAAACACTGATCAGATGTACTTCATGTACTGTCTGAGTCAGAGCACAAAGGTGGATCTGTCGTATCTTCTATTCAATCATCTGTGGACACACGTAAAACAATCAAGAGAAGAAGTCAGAACCAAACATCAGAAGATGAGGAACTGGATTCCAATGGGAAGACTTATTTCAGACATTTTGACTGAGAATGGTCTGGTTGGACATCTGATAGAAGCTGGAATGAAGGAAGAGTTAGCTTCTATGATAAGAAAACCCCTGAATGGGAAAAGTCTTCAGAGGATGAAAGTTGTAGAAGAAGTCACTTCTACACCAAAGCAAATAAATACTGAAGAGGTCAGCAAGAGAAGGATACCAATGGATGATTTTCCTATGTTCTTCGCTAATGAACCAAGGGAAATTATTCTGGAATACATTGCAACGTGTCTAAAAGATGGAACTCCTCTACCAACAAATCTAGTTCAGAAAGCAGGCGAACCTACTCCAGATCTTTATGAGGCAAGACACAAGAAGAAGAGGAAGGTTGCTGAAAAAGGATCTTCAAAACCCAAGAGGAAAGCCTCTGGTGAAGCTACTGTTGTCAAACCCAAGAGGGTCAAGAAGCAAAAGGCTAATCCTCCTGAGGCAAGTTTATATTCTACTCTGCAAACTGTCAAAGAGGTACTAACATCTGATCAACCTCTCCATGAACCTTTACCCTCCCCTTCACCTTCTCCTCCTCGTGTTTCTAAACCAAAGAAACCATCTGTTACAGCTCCTTCTATACCCCAACAACAACCAATTCCATATGAACCAACACATTCTCAACCAGCTCCTTCTGCTACCCAACAAGCAACTCCATCTGAAAAGCAAAACCTTGCACCAAAACAACAAAACTCTGAAATTCCCCCACCAGAACCAAAAATTTCTAAACCACTACCAGAAGAACCTACTCCACAACAACCTGAACCACAACCAGAACAACCCATCCCATCTGATCCTCAACCAATTGTTCCTTAACCAGAACAACATCAACCTTCTGAATCATTCATATATGATTTTGAGGTTCTTGACGTTCAACCTTTGAAGATGCTGTTTGATGTTTCTTCAACATCCTGTCATTCTTCTGCCTCATCTGATTCTTCTGAATCTGATGTTCCCCCAGAAGTAAACTCACCACCCTCTCTCCGTGGCTATGAACCAAGATCATCTAATTTTGTTTCGTTTGCTTCTTTCAAAACTTTACCCTCTGATAACCTTCCCTCTGGACTCAAACTCAAACACTTCTATCCAAAACATCAAGATATTCCTGAATCATCTGGCCAAACATCTTCTACACCCTATCCTCGTCCTCTGTTCATTATCCCAACCTTCACAATACCATCCCCACTAGAACAACCAAAAACGCCATCTCTAGAAAACTTCCTAAGACCTAAACCTAGAATGGATGTTGGTACGCTTTTTGATGGCTTCAAGAAGGAAATGAATGTGTGGATCTCTTTTGTGAAGAAAGACTGTTTGTCTAGTGTGAATCCAGATGCTTCTGAAGCCACTTGGGACAGATTCATCTCAAGATTCAACACTATTGCTTCAAATCTTCACACCATTTGCTCTGATGATGCAAAGGTGAAATTTGCTGAAGTTATCAGACAGACTTTTCTGAACATGAGTAAACCTCAAGTTCTGGCTCTGGAAAATGTTCCTGCTGATGATTCTATGAATGAAGATACTCCTCCAGAAGCAGCTGTTGCTGAGGAAACTGTTGTGCCAAATCAGTCAGCTCTGATGATTGTGGAACAAGCTTCTACTTCTGTGATTCAAGAACCTGCATCTGCATCTGCAATGGTCACTGATAGTGCTCCAGCTAGTGAATCTGCATTTGCACCTGCTTCTTCTGAGATCAAGACTGAAAGACCAGATCTAGAAGAAAAGTTTTCTCTGCTAGAAGCCAGCAACAAAGATATCAGAACATGGATGGTTAAGCAAGAAAAAACAACATATGAGATTAAGACTTGGATGTCTAAACAAGAGGAATCTAATTCTCAGATTACAGATCTTCTGAAGTTGATAGCCTCTCGCCAATCTTAGTTTCTTTTTCTGTTATGTTTATGCACATGTTTGCTGTGTTTTGTTATCTTGTTGTTTTCTCTGAATGTTTTATGGATTCTATTTATCAAATGAAGTTGATTGTTTCATTATCGGCTCTTATATTGTTTTTCTCTGTTAATCTTTTCTGTCTTAAAGAGTTTTTCTTTTTGATTATGACAAAAAGGGGGAGAAAACGAAATTTTGTTTGTTCAAAAATAAACAGTTACTAAAATGGAATTCAGACATAACAAATTATAACTAACATTGAATTTTAGTCTTTCATAACTATAACGTATCATCTGACAAAATTCATTGAAGTTACCCTGAGTATCCCCAAACTAGACTTTTATTCAAACCAGGTTTACCAAGCTCTGATAATTCAAACCAGGTTCTAATTACCAGACTCTGATCCTAGAAGTAAACCAGGCTTTGATTATAGAAAATAAACCAGGCTCTGTTTCTAGAAAGAAAATCAATAAGAGTAAACCAGGCTCTGGTTCTGGAAAGCAAATCAACCCAGTACCAGGCTCTGATTCTGGAAAGTATATTCTAACCAGGGTTCTAATCAGGCTCTTAATCTGAAAAGTATACTCATGAAAAAAGGGAAGTATTTTCTTCTATTAGAGTATTCATTTCAGGGGGAGATTCCTTATCTCAGGAGGAGTTATATATTTATCATTTTTATTGAACAAAATTTCCTATGTTTTTGTCATCATCAAAAAGGGGGAGATTGTTAGAACACAGATTGGTGTTTAATTATATCTCTATGTTTTGATGATAACTCTAATGAAATTTTGTATTAAGAAAATATATACTCTAATTTTGTTCAAGTGTTTTTGTTTCAGATATTAAATTAAATACTCTTATGGAAGCAAAAATGCATCTGAACAGTATTCTACGCAAAGCTTTGAAGCGTCAGAAGCAAATGATCAGAAGACTCTGAGCGCTGCCAGAAGAGACTCTGAAGCAGAAGCTGCAGAAGACTCTGAAACAGAAGCTGCAGAAGACTCTGAAGCGTAGTTGAAGATTTTGTATGAAGAGTTTCAAGCATTGTTTCAAGAAGACTCTGAAGTACTTTACGCTGCAAGTACATAGGCTTTGTTGTTCAAACTCTGCTCTGATTGAGATTCACACTGAAGCACTCTGGCTGCAAAACTCTGATGTTGATAACTTTGAGACAGAAGCATTGTTGAAGAAAATATTATTCAATGATATATCCGTTGGCATATTCCAAACGACTCTTTCCTTATTCATGTATGGCACAAGAAATCAGACAAAAGGGATTTGTCTGAACATTCCTCTTCTGAGAAAGCTAGAGTCAATAGAAGACAAAAGGCTACAACTACACAGCAAGGCACAGTCTTCAAGCATTGGACTTTCTAGTCTACAAAAGGATGTCTTCAACAACATTTCAAGGTTAACGAATCATTGACAAATTACTGAGAAATCAAATCAAAACTACTCTCAAGCTCTCATACAATTTCATTTCATAAACTGAATAGTTCATATTCGTTCTTAATCTAAGTGTAAAAATCACAGTTTGTGATATAGCGTTTTAGAAGCAACTTAAACACTTGTTTAGTTTACATTAATTTGTAAAAGGTTCCTTAAGAAGACCAAGTTGTGGTCAGAATTTCTTGAGAAGACTAAGAAAGTTGTTCTTAGTGGTTGACACTGTAATCTGTTTGAATATAGTGGATTAAGTCCTTGTGGAGAAAGGCAAATCACCTTGATAGGGTGGACTAGATTAGTTGAGTTCAACGAACCAGGATAAAAATCTCGTGTTGTTTTTATTGCCATAATTTTTCTAAACCCTTATTCAACCCCCCTCTAAGTGTTTTTCTCACCTTCACTAACGACCGCATAGGATGCCGAAACTTATCAGATTAGGTACATACCTGTGAGTGGGAGGGTTATGCAGGAAACTTGGCCTCCAACCAGCCCAGTATTCTACTTTTCTCTTTAGAGCGGACTTATGAACTTATCCAGTCACCAGCGCATCAATTATTCAGAGCTTTGTGGAAGCTATGACCCTTTGTTTGTTACATTTTTTCATTGCATTTGCATCTCATGTTTGCATATCCATCATCGGCCGAAACAGAAAGCTCACCCGTCTTTTGTCCAACCCGTAGTTGATTTCCCGACACTCGCATTGGACTTGAACTAACATTTGGAAGAATCATGAACTCGGGAGAGAAAAATTTGGTTGTTACAAGGTCAAAGTTTGAATTAATGAAGAATCAGTTGGATCAGCTCATGGAAGCCATGACAGCTATGACCAGAGGAGAGGCCAATATTCAGAGGGCTCCAGTGAACAATGTCGCTCAAGCTTAGCCTGTGCATATTCCTGTTGGAGAGCATACTATTGTCCGAGATAGAAATTCATCTTCTCTCAATGACTCAGATTATCAGAGCTTCACTTTCTCCGTGCCAGATTCTAAAAGGGTTGTTCCAAAGATTAATCCTAAGAACTCACAGACTGTTGAATTTATGAGAGGATATCGTTTGTTAGAGGAAAAACTTGACGCTCTAATGGGTCGTGATGCTCTTAATCTGAATGCTTCGAGCATGTGTTTGGTACCAGGCCTTGTAATGCCTCCAAAGTTTAAGACGCCAAATTTTGAGAAGTACAAGGGGGATAGTTGTCCGAAGCAGCATTTGGTGATGTTTTGCAGAAGAATGACCTCGTATGTCCATGATGACAAGCTTATGATTCACTGTTTCCAGGACAGTCTGAGTGGGGTGTCGCTGAGTTGGTACATGCAATTGGAAAGAGGTTGCATCAAATCATGGTCAGGCCTAGCCAACGCCTTTGTGAAGCAATGCAATTATAATATCGACATGACTCCTAGTCGCATGCAGTTGCAAGTCTTATCTCAAGAGGACAATGAATCTTTCAGAGTGTATGTTCAGAGATGGATAGAGTTAGCTTCTCGCGTTCAACCACCCATTATGGACAGAGAATTGGTTAACATGTTCGTGGATACTTTGCAAGGCCATTACTTCGATAAGATGGTTGGTAGTGGGGCCTCAAACTTCTCTGACTTGATGATAATGGAGGAACGTATTGACAGCGGACTCAAGAGTGGAAAAATTCGGGACACCTCAGATATCTCGATTTATGAAGCGAATCAGTTGTCAATTCTCAAGAAGAATGAGAGAAAGAAAGTGACGCCATCCTAGAATCTCCAATACCTCAGATTTAGTTTTCAGACATTTCGAGTCCTCAGAGTCAGCAACCTGTTGGGTCTGTGTATCTGATATCTGTTCCCCTCCAGAGTCAACAATCATACCGTCATCGCTCGCGTCAGCATGCTTGACAGAGACCAAGGAAGCCAGAGAGGCATTTCACTCAGTTGGCAATGTCGTACAGTCATATGTTGCCGAATTTGATTAAAGGTGGATTGATAGTGCCGAAGAAGATTAATCCGGAGATTCCTCCGTATCCGCCAGGTTTTGATGTCAACGCCCACTATGAGTACCATGCTGGGGCACAGGGGCATTCAACCAAAGACTGTAAGGTGCTTAGAAGCAAGATTCAGACTCTGCTTGACTCCAACATGTTCTTAGTCACGCCTCAGGGTATCCAGATCAACGATCTTCCTTCATCCAGTTATGTGCGTCCAGAAGAGTATCAGACTGACTTCGACGGGCAATTCTGAAGATGGTTAGCTCAGTAGCAAGTCAAGATTGGAAAGCCCAGTTCCCCGAAGCTGGAAATCTTTTTATCATGTCATTTCTTTGCATTTGTGTTTTCTTTTCTATTAAAGTGCAAATTTATCTGTAAAACATAATTATTTTCAATTGATAATAATGATGAAATGAATATGCATGTTTTGATTAAATCCATTCGTGTTCACTCAATATAATCTTATTGATGTCAAACGCTTATTTAAGTGGAACCCAAGGGAGGATGACGGAATTGAAAGACGCAAACTTCCGATTGTATGCTTTTGAATTAAACCTCTACTGATGATGTACATGCATTGTTTCAAATTCCTAAACACCGGAGATATAAGGATGGTAATCCCTTGTCAACCCCTTTGAGCCTAGTAGTAGGAGTTTCTTTCTGAAAACGAAAAACCCTTAATCTTAACCTGGGGCAGGGTAGGTGTCAGTTAATTTGACCGAGCATCCAAATCGCAGAATAAGTGTTCCCGTTCGAGGATCAATCACACCTGTAGAGGTTGTACCTAAATAGCCTACAACGGTTATCCCTCGCCAACCAAGGAGTTAGGCAATCACAATCCTTTCAAAAGTCAGACAAGCCGGTATCACACGACGTTCCAAAAAGAAAAAGAAAAAAAGAATCAAAAGAAAAAAATAAAAGCCCGCTAAGTCGATAACTTGAAAACAAGTGGCTTAGGCAAAAATTAGGGCATCCCTCTGGACTTCGAAATCAAAAGATATACTCAAAAGAGTCAGTCCAGGAAAAAGCAGGGAAATAAAAAAAATTGACGAAGAACAAGTCGTGTGACTCCAGACACCAAAGATGAAAAGCGAGTGATTGTCACTCCAAAAACTTGTGGTTTCCTTAACCATCACTCCTGTCATTCAACCTTTGAGAGGTGAGCGCTTGTGTCGAATTAGCTAAATATAGGATTGGAGAACATCAAGGAGAGTGGGTGGGATAAAACAAACTTTGAGCCTGATATCCTTTCTTTCTTAATCGTGAACCTGGCCAAGTTACAACCGTCAAAAGACATAATTGAAGCATGTTTGTTTCGAAAACATACTTTGTTAAATATCGCATCGAAATTGACTCCTAAAAGGATTTTCTTACCCTATGGGTATTGATGTTGACACCCTGATAAGTGATGCGTTCACTATATGTCACAACTTTTTTCCAGTGAAAAGACTTGGATTTCAAAACTGTCATATACATTGCATTAATATTACCATTTGCAAAGCGAATTATTTTACTTGCGAGTAAGTACTTGACATAAGGAGAGTTTCTACAATGGAAAGTTTGATTGAGATAAGATGCAGAGCGCCTGAATACTCCATTGAGCAGGGGCAAGTCATATCAAATGATCACATAAGGGGAGTCAGCCATTCCAAGATGCAGAAAATTTGGGGCAATCAGGTCGAGATTCGATAAATCTCTCGAAGATTAGTCAAAGGCATCTTCTGCACAGATCAACCAATCAGGGGCAAAGTCATTGCAAGGCTAGGGAGGGCCACCCCAAGAGCACAGAGGTTATCCTTATCCATAAGGCAATTAATCTGAAGCATCTCTCCGAGGTTAAAAATGTTGAGGCAGTTCATCGTAAACCATCAGGGTGCGGAGATTCCAGGTTTCCTTTCGAGGAAGATTTCTACAGAGATCCCACAGGCTGGGGCAAAATTAGAAACAAAGGAACTTTTCTTCTCCATATCTTCAGAGCTACTTGGAGCTATTCAAGCAGGTTCAGTAAACCTTCAAGTTCAAGACAAATGTCGGGAAGTCATGTTAACCATTGCCCTGACCCTTAAACCATAAACCTTGTATCCAGACAAGTCATTTCCTAAACCTTGTATCCAGACAAGTCATTTTCCAACCTTGTATCCAGACAAGTCATTTCCTAAACCTTGTATCCAAACAAGTCATTTTCCAACCTTGTATCCAGACAATCTGCTTTCCAACCCTGTATCCAGACAGGACATTTTTCAACGTCAGTCGTACCTGACCCATCACATAAACCTAAAGTCCAATTCCTATTGGCAACCACCAGAATGTCCAATTCCCATTGGTACCCATAAAATTTCATCTTCGAAAAATCAATCACCATCAGGTTTCACTTGTCTTCTCTAGCAAAAGTCCAATCATACTTGACACATCCAGTTATCCCCAGCAGAGTTGGCTTTATCTCTTCAGCATTTATTTTGCTGGAGTGGTTCTTTCGCGTCCAGCTTTCCCCGGCATCCTGAGCCTGCATCTGCATTTTTTCATATAGTTATCATTTTTGCATTGCATCCTCAAATGTGTAGCATTTCCATTTCGTATTGAGCATTACGCCATAGAAAAAATTCAAACATGTGCATGCGAAGCATAAGCCAGTTTTTATTAGCCTTCCGTGGCAACCTGAATCACTCTTCAAGATAGTGGCATATCCCAGCAGTTTTGTTCAGACGGTTCATCGGCTTACTTTTGGGTTTCAGATCATACATCGGTCGTACTTGTTCCATCAACCCTCTGATGATGACATCTCCAAGCAGATTTTCTTTTCGTCAATTCCTATTGACGATGTGTTTCTCCGAGCAGATTTTCTTTTTGTCAATTCCTATTGACGATATGCATCCCCAACAGGTTTTCTTTCCGTCTATTCCTATTGACGAAGTGGTTCTGAAATTCACCGAGGTGTTCTTTGGATATGTTTTCTTCCCGTCTACCATTAGACGATGTGATTTTTGGATATGATTATCTTTCCGTCGATTCCTATTGACGAGGTATTTCTCCGAATACGGTGTTTCTTTCCGTCTACCATTAGATGATGTGGTCCTTTGAAGATGGTTTTCTTTCCGTCTACCATTAGACGATGTGGATATATGGTTTCTTCCCGTCTACCGTTAGACAATGTGATTTTGGATATGGTTTCTTCCCGTCTACCATTAGACGATGTGATTTTATATATGGTTTCTTCTCGTCTATCTTTAGACGATATGATTTTGGATATGATGTTTCTTCACGTCTATCATTAGACGATGTGATATTTTGGATATGATGTTTCTTTCCGTCTATCATTAGACAATGTGATCTTAGATTTAGTGTTTTCTTCCTGTCTACCATTAGACGATGTGATTTTGGCTATGAGTTCTCTTTCAGATTGTGAATCAGTTGATTATATTTCTGACTTAGTGTCGATGCCTGCTTGTTAGCAGATGTTTTTACCGACTTAGTGTCAATGCCTGCTTGTTAGAAGATGTTTTTACCGACTTAGTGTCGATGCCTGCTTGTTAGCAGATGTTTCTTATACCGGCGGATGCCGAGCCTGCTTGTTAGCAGATGTTTTTTTACCGACATGAGTGTCGAGCCTACTTGTTAGTAGATGTTCTTTACCGACGGATGTCGAGCCTGCTGGACAACAGATGTTTCTTTCCGACTGCGTGTCGATGCTTTCTAACTGGTGGTTAGTTGGTTGTTTCCTACTTTCAGATATTTCCCTTGTGATTCCACTTTGGTGGACATATTCTACAGTTTACGATCCCGCGGTTGGCAAATTTCTGGATTCTTTTGTATTCAATCACCTTCTACCTTGAATTTCTGAAAGCGACTACTTTTCATACCTTCAGGTCCAAGTCGATTGAACAGGGGCAGTTGTTGCACCCTAAAATTTGCCCACCCGTTTTCTAACTTTGACTAGCTTTTGCTTCGCATCTCATCTGCATATCATCTAGGTCGTGCATTTCTTGCATACGGCCCATGTTATTAGCCGGATTGAATTTATCAGAATTTTAGCCACTTTGCTCGCATTTTAGATGATTTAAACTAATTCAAATGAGAAGTTCCATGTCGAAATCGAGCGAAAGTTGCTCTCTTCCAGGTGATTCAGTCCGTGCTGATTATTTTGGTGCATTTCGGTGTTCGCCCTTTTTTCAGTTTTTATTTCGCTGCATTTTTGTGATTTTATTTCTTTTTATTTAATTTTATATAGAATTTAGATTAAGTTTAGAATTTAAGTTATTAGAATTTTTAATAGATTTATTAGAATTTAAGATTTGGAATATATAATTTTTTAAGATTAGAATTAGAATTTAGTCTTTAAAATAGAATTTTATTTGTTTTTAGAAATAGAACTTTAATTGGTTTCTTTTTTAGAAATAATTTTTTTAAATACAATTTCATAATAGAAAAGATTTTTATTTAGTTAGAAAATAGTTTTTCAAATTTAGAATAGAAATGGATTTGTATTTAGATTAGTTTAAGTTAATTTTAATTATTAAGTTAGAATAGGTTTTTATTAATTAGAATTAATTATTATTAGATTTTAGAGTTAGATTAGTTGTCATTTAGATTAGTCAGAATATTATTATTATTTATCAGTTAATTAGTATAGTTATTATCATTAGAGTTTTAATTATCATCAAATCATTTATTATATCAGAATTAACACATTAATCCAGAAAACCCCAACAAGCTGTGCCACGTGTCGAACAGTGGGTATACAACCCACTGTTCATCTTCTCCCACCCAGTGAGAATCCGTAAAAACCCTAGCGCCTACCTCTTAACCCTGTTCATCACTTTCATCATCCAAAAAACCTAAAAAACAGTTGCTCTCGTTGTTTCTGTTCCAGCCGTCGTAACCCTCTCCAAACAACTTCAACAACTCAGACTTCCATACGAAACCCGTCGCAAAACTTCCACCTTCACCATTTTCAAAAAAACTTAAACTTTCACTTCTTCCGAACACCACCTAAACCATCTCCTCCTTCAACCCATTTCCGGCAAACCAACTTTCTTCCTCTCCCCACCTTCAAAATCCACCATTAAAAGCTCCAAAACGAAACTCCAACCAACATCTCACCTTCAAAACCCAGAAAATCCTCTTTACCATTGAACCAACTCATCTCTCACCTTAAACCTTCGACCAACATAAACAAAAACGTCACACTTCCCCAAAACTCAAACCCATTTTCATCTCCTTCGAAAACCCAAAACAAAACCCAACCGCGATTCTCAACCTCCATCAATCTTTCAACCCCTGTTTTTCACCATACTCTTCATCTCTCCCTCACCAACACAAAACCCATTTCGCGAAATCTGCTCCACCAAAAACCATCCGCCATTTTCATCTTCCAAACTTGTTTCACCTTCAAACGGACGAAACCCTTTACACTCTCCTAATACCGCCGCAGATCGTCCGTCTTCAAATCCACACCACTGCGACTCCATTCTTCTTCACCATACTCTTCAACAAACTTCATTCAACAACCACTCTCAACTCTCTTCAATCCGAAAACCGTGACACACACCAAACTAGAAACGAAAAATTGAAGAGGAAGAAGATTTACTTGCTGTTTTTTGTCAATTTTATTCAGTTTTTGTTATGGACTTGGGCTCAAAAAGCCCGTATGACTCTGTTCAGCACCCTTTTTTTAGACATACACCCTTTTTTCTTTATAAAAAAATGTAAATTTTTCTTTTATAATTTAGTTTCTAAAAGTTTGTAATATATTATTTATATATTAGGTTTTAGATTTTTGTAAATATATGCTTTTAATATTTTTATATATAGTTTGCAAATATTTTTTCTAACAACCTTTAGAGTTTTTTATATATATTTATTTTTCTAAATTTTAGAGATTATTTCAATATATTTTTCTTAGAGATTAGATCTTAATGTTCATTTTTGTGTGAGGATTTAGTTCCGTATCTCCTCTTCTTTGGGTCGATGACGGGACCTCCAAGTTGTTATACGTCAAATTATTAATGGAAACGACAAGTCCGAGACCACTTTCTTTCTCGTTTTCATTTTCGAACATTTATCCATCTTTGGTTATTTTCACTGCTTTTTGGTCGATGACGAGACTTCCGTAAACCGTTACCAGTCAAACTATTGACGAATAATGTTGGATCCGAGACCACCTCCTTTCTCTCCTCATTTCTTCTTCTTTTCGATTTTATTTTGACTTTCTTCGATCGATGAAGTCTTGTATCCATAAGCGTCGGATTATCGAAGTCGATAACCTTCCCGGTTTCAAATCTTTGGAAAATGACCATTTGGATCATTTTCTTTACTTTGGGATTGTGATAGGCTACCTTCGATTAATCGACATTATGTTTGCGATTAAGACAAGATCCCACTTTTTGGTCTGTGCGACACGATTAAATTGAAGAATGATCCTCAATATTATTTCTCCATCTTGTCCATAGCACGGATATCAATACACGACCTCCTATAGTTTGACTTCCCTCATAAGTCGAGATACGACGATTTAGCGTCACATTGGTCCCGATTCGATTCACTTAATGCTTTTAGACCTTATATTCGAACCCATAACCGCGATGAGTGTTGTGAGTCAAGCGTTAGACATGTAGGAAATGATGAGTGGGGAGCCTCTTCTCACATCGTCTAGAGTGTTTAGCGTATGCCCTTTGGGCAATGACACATTCGCTCCTACGTCTTAGTGTCACACCCTCATTTTCACCTTTAGCCTTTTATACCCTACATTCGGCATATCATACATCATTCTATTGCATATCGAACATGCGGGTTCACAAGGTACGAACTAGGTCGGTTTGTTATTTTTCATTTCAAATGAGATAACTTGTCTATCTTGGATTACATGGAAGAAAAGGTTCATCATCTAAGGTTTGACCTAAGTGAAAAAGTCTACTCATGTAGATTTCTTCAAGAAGAAGTTACTTGAAAAACATTGGGATATTCAAGATAAATATTCCTAATGAACATGAAATGCAAGGCCAAATTCAAGACTTTTTCGTACATTTTTGTTTTTATGGTCAAATGGAGTTCAAACTTGCAATGCATGAGTCAAGATCACAAGTGCATAATTCAAGACTTCATTTTAAATAATGGCATAAGGGAATCCATCATTCAAAGTTCAAGATTCATGAATTCAAGACTAGATTCAAGAATATTACAAAGAGAAATTTCATGACATTTGCAAAAGTGTCACATTTGTTACAAAGTTTCAAGCTCTTGGTAATGCTTAGAAAATTATGCTACTTCTAGTCTTAATCCAAGCTTCTAATTAATTTCATGCTATGGTGCCCTTCATGCCGCAACAAGTTTACATGTCCAACATTATGCTTGCAAATATCCAAGGAAAATATTTAAGAGTTAATTCAACATTGGAATGTCTCAAGATCAAGACTATGTTTGCTTAGCCATGAGTAATTTGAATGTCATACAAAACAGCTCCATGCAAGAGGTGACAATTTGCATTATATCACAAGACCATCACATGTCACAAGACCAAGGAAATGAACCCACAATGACGCATCTACATACTAAATATCAGATTTTTCAAAATGCTGTTAAAAAGGTAGTAGCATTGACCACAAGAGCTGTCAAGACACAAGCCAACAAAGGGGTACAAGGATTGAGAGCAATGTAGAGTGATGCAGCATAGGCAAGTAGTGCAGAAAAATGCAGTATAGCAACTTGCATGGAAATGGAAAGAAAGAGAGTGACATGAGAAAAGGTGGTAGGAGACATTACCCTATGAAAAAATCTGATGTTTGGGGAGAAGGGAAAACCCTAGAGGGGAGAGATAAGAAGGGAAGGGGTTGTAAACAAAGGAGGGGTCATTTTTTACACATTCAACATTCACTACACATTGCAAAAAACCATAAAAATAGAGAGAGCAAGAAACCCTAAAAAACCAGAAAAATAGAGAGAAAGAAAACCAGCAAAATCAAAAGAGTTCCATAAAAACACAAGAACCTTTGAGAAGGAGAACCTTCACAACATAGAGGGAAGAAGGAAGAGAGTACCCAACCAAAATCAGTGGAGGCTTAACAAAGAAGGAGAACCTCTTTGGTATCCACTCCTTCAAACTTTTCTCCTATTATACTTTGCACTTGTCATTTATTTATCTCTGTTAAGTTATTTTGTGTTGTGTACATTGTGTGAGGTCCCAAGGGGGACCAAGAAACCATTTTTAAGAACCACAAAAAAAGAATGGAAAACAAGAAAAAGTTTGGTTTTTTCACTCAGGTAGGCTGACACGGGCCATGTCGTGCGACACGGGCGGCCGTGTCAGCCCGCTGTTTGAGATTTCATGGCGCAAAACACCCAGGTCTCCTGACACGGGCCGTGTCACACAACACGGCCGACCGTGTTGCACCTCTGTTTGAGTTTTCATTGTGTATTTCACCCAGACCTCCTGACACGGGCCGTGTCACACCACTGTCTCGCCTCAAAAACCCATATTGCAGGTACCTCCTGATACGGGCCGTGTCACACGATTGTTTTTTTTTTTTTTTTACTTTTTTCGATATTTTACCTCCAAAAATTTTTTTTCAAGGAGTTCACCGTTTTTTTTTCATGTCTCGATTTTTTTTAGCTGACTAACCCCATATGTTTGTATGATTTTAATATGTGAATATTGCTATGATCCTTGTTGACCTTTAATTCCAAAAACCATTTTCAAAAACAAATTCTCGATTTTATCGAGCCATTTTTAACCTTGTAAGTCGATTGCCTTGCGCGTCGTCATCGACCTTGTCCCTATCGCTTCAAATATATCTTTACAAACAATAAACCTTGATCCAACATCAAGTGATCCTTTTTATTATAAAAAAACCCAAAATACAATAAATATATGGTTAGGGTTGTACACCATGGATTTAAAGGTGGTGGAAAAGGAATAAGAATGGAATCCTCCTACACTCGTTCCGAATGTTTTGGATACAAGGCGCTCGACTTGGCTATTCGAAACATTCATCTCTATCCAAAGTCCTTTTGTGTAATCCTAATCAAGAACCATTTCTCTTCAAAAACCTAAAAATAACATCAACTCATCAAACTTCTTTTCACCTTAGGGCATCAATCAAAAACCCTTTTTCAAGGTATAAAATCAATCAACAAATAACCATTTCATAAGCCTCCGAACTATGGAGCTCTGATTCTTCACTTCTTTTAAGTGAGGATACGTAGGCACATGGGCCACAATCATTGGCGAGCATTAAAATATAAAACCAACCTCTCTTTCCTTAAGCAAGCAAACTTTTAAGTAAAAATACTCATTCACGCGAAACAACCTAGGAGGTTCCCATCGAGTACGATGGATGTGAGGGGGTGCTAACACCTTCCCCTTGCATAACTGACTCCCGAACCCTAAGACTTGGTTGCGACGACCATGCTCTTTTCCCAAAGGTTTTATCTCTATTTCCCTTTCCCTCCTTGGGATAAATAAAATCCGGTGGCGACTCTGTGTCATTTTTTGTGTAGCGACACTTAGGATTTAGCGTAGTGCGTCCCGATCAGGTTCCCTTCCGTTTAGGAGTTCCAGGCCTAGGACCCTTTTCTCTCGCATACGTGTGATCGAGACCCTCTTTTCTCTCGCACCCGTGCGATCGAGACCGTTTTCCGTAGTTGGCCAAACTACGGCTGCTCTAATTCTTCATTCCCTAATGATGATACGTAGGCACGAGGATCCATATCCTTGACAAGCACACTAACAACCAATTTCCTTTTTCTCTCGCCCTAGTGCTATCGAGATTTTCACACTAACAACTAACGTCCCCTTTCTCTTGCCCTAGTGCAATGGAGATCAACCTGTTATTCTGAACCTTTTCTCTCGCCCCAGTGTGATCGTGATCTTGTCCAGTTATTGCCTAAACTACATTGACTCTGACTTTCCCATAGCACGAGGAAATACGTAGGCACAAGACGGTGATTTCTTGGCGAGCAACCTTCCCCTTCACCCGTAGTTTCCCGAACTACGTTGACTCTGACTTTCCCATTGCACGAGGGAATACATAGGCATAAGGCGGCGATGTCCTATCGAGTCTGTTCTTTCCGTTCCCCCTCCCACCCGTTTAGCAGTAGCTTTAGATAGTTTCTTTCACTCATAGATTAGACAACAAGTGTGGATCCCGTTGAGTACAACGGGCGTGAGGGGTGCTCATACCTTCCCCTCGCGTAACTGACTCCCGAACCGAAGATTTGGTTGCGATGACCTTGTCTTTCCCCTTTTTTCGTAGGTTTTCTTCGATCGTTTCCTTTCCCTTTCTTTGGGATAAATAACTCACGGTGGCGACTCTTCTGTCTAGTTTGTCGGCCTCTTCTTTTTTGCAGCGATGCAACAAAGACCATCAGTACACTAATGATGATTTCTTTGATGAGGATGTGATGTATTTAAAGATGAAAGACTGCGAAGAACCTCTATGGGACAAAGGACTTGAACCATATTCTCAATGGGGTTCAATTTTGATGGAGCTGTTGTAATACCCCAAATTTTGCCCTAAGATTAGTCGTTTCATCTTGCATCCCATTTCATTGTGCACTGCGTTTAAACTAACCACTAACGGGTGGTGCAGTTGTTTGATTGTTGCAAGAAAATATCATGTGGCGCGCTCTTTTAGTTTACAGGGTTTCTAGTGCCACTTTATTTTGAATGAATAAAATAGCACAATTGGCAAGAGACCCTATGTAAGGAGTTGTGAGTGTGAGAGGTTGAGAGTTTGAATCCCACCTTCTTCACTTTTTGTTTTGTTTCTTTTATTTTTATTCTAACTTTTCTATTTTCATAAAAAGAAAAATAGTTTTTTTTTATTATTTAATTATTATTTTCGTATTTTATTTAAATTATTTTTTAAAAAATATTATTTTTTTTACTTTTTTCCATATTATTCATAAAAACATCCAAAAATCATAAAATTAAAAATATTAGAAAAGATTTTATTCTTTTAAGTTTGTTTTAGTTTGTTTTTTTAGCTTTGACTAATTATTTAAGTTGGGCTTTAAAGTGAGCATTAGGTTAGAGTTAACCCTAATTTGTTACCTATATAAACATGAGTTGCATTTGATAAAAGGGGAGGAGACAAAAGAGAAAAACGGCGGCCGTTCTCACGATTTATCAGAAGAGGGAAGATAGCTTCATCATCGCCAAAGGACAAGCATCAATACCTCCATCAAATTTCATCACCGCCAATCGGCCGAAAGGTATGGGTTTATGAAATCTCATGGTTTTTGTTTGGTGATTTGTGTTTCAGGAAGAAGATTGAGACATGCATCAAGAAAAAGAAAGGGGAAAATGAAACCCCACGGTTCCATCAGCGGACAACTGTCTCTCCTTTTTATTTCCGTGTCTCTTTTTTTTTCATTTTTTTTTTATTTTTGCTATTTTCTTTTCTTTTTCTGTTTTAAATTTCTTTAATTATTATTAATAGTTAAAAAAATTAAGTGGGTTTAGTTTTGTAGATAGGTTATAACTTTAGTTAATCATGTTTCATTAACTCATAATTAGAAAACTTTTAAAATTGAGAAGCATTTTAAAATTTTGAGTTTAGTAAGTAATTATTTAGATAATTAAGAGAATAGCTATTAATGAAAAACATATTTTTATTAACTTTCACAGTTCTCTTCTTTAGAATAAAACAAAAACTCAAAAAAACAGTTTTTTAGTAAAAGACAAACTTCTTTTAGACTATTTTTTAATTAGCATAAGTTAATTAATCCTTTTTTTTCTTTTAAACAAAAAATTAACATTTTTTGAAAATTAATACTAATCTTTTTAAATTAAACTTTTGCTAATCAACTCTTTTTTTTTTAACACTAAACCTTTTTTTTATTTAGGCTAGAACAATTTTTTAAAATTAGAATTAAATTCTTTAAAAAAAAACTAAATCTTTTTTAAAACTAAGATTAAAATTAAACTAAACCTCTCTTTTTATTAAAACTAAAACTTCTTTTTTTAAAAATTAAAATTGAATCTTTTTAAAATTAAAACTAAAACATTTTTCAAATTAAAACTAAGACACTTTTTGAACATTTGACAATTAAACTTTTTTTTATATAGTAAAATTAAACCTTTTTTAAATTTAAAACAAAAATTCTTTCTTTTTAATTAAGACAAAAATCATTTTTTTAAGTTAAAACCGAAATCTTTTTCTTTTAAGAAATAAAACAATATCAAATTAGCAACTTTCTCTTCACTATCTCATTATCCGCTTTATTTCTGTCTAATCCTATTAACATTCTCCGATTTTTTTTTCCAGCTGATTGAGTTTAACTTCATTTATCATTAGTTAAATATTTCATTATCATATTTGTATTTTGTTCCATGGATGTAATTTACGCGAGGCCATGGTCGCGATTTTATTTTATCTTTCTTTTTTGGGGATTTGTAATTTACGCGAGTGATCGTCGTGATGCTTTCTTTTACCGCTTTCTTTATTTTCCGCACTTTAATTCTGCCGAATAGTAATTTGCCGTATTTTGCATGTTTTTACCGTTAGAATCCTTCCGAATGAATTAGGTCTAACCGTTTGACCGCCGAGTCAATAACCCTAATTTTTGACCATTTTAAAACCCTAATAGCCTAGGTGTCCCGCCGTGGACGAAAACGCCCTTTACCCTAGCTTTTAGGTCAAAGAGCCGTCATGCTCTGTTTAGGGTTTCCCGCAGTGGAATCCCTAATTCCAACCCTAAATTTTCAATTAACAAATTCAACATAGAAATAGGAGTTTCAAAGACTCCACGTAAGCGTGTCCTTAAGATACGTTTATTCCCCATTGAAACCTTGACCATAGTCAAGACGTTTCTAACCTCCCTTCCGAGGGGAACTACGATTACTCTGATTCCGTTCCCTATCCAGGATACGTAGGCACAAGATGCGACGTCTTGTCGAGTAAACTAAGGACTAACCCTTAGGTCTTTAGGTCATTCTATCCCTTAGCTCAATATATATTAAAGCAGATAATGAATAAAAATAAAAAAGCATACAATAAACAAAAGGTTCCTGTAGAGTACTACAGAAGTTTAGGGTGCTAGTACCTTCCCTAAGCTTAACCAACCCCTTAACTAGGTCTCTCCCCGCATTGTGTTTACGATGCAAAAATAGGTTTTCCCTCTTTTGACCTTTTCCTTCGGATAAATCAAAGAGCGGTTGTGAATTAAGAATTGTGATTCAAACTAATTAATAGTTTGATATCCTATTTCCACCGCAACAACTGTCAACGCTCATGGGAAAAGAATAGGAGCAATCATTGTGACTCCTCATGGATCTCACATCCCATTTACTTCCAGATTAACATTCAAGTGTACAAACAATGAAGTCAAATATGAAGCGTTCATAATGGGCCTTGAAGAGGCAATAGACCTAAGAATTAAGAATTTGGATGTATATGGTGATTCTGCTGTGGTGGTCTACAAAATTAAAAGAGAGTGGGAGACTCGTTAAGACAACCTGATTCCTTACAGAGACTACACAAGAAGACTACTACCTTTCTTCAATAAAGTCGAATTCCACCATATTCCTTGCAACGAGAATAGAATGGTGGATGCTTTGGCAACGCTAGCCTCTATGATTGTAGTGAATTAGTGGAACGATTGTCCAAGGATTGATGTAAACCGTCTAGATAGACCTACTTACATATTTGCAATAGAAGATGTTGAAGATGATAAGCCTTGGTATCATGATATTAAATTGTTTCTTCGAAAGCAAGAATACCTGTATGGGGCATCAAACAAGGATAATAAGACATTAAGAATATTGGCCAGTAACTTTCTCTTGAGAAATGAGGTATTGTACAAGCGAAACTTTGACATGGTCTTGCTGAGATGTGTTGACAAAAGGGAAGCAGACATGTTAATAACGGAAATTCATGAAGGATCTTTTGGCACTCATGCTAATGGGCATGCCATGGCTAAGAAACTCCTGAGAGCAGGATACTATTGGATTACAGTGGAATCAGACTGTTACTAATTTGCTAAGAAATGTCACAAATGTCAGATTTACGCAGATAAAATTCATGTATCTCCAACTCTACTTAATATTATCTCGTCTCCATGGTCGTTTTCCATGTGGGGCATTGATATGATCGGTACGATAGAACCAAAAGTGTCTAATGGATATCGCTTCATCTTGGTAGCGATTGACAGCTTCATAAAATAGGTCGAAGTTGTGTCTTATGCTAATGTAACCAGACATGTGGTTGTCAAGTTCATCAAGAATCAGCTTATCTATAGATACGGTGTGCCAAGAAAAATCATTACCGATAATGGGTCCAATTTGAACAATAGAATGATGAAAGAGCTATGTGAAGAATTTAAGATCGATCATCATAACTCTTCTCCTTATAGGCCGAAGATGAATGAGGCCGTTGTATAAGAACATAAATAAGATTGTTCAAAAGATGGTTGTCACATACAAGGACTGGCATGAAATACTCCCATTTGCTTTACATGGATATCGTACTTCGGTACGAACGTCGACAGGAGCAACTTCATTTTCACTTGTTTACGGTATGGAAGTTGTACTCCTAGTAGAAGTTGATATTCCTTCTGTGTGAGTTATAATGGAAGCCAAGCTCTCAGAGGCCGAATGGTGTCAAAACAAATACAATCAACTGGATTTGATTGAAGAAAAGAGAATGATAGCTTTGTGCCACGGTCAACTGTACCAGCAAAGAATGAAGAAGGCGTTCAACAAGAAAGTCAGACCCCGTGAGTTCAAAGAAGGTGACCTTGTACTCAAGAAGATTCAATCATTCCTTACTGATACTCGAGGAAAATGGACTCCGAACTATAATGGTCCATATGTTGTAAAGAAAGTTTTCTCAAGAGGCGCTCTGATTTTAGCAACCATGGATGGGGAAGAAATTACTCGCCTAGTGAATGTAGACGCCGTCAAAAAGTACTATGCTTGAAGATGATGGAAGCCAAGACTCACCAATCAGAGTTATATGGCTTAGAACGTAGGAAAGTTTAAGGTGGTTTAGAAAGATATGGGTTATTCTCTTTTGATGTAACTGTTAATATTATTATTATTATTATTATCATTTTCCAGCATTGTAATAATATACTGGAGTCATGCTCTTTTTCCGACTACCATTCAATATAATGAAATTGAATTTTCAGACAATCTTTACTTTTACTTTATACTTGTGCAAATAAATGTTTTTATTTTGATAGCAATTATGAACAAATTTAAATCTTTTTTTTTCAAAATCTTTTGGTGTGTGTATTACTTGATAGATGAATATTAAACGGACATTCGCGGATTTTTATTTCATCCCCAAGAAGTCTCAAACTCTGATACTCATACAAGATTCTCTTTGAAGAGGATATTTATTTTATCCCCACCAACAAGGACTTCTTCAATGAAGCAAATATTTATTTTTCCCCATGAAGCAACTAGATTCATCTGGACGATTTTACAAACGAAGTCAAGGTATTAAGTCCCCAAAGAAAGTTTTGAAGCAAGATTATATCTATCCCGATGATGTTTCAGTATGTAAACATTTGGCTAAGTATCCTCGCTTGAGATGTTTATTTCATCTCCAATTGTTCTTTTTGTCAGCATAGTTATAGCACATAGATACTCATGGCATCTGTGCATTTCACATTTTTGTGTCTGTTTGTGTGATCACTTTAGCCGTGTTTATCCCCAAGCGATTGTGTTTGTCTTCTCCCTAAAAGTAGAGTCGTCAGCCCTAAGCTGAAAAAGTACATCCTTTCTAATTCCCCACTGAGTTCGATTCTCGTGGAATATGGTTGCTTTACTTTTCTTTTCCATTTTTGGATAAAGATAAACCCCAATTGAGTTCATTCCTTAATGGGTAGAGTGTTGCTTGACTGTTCCTCTTCCGTTTTTTTCCTGAATTAAGCTTTGGTCCCTAACAGTCATAATTCTAGACATCCCTAGACTTCTGACCAGGATTGAGTATGCATTTATTTTGCACTTTGTCTCCCCGGAAGAATCTATTTTAAGATCACCATCAAAGACAAAATATTTCCTCAGCAGTGTTGTTACAACATTCCTTTGGAGCTTATACCCAGACGACAAGTGACAGCCTCTTTATTTGAGCAACTTGTTTCATTCTCAGGTTTTCTATTTGGATGACAAATGGCAGTCTCCTTAAGACAGTTTGTCTACCCCAAGGAGTTTATCAAGATTATCAACTTATCCTCCATCAAATGGCATTTCTTCTTATTTGAGAATTCTCAGACTTTATTCATTTCAATACATTTAAAAACTACAACAAAGATGCTTCGCAGGGATGTATTCTCTAGTGAGTCCATTATACAAAGTTCATTCCGTCAAATGGTATCTCTCCGAGAAGTTTTGTGAAGACTATTACAATTGATCATTCTCTTTATCTGAGAAGACATGTTTTACAAATCAACTGGTCTGCATCCCTTCTGAAGATCCCCGGTGATATTTACTAATCTCAAGTAAGTTACGAATTCTCGCTGATGTCATAAATCTCCAGTGGAGCTTCAATCCCTTGTGAAGATACTTTCCCATAAGTACTCGTCATTCCAGGAAGAAGCTGAGACCCGTTCTTAGCATACAACCTTGAAGCTTGAGGAGGTTTATTTTACCCTTTTCAAGAAAAAGAAAAAACTGAGACTCGTTCTTGGCATACAACCTTGAACCGCGGGGAGGTTTATTTTACCCTTTTCAAGTAAAAGAAGAAACTAAGACCCGTTCTTGGCATACAACCTTAAAGCGCGGGGAGGTTTATTTACCCTTTTCTAAATGAGACATGTAGTCAGAGAAGAAGTTGAATCATATCTTGATCATGGAAGCTTAGGTTGGATACTATTTTTGTTTCGTCTACCACACGTTCAATAGTAAATAATATGTCGTACCATATTGGACAGATATCTTTGCATAAGCTACCATTTGATTGGTAGTAGATCGTCTCTCTTTTTCATGTTACCTTTGCTTATGTTATCATAGGATTGATGGTAGGAAACATGCTTTTCGTTTCGATTGGATACCTTTGCTTAGGCTATCCATCATTTCAAGTTTTTCACATGTTGTTCGAACTATTACATTCTTGATAATAAATACTATACCTCTTCATTTTGTTGGAGATACCATATGTTAAAGTTATCCCCAATGGTGGTTATTTGTCTCTTCTCCGGTGGAGCTGAATCTTTCTCGTGGAGTCTTACTTTCTTGAGTTTATTCCCCGTCGGGTTTTACTTTCTGTACTTCAATGTTTTCCGTATAGTTATTCCCCTATGACACATACCACAGGATCTTCACCTTGCATTTCATATCATATCATTGCATATCATATGCATCTCGTGGCATCTTGGGGCCAAAAATTTGTGCATGTTTGTAATTAAGTCTCTCCTATCGCGTCGAAACGAAGATTTCAATCTCCATATCTCCTGATAGAAGAAACTTAAATAGGGGCATCTGTCACACCCTAATTTTAACCCTAAGATCCCACCTATTTTTGTGCATCACCTCGCATCTGTGTTTTATTACTAACATGTTTGTGCAGAAATTTTGGTTTCAAGAAGAATTAACAATCATTCTCTTAGTTGAGTACCTCAAGACGTAATCAAAAGATTCTTATTAAATGGAGGGGGCCTAAGGTTTTCTGCTGGTTTGAGTCTTCTTTTTTATTGAAAATTTATTCAACTAGCCTCTTCATGGATCTTAGAATCGAGGGTTCCTTAAAAGCTCAAAGTACATCTCAAGAAGATCACGTTTGTCGTAGTTATGATGTTGAAGCGGTGTCAATTATAGATCACGCATGCCAAGGTTTTCCTTCCTTAGTCATCTTCAAGGATTTGTCTAGATTGGTTCGAATTTTCTTAATCCTTTGATTTGTCAAGAATTGGTTCAAACACGCTAAGGTTAGGGAGTTCAAGGCTTCCTTTTCGGAAGCAAAGGAACATGCCACAAGTTATATGAGCTTGGGACGGTTACGTTGTTTTCAATTCATCTTTAACACGATGCAATCTCAAAGCGTACAAAGATTCATATTGTGAGTTCAATTCCAAAGATTGAAGGTTACAGGTTCCATTAAATTTACAAAAAAAAAACAAAACTTTTATTATAATTCAAACTCCCAAAGGATAAAGTACTACAAAAATAAAACATTACCAAATGCGAGCATCCCGTATAACACATAAGATGGTAATGAAAGCCATAACCACGAGTTTGTTTGATGACTAAAATGCAGAGAGGATTAATAAGTCTGTTGCGCAAAACTTCTTTGGATCACGACAAGAATTTTCAACGAATACAGATCAAGGGTACATTTTGCTACTCAAATCATGTGGACCAGTACTTTCCATCTAGATACCTTGTTTTCGACCCGTTGAAGGAGCTGTTACACCTGTTAGAATACAAACAATGTCGTGAAATACTCAAGCAGTTGGCGTGACGAAGGGATCAGGATATTTTTGCTCATCTCCCTTTCATACAATAGGTGTAAAATAAGTATGATGAAAATTTTGGCCTACAACATTCAATTACGGTCGCAAGTAGAAACACAATTAATTTGAGCAGCTTTGCTTTAATCCAAATTAATTAACATAAAACAAGTTATTTCACTCAAGGAGGATCTAATTGCAATAACGAAAAATTTCAAATACAAAGGTTTGGACAAAAAGCTTGTGAATTGCTCGATTCCGAAGTGCACCAATATCTTAAACTGCGATCTATGTTAAATTTCCAGGTTCCCTTTGGCTACGGAGGTAGAAACTTTAGCCTATTTGAAAAAAGAGAAAAAGAAATCCATCCTTATTCTGAAAATGCTTCCATACAGTAACCTGTCCAAAAAAAGCCAAGGAGATAATTCAGGAATATATGTGAGTTAGAAACGAGAAGCATCGCATTCAACAGGTAAAATTGTCGCTATTCAGTTGATGAAGGCTCCCTCTCTGTACTCACGCTGGAATACTATATGAGTTGCTATGTAAAGTCAAAACAAAAAAAACTTTCTCCTTGATGCTGTCACGGATTTGAATGATGCACACACAAGGCATGACAAGATGAAAATAGTAAGAATCAAGCTCATAACGACATCCAAAATCACAAATCTAAGAATTAAGCACTGCATTCAAGTATTATCAAACATGTTCTCAACATTATCATTTCTTCCCAAAAATAGTTCCCAAATGTCATCATCAATCCTCATGAATTATAGGGGAACGGAAACCATAAACCGTTTCTAAAAACAACCCAAACATGTCCAAACATGTTCACACAAAGGAAAATCAATAGCACATTCAATTCAATCTGACAAAATTAAAAGCCCATAAAAGGGTAGCATGGCACATACGAATCGTTGTTTAAGCAAGAAAGAGGGAGACATAACGAGAGAAAAGAAGATTGGAGTGAACTGTTGGTGCAAAGGTGAATAAATGATGAACAGAGGAAATATTCTATTAAGAATGACGGCTACAAAACATGATAATAGTTACAATGATTGTCACCCTATTTATAAGCTAAAACTAGGATTACTAGAATAAGATAAAATACTAAAATACCCTCTAACAAACTTAGGGGTTAAGGAAAAATAGTACAACTAAATAAATATGAATTACTATTAATATTCTAATATCATCCCTTAATTCATATTCCATCAAAACTTGTAACACCAATTCCATCCCTTAGTCTAAGAAATTGATCAGTCTTGATAGCTTTCGTCAGAACATCTGCCAACTGCTTCTGAGTGCTGCAGTGTACAACTTCTAACACTCCACTCTGAACTTGATGTCTCAAAAAATGATACTTGGTCTCAATATGCTTGCTTCTCCCATGCAACACTGGGTTTCTGGCAAGATTGATTGCAGACTTATTGTCAATCATCAACTTCAGAGGTTTGTCTACTTTAATCTTCAGATCCTGCAACAGATTCAGAATCCACACAGTTTGGCATGCAGTAACAGCACCTGCAATGTATTCAGCTTCACAGGTTGACAACGCCACAACAGGTTGCTTCTTGGAACACCAAGAAATGGAACCTCCCAGAAATTTGAACAAGTACCCAGATGTACTTCTTCTGTCAACTCTGTCTCCACACCAATCAGAGTCTGAATAACTCAGAAGTTCTGACTCATTATTTCCTCCATAGGGAAATAACACTCCATACTTCAGAGTTCCTTTGATATACCTCAGAATCCTGACAGCAGCTTGGTAATGGGACCACTTAGGTTTACTCATGAACCTACTAACCATCCCAACTGAGTAGCAAATATCAGGTCTGGTATTGCACAGATACCTCAGAGAACCAACCAACTGTTTGAAGGTTGTAGCGTCCACATCCTTTCCTTCAGAGTCTGAATCCAGTTTCTGATTTGTATCAGAAGATGTGACAGCCATCTTACAATTCTTTAGATCAAATCTCTTCAGAAGTTCTAATTCATACTTGAGCTGATGCAAAATGATACATTTCTCAGAATATCTGAACTCCATCCCTAGAAAGTATGTCATTTTGCCTAGATTAGTCATTTCAAATTCATTCATTAGAACCTTCTTGAACTTGGCTACCTCCTGTTCAGAACTTCTAGTCAGCAGTATATCATCAACATATAAACATACCAGAGTCATATTGCCTTCTGAAGTATGCTGAACATAGACACCGTACTCCATCTCACATTTCTGAAAGCCTTGCTTCTTGAAAAATGAATCAATCTTCTGATTCCAAGCTCTGGGCGCTTGTTTCAATCCATATAGAGCTTTGTATAATCTGTACACCATCCCTTCCTGATTCTTTTTCACAAATCCAGGAGGTTGTGACACGTAAACTTCTTCTTCTAATGGACCGTTCAGAAATGCAGATTTTACATCTAAATGCATCAGAGGCCAATTCCTGTTAGCAGCTATTGCAATCACCATTCTGATTGTTTCATGTCTTGCTACAGGTGCAAACACTTCAGAGTAATCCAACCCAGGTTTTTGTAGAAATCCTCTGGCTACCAACCTTGCTTTATGTTTGCCAATTGAGCCATCTGGCTTTAACTTCTGCTTGAAAACCCATCTGACGCTGATGGCTTTCTTGTCTTTTGGAAGTTCTGTTAGCTTCCAAGTCTTGTTTCTCTCTATAGCATCAAGTTCTTCTTTCATGGCTTTCAGCCAGAGCTTCTGCTTAAGAGCCTCCTCTGTACTTATAGGTTCAGAGTCTACTAACATGGCACACTGAATAACTTCTCCTTCAGAGTCTACTTCAGTGTCTTGCAGCATGTCAAATTCTGCAAATCTTCTGGGAACGCTTCTGATTCTTTGTGGTCTCTGAACTTGTTCAGAGTCTTGAGCTTCAGAGTTTCCAGCTTCAGATGGTTGACTTCCTCTAGAGCTTTGACCATCTTCAAGATCTGGCATATTTTCAGAGTCTGAATTGCCATCAGAATCTGGATTACCATCAGAGTCTGGATCATCAGAGTCACCTTCATCTTTTGAGTCTTCTCCAGAGTCAGAATCACTATCAGAGTTAGAATCAACGTCAGAGTTTACTTCAACTTCAGAAATTCTTAACTCTGACCTTTCTTCAGAAGTTCTAACATCAGAATCAGATTGAGACTTATCCCAATTCCAAACTTCTGATTCCTTCACAATCACATCTTTGGTGAATTCAATTTTATTGGTTTCTAGACAATAGAGCTTGTATGCACCTGTACTGTGGTACCCTATCAGAATCATCACTTTGCTTCAATCATCCAGCTTATGTCTTGTAGCTTCTGGAACATGCTTATAGCAAACAGAACCAAACACCTTCAGATGATTAACACTTTGCTTGTCTCCAGTCCACTTCTGCATAGGAACTATTTCCTTCAACTTCTTCGTAGGACATCTGTTGAGTACATACGTTGCAGTGGCAACAGCTTCTCCCCAGAGCTTCTGAGGAAGCTTCTTCTCCTTTAGCATGCTTATCACCATATCAAGCAAAGTGCGGTTTCTTCTTTCAGAAAGACCATTATGTTGAGGGGTATAAGGAGAAGTAACCTCATGCTCAATTCCATTCTCCTCACAGAACTCTTTGGAGTTATACTCACCTCCACCGTCAGTTCTAAGAATCTTCAACTTCTGACCACTCTGATTCTCAGCCTTCATTCTGAATTTCTTGAATTCATCAAACACCTCGTGTTTGAACTTAATAAGGGATACCCATGTCATTCTTGTGAATTCATCAACAAATAACACAAAGTATTTATTCCCTCCAATTGATGCTACTGGAAATAGACCACACACATCAGAATGTACAACTCCCAAGGCATGTTTTGCTCTTGGAGCAACTTCTGACGCAAATGGCAAATGTGGTTGTTTTCCTTCCATGCAAACTTTGCATGACTTCTCAGGCTTCTTAATTGCAGGAATTCCATGTACCAGCTTCTTTGAATTCAGATGTTTTAAACTTCTGAAATTCAAATGACCAAATCTTCTGTGCCACAACTCACTCTCCTTCTCAGCACATGTTGCACTAAGACATTCTGAGTCTGCAGTTCTGACATTCACCTTGAATGTTCTATTCCTTCCCTGTTCTGACTCCATAATCAACTTCTGATTGTCGTCATACAGCTTCAGAAGATTGTCCTTCATGGTAACTGAAAAACCTTTCTCAATTAATTGTCCCACACTCATCAGATTGCTTCTGATGCCAGGTACATACCACACGTTCTGAATCAATGTTGTTTTCCCATTGTTCAGAGTCACTCTGACATTTCCCATACCTTCTGCATTAAGATATTTGTCATCAGCATATCTGATCTTTGTCCTCTTTTCAGAGTCAAAGTCAACCAGCCATTTCTTGTTTCCAGTAAGATGATTTGAACAGCCAGTGTCCATATACCACCAGTCTGTCAGATCCATATCATCAGATTCATAGGCCATCAATAGCACAGATTCGTCATCAGAACTTCTGGCTATATTTGCTTCTTCTGATTTCTTCTCCTTGTTTGACCAACAATCTCTAGCAAAGTGACCAAACTTCTTACAACAGTAACATTGGATCTTCTTCTTGTCATACTTCTCTTTTCCCTTCTGAGCATTCTTTTGCCTATCAGAGATTGAGCTTTCTGACTTCTGACCACCATCAGATCTTCTCTTGGCTTCTGACTGCTTCTGATACCTCCTATCAGAAGTTGCTTTCAGAGCCTGCTGCTCTACTTCCCTTTCAGAAGTTCTCTCAGTCAAACGCAACTCTTGCGCTTCTAAACTGCTCTGCAGCTCTTCAATTCTCGTGGTACTCAGATCTTTGGAATGTTCTATTGCTACCACAATGTAATCAAATTGAGAGGTAAGGGATCTCAATACCTTCTCCATGATCGTATCTTCAGAAAGAGTTTCTCCACACGCCTTCATCTCATTAGTGATTAGAATCACTCTGGAGATGTATTCAGAAACTTTCTCATTATTCTTCATGTTGAGATTCTCATATTGCTTTCTCAAGGACTGAAGCTTCACCTTCTTCACTGATGCATCACCACCATAACATCTAACCAGTGTGTCCCACGCAGCCTTTGTTGTCGTTGAATCTGCAATCTTCTCAAACACATTCACATCAACACATTGATGAATAAAGAATAATGCTTTCTGATCCTTCTTCCTTACTTCCTTCTGCGCGTTTTTCTGTTCATCTGTTGCATCTGCTGCTACCGGAACATAACCATCAGTGACAAGATCTAAAACATCTTGAGCACCAAACAGTACACGCATTTGGATCATCCAACGATTCTAGTTTTTACCATCAAATACTGGAAGTTTGGTGTTCATGTTGCCGTTTCCGTTCATCTTCACCTTGCACAATACACTCAGATTTCTCACACAGTGTTTCCCAACCCACCGAATAAAATTCTGATCAGATTTTGTTCAAGATTCAACACGAATCTAAGAATCAAAATCAAACACACAAGACCTCACGTTCACTCGTGTTTCCCAATGAATCCAAACTGGAGCTCTAGATACCAATTGTTGGTGCAAAGGTGACTAAATGATGAACAGAGGAAATATTCTATTAAGAATGACGACTACAAAACATGATAATAGTTACAATGATTGTCACCCTATTTATAAGCTAAAACTAGGGTTACTAGAATAAGATAAAATACTAAAATACCCTCTAACAAACTTAGGGGCTAAGGAAAAATAGTACAACTAAATAAATATGAATTACTGTTAATATTATAATATGTACGAGGGTTTATGCTTTATCGTGTTGATGATGATGGAACCCCCCACTCGACCCTTTACTGTTTTTTTTGGTTTTTCTTTAAAAATCTTGTTCATAATAATTTTAGATGGGTCGTGCTGGGCCCTTTTTTTTCTGTTTTTTTTTTTACAAAAAATATCACCCAAATTCATATAAAAAATACGATAATAATACCTTTAATTCATTTAAATAATAATTTTTATTAATTAAATGTTATAACTTAATATATTAAATATATTTTATAATCAAAAAATTTTTATTTTTAAATCTCTTTTAATTTTTAATCAAATATAGAATTTTGGTTCAATTATATAATTACTATATTAAATTTTAATCATATACTTAAAATGATCAATTCTTCCTCGAATTTTGGTGATTATATTAACTATCTAATCGATGCTTGTGCCAATTTAAGATTGGTGTTTGTCTAATAACGCTTTCAAATAAAACATAAGGAATTTATTCTCGAGTTATACCGCGCCTCTCCGCTTGTGCACTCTCAGCCTTCATTTTTGCCTAACTAGATGTATATTGTGATATCTCGCCTTATAATATGGTTGGACGTTATATTGTATACCTTATGCGTTGAATATTCAATCATGACTTTAACTTTGATATTTGTTGCTTTACCTATAATAACATGATTACACATGCCTAGGTTCAATGGAAGAACCTGTATATGACTTTATAAGTTGTATACATTACACTTTCATTTGCATCATTTCCCCTGCTTGATCCTTGATTTTTCAAGTCGATCAGCCTAGGTCACCCTTATATCTCAATATAAGATCCTCTTAAGTTTTCAACTTAGACAACTTATCAATAAAATTTCTTATTCTCCCATAGGAGAACCAGACATGATTCATCTATGTAGTCGAGATAATTCTCCTACCCTATAACATAATCGAGAAAGATGTAGAATCTTTTCCGCTTGAGAGAGGTATGTGGCATACTCGTCGATTAAATCCGAGTTGGAGCCCTTCTCTCAATGTGACGCAAATACCGTCTTCCATACGTTTGTGGTGGTTTAAGTCGAGTATTCTCCCTAAGATGACGACTTGTCTCTTCTCCTATAATCAATCAACCAACCTTCTTCCCCCTGGAACTTTGACCATAGTTAATGGTTCCTCAATCCCTTTAAGGAAACTACGAATACTCTGATTCCATTCCCGTCAGGATACGTAGGCACAAGATACAATTTCTTGGCGAGTATACTTAGAAAAAAAACTCCTAGGTTCACCCTTAGAAAACAACAAATAACACAATAAAACAAGAGGTTTCTGTAGAGTACTAAAGATACTTAGGATGCTAACACCTTTCCTAGGTATAATCAAACCCCGAACCTTAGATTCTCGTGCTCTGCATTGCATTGCATATTTTGGGTTATTCGCTCTTTTTCCCTTCCCTTGGATAAATTAAAGATCGGTGGTGGATTAAGATTTGTGATTCAAATTAATTAATAGCTTGATATCTGATTCTCACCGCGACACCAACACATATGCTAAGAGTCAGTAATCCCTATGTATCAAAAATCAGATTTATAAAGTATCTCAAATAAAAAGTATTAAGAGTAAGCTACAACCGAATAGAAGTATAGATCAATAGGTTCATACAACAGTCAAAACAACATAAAATCCAACAATATAGAAATAGGTTCATCATAACATAACCTAACCTAAGAGAATTTAACTACACATTATTTAGAAAATAATACCATAATCGATTGATGAAAATAACATAAGTCCCTCGAAGAGACGACCTCCAATGACTTCAAAAGCTCTAAAAATTCCTAATTGTTCTCTCAAAATCGTGCTCTAGCCTCCGAATTTCATAACCCTTGTCAAATAGCTGAAAATTCTTTTGACCTTCCTGCAAATCTGATTTTCGACCAGAGTCTTTCAACTTTTGAAAATCTCAAAAGTTTCATCCTTATTCATCTGAGTGAATATCCATAACTTTCTGGAATTTATTACAGACTCTTTAGTGTGGGGGATTTATTACAGAATCCCAACGATCAACATGAATGTAATAAAGGGATCCATGTGTTTTTTATTTGCATTTGTTGAACATCAGTTTTTAGGCTTTACCAAACACACAAGGTTTACCGAACTCCAGCTTTTCGACCTTGTCACCACCTAGCAGATTTTGTTTCCTTAGTTTGACCAGACCCTTTTCACTAACATGGCTTAATCTCACGTATCATAGTTTTGTCTTCGACACAGGTTTTGTGGATGCAAAATATGTAAAACCACTTAAGACGTCATCTTTAAAGGTATACAAGCCTTGTTTTTTTCTTCCTCTAAATAATTCCTTCAACCCCTTTATGACTCTCAGGATACTTTGATCTCTTTTGAACACATATCCTTTCTTGTTGAATTCACCAAGAAAAATTAAATTTCTCTTCAGTTCATATACATATCTGACACCAGTCAACAACTTTATTGACTCATCATGGAGATTGAATCTCACATATCTAATTTCTACAATTTTGCAGGCTTTGTTATTTCCCAGCAGCACTGATCCACCATCTTGATCACATAATTCCTCAAACACATCTTTTTTTGGAGTTATGTGCCAAGTGCAACCTGAATCCATGATCCATGATCATCTTGAATAATGGATGTGTTTCCTTTCTTACCTCCATGATTATTTAGACGTTCATGTTGAGGGATATTTTCACTAGGGAGCATTGAACATTGTGATACTTTTTCTTTTAAGAGCAAAACCTTTGTGAGAGATACCGCATACTCACCCAAAACCTTAAGGTGATAGGTGTGCGGGTTCTCCCACTTATAAATGCTCAAGTCACCATATTCCTATCCAATGTGAGACAATTATCCACACTACTCGCAATTGTTAATACTTAACACTCCCCCTCAAGTGTGAGTTTATCCACAATGCTCCCCTTTAAGCGGAAGCTTCAACTGTGAAACTGCACCCTTGTACCGTCGCTGGCACTCTTCAACGAGACACTCAACCCACAACCTGTGGGGATACTTTCGATACAAGTAAGTCGGTCCCTTTACTCGAACTAAAGGCTCATGATACCACTGTTGGGGGAGATTTTTACTAGGGAGCATTGAACATTGTGAGACTTTTTCTTTTAAGAGCAACACCTTTGTGAGAGACACACCACATACTTACCCAAAACCTTAAGGTGATAGGTGTGTGAGTTCTCCCACTTATTATTGCTCAAGTCACCATATTCCTTTCAAATTTTAGACTATTATCCACACCACTCACACTTGTTAATACTTAACAATTCAGGGAAAACCTTTCTTGTATGACCCTCCTTCTTATAGTGATAACACCTAATAGCAGGAGCATCACCATTACAAGTCTTCTATTTAACTTTACCATTCTTCTTCTCAAACCTACCATCAATTTTTGAGAATTTTTCTTTTACAAACAATCCTTCACCAACAAAAGATGATTTATGCCTCTTTCTTTCATTCAAGTCCTTCGAGTACATGGTTGATTGAACTTCTTCAAAGGTCAGTGACTCTCTTCCATGCAAGAGAATTTCTTTGAAATGAGTACAAGATCTTGGTAAAACACATAACAACAACAACAATTGATATTCATCTTCGATCTTGACATCAATACTTTCCAGGTCAATAATCAAGTTATTGAACATATATAGTTGTTCAGTGAAAACTCTGTCTTCACTTATCTTGAATGAATAGAGAGCTTACTTCAGGTAGAGAAAATTAACCAAATATTTGGTCATGTACAGACCGTCAAGTTTGTTCCACATGCTGACAGTCGTTTTCTCCTTCGAGACTTGCTAGAGAACATTATCACCAAGGATCAATATGATGGCATATTGTGGGATTTCTCGATCATCGTCATCTTCTCCTTCACCGTTGGGGCAACATCCATCTTTTCTGATCCTTTCAATGCTTCTAACAAACTCTGTTATACAAGAAGAACATGCATCTTCAAGCGCCATAATCCGAAATCATTCAATCTGATGAATTTCTCAATCTCATACTTTGTTGATGACATCTTCTTCTACATGCTCATCGCGCCAGTTTGTTGTGAAATTGATGCCACGAAAATAGAGTATAAACGATATCTTTATCAACAAGAAAACCATGAAGTAAGAAAGAGAGAAGAGCGAAAAGAAAGACAATACAAAGTGGTATGAAACCCTAGATTCTTGATTAAGTTACACATTAGGGAACAATGTTTACAATTAAATCTCAATCACACCACTTTCTCCCTTAATCTGAGTTAATGAGAAGTGAGGCTTAGTATACTATTTATAAGAAAACTCAAAGCCTAGCTTTCAACTAACATACTAAACAAATATGCTAATAGGATAGTCCATTTCGACATGCTAACTACATATCATATTTCGACAACTAAAATAACTCTTCGACTTTGACAGAGTTTGATCCAACACTAACTTATAACCCACAAGTTACAATTATATTTTGAAATAACTTTTCAATGTTGTCAATCAAAGAAAATTAGTGAATAGTAAAATATTGAAAAAGAAAATAATATATGTTTCTTTTAATATTTTTCCATTGACCATTTTTTTCCAATATAGGTAATCTATTACCTCGGTTGGTTGAGAAATCGAGTGTAAAAGTCCCTATTTAATTTTATTTTTATTTTTAAAAAAGAAATAACATTTTACCTCAATTTTTGTCTCAATCGACGGAACACATATGTCGGTTTTTTCTATATCTTTTCCGTCTATAAATGAATCTTTCTCGTCTATTTATTGAGGATCAACTCTTAAGACAATATCAATATATTAATCTACAAAAAACATTAATAATCTACGTGAAATCGTCTTGACAACTATTGAGAATACAAATGTCATACTATATATCTGAATAAAAAATAATCTAAATCTCAAACATTGATAATGAAAACATTAGGAATGAGTATAATTAAATTTAAAGAAACATAGAAACAGTCTGTGATATATTAAAAAACGTAGAAACAGTCTTTGATAATTAAATTTAGGAATAAGCAACATTAGTTTTTCTGTGTAGTATTGGCCTCTTCCCTACTTTCACACCTTATCATTAAGTTTGTGGTAGCATATGCTGATTGGGGATTTTCTTATCCAAAAAACATTTTGGTTTGACTTGAATGGTTAAAATTGCCACTACTGTATTCTATGTTTTTGAAAGTTGTATCATTTTTTAGCAAAAAAAAAAACAAATCTTGTACGACGATTTTGCGGGGGTTATATTCAAGCACTATAATGTCAGGATCATTATTATAATGATGTGTTATTTTGTTGTGTACTGCTGCCTGTGAACAACACTACAAGATTTACAAGACAATATAATTGAGGTACGTTGCAGTGTGGCATGTGCACGATATCACCATAAAAAACAGGCTAGATAATGGGAGTCAATTGAGACCGTTTTTATCTTTATTGTTTTAGTGTAGTTGGTTAGTTTTCGAGAAATTTACCTGGCATCTTTCTTCGAGTGCAGCGGCGCGGCGGCGGTGTAGGACAGAGTCAGTGTCTGGAGCAAAAACATCGGTACGTATTCAAGAGATTCCTATAAATATTTTATTGGTGTGAATTAGGCCCTAACAAAGAGAAAAATTTGAAATTCGGTTCCATTTGAATAATCGTATTTTGGTGCTTGTGAGAGTTAGGAACAATTTTTATTTTAAAAACAAAATGTGTAATTTAGATGATATTTGTTGGAACATTTCTTGTGAAAATAGTCGTGTGTAGGTAAAATTTCCTATTCCCACACTTATTATCATTCTTTTTGTATGGACCCGTTTTTGTATGGACCCGTTAAAGAACATTAGATAGACCCGTGTGTTGGTAGGAAATTTTTATGTACTGTTGCTTAGTTGTTTGGTTATGTGATATCATAGTTCTGAACACCTTTATGTTCTCATTAATATATTGACTTTTAGAAAGTAAAAAAAAAAACCAGTATCTCATAATTTTATAATTTTAAAATTGTTCTTTGAAAAAATTTGAAAAAAAATTTTGCACAAAATTTTTGATAAATATATCAGAATTTTGTGTACATACTAAACATTCGATAGTATATTTATAATTTTCGCTATATCGATAGTATATTTATAATTTCCGCTATATCGTAATTTCTGAAATTTACATGAACATATAAATATTATAGAAAATTTTAAATACTTTATTTTCTACCGAAAATTTCAACCAAAATAAAATTTTCGATAGTTCATATTCAATTAAATAAATTTTTGAACACTATTGAAAATTTTAAAATTTCCACTATTCAATTTTTTTCTGAAAATTTTTATTTATCTTGTTTCTTTTTTTCGATATTTCTTTTTTTTTTTTTACATGTTAATCTTGTTTCTCTCCAACCTAACATAAGTTCATCTTCAAGCTTCACTCAAAATTATCAGATATATCAAACAAGCAGCAACACAAGGATTGATATACATACACAAGTTTCCTAACACACTGAAAAAATTCACAGGCTCTAATATATGATTCTTTTTCTACATAGGAACATCACTCATATGCTAAAAGAGTAAAAAGCAACATGTTGAATAAAGATCATCCTCTGAAGTCGAATACAGGAGTCTTGCAAATGCCACATGGAATCCCAAACACATTCTTCCTTACATATTACCAACAATCATGTCTTCCACAAACACACTAAACACTAAGAGATGCAATGTCATCTAGTTCAGGATAAAGGATAAGATAAAGTCATCCATTTAGTTTTATTTTATCAAACTCATTCATTTAGAACTCTTCACGAATCTTTCAAACAAAATTAAAATGTTTTACATATCACTACTAAAAAATCCTTTTATCTCGGTTAGAGTTGAGAGTTAACCTCAGTTTCATATGCAAGTTAATGAAGGGTGTCATGA
Organism: Lathyrus sativus; assembly: GCA_963859935.3. Lineage (NCBI taxonomy): Eukaryota > Viridiplantae > Streptophyta > Magnoliopsida > Fabales > Fabaceae > Lathyrus > Lathyrus sativus. Next base: position 420,248,629 of record OZ012736.1, on the reverse strand, counting down.
AATGTGCGTCATTTTTTTCCTTGGCCGAAACTCCATCGAGTGGAAAGACTTATTGGTCACGAGTTTAATCCCCAACAACTGTATTTTTATTATTTTTTAGAACTATATGGTGTTCCCCACCTTTTCTCTCGGTTATAAGTAAAATCGAGGTAATAAAGTCAGTCTTATTACATCAGTTTATTAAAATAACCGAGGGAAAAACATTATTATTTAATTATTTTTTCTATTTTTTTTCGTTTAAACTTGTATACAAAATCTATTATACCCATTTCTAAAATAGAAAGATTGTACATTTTGCTCATTTATTAAATAGAAACATTGTACCAAAAATATTAATTGTTTACACCAATTGCAAAGCAAAATGGCACAAACCTTATATTCTTACAACAAAACTAAAATAAATGATTAACCAACAAAAGCAAAAACCAAAATGAAAATTCTTGAGCGGTCGTCCAAAAGTTTTCTTCTGTGACTTTTGTAATCGATTGTTAAACACCTATAGTTCGAGCAACATTTAAAACCAACTAGGATAACCAACAACAACAAAAACAATATTAAATCTTTAAACGATTGATCTCAACAATAACAAATACATTCAAACTTCAATCTCAATAACAACGACATCAATAATAACAACAACATTCAAACTTCAATATCAACAACATGCATCAATAACTACAACTAATATAAATAACTTATAATCATATATGAATGTCATAAGGACAAACACTTATTTTAGGGTTTTTTAGTTTCTGATTTTTACTTCTAAAACCATGCAACATATGGTATCCTTCGACATCTCTACTTGTTCGAAAAATAAATAAATATTAGTAAAAAGAATACAAATGTGTTGTTCCTTTTTTGAATGGCCACATTATGCAAAACAATATTGTATGAACACATGTTGGACATGATGCTCTAGATGACGTGACACACCTGACCTCAATTTATTTTGGTGAAAAAAAGACACATCTGGGAATAGATGTCCATGAATATGGCTGTGTCTACAGAACTAGTTGTTGTTGGTTAGACTCGTATTTTCTATAGTATTGTGCAACATGATTGATTGTTATCTTTTATCAATGTTTGTGTGATTTGTTTGACAATTGTTTGAAGATCAAATCAATTTAAATGGAGATTTATATTTGAATTTGAATTAGTGAAAAATTATATCTTTTATTGGAGACTTTTATGGAGCAAATCAAATCCAACAATATCTGCTATTATTCTGAACAAAATAAAATCAGAAATCTAATAAAATCATAAATCTAAAGGAGAAAAGCCCAAAATTACATTTCTGTTTGAGGAGACTCAAAATCATGTTTGATCATGAGAGTGTACACTAGGATTAGTTCTTTGTGCTAGGGTTTTTATTGAGACTTTCTTGTACACCACATTATTACTTAAAATTCATATCATAACGCATAATAGTTAGTTTGTGTAGTTGAGTTGTATATTCAACATTGAATAGTTGTGTTTATTGTTTATTAATTGAGATTATTGATTGAGAGAAAGTGATATGAGTTTCTCATATTTAATGGGGATCCTAAATAGAAAGACACTAAAGGTAAAATTAAGAAGATGAGCATTAAATAAGGGGTTTATTCATCTAATACACTTTGTACTAATTATATTAAAGAGTAAATTTTCTTTCTTAGATAGAGTGTCCTCCTGATGTAGGTGTTGTTTGCACCGAACTGAGTTACCAATTATCTTGTGTTCTTTATTATTTTTACCTTGTTTTATTATTGCTTCCATAGTGTGTGTATTCTAGTATAGAAAGTTGGACAAGTTATCTTATACATATTATCAAACATTTGTTCGCTGGGAACAAAATATCAATTGGTATCAGAGCAGGCACCCTATTCTGTTTGGGTGAGTTCTAGGGAAGACATTTTTTGTTCATATGGACAACACAAAGGATGAAGGGTCTATCAACATACCACCTGTTTTGGATGGCACAAATCATGACTATTGGAAAGAAAATATGATTACCTTTCTTAAGTCCATAAAAAACAAAACATGGAAGGCTCTGATTAAAGGTTTGAAACATACTGTGATTACTTCTCAAGATAGTACAACAAGCTTAAAGCATGAAGTTGATTGGCCCAAAGATGAAGATGATGAAGCTCTAGCTAATGACAAAGCCTTGAATGCCATATTCAATGGTGTTGACAGTAACATGTTTAGACTAATTAACAAGTGTACTGAAGTTAAAGAGGCTTGAGAAATTCTCAAGACTGCTAAGGAAGGCACATCCAAAGTGTGTATGTCAAGGCCGCAACTTCTCACAACTAAGTTTAAAAATCTGAGAATGATGGAAGATAAGTCCATATCTGATTTCAACACGCGTCTTCGTGATATAGCCAACAATTCATTTTCCTTGGAAGAGAAGATGTCAGAAGAGAAACTGGCAAGAAAAATCTTGAGATCCTTGCCTAATAAATTTGACATGAAGGTAACAACCATTGAAGAAGCTCAAACTTTAAGAACCTTCAAGGTTGATGAGCTCATTGGCTCTTTTAAAACAATTGAAGTTGCTATAAATGGAAGATCATAAAATATGAACAAAGGAGTAGCCTTTGCATCCAACTCTCAAGATTTTGAAGATCAAGATGAGAAGGATATTGAAGAAAGTCTATCAGATTCTATAGATCTTATCAAAATAAAGTTCAACAAAGCATTAATAATATTGGATAGAAGATGGAGAATAAATGTTCAAGACAATGCATTAGACATCAGTCCCCCGAGCAAGACCAGATATGAAGAAAAACTAATAGATACAAATGAGCATACTATTATGAATGTGATGGGTTTGGTCACATCAAATATGAATGCCTTAATTTTCTAAAGAAACACAAAAAAGGATTATCTGTCACATGGTCTGATTCAGACGAGGAAGGTGAAGAAGAAACATCTTATAGAGTGATGGCTTTCTCCTGAAAACTTGTGCTTAAAGGTGAGTTTAGTAATGAAGACATGAGTGATAAAAAATTGGCTGCAACATATATGCTTCTATCTACCAATTGGGAGGAATCTTGCATAGTTATGGAGCAATAGGAGAAAACCATAGGTGCTCTTCATAAGGAAAAAGAGAAGCTTGTCTCAACCATTTCAGAATTAAAAGAGAAAGTTATTGTGTTAAACATCAAGATTGAACATATGCCAAAATATGTGTGTATGTTAAATAGTGGTTTTGATATGTTAGATAAGATCTTAGAAATTGGAGAGAATAAGGTTATAGAGCTTGAATATAACTCAATGAATAAAAGGGTTCAAGTTCCCACAAAGAAGGATGGTGATCATGAAAATAAAACTGAGTTTCTGATGAAGGACCACATGTTCTAGCATCCTACTCAACATGTTTCCCCTTAAAGAAAAGGCAACAAAAAATCTTCTAGGAGGTGTCACCTGTGTGGAAGATATGGACATATAAGACCTTTTTGCAACAATAGTATGTATATCCTCAGCCTTATATTCAACCAATGACCAAAGGAAATAAAGGGAAGAAAACTCATGCAAAGAAGGAGTGGAAACCCAAGGAAACTGTCTCTTTCTTTATAGCTCATATATCCCTTAGAGTTTCCTCAAGGGAAAATTGATATTTTTATAGTGGATGTTCCAGGCATATGATTAGAGAAAGGAAATATCTTGAAGAGTTGAAACCTTACTCAAATAGCTATGTCACGTTTGGTGATGGAGCAAAAGGAAGAATCAAGGGCATATGAAAACTAGTTAGTGAAACTAAGGGCACAAGACAACTTATATATGTGGATATCCTAGACCTCATCTTGTTTGATATACAAGTTTGACGAAACTAAGTTATGGAACCATAAACTTAGTCATCTAAACCTCAAGAGCATAAAGAAGATCATATCTAAAGAGGCCATCAAGGGTTTACCTAATTTGATGATTGAAGAATGCAAAATATGTGGATATTGCCAAATGGGTAGGCATATCAAGATGTCCAAAAAGAAGCTCCAGTATCTGACCATCTCAAAAGTTCTTGAATCGCCTCATATGGACTTCATGGGGCCTATGTAAGTGAAAACTCTTCATGGAAATAAATATGTATTTGTGTGTGTGTGGATGATTTTTCAAAGTACATATGGATTAACTTCATTAGAGAAAAATGTGATACCTTTGACATTTTCAAAGAGCTCCGCCTATGAATTCAAAAAAGAAAAAGGATGTGATATTTTAAAGATAAGCAGTGACCATGGCAAGGAATTTTAGAATTACAAGTTCTCTAAATTTTTCTCAAGTGAAGGGATCAATCATGAATTTTCTGCTCCTATCACACCTCAGCAAAATGGAGTTATAGAACGAAAAAATATAACTTTACAAGAAGTTGTTAGAGTCATGTTGTATGCCAAAAATCTTATTTATCATTTCTAGGGTGAAGCTATGAAGACTACTTGCCACATTAACAATTGAGTGATCATCGGGTATGGTACCAAAGCTACTCTATAAGAACTTTGGAAAGTAAGGAAACCCAATGTTAAATACTTCCATGTCTTTGGGAGCAAGTGCTACATCATGGCCGATCATGAGCAAAGAAGAAAGATGGATACAAAGAGTGATGAAGGGATATTCCTCAGTTACTCTCTCGATAGAAGAGCCTACAGGGTGTACAACATTTTTACCAAGACCATGATGGAATCAATTAATGTTTTCATTGATGATAACCCTAAATAAAAGGATGTTGTTTAGGACAATGATGATGTTCCCCCAACAAACAAATGTCACATCAGATGTCCCACCCAAGGAGTCATACATTTGTATTGAACACATAAACTTTAAAAATCCTCAAACCAACAAGGGACCATCTATCAGAAATTTAGAAGGACCATCCTATTGAAAATGTCATAGGAATTCTGAATGAAGGAGTCATCTCCTGATCCAGAGATGTGATTTCCAACTATTGCTTCATCTCCAATACTGAACCTAAGAATGTTAAGGAATCATTGATACCAAATGGGAGGAATAATGTATGGGAATTAGTTCTAAGTCCTGAAGATGTCAATATCATTGATACCAAATGGATATTCAAACACAAATATGATGAATATGGTAATTTAACAAGGAACAAGGAAAGGATAGTTTCTCAAGGGTAAACTAAAATATAAGGAGTTGATTTCGATGAGACATTTTCTCTAGATGCTAGACTTGAGTCCACTATAAATTTTTATTAGGAATTTCACGCATGATCAAATTCAGGTTGTATCAAATGGATGTTAAAAGTGCATTTCTTAATGGTTACCTTAATGAATAAGTCTATGTAGAGCAACCAAAAGGGTTCATTGGTCTTAGTTTTCCAGATTACGTGTACAAGCTGAAGAAAGCTTTATAGATTGAAACAAGCTCCAAGAGCTTTGTATGATAAGTTAACTAAGTTCATGATCAACAATGGATAAAATAGAGGAGGAGTAGATAAAACTCTATTTGTGAAGAATGATGGAAGAAGGCTCATGGTAGTCCAGATCTTGGTTTATGACATAGTATTTGGTGGTATGTCAGACAAGATGGTGGAGCATTTTGTTCAACAAATACAGTCTGAGTTTGAGATGAAACTTATAGAAGAACTCACTTATTTTCTTGGTCTTCAAGTAAAGAAAATGGAATACATCATCTTTGTATCTCAAATCAAGAACATTGCAATACATCGTGTTCAACACAATAGAACCAAGCACATTGACATTTTCATCATTTCAACAAGGATCTTGTGAAACATATAATTGTTACTCTTGAGCATGTAGAAAATGATAACTAATTGCCTGGCATTTTGACTAAGGCACTAGATGCAGTCTAGTTTTAAAAGTTAAGGGGTGCACTTGGTGTTTGCATAGTGATTATATATAGCAAAAAACACTTAGGAGTCATGTAAAGAGACCAAGAAAGTATCTCACTCTTATTTTCTATGGTGCACTTTAAATAAGGTTGATTATGCTTTATTCAAACTCTTGATTAATCTGGTCCTTTTTTACAAGCAAGAACAACCTTCACTTATCTTTATATTGCTCTTAGAAAATTCTTTTTTCTCTTATCCTTCAAGTGCTTAGTTTGTTCAATATGAGTCAAAATTCTGAGAATCCAAAAATGTATTCCTCTAACAAGAGAATTAATATCAACAAGGCTATTGATATATTTCTTGAGGCGGAGAAAAATAAGACCAAATGAGTTTGTTCCACTTCTGATGCAAAAGTTGTAGATACACATGGTGGACCATCAATTGGAACATATGTGACTCGGAGGAAATCTTTGACAAAGATAAAGATCGTGAAGAAGGAACCTGTGCAAGAGAGTGAATATGATGGTGATGAAGATTATACCTTCTTGAATTCAAGATGGTCTGAAGATTAAATCTGAAGGGGTATGAAAACTTGATTCCATGAATACCTTTGCCAAATTATGAAAAGCAGGGGAGTAATGGTTGTATCGGAGAAATTCGTGAGTGTAAGCTATTGATTGACTTAACTAAAAAATGCAAGAGTCGCCACCGCACTTTTAATTTTATCCAAAAAAAGGAAAGGAAAATGAGCGAACAAAACCAAAGAGTTCTAAAACAAGAACAAAAGAAACAAAGATCTGGGTAAGGGGGTTGGTTACGCAATAGGAAGGTGTTAGCACTCAAAATGTCTATAGTACACTATAGGAGCCCTTTGAAATATTTACGCTTTTTGGTTTGAAAATGGTTTCTTTGAAAGAAGATTGGGGAGATGAGAAAAGAATTATTTTAAAGATTTTTTTGTGTGTTTGGAGAGACTTATCGCCTCATGCCTACGTACCCACAAAGTGCAATATAGGATCAAAACCTCGTAGTTCAGGGTACAAATAACAAAAAATTTGTTGGTTTTTGATTGATTTTAAATGTAAAGACAAGTCGTCATTTTAAGGAGAAAACTACGACTAGTCTCCCACAAGTATAAGACAAAATTTGCATCACCTAAAGATGGAGGATTTTTCTTGGATTATCAACAAGTCTATCACTCAACATCAAAGTGGAAAATTTCAAAATCTTAACACTATGAGGAATAGGAGAATTATATCTCAACTATGGAAATGACTCATATCTAAACTTTATGAAAAGTTTTAAAATGAAAAGTGCATAAAGGCACAAAAATAGTTGATGAGTTTTTTTTTGTATTTTATATCTTTTGAAATTGGTCAAAATATGATTAACATTGATTAACTTTTATTAAGAAGAAACAAATTTTAAAAATCACTTGAAAAAAGTCAAGGTTATATTGTGAAAGTGGTTTTGAAGTTTGAAAACAAGAAGGTTTTGAAAGAGGGAGAAGGTGAGGAGATGAAGTGACTACCCTAAAAAGCAAAATAAAAGTTAGAGATAAGAAGGATCTAACCAACTTGTAGCACACTCCATAGCAAGCTAAAAAATTCCATCCATCTTGAGCATAAGCAAATGGACAAGCCAAATAAAGGCAAAGATCCACAATACTCCAAGCATAGGGAAAGAGACCTAATTCTAAGTCCAAGGGTCCAAGAATATTCCATGAAGTCCAAGGTCTAAGAATAACCCAAGAGCATAATCGCAAAGTTAAGAGCACCAAGTTTTTTAGAGGTTTAATCCTTTATTAGTGTTTTGAACAAAGATATGGTCCAAGTGGGCAAAAGAAAAGAGGCGGAAACATAAACAAAGATATGATATGAGATGATAAACATAAAGCATAAAGATAAAAGAGAAATAGGGAGCAAGAAGGAAACGCAAACAAAATTAAAACAAAGATATTGTTAGTGAGTTAGTAGTTAGTCGTTAGAGAAAATGATCAATGACGGCTAATTCTTGCACTTAGACCAAGGTTAATGAAAAATCATTAGAGAATTGATAGAATCAAAGCCTCCTAACAATAAGTTTCATATGTAGAGGACTTAAGATAGGCAATCAACCGTACTTGGACTTTCAAACATAAGTTTGAGCCACGAATGATCATTTTTCCGATTACGGGACAATTTAGCGCTATGTTAAGCAATCATAATCGGGTTTATGTAGAAACCACGACTATCTGAGGCCGGTCAGTAATAATGTTAGTGATAATGCATGCTAGAGAAGTGATATGTAGATTACTCTCCGAAAGTAATACCGCACAAAAAGAAAAGAGGTAGTGATCTCATCATAATCAAGATTTTTATCGATTAATCAAAGATAATATATCACTATTCAAAAATACAGAGAATTATCTCAATGATCATTCATCCATAGATTTGAAACAATGAATATTAAACATCCTTGACAACCAACAATCCATGATCCATAGATTTCATCGATCAAAAGAAAAAGAATAAGAAAAAAGGGAATGCCAAATTGAATTACAAGTCCAAGATCATTCCATCTTTAAGTTCATCCACTCATCTTGGTGGGTTAAAGCACTAAACATATCCTTAACTAAAAGCACCTAAAATGAATTGAACAATTCACTTTAAAGATAGATTTGAATTGATGAATGTTTATCCAACTTCATCTATACCCTAAGTCCAATGAATTTAAAGAGCACAATGACCATTAAAAGTGTATTTCATGGCCAAAACCAAAAGGAAATGGAAGAAGAAGAGGTGGGAACCAAAACAGTCCTAAAGCAGAGCCAAAATGGAAAAATTATCACTGAGTAACCGATTACCCTATATAAGGTAACCAGCTACCCTATGAAAACAACAATGAAACTGCAGCGAAACAACAGCAAAATAGGGCCAAAAGGGGGCAATAACATGATCAATCATTTCTACAAACACCTCATGATCAAGGGTGCAATTAAGCACGAAAATTCAAGTCAAATAACAACAATCAACACCAATAGAACATGATATGCAAAACCCAAAGATCAAGAAACAAGAATCAAAATGGATCACATTGTGAAAGATGTATCAAGAGCAACAATGGTGGATCAAGAAATTACCACTCCAAATCTGGAAATTCTTCAAATAAACTCCACAAACCCCACTTCAAAGCTTTGATCTACTAGAATTGAGGATGAAAAAGTGAATGGATGAAGGTTTATCTCAAAGATTAGTAAATTCTAATAATGAACTTACTAATCTTTCAAAGGAAGAAAGAGTTTTTGGTGAATTTGGTAATTGGAGAATATTGAAAGTCAAGAAAGAGTTTGACAAGGTGATTTTGGATATCAAAAGCTTATGAAATGAGAGAAATGAGGCCTCTATTTATAGGATTTAGGTTTGGAAAATTTGATGGATCGGAATTTGGTTTGGAATCAAAATTAGGCTTGGAATTTGAATTTGGAGGGAAATTCAAGATCAAGTAGTGATTAGTGAAGGTGTATGGTGGGAATTAATTATGATGAGGTAGGGGATTTAAAATAAAGTGATCTAGAATATTCTCATGTTGCAATATTTGAATTTGGTGCCAAAAATGCTGCAGAATTTGAATTTGCCCAAATTTCACAAAATTCGTACAGAGTATTCGGTTACCCAATATCTGGTAATCGATTACCACAAACAAAACTGGTTTGAATTGTTTGTGGGTCAACTTCGAATTTTTTCAGATGAAATTCACTCGAGCCGAGGGACTGATGTTTGATATCTTTAATCCAAATTCTCCCTGAAAAAGTTAGTAAAGGAAAAACAAATATTTTTTTGGATTTTAATCAATGGTTAGTAAACATAAACATAAACGAATATCAAGCAAACAAGAAAGCGAAGGTGCCCGCTGATCTCTCAAGAACAAACCTGCAGAGGAAGGCAAGAGAACCAAAGCTTGCAATCTTGTTTGTGGGATGAGATGCAAATGACATGTGGGATCTTAGAGTTAAAATTAGGGTATTACAATGGTGTGTAAGTGTAGATCATTCTGACTTGTGATCTTGTGATGTGTTTGGTACTAATTGATGTTATGATATTTATGTGCAGACTTGCTGAAGCATTTGGCCTGGCAGCTGGCCCTCACTTTATATGACTGTGTGTGCTAATTTCTTTACGTGTTAATAGTAACTTTTAAATCTTGACTATTGACTAAATATTGTATGTACATGCATGAATAACTGATCTTAAATGATTGCATGTGTGAATTGTATGAGAGCATTGTACGACTGACTGATTATATAACAACCATTTGACTTCTGACTAAGTTACTGATTTGTGTTGCTGCCACTCTAATTTATGTTGTTATTGTGTGTTTTCTCTGATGTGTGTTGCTGATGATATTTCTAATGCTACTATTGTTTGATGTGTGTGTGTGTGTGGGGTTTTTAATTCTCAAGTGATGGCGCAAACCTTATATGTTTATGAAGAATTTTGTTTTTCCAAAATTTTCTAAAGGGGAGATTGTTGTTCCTTTTTGGATTATCTACATTATGCAAAGCAACATTGTATGAACACATGTTGGATATGATGTTCTAGATGGAATGGCACATCTGGCCCCATATGATTTTGGTGAAGAAATAACACACATTGGAACATATGTCCTAACATGTGGCTCGTGTTTGCAAAACTAGTTGCTGCTGGTTTGGCGCGTATTTTCTACAGTATTGTGCAACATGATTGGTTGTTATCTTTTAGAAATGTTAATGTGATTTGTTTGAAAGTTGTTTCAAGATCAAATCAATTTAAATGAGAACTTGAATTAATAACAAATCATATCTTTTGTAAAAGACTTTTGTGGAGCAAATCAAATCCAACAATATCTGATATTATTCTGGTCAAATCAAATTAGAAATCGAAAGGAGAAAAGTCCAAAACTACATTGTTATTTAAGGAAAATTAAAACTCATGTTTGAGCATGTGAGTATGCTCTAGGATTAGTTCTTTGTGCTAGGGTTTTTTTCGAGTCTTTCTTGTACACGATATTATTGCTTAAAATTCATATCATAAGGCATAATAGTTATTTTGTGTAGTTGAGTTGTATATCCAACATTTAATCATTGTGTTTATTGTTGATCTTTTGTGATTTGTGATTGAGAGAAAGTGAGATGGAGTTCTCATATTTAATGGGATTCCTAAATTGGAAGACACTAAGGGTATAATTAAGAAGATGTGCATTGAACAATGTACTTGTTCATCTAAGAAACTTGGTACTGATGGTACTAATTCTCTTGGGTACAGTGTGCTCCAGACGTAGGTGTTGTTTGCACGAAATGGATTACCAATTCTTTTATGTTTTTTATTGTGAGCAGACAAGTTAGGTTGAATTCCCCAACATTATTAAATATATACAAATGTTCTTAAAGAACTACATCTAGGTTCGTTGTGTTAACATTTAAACCTTTGAGTAACTCTACCTCCATATATTTCATCATGACGAGACTCGGGAATTCCTATAGAATTTTATTTTGATAAATAGTTTGTTCAAAACTCAATAAATTCTTATATTATGTACCATTCAATGATCATATCTTCCAAAAGGTGATGATTATTTGTATACTCTTTAAAGATATTCATGTATTGCTCTTTCGGATACATCCACCTTAATTAAACTAGACCATAAAATCTAATCTCCCTTACTAGATGAACAATTAAGTGAACCATATATAATTTCAAAAAACGATGGAGGGAGCTTATCTCTAATTGACAAAAGATAACTGTAGCGTCATGTTCTAAGTCATCTAAATTTCTTTGATCAATGAATTTACTACATATAGAATTGAATAATAAGCACAATCTGGTTATATTTACAATTACACTTGTTGGTAAAATGCCACAGATAGCCACTTGTAGAAGTTATTACATCAACACATGACAATCACGAGATTTTAAGCTATCTAATTTGAGATCTTTCATTGACACAATTTTCTTCACATGTGATGATTTCCCTTAGAGAACTTTAATACCTAGAAAACAATTGCAAAATATTTTTCTATAGTCTGAGTGTGACATGCTATGCGCAAATATGTTATATTTCCTATTTATTTTGGGGCTAACTCTTGTTTTATACCCATCAGCACCATATCTAGACAATATTTATTACTATATTTTTTCTTTCATTTAATTTAGAGAAATATCACATACATTTTTCTCCACATGCATCACATTAAGATAATGTCTTACATCGATGCTAAAAATAACATAATATGTTATTTTCTTTTATAAACCTCCTTACTGGTTGAGGGCTTTGGAGCAATATCAGACCTCTGATCACCATTAAAAGCCTTTTGCAATCTATGATATGAACGATTAGGTCTTAGAAATTTTTGATGCCCAGAGTAAATAATCATTTTCCATTTTGTAGCTGGTGGGTGTCGTAACACCCCACTCTACCCCGTACGCGTATTATAAAACATATACAGAAATTTTTCATAAAAATACATCAGAGTTCTCAACAAAGTAGAATGTCACACTAAGTCACTTCATTTTTCATAATTAAACCAATGTTGTCTAGCTTTCATTAAACAGTGGAATAAAGTCAATTGTTTAAACATAATCTCCACCACAAGGTGATCATACATCCTCAATCCAACAAATAAAAGATACATAACCATAAATAAAGAAAATAGGAAAAATATAACGTAATCCCGTCATCCCATGTTACCTATCAGAGCGACTCCTAAGACTCGATCAAATAGCAGCACACTCCAAGCACTACTCAGGTACCTGGTAATATGCACTCCCAAGGAGCACATACACAATAAATAGAAAAGGAGTGAGAACTGCATTCAGTAAATAAGCGGTGAAATACACATGCTAAGGAGTAGTTACACATTACACATACAACCATACACATATAACGCACATACACGTGCCACATCAATTACTCAACCTCAATAGCCCATATTCAATTACAATTACGCAATGTGACTCACTGACTCAACAAAATGCATGTGGTACCAACACGATCACATACGGTTCACCCTAGAATCTGATTCCCGTCAGAATCTAGATAAGTCGTATACGTCCTTTGAACTACAACTTATCTCCACAACGACTTCCACATGAAGTCCAGATGAAACTAGGCACCCATCATGGATTCCCATCTAGCCATCTCCATAAGACACATGACATGAAATGCATGACAACACAATTATGCAATTATAATAATTCAAGCATAATCCACGATCATTAAAGATCCACACGAGCCATCCGCTCACCGCAATCCTCTCGGGAATTACCGCAACCGCATAAGATTATCCACATTCGATAATCATGACTCACATTCATCATAACACACCCCTTAAGGGCACACCCATATCATTCCATATTTTACCGATTTAATTAATTACTAATATTTCTTAAGTTCATTTTAGTCATACTGATCTTACCGGTTAAATGGAATTGCGTTCCAAGCAAAATTTGGACAGAAATCACAAAAATTGGGGAAAAGTCATCCCAGACTGTCCATACGCGTATCAGCATGGCCTATACGTGTATTGCCTGCTGTCATACGCGTATGGCCCTCCCTTACGCGTAAGACAAGAGGCTTCTACCTCCCAAACCCCATCAGAGTCACCCCTTACGCGTATGATTACCTCCATACGCGTATTGCTCAGGCTCATACGCATATCATACACGTATCACCAGATGGTCGTGCTGGCACTGAGGACATGGCACATCTGTTATGCGTACAACCCTCGGGAAGTCTCCCATACGCGTACTGACACCCCCAATACGCGTATGACCAGCAGATCTGTCAAAAAACTTAGATCTCATCATTCTCACGAGTTCCCCCTCTAGATTCATCATTCTACCTCCTCATTCATCCTAAACCTCATATTTTTAATTGATTCTAGCGAATCCTATCTTCTATTATTTCAAGATTCTACTTATTAGATCTAATTTCAATTACGGTTAAACCCTTAATTCTCAGATCTAACATTTGTCATAATTTCACCACAGTGTTCATAACTTTTCACATGAATTTTCATATTCGTACCAGAATCATACATACAACATTATGCAATAATCATTCAACAATAACAACAATCACATGGAAATCATGATATCACGAAAATAAACTCAAAAGCTAAGAACAGACAAAATTCCTACGAGAGAAAGGACCTCTCACTACCCTCTCATGTTAAATCTCCCATATTGAAATCCATTCTCCCCCTTACCTTGGATTTGAGCTCTTTCTTGACAACAATGGAGAATTGGTTCTTTTTGCCCTAGCTCTCCTTTCTCTGCCTTTTTCCTCTTTCACGTGTTAACTGACTAATTCTTCCACTAACTCTCTCTTAACCCCTTAATCAAGTTTTAATTCATTTAATTTAATTACTGATAATAATAATATTAATAATAACAATAATAATAACCATAATCCTATTAATATTATTATTAATAATAATTGAAATAATAATATTAATAATCATAATGCCCCTAATCTTGTTATTAAATTATCTCTTATTATAGGTCCACATTACCCCAAACTAAGGTCAGCTCTCACTCTCGCTCTTAACCTCATACCCTTAATTAAGGAGATCACACCAATACACATCACAAAAAAATACAAAAGCGACTAAATAGTTTAAATGGGGTGTTGCAACTCTCCCCCACTTGAAATATTTTCGTCCTAAAAAATGTACCTGCCGAGAATAATTATGGATACGACTCTCGCATCTTGCTCTCCAATTCCCAAGTCACACTTCCTCTAGTAGCTCCTCCCCAAGCTACTCTCACCAACGAGATATCCTTCCCTCTTAGTTGTTTTATCTTGCGGTCTTCGATCCTCAACGGCATCGCCTCCACCGTAAGGTTATCTTGAACTTGCACTTCATCTCTCAGAAGCATATGAGATGGATCAACAACATACTTCTGAAGTTGCAATACATGAAACACGTCATGTAAATTCAAAAGTTCAGGTGGCAACTGCCCCTACCCTCTGCAGAATCTGATATGGTCCAATGAACTTAGAATCCAATTTCTTTGATTTCAACGCACATCCAACACCGGTCACCGGATGGACTCTAAGAAATACATGGTCACCCTTGCTGAATTCCAAGTCCTTTCTCCTATTATCATGGTAGCTTTTCTGCCTACTCTAGGCCGCCTTCATTTTCTCTCTAATCATCTGGATTATCTTCGTGGTTTGTTGCACAATCTCGGGTCCGAGTATCGTACTCTTGCTGGACTCATACCAACATAGAGGTGTCCTACACCTTCTACCATACAATGCTTCAAAAGGTGCCATTCCAATACTAGAATGATAATTGTTGTTGTAAGTAAATTCAATCAGCGGTAAATGAGTATCCCAAGCGCCTCTTCACTCGAGTATACAAGCTCTCAACAAATCTTCCAATGACTGAATAGTCCTCTTAGATTGTCCATCGGCTACGGGTGATAAGCAGAACTCAATTTCAAACTGGAACCCAAAGCTTCTTGCAAGCTTTTCCAAAATCTAGAAGTAAACCTCGGGTCACTGTTAGATACAATGCTCGACGGAACCCCATGTAACTTCACTATCACTCTGATATAAATTTTTTCTAACTTCGTCAAAGGAAAACTGATGTTAATCGGTATAAAATGTGCCGACTTTGTTAGTCTATCCACAATTACCCAAATCGCGTCAAAACTTCTTACCGTATTCGGCAATCCAGTAACAAAATCCATTGCAATACTATCCCATTTCCACTCCGGTGTTTCCATCGGTTGCATCAAACCGGATGGTTTCTGATGTTCTACCTTTGACTTCTGGCAAGTCAAATAAGCATACACAAACTAGGCTATGTCTTTCTTCATACCCGGCCACCAAAATAACTTCTTCAAGTCCTGATACATTTTCGTAGCTTCTGGATGAATACTCAAGCTACTCTTGTGGCTTTCTTGCAAAATTACCTTTTTCAAATCAGGATTGTCTGGCACACAAATTCTGTTTCTGAATTTCAACACACCAGACTCATCTACATTAAAGTCTCCTTCTTTATCCGTTCTGTCTACGTTCCTCAAGTCTACCAATTTTAAATCTAGCTTCTGACCTTCTCTTATTTCATGAAGGAACTCATTATTCACCCTTAGCATCCCCAACATTACACTTCTTGAAGTTAACTCACAAACCATACTCAAGTCTCTAAACTGCTCAATCAAATCCAATTCTCTAATCATCAACGTCGACATATGAATCGTCTTCCGACTCAAAGCATTTGCCACGATGTTAGCTTTACCAAGATGGTAACTCAAACTAAAGTCATAGTCTTTCAGAAATTCCAGCCATCTACGCTGCCTCATATTTAATTCCTTCTGGTCAAACAGATATTTCAAACTATTATGGTCACTGGACACTTCAAATATCGACCCGTACAAATAATGCCTCCAAACCTTTAGTACGAAAACCACTGCAGCTAATTCTAGATCATGAGTAGGATAATTTCGTTCATGAATCCTCAATTTCCGTGAAGCATAAGCCACAAATTTTCCATCTTGTATAAAAACACCGCCTAATCCCATTTTAGACGCATCACAATATACCACAAAAGGATCATTCAGGTTCGGTAAGGTTAACACTGGTCCGGTAGTCAATCTTTTCTTCAGTTCTCGGAAACTTTCTTCACACAAAACATCCCACACGAATGCCTGGCCTTTTCTAGTCAACTGGGTCAATGGAAGAGCCAAATTAGAAAACCCTGCGATGAACTTACGGTAATACCCTGTCAAGCCCAAGAAACTTCTAATCCCCGTCACTGACTTTAGAGCCTCCCACTGAAGCACAACACTCACTTTCGAAGGATCCACTGTTATGCCTCCTCCAGAAATAACATGTCCAAGAAAACTCACTTCGCTCAACCAAAACTCACACATCAAAAGTTTTGTAAATAATTTATTATCCTTTAGCACTTGCAACGCAACCCTCAAATGATCTACATGATCTACTTCCGACTTAGAGTAAATCAAAATGTCATCAATGAAAACTACCACAAACTGGTCCAAATAAGCATGGAAGATATGATTCATGTACTCCATGAATACACCCGGTGCATTGGACACACCAAACGGCATCACTGCATATTCATAATACCTATACCGAGTTCTGAAAGATGTTTTCTGGAAATCATCTTCTTTCAAAGGGATCTGATGATAGCCGGACCTCAAATCAATTTTACTGAACACACGAGCTCCCACGAGTTGATCCATCAGATCGTAGGTTCTTGGAAGTGGATACTTATTCTTGATGGTGACTTTATTCAACTGGCGATAATCGATGCACAAGCGCATACTGCCATCTTTCTTCTTTACTAACAAAACTGGCACCCCCCGTGGCGACACACTGGGTCTAATAAACTTTTTATCCAACAATTCCCCCAACTGAGATTTCAACTCTGCCAATTCTGACGCTGACATTCTATATGGTGCCATAGATATAGGTCTAGTGCCAGGTACAAGATCAATCGTAAACTCTACTTCCCTATCTGGAGGTAGCTCTGCAACATCCTTTGGAAACACTTCAGGAAATTCTCTCACAACAGGTAATTCCTCGATCAACGACTTACCCTCCATAGATACTGAAGCGAACACTGCAAATACTTTAGCTTCGTCTTCTAACAAGATTCTCAACTCCTTAGTAGATATAAGGCTAGCCATTCCTTCTTATTCCGAATCTAGGAATAACAGCCTCTTCCTATAACAATCAATGTAAACATAGTTGCTCTCGAGCCAATTCATCCCTAAAATAACATCCAGCTCACTGAGTGGTAGACAAATCAAGTCCACTCCAAAATCTTTACCAAAGATTGACACAGGGCAATTCAAACACACTAAAGATGTAGTGATTGATCCAATAGATGGAGTATCAATCACCATCCCTCTACTCAAAGTAGACGGCACAAGCCTTAGTCTCCTTACACAGTCCATAGAAATAAACGAGTGAGTTGTGCCCGTATCAATAATAGCAATCAAAGAAGTTTATGAATGTAACACGTACCTCTGACCAAACGATCCTCACTGGTTGGTTGAGCTCCCACCAATGCAAACACCTTCCCACCTGTCTGAGACTTCTTCGGTTTCTGACAATGGGTGCTGATATGACCCTGCTCACCATAATTGTAATAGATTGGTGTGTTGGTTCTGCAATTTGGGACCACATGACCTGGCTTTCCCACTTAAAACACTTCTTCACCTCATTCTGACATTCATTCGCACGGTGACCCGCGCCACCACATCTGAAACACTTGAGAGGATGGGAAGGATTTCCTCCCCCACTTGGTTTCTTCCCAGCAACATCTTTCTGCTTTCCTTTATCAGCCGAAGCACGATATGGTGTATTCTCATGTCTCCGCTTGCCCCTTCTGTCACTTAGATTCTTATAGTGAGCGATTCTAGCTCTGTTGTCTTCATCATAGATCCTACACATGTTCACCAGCTCAAGAAAGTATATGATCTTCTGATAACCGACACCCAGTTTGATCTCGGGATGCAGCCCATTCTTAAACTTGATGCACTTCAAACTCATAGCTGCATCAGTATTGTAATGAGGATAATACTTTACCATCTCTTCGAACTTAACTGCATATTCTGCCATCGTCATGTTCCCCTGCTTCAACTCAATAAATTCAATCTCTTTCTTTCCACGAACATCTTCCGGAAAATACCATTCCAGAAACTCTGCTCTAAACACTGCCCAACTAATGGGACCCTCACCAGCTTCCAATCTCTGACGGGTATTGTCCCACCAGTCCTCAGCCTCACTTTCCAGCATATGGGTACTAAAATGTACCTTCTAATCCTCTGAGCATCCCATGACTCTAAAGATCTTCTCGATATCTTTCAGCCATTTCTGTGCTGCATCTGGATCATGTCTGCCTTCGAACTTAGGTGGCTTGTTATTCTGGAGCTTCTCCGAATTATGGAAATCTCCGTTCCCAACATTTCGATTGATATTCTGACCAATGTTCTTCACGTCCTGTGCAACAGCTTGTAATGCGACAACCATCACAACATCATTTCTACCAGCCATACTGCCCAACATCCACGAAACACAGGTTAGAAAAACACATGACCATAAACATCCTATAGTCAGACTCTACTACAACATTGGCTGGACGGACCGACCTGCTCTGATACCAATTGTAACACCCCACTATACCCCGTAAGCGTATTATAAAACATATACGAAAATTTTCCATAAAAATATATCAGAGTTCTCAACAGAGTAGGATGTCACACTAAGTCACTTCATTTTTCATAATTAAACCAATGTTGTCTAGCTTTCAATTAAACAGCGGAATAAAGTCAATTGTTTAAACATAATCTCTACCACAAGGTGATCATACATCCTTAATCCAACAAATAAAAGATATGTACCCATAAATCAAGAAAATATGCAAAATATAACGTAATCTCGTCATCCCATGTTACGTATCAGAGCGACTCCTAGGACTCGATCAAATAGCAACACACTCCAAGCACTACTCAGGTACCTGGTCATCTGCACTCCCAAGGCGCACAAACGTAACAAACAAAAAAGGGGCGAGAACTACATTTAGTAAATAAGCGGTGAAATACACATGCTAAGGAGTAGTTACACACCATACATACAACCATACACATATAACGCACATACACGTGCCACATTAATTACTCGGCATCAATAACCCATATTCAATTACAATTATGCAATGTGACTCATTGACTCAACACAATGCATGTGGTACCAACACAATCACATACGTTTCACCCTAGAACCCGATTCCCGTCGGAATCCGGATAAGTCATATACGTCCTCTGAACTACAACTTATCTCCACAACAACTTCCACATGAAGTCCGAATGAAACTAGGCACCCATCATGGATTCCCACTTAGCCATCTCCACAAGACACATGACATGAAATGTATGACAACATAATTATGGAATTATAATAATTCAAGCATAATCCACGATCATTAAAGATCCACACGAGCCATCCGTTCACTGTAATCCTCTCGGGAATTACCACAACCGCACAAGATTATCCACATTCGATAATCATGACTCACATTCATCATAACACACCCATATAATTCCATATTTTACCGATTTAATTCATTACTAATATTTCTTAAGTTCATTTTAGTCATACTGATCCTACCGATTAAACAGAATTGTGTTCCAAGCAAAATCTGGACAAAAATCGCAAAAATTGGTGAAACGTCATCCCAGACTGTCCATACGCATATCAGCATAGCCCATACGCGTACTGCCTGCTGTCATACGTGTATGGTCCTCCCTTACGCGTAAGACCAGAGGCTTCTACCTCTCAAACCCCATCAGAGTCACCCCTTACGCGTATGATTACCTTCATATGTGTATTGCCCAGGCTCATATGCGTATCATACGCGTATCACCAGATGGTTGTGCTGGCACTAGGGACAGGGCACGTCTGCTACGCGTACAACCCTTAGGAAGCCCCCCATACACGTATTGACACCCCCAAACCAGCAGATCTGTCAAAAAACTCATATCTCATCATTCTCACGAGTTCCCTGTAACACCCCAAATTTAATCGGAATATGTTAATTAATTATTTAATTGAGAATATTCTTGTTTCAGTGAATATCCTGTGGTTTTGTGAATATTGGAAAAATGTGCATTTTCAGGTATTTATTTGATTAATAGCATATAATATTAAGTTATTAGTATTATTATTAATTAAATGGAATATAAGTGAAATAAGGGCGATTTGGGCATTTGACGAAGTTAGTAAGGGTAATAAGGGAAAAGCCCAATTTGTGAGGCCAAAGACTAATTTGGACAAAATAGATTTCTGAAAGGGAATTTGAATTCATTTTGTATTAACCGTGAAAGTTTGGTGGCCAGAGCTCTGAAGGAAAGGTTAGAGGCAGAAGATCCCGAAGTTAATCGTGAAAGCTGCGAATCGACTAAGGTATGGGGAGTATCGCATTTCATGATTTTCTATGTATGCCTTTCGGTGTGTTTATGGTGGAGTTTATGGTTTAGGGTATGTTGGGTTGATTTGGGAGAATTAGGGAAATTGATGAATAGACTTTGAGGTTATGATTGATGATATGTATCCCTAAATATCGACATGAATTTAGGAAACCTTATCGGACTGTTTGATGTGTAACATGAGAAAGGAAACCTTAGGCCTTCGTGGCCAAAACCTTGGATTGTGATATGTTTGACCCTGTAGGAATAGGAATATTCAAATGTGAGTAACTCTGATGCACTCAGGGCAATTGCAGGAAAATAGTGTTTTAGGCAGTGCAAATGTTGCCGGATTAGCCTAATGAACCATAAATTTTGTACCGTTATCGCCGTATGACCTTAGGGATGATTTAGGGATATTTTGGGGGTATGAGATGTGTGAATCGTATGAGTTTTTGGGTGGAAATCAGTTCTGGTGCGTAGCAAAAGTTGCTGTCATCGCACTGTTCGCCTAGCGAGCGGTTCGCTACAAGACTCGCCTAGCGAGCAAGCCAACGAGGGGTTCGCTACGAGACTCGCCTATCGAGCGAGCCAGCGAACGTAGCAGATTTCGCGAAACTAATTGTTTTGCAGCGATGCCGTGATGTGTAATTCTGGGATTTCTGTGATGGATTACCCCGATATGACAGTGGGTTTTGGGTGATGTGTGCATGATATATGATAGTTTTCTATGATGTATCGATTGAGTTAATATGACGAAACTACCATGATTTGATGAACTATGTGATAACATAAGATATGATGATTGATGTGATTTATGTGATGATGATGAGTATGACGAATGATGATGCACCATATGTTGTATTGTGAGGATTATTATTGTGACGTGTGCACCATGCATTCATGCGCATTCAATTGCTTTGGCTTCAATCTCACTGTGTGGATGTGAAGTATTTTGATGTGCTTCAATCCTATTGATGGGGATCTATGGAGGGTTGATGGCCCAGTGTCTATCGAGCTATGATGATTGGTACCACATGCATTGAGTTGTGTTGCATTGCATTTATGAGTCTTTGTGTACAAATTATGATGTTATGACCTTTGAGGCATATGTGAGTAATATGAATGTGTTGAATATGAATATGTTGTCGTTTATGCATTAATTGTCATACATTGATTATTTTGAATTGTTTTACTCAACCTGGCTGTTTGAATGTTACCTCTACGTGGGTAACGTGCAGATGACCCAGTTTAGCCGTGGACGCCTGTCGCGGTGAAATTTGGATACCAAACTATTAATTAGTTTGAATCTTTAATTCATTTGCAACCGAACTTTGATTTGTACAAAGGAAGGGATAAAGATCGAAATTCCCACAATGCAATGCAAATGCAAGCTAGATTGTTTTAGGTTCGGGGGTTGGTTAAACTTAGGGAAGGTACTAGCATCTTAAGTTTCTGTAGTACTCTACAGGAACCTCTTGTTTTATTATTGTTTATTGCTAAGTGTTTATCTGCTTAAAGGTTAAAAGACCCTAGTGGTTTATATCTAAGTATACTCGATAAGATGTCGCATCTTATGCCTACATATCCTTACGGGAGCGGAATCAGAGTACTTGTAGTTCCCCTAAGGGGTTAGAGGAGCTCTTTGACTGTGGCCAAAGTTCCTACGGGTTTAGGGTAGTTGTTTTGATTGGGTTTAGGAGAAGAGATGAGTCTTCATGTTAAGGGAGATATAACCGCCACAGGTTGTAGGAAAATAGTCTTTGCATCATCTTAAGAAAAGGGCTTAAGTACTCGGATTGTTTGACGAGTATGCCTTTATCTCTCTTAAGGCAAATTCCCTACGGCTTGATTGTATTGTTGTGGGGTGGAGATTCTATCTCACTTAAGATGATTAACATCTTTCTCTAATGTGTTTGAATATTGCTTGAATTGTTGAATGAGTTTGTTTGTATTGTGTTGTTTGAATTGTTTTGTCTATGTTATAAGATAAAGGTCCTTCCTATGAGGTAGGATCTATCTTAATTGATCAACTTGAATGGGATCAAGGATCACGGGGAGTATGGTGCAAATGATGTGCACTACACACGATTATTGAATCATGTGTAGGGTTTTCCTCTGGACGGTTATGCAATGCGATAATATAATTACGATAATGTAAATTACTGTAAAATGAATTGCAGAAATGATAAAGTCATACACATACGCATGAAAGCACTGAAGTGTGTAAGAGTGAGTGTGTCGTGAGGTGGGCGTGCATGATGAAGCTGTATTTTGCGATGTGAGTTGAACCGATTGATTGTTTTTTTAGTGAATTTGATTTGAGAGAAAAAAGGGGTTGAATTGAGATTGATTTTTAAAGTTGGATAAAATGTTGATTTGATTTTAGATGAAAAGTTGATTTTAAGGAGAAGGTTGGATTAACTTATGACAAAATAGATTATTTTGGTGAGATTGGTTTTTGAGAAAAGTCAATTTAATTTAATTAAAATTAGGTGGAAAGGTTTTAAATAGATGAGTCTTTGCAAAAATATTTACTAAATAAAATGGATTCTAGCTTATTGTCATAAAAAATGAAATTAATCGAGATTAAAGAAGGTTTATTATTTGCTATTTTTTTTAGTTATTTTATATGTAAAATTTCTTTTAATTAAATAACAGGGCAAATGAATTTCAGTTATTACTAAAATATGTTATTTTAAAAGGATTTGCTGAATACATGTTATAAAAGGTTGATTAAATAAAATAAAAAGTTGATCTTAAAAAAACATTAGTTAAATTTATAAAAAGGGTTGATTAAGGTTAATTAACTTTAAAAACTGATTACTGAAGTTAATGGTTTAATTAAAGGGTTTAACGTTGGGTTAAGGGGAGTGCATACGTATCGTGTGTGTGGTGTGCATTCTAATTACAACAAGCAACATTGACAGAAAAACAAATGAAACCTAAACCCAACTTTCCCCTTCACCCCCCACGATATCAAACCACGCTTGGCTTTCTCTCTCGATTCGGTTTCGATTCATCACTCTCCTCATTTCGATTTCTTTAGATTCTTCATCGTTTCCTCCATTTTAGACCTGAAAACACAAAACAAACGTTAACAGTTCAATAATCTTGATATGCATCAAGGGTTTACCGGAAGTTGAGGATGGCGGTGGGTGGTAGCAATTCCGACGATCTCGACGGTCGAAAAGGATAAGTTTCCCTCCTTCAATCTCTAGGGTTTATGAACTTGTAATTCTTTGTGGTGATTATCCCTGGTTGTTCCTTTCACGATTCCCCCTCTTTCTTTTCATTTTCATTCTTCCTTTATATAGGCTCCAAGTGGGATTAAAGTCTGATTGAAAAACAAATGAATGCTAATGATGATCAATTTAGGGTTTCTGGATTGGGCTGAGTCTAATTTGAAAACTTTCCCAATTCATCTGATTGTTGTAATGAGCCATTGAATGATAAATCAATCTCTGATTTCTGTGATTTGGTTTTAAGATTGGATTTGATTTGATTCTGAATGGGATATTCTGTCTTCAAGGAATATCCTCTATCGGTTATTTTTTCAATTGCTGATTTGCGTTGATGTCTTGACAGGTGCGAATAGTGAAGGTGTTGGGCTGGAAAAAAAGTGGATTAGCGGCCCAGAGGGGAGGAGCTCGGGTTTGACGTGTGTATCCTGGGGAAATTGCAGTTGGTTCTTGCAATAGCAGTAGTCATGGGCCTTTGCTTCAAGATGGAGCTTGGGATTGTTGTAAACACTGAGGTTGACTGAATGTCTAACAGACCCAACATAGAAACTACCATGAAATGTGCTTAGGTATATATCTTGTTAACTGGTTTCCTTCTGGTGCGCATGGTTTTCTAGTCATGGTTTTGAAATGAAAATTGTGAGTTCTGCATTTAGCTGCATGGATATTGTTTGGATTTGAGGTGTTTGATTAGGTTTGCGATCTTGTGAATCTTGTTTTGGTATGGTCTCGCCTGGGAAATAAAATTGGAATTAATCCTGTTTCTATTGTTGTCTTTTCGAATCCAGTCTTCAATCCATTTGAGCTTTGATGTAGTGTATTTCATATGCAGGTTTTGATTGGTTCCTTGTAAAGTTCAACCTGTTAATGTTCACGAATTTGCAATTTACGTAGGATGCTTATGAATTCCATATCAACTGTCAGAGCCTCCCCTGCAATGTAAGCACTTGATGGTGTACCAGAATTCATGTCGCCGATGTACCTTGATTCATAACAACTTCGTGTGTAGAATGGTATGCTTAAATTAACCATTGATGCTCTTATGATTTGCAGCGGACTTACGGATTTTCCTGAAGTGGAGAGGCAGTCCTTCAATTATGTGGTTCATGTGGATCGCTATGTAGGACGGGAAAGCGGCAATTATTGATGTTGGTCTCAATTTAGTTGGTGCAGTACGTAGTCAAGATTTCTCATTGACAAGGCTAAGTCTTCCTATAGCGTTTGGAAAAGATGGAAATGAGGTTAGTCGCACGACCCGTGAAGTTGCTGGGATTCAATCAATGGGGCCATCTCTTCAATTGTAGATACTTGAATGTAATTACGTCGACCTGTAGAAATATAATGCAATTCCTTCCTTGCGATCATAATTCTACTGCTTTCGTAATCGTGTTGAGGTTCTATTCTCCTTTCGCAGGTGGTTAACAAATTTTGAGTACTATGTTCTGGTGGCTTTGGATTGGTTCTGATGCAGCAGCTGCAGTTCTGATTTCCAATGTCTCATGAGGTAAACACTTCTCTTCTCGTGACGGAACCAACATCCTCGCCTTTGGAATCACTCTGCTTTTACTAAGGAATGCTTTCTAACATCATCGTAAATTCTCCTCATTATGCAGACCTGGTCCTTGAGGAATGGACTAATATTCTCTCAAGTCTAGGCCCATACATTTGGAGTCTTAGAATGGAGGCTAGAGGTTTGGAAAAATTAGAGGTGGTTCTGCAATCTGGTTCGGAAACAAATCGATACGACCAACCTTTCATGATGTTACTCAAAAGCAGTCTTGTGTTTTACGACATGGCAGGAGAGGCTAGCATACAAAGCTGCTTCAATTTTATATGCAGAAGATCCCATACATGGTCTGGCGTGACAGCATGGAGAACCTGCCGTAAAGCACATGCTTACGAACATTAGGCGCGTTACTGATGATAGCAATTCTAAATCACGTCCTCTTAGTGTTTTAGTATCATCACAGGTTTATGATTGTAATAGTTGTGTCCTTATTGTTTTCTGGAACTTGTACGAATTTATGTAAATAACCTTGGGGTCTTAAAATAGTGCAAACTGGTCGTCGGTACCATATAAGATCCTGATGTATTTTAAGTAAAAAAGACTTGAGTAGCTTGTAACAAAGGGTCTCTTTCCAAATGCTAGGGAGAGCTTGTCCCAAGCGGCTACTTCCACGAAGTACATCATGGTATTAGTTAAACAAAAATCTCGTTGTAAATTTAGTTCTCTTGAGATTCTAATTCGCATAGCCTGCATCTTTACTTTCAAGATATGCAACAACTGTATCTGTATGAATTTACTCATGAGCTTGAATATGATGAATGAGATCAAACTCTTAACATGTCAATGTAGGAAACCAAATAAATTAATCTCGAGTTCAAGGCCAGCTGCTGAACTTTTTTATGGGTCTATATAAAACTTGCCTCGTGTATTTTGGAATCAAGATTTGATAGGAACCAAATGCAGATTTCCTTGAACTTTTTGAAATTCCTTGCACTATTGATCGCGTGGAAATACTCCGTAACTAGGCCTCTTGAGCAATGAAGATGTCATAGTGCGATTCAAATAATCTTTTGTTAAAAATCAGCGCATTCGAGAATGAGATCCTCGTATCTTGAAAGGAAACTAAAAATAGCCTGAAAGTTGATAATTCCTTTGAATCTCTGCAACAACCTTCTTCATAGGACAAAACGAACAAGCGGGTTGAACAGTTAGATATGTACAATGATCGACTTTGAGGAACGCCATCTCCTCTCGATATTACCACGTCTGCACAAATTGGTTAGTCACAAAAAAAAGGTATAAATATTAAAATAAAGTCGAATAACAATAGAAAATGTGCAAAAAGAGGTGGTATCTCGTGGTCAAAAATTAGGGTGCAACAGATGCCCCTATTTAAGTTACTCCTATCCGGAGATATGGAGATTGAAATCTCCGTCTCGACGAGGTAGGAGGGACTTAAATACAAACATTGCACGGATTTTTGGCCGCAAGAAGCCACCGAATGCAAATGATATGCAATGATATGAAATGATATGAGATGCGAGACAGAGAGGTCCTGTGGAGGGAAGACGTCACAGGGAACAAACTTCACTGGGGAATCTCCAGAAGTATAATAATACCTCGTACACTAGGGATATGGTGATGGGGAAGAATTTTGTAGTCGAAAGATATGCTTATCACCATAACGTGGTGGTCGGTGACAATCCAAATGAATTGAGTCGATGGTTCATTTTTATTTGTATTCTTCCTTTTCTTTCTGTTTTTTTTATATCTTTCCTTTTGGAACTCAACTTGAAAATGTGCGACTTCCCTTAGCGTCACGATAAGGATACCACGAGCTGGTTTCAATCTGTGCCTGAAATGTCACAACTTCGTAGATGGTAGAATCACTGTAGTTTATGGATGTAGATGTAAATATCAATGTAGATGTTGTTGTTGTAGAACTTACCCTAGCATCATGGTATGGGAACCACGAACTGGTCTCAATCTCTGATGTAGGACTTCCCCGGACGTCATGATATGGGAATCATGAACTGGTCTCGGTCTTTGATGTAGGACTTCCCCGAACGTCATGATATGGGAATCATGAGCTGGTCTCGGTCTCTGATGTAGGACTTCCCCGAACGTCATGATATGGGAATCATGAGCTGGTCTCGGTCTCTGATGTAGGACTTCCCCGAACGTCATGATATGGGAATCATGAGCTGGTCTCGGTCCCTTCCCGAAATGATGAAAACTCGTGAGAGCACCATCATAAAGGGTTGTAATTTTGTAGATTGTCGTTGTAAATTGTAAATGTTGATGTAATTTGTTGTTGTAGATTTGTAAATGTAATTTGTGGGTTGTAGACGTAGTTCGTTGTAGAACCCTGTAGATGTAGTTCTTTGTAGAACCCTGTAGATGTAGTTCTTTGTAGAACACTGTAGATGTAATTTGACGTAATCTGTAGTTGTAGTTGTAATTTTGTAAATGTGATTGTAAATGTAGATGTAGCTGAAGGTGAGAAAATTACTTAGAAGGGGGGGTTGAATAAGTAAGACAAATATTCAAAGATTTAAACACAGTTATTTTTATCTTGGTTCGTTGAACTCAACTACTCCAGTCCATCCTCTCAAGAGTGATTTGCCTTTCTCTGTCAAGGACTTAATCCACTATTTAATCAAATAGATTACAATAGTAACACCTAAGAACTATAGTTCTTAGTCTTCTCAAGAGCTACTGATCCCAACAGGATCCTCTTAAGGAAAACCTTTTACAAACAATGTAAAACAATTACAAGAGTAAGAATGCTTCTACTAAGCTGTTATCACAACTGTGATATATCTCTTAAGTTAAGAACAATGTTATAGCAAAATAAAATATAAGAGCTTTGAGAGTTTTGCTTTGATGAGAGATTTTTGCAAGTAGTTCGATGCTGAAGAAGATGGAGTGGACTTCTTTATATAGGCACTTAGATCCATGAAGTCTTCTCAACGTTGAAAGTTGTGCTGAAAAGCCTGGAGCCTTTTGTCTTTACATTGGAGGCTGTGCTGAAAAGCCTGATGCCTTTTGTCTTCACTTTGCAGAAACTTTCCTTAGAATGGGATGCACAGATAAAATCTTTTTGTCTGTGTTCTTGTGTCTAGCACAAAAGAGGAAAGAGCTGTTGAGATAAGCCAACGTACATATTTAAATCTTCTTCACTAAGTAAGTTCAGCTTTCAACATTAGAGTCTGAATCTTCAGAATCTCCAGAGTAGAGATCTTCTGGATCTTCAGAGTCTTGGATGTTCTTCAGATTGAGCTGAATCAGAGTATGTGCAACTTGTGTGCTTGAGCGTGTAAATCTATCAGAGTAGAGTCTTCTATATCAGAATCTCAATACTTAAGCAGCGCAGTATCTTCAGAGTCTTCTGATGACTAAGCTTCTGATCTCTCAGAGTCTTCTATTCTTTAGAGGCTCCTGCTTCAGAATCTTCAAAAGACAGCAATCAGATTCTTCTGGGAGCAGCGTTCAGATCTTCATTTAAGATGCTCTTGAACCTTTGAAGCCTTTCATAATAACATTGTTCAGATCTAAATTTGCTCTTTTAAGAATATTTTCTTTAGTACCTGTAGCAAACAGTCTAGAACAAATTTAGAGTATATAATTCTTGAATACAAATTTCATAAGTGTTATCATCAAAACATAGAGATATAACTAAGAAACAATCTGTGTTCTTACAATCTCCCCCTTTTTGATGATGACAAAACATGAGAAATTTTTTTCAATAAAAAGTATGAATTATAACTCCCCCTGAGATTAACAATCTCCCCCTGAAATAAATACTTCAATAGAAGAGAATACTTCCCTTTTTGATTAAGTATATTTCAGATTCAGAGCCTGATGAAAGAGTTTTGACTTTCAGAATCAAATCTTGATGCCAGATAATTATGACTTCCTTTAGTCAGAGCGCCTGGTTATCATCTTGCTTGAATTCTCTTTCAGAGTAAATATATCAGAGTAAGATATTAGAGTTGATTGAATACTCAGATTTTCTTTGGAGGATCAAGTTCTGGTTGGAAAAATCTCAGGGTAACTTCAATGAATTATGTCAGATATATCAATGTAATCTGAAAGACTTAAATTCAAAGTAAGTTAATAAAATGTCTGAATTTCAGTTGTAGTAATTGCTTATAGGTTGAACACTCAGTTTCTCTTTTTCTCCCCCTTTTTGTCATAATCAAAAAATTTTTTTAAAGACAGAAAGATACAGAAGAAAAGAGGCATATAGGAGCAAACACATCATCATGCAATTAAACAAACCAAAGTTCACAGTCAAACAGGCTAAAGCCAAAACACATAACACAACAAAAAGTAAACAGCAAAGGCAGTTCATGTGCAAAACAACAAATAAAACTAAGTCTGGCGAGAGGCAATAAGGGTCAGAAGCTCTGTCATCTTGGCAGCTGACTCTTCTTGCTTAGACATCCAGGTCTTGATTTCATCAGTTGTCTTCTCTTGCTTGATCATCTAGTCCTTTATATCCTTCACATCATTCACAAGTTCTGCAACCACAGATGAAGACGGAGCAGATGCAGTAGCAGCAGGGTTCCCTTCAGATTGGTTTTCGTCAGAAGCTTGTTCAACCATTTCAGATTCAGGAACTACTGGAGGAGCAGCTTCCAAAAGTAACACAGGAGGAGGAGGAGGCATGTTCATCAGAGTTACCTTGATTAATTCTGCAAATTTAGTTTTAGCAAGCTTAGAGCATTTAGCTCTAATTTTTAAGGCAGCTTTGTTGAACATCCAGATGAAGCGCTTCCAAGCAGCATTTGAAACAGTTGGATCCAAACTAGACATGCATACATCCTTAACACGAGTATATTCAGAATCTAACTCCTTTTTGAAAATTTCAAACATAGTATTAACACATGATCCTAGATCTGACTGTTCAGACTGTTCAGAGGAAAAAGGATTAGGGGTGTTAACAGGAGTAGGTTCAGATGGTTGTGGTAATGGTGGTTGAGATGTGTGGATGTCAGATTGAGGGAGTTCAGATGGTTGAGGAAAGGTTTGAGTTTCAGATGGATTGGTTTCAGGTGGTTGAGGAATGGTTTGGGTTCCAGATGTTTGAGTTTCAGATGGTTGAATTTCAGATGGTTGTTGATGAGGTGGAGAGTTTGGTGGAGTATGAAACATGGAAATGTTAAGATGTTCCTTCATAACACTTTCAGAGCGAGCTTGTTTGAGTGACTCTGATTCAAAATCAGATGAATCAGATGAATCAGAAGATTCATCTGAGTGAACAGATGTTGAAGAAATTATAATTGATTGATTGAGGGGTTGTATATCAAGAATATTGTCAGAAAGATTTGGATCTTCTGAAGGAATTGTTTGTTCAGAGTGTTCAGTTTGAACAGTCTCTGGTTAGTTTGGTTCTGAAATTATTGTTTCTGGTTGGAGAGTCTCTAATTGGGGATTCTCTGGTTGTGACATTGTTGGTTGTGGAATTTCTGTTTGAGTGTTTTCTGGTTTGAGTTGGTTCTGTTGGTGGAATTTCTAATTGAATTGTTTGTTGTTGTGGTTCAGAGGGAATTAGTACAGGAGATGGTTGTGAATATACTGGTTCAGAGGAGGGTGGTTCAGATGAAATATTGGCAGATTGTTTGGGTTTTGAAGTTCTTTGTCTAAGATTTGGAGAGAGTTGTGGTGATGAAAGGGGTGAATGAACAGCAGGTGTAGGATCAGATGCTAATACCTGATGAATGGTGTCTCTGATCTCTTCCAGAGTGGCTTCTCTAGAACTGATTCTGGCTTTCTTTCCTTCTTTCTTCTTCTTTCTTGGAACTTTAGATACTTTCCTTTTCTTCTAAACTGATCCTTCTTCAGCTTTCCTCTTACTACGCCTTTCCTTCATCAGATTGGGCAATTCTTCTCCTGGTTTCTGAACAAGATTAGCAGGTAGAGGAATTCCTTCCTTTAGACATTCTGCAATGTACATCCAGACAAATTCCTTTGGTTCATCTGCACTGAACATTGGAAATTCTTCCACGAGAATTCTTCTGCCTTGGACCTCCTCAGAGTTTATCTTCCTTAGTTGTTCATTCAATTCTGAAATGATTTTCATCCTTTTCAGATTGAGTCCATTTATCTCAGATCCAATGATGTAAGACAGATCTTCTGTAATCTTTGCATCTGTCAGATGCTTTACCAGCTTGTTTTCAACAAGGATGTCTCAAATCAATCTTCCCAGGGGTATCCAAGTTCTAACTTTCCCAGCTTTAGCTCTGACCTCTTCTCTAGTTTCTTTGACATGAGTTAGAAGATGACTGAAGATTAGATACGGTAGATCCACTTTAACATTCTGGCTGATGCAGTACATGAAATACAGATGTTCCGAACTCACATAGTCTGGTGAGTTGGATGGTTTCCTGTGAAAAAATGTACTCATAAATATCTTTGCCCAGATCCTATAGATGGGTTTCAGATCTTTAACCTTACTTGATGGCGTTCCAGCTACAGTGATTTCTTCATAAACCCTAGCCATATCAATACGTGAAGAAGCAAGGTTTGAAACTCCATCAGATTCGGTATAACTAAACAGTTGCCTGATCAGTTTCTCAGTAATTACTATCTCCATCCCAAGAACAGATGAGTGAATAAACTTAGGACCAGCGCTTGCATGAATCCAGAATTCCTTTACAAGAGTTGGATACACAGGACCCAATAATCTCTCAAAGTATTTCTCCTAGCCTTGAGCTTTAATGGCAGGTGTTAGGTCAAACCCATTTTCCTTTAATGACTCAAGATCAATGAAGCTCTCACACAGAACCTCAAGATCTGCTACTGGAGTAAATAGGGTTCGTTCTGGTTTCTTGTACATTATAGTCTTGTTGGATTTTTCAGCAGTGTTTGATGTAGAAGCCATTGATGAAGAAGATCTAGGTTTGGGTTTAGGGTTTTGGTAGAGGTTGAAAAGAGAACAGAAACGCATGAATGTAGTGAATGTGGAAAGTGTGAAAATAGTGTGATAGGTGATATTTATAGAGAACCAAAAATCAAGCATTGGGCACAACAAAAGACACATACGCACGTTTGGACAGCATTTAATGAAAATAATCATTTCACTTTAAATTTATGACAGCTGGGGGGAAAACCAAGAAAAATGAGATTTTCAAAGCAATACCTCAAACGTCAATTCAGTTGAGCACTCCATCGTTTCAGATACTGAGTGACACGTGTTTGCTTTGTATGTGCATCTGATGTCTCTCAAGAAATGAAACGTTTCCAACTTTCAGATCTTCTGAGCTTGTTAGCGCAGAGTTTCACACAAATAAAATTGAATAAAGATAAATGAACAATTAGTCAGATGAAATACTTCAGATCGTTAAACATTTTGCATCTGAGAAGTTGCCTCTAATAAATATTACTCTGGACAAAAGTCCATACAAATATTTTTCAGAATGAACTTAAATCTATCTTCAGCAAGGGGTTTTGTGAAAATATCAGCCCATTGATGATCTGTATCAACAAAAGCTAGATTAATTACACTCTTCTGAACATAGTCTCTGATGAAGTGATGTTTAATTTCTATATGTTTAGCCTCAGAATGCAAGATTGTATTTTTTGACAAACATATAGCAGAAGTATTATCACAGAAGATAGAAAGATTACTCTCATAGATTTGATAATCTTTTAATTGACTCTTCATCCAGAGCATCTGCGTACAACATCCAGCAGCAGCAATGTATTCTGCCTCTGTAGTTGATAGTGTAATAGTGGGTTGCTTCTTGCTGTACCATGAGATCAGATGACTTCCAAGAAACTGACAGCTTCCAGAAGTGCTTTTACGTTCAACTCTGTCTCCAGCATAGTCAGCATCACAGAATCCAACTAATGAAAATTCATTAGATGTTCTGTAACACAAACCCATGTTAGTAGTACCTTTCAGATACCTTAGAATCTTCTTAACAGTTGTTAAGTGTGATTCTCTAGGATCTGATTGGAATCTTGCACATAAGCAGACACTAAACAGAATTTCTGGTCTAGAAGCAGTCAAGTATAGAAGAGATCCTATCATACCTCTGTAGAGTTTCTGATCTACCTTCTTACTTACCTCTTCCTTACCTAGAGTGCTTGTAGGATGCATTGGAGTCTTTGCCATTTTACTATCAACCATGTTGAACTTCTTCAGAAGCTCTTTAACATATTTGGTTTGATGTATGTAGGTGCACTCTGGAGTCTGGTTGACTTGGATTCCCAAGAAAAATCTTAATTCTCCCATCATGCTCATTTCAAACTCTTCCTGCATACATTTAGCAAACTCCTTTCCAAGCGTAATATTTGTTGATCCAAAAATAATATCATCTACATAAATTTGACAAATCAACAAATCTTTCTTAACAGTTTTACAGAATAAAGTTGTATCCACTTTTCCTCTGATAAAATTTTTCTCCAGAAGGAAGTTGCTCAACCTTTCATACCAAGCTCTGGGAGCTTGTTTTAATCCATAAAGAGATTTCTTTAGTTTAAAAACATGATCTGGAAAGTTTTCACTTTCAAAACCAGGAGGTTGGTGGACATATACTTCCTCTTCTATAATACCATTAAGAAAGGCACTTTTAACATCCATCTGATACAGAGTGACGTTATTCTGTGCAGCAAATGAAATAAAAAGACGTATAGATTCTAACCTTTCCACTGGAGCATATGTCTCAGTGTAATCAATACCTTCTTGTTGACTGTATCCTTGAGCAACCAGCCTTGTCTTATTCCTTTCAACTTCTCCCTTTTCATTCAACTTATTCCTGAAGACCCATTTTGTTCCAATAACATTGAATCCTTTAGGTCTAGGAACCAGATCCCAAACTTCATTTCTGGTGAATTGATTTAGCTCTTCTTGCATGGCAATAATCCATTCATTATCTTTCAGAGCCTCATCCACAGATGTTGGTTCAATTATTGACACTAAGCCAAACAATGAAGATTCAGATGTTCTGAGATAGGATCTTGTCCTGATTGGATCATCTTTCTTTCCAATAATCACATCTTTTGGGTGAGATGCCTTGATTCTGGAAGAAGATCCTCTGACATTTGATCTTTCAGAAATGTGTAAGTTGTCCAATTGAGAAGATAGGTGAATAGCATCTGGAGTTGCTTCAGATTCCTTTTCTTTAGCCTTTTCTGCCTCTGATCCTTCAGAGTTTGTGAGAATCACTTCTCTATCTGCAGAATTGTCAAACTGCTTTGGCTTTTCAGAGCCAAGCTTATCATCAAATCTTACATGAATAGATTCTTCCACAATCTATGTTTCAGTATTGAATACTCTGTAGCCTTTAGAGCGTTTAGAATAACCAAGCATGAAACACTTCTGTGCTTTGGAATCAAACTTGTTAAGATTTTCTTTAGTGTTAAGTATATAACAAGTACATCCAAAAGGATGAAAGTAGGAAATGTTAGGCTTTCTGTTCTTCCACAGTTCATATGGAGTCTTCTTTAGAAGAGGTCTTACAGACACTCTGTTCTAAATATAACACGTTGTGTTGATTGCTTCTGCCCAAAAGTGTTTTGCCAGATTTGTCTCATTGATCATGGTTCTGGCCATTTCTTGCAGAGTCCTGTTTTTCCTCTCTACAACCCCATTTTGTTGTGGAGTTCTAGGACAGGAAAAATCATGAGCAATGCCATTTTCAGAAAAATACTTTTCAAAATATTTATTTTCAAATTCACCCCCATGATCACTTCTGACTTTTATAATTTTGAAATCTTTTTCAATCTGGACTTGCTTGCAGAAGTCAAAGAACACAGAATGTGACTCGTCCTTGTGTTTTAAGAACTTTACCCATGTCCATCTACTATAGTCATCAACAATGACTAATCCATACTTCTTGCCTCTGATGGATGCAGTTTTCACTGGTCCAAACAAATCAATATGAAGTAGTTCTAGTGGTTTGGAAGTAGAAACAACATTTTTTGATTTAAAAGATGTTTTTGAAAACTTCCCTTTTTGGCATGCTTCACAAAGAGCATCTGAAGTGAACTTCAGATTAGGGAGTCCTCTGACAAGATTAAGTTTATTAATCTGAGATATACGTCTCATATTAATATGGCCCAATCTTCTGTGCCAGACCCATTGCTCTTCATTAACAGACAAGAGGCATTTAACATTTTGAACTTTAAGTTCTAAAAGGTTTATTTTATAAATGTTGTTTTTCCTCTTACCACTAAATAGGATAGAGCCATCCTTTTGACATATAGCTTTACAACATTTTTGATTAAAGGTAATATCATAACCATTGTCACTTAATTGACTTATGGACAATAAGTTATGTTTTAGACCTTCAACAAGTAAAACATTAGTTATAGAGGGAAGTTTACCATTTCCAATAGTGCCAGATTCAATGATCTTGCCTTTTTGGTTCCCTCCAAACTTCATGTCACCTCCAGATCTAAGTTCCAGGCTTTGGAACATAGACCTTTCTCCTGTCATGTGTCGTGAGCATCCAGAGTCCAGGTACCATGACTGGCGTCCGGATCTTGCTGCTAAGAACATCTGCAACAGGAATTATTTTGTTTTTAGGTACCCAAATCTTCTTGGGTCCTTTGGGGTTAGTTGGTTTGTAGGTTTTTCTAAACTTCTGTTTTTCAACATAATGTTTATTCTGACTTACCTTGGGTTTAAACACATAAGTATTCTTCTCAGAGCTTGTGTGTTTAATATCATTTAAGTGACCAAATTTAAATTGAGAATACAGAGGAATCTTCTTGATGAGAAGTTTGTCAACAGATTTTGGATTACTTCCAGATGAAGATTCATATCCAATACCTCTTCTGTTATTCCCACTAACACCATAGATCATAGAAGCCATCTTGCTTCTGTCTATGCTCTTAGTAAGGAATCTCTGAAAGCTAGAGTCATATTTTTCTAAAATGTTTTCACATGACTTAGCCTCAGATTCAGATTCTTGTTGAGTTATTTCAAAGTCATTTTTGATTTTCAGATTAATTTCTTTTTGCTCAACAAGTTCTGTCTTCAGAAGATCAATCTCAGATTCAAGATTGCTTTTCAGCTTCTTGTATTTGAGTTTGATATTGCTATAACTTTTAAGAACTTCTGTTAAAACTTTTGTAAGCTCTTCTTTGGTAAGTTTAGCCATTACCTCTTCTGCATCTTCATCAGATTCAGAATCTGATTCATATCCTGAGGTTCCTTCCTCTTGATCTTCTGTGCTGGCCATCAGTGCAACATTAGCACATTCTTCTTCTGATTCAGAAGATGATTCAGAATCATCTGAGTCATCCCATGTTGCCATCAGAACCTTCTTCTTTTTGTCAACCTTCTTCTTGGGTTTTTCTCTTTGAAGTTTGGGGCAATCATTCTTATAATGCCCAGGCTCTTTGCACTCATAGCATACAACTTCTTTCTTGCCAGATCTTCTGTGCCCAGAAGATTCCTTTCTATGATCAGATTTTCTGAAGTTGTTGAATTTCTTTCCCTTGTGCTTCCAGAGCCTGTTGATCCTTCTAGACAGCATGGATAACTCATCTTCTTCTTTAGAAGAAGATTCTTCAGAGCTTTCTTGAATGACCTGCAAAGCTTTAGCAGTTTTATTAGATTTTAATGCAACAGATTTACCTTTTTCTTTCTTCTGAGGTTCATCTTCCTCAAGCTCAATCTCATGGCTCCTCAGTGAGCTGATGAGTTCTTCTAGAGAGATCTTATTCAGATCTTTAGCCATCTTCAAGGCAGTCACCATTGGTCTCCATCTGGTAGGCAGACTTCTGATGATTTTCTTTACGTGATCTGATGTAGAGTATCCCTTGTCTAGAACCTTTAGACCAGCAGTAAGGATCTGGAATCTAGAAAACATAGTTTCTATATTTTCAGATTCTTCCATTTTGAACGCTTCATACTTCTGTATAAGCGCCAGAGCCTTGGTCTCCTTCACTTGAGAATTTCCTTCATGAGTCATTTTAAGTGACTCAAACATTCCATGAGCTGTTTCTCTGTTAGTAATCTTTTCATACTCAGTAGGAGAGATTGCATTAAGCAATATTGTCCTAGCTTTATGGTGATTTTTGAAATCCTTCTTCTGGACTTCTGTCATTGATTTTCTGTCAACTTTCTTGCCATCCTCATTTGTAGGATGTTCATAGCCATCAATAACCAAGTCCCACAAATCAGGATCATACCCCAGGAAGAAACTTTCTATCCTGTCCTTCCAGTAATCAAATTTTTCTCCATCAAACATGGGAGGCTTTGTGCTGATTCTATCCCGTTCATATTTGTTACAGCTAGATGTAGATGTGTCACCCATAATGACAAACAGATATTTAACAAAGTAACTTTTCTCACTGGATCTTTACTGACACGGTTAAGTGGTAGCACACGCAGAACCGGAGCTCTGATGCCAACTGAAGGTGATAAAATTACTTAGAAGGGGGGGGGGGGGGGGTGAATAAGTAATACAAATATTCAAAGATTTAAACACAGTTATTTTTATCCTGGTTCGTTGAACTCAACTACTCCAGTCCACCCTCTCAAGAGTGATTTGCCTTTCTTTGTCAAGGACTTAACCCACTATTTAATCAAACAGATTACAATAGTAACACCTAAGAACTACAGTTCTTAGTCTTCTCAAGAGCTACTGATCCCAACTGGATCCTCTTAAGGAAAACCTTTTACAAACAATGTAAAACAATTACAAGAGTAAGAATGCTTCTACTAAGCTGTTATCACAACTGTGATATATCTCTTAAGTTAAGAACAATGTTATAGCAAAATAAAATATAAGAGCTTTGAGAGTTTTGCTTTGATGAGAGATTTTTGCAAGTAGTTCGATGCTGAAGAAGATGGAGTGGACTTCTTTATATAGGCACTTAGATCCATGAAATATTCTCAACGTTGAAGGCTGTGCTGAAAAGCCTGGAGCCTTTTGTCTTTACATTGGAGGCTGTGCTGAAAAGCCTGATGCCTTTTGTCTTCACTTTGCAGAAACTTTCCTTAGAATGGGATGCACAGATAAAATCTTTTTGTCTGTGTTCTTGTGTCTAGCACAAAAGAGGAAAGAGCTGTTGAGATAAGCCAACGTACATATTTAAATCTTCTTCACTAGTAAGTTCAGCTTTCAACATTAGAGTCTGAATCTTCAGAATCTCCAGAGTAGAGATCTTCTGGATCTTCAGAGTCTTGGATGTTCTTCAGATTGAGCTGAATCAGAGTATGTGCAGCTTGTGTGCTTGAGCGTGTAAATCTATCAGAGTAGAGTCTTCTATATCAGAATCTCAATACTTAAGCAGTGCAGTATCTTCAGAGTCTTCTGATGACTAAGCTTCTGATCTCTCAGAGTCTTCTATTCTTTAGAGGCTCCTGCTTCAGAATCTTCAAAAGACAGCAATCAGATTCTTCTGGGAGCAGTGTTCAGATCTTCATTTAAGATGCTCTTGAACCTTTGAAGCCTTTCATAATAACATTGTTCAGATCCAAATTTTCTCTTTTAAGAATATTTTCTTTAGTACCTGTAGCAAACAGTCTAGAACAAATTTAGAGTATATAATTATTGAATACAAAATTCATAAGTGTTATCATCAAAACATAGAGATATAACTAAGAAACAATATGTGTTCTTACAGTAGCTTCACCGGAGATCTTCGGAAGAGATGTGAGCCGGTTGAATTGTAACGTATGTCTTCTCAAGTACGGAGACTATTGTGGTAAACTTCTTTGACTTCTCTGGGGAGATGCCACTTGACGGAAGTAAACTTGTGCGATGAACTCACTGGGGAAGTTATTCCTGAGAGAAATGTCTGTAACTGTTCAATGTTGAAGGATCCACTGATGGTAAATGATCTGCCTTGTGAAAGTTGTCTTTTCGTCGTTTCGGATAAGATCTTAATCGAAACGAGTGGCTCAAATAAAGAGATTGATGTTCGATAAAATCCTGTGATGTTATTGTTGAAGAGATGTCTTTCCTTAGGAATATTCTTCCTGGGGAAAAGGGTGCAAAATAAATGCACTCTTAATCCATGTTCAAAGGTTGGAGACGTCCATGATGTGATTGCCAAAAGACCGAAGTTCGATTCGGGAAGTAGCCGAAAAGAAACTGTCAAGCAAGACTTGACCATTGAGGTGTGAACTCAAATGGAATTGTACTAAAATAACCGTCTTCCATGAGGGTTGAACTTCATGGGGAAAATGAAACATTATGCTCTTTCTGCCTAGGGACGGATCTAATTGGAAGGATAAGACACACCCAAACACCTAGGGATAACTACAGCCAAGGCAATAGAAACAAACGCAAAGAATGCGAAAATGCACATGCCATGTTGTCTACTTATATGCTATGCGTATGCCTATGCTGACAAAACAGACAGAAAGAGGCGACGGAGATGAAATAATCATCTCGAGATAAACATCTCGACCAATCTTTTAAGATAGAAGTATCACTGAGGATAGATGGAGAACTAAATATAGGATCCCAATACTGCTTCAAGACTTCAAAATATTTGGGGAATAGAACGCATTCCACTTGGGGATGTAACATCTTAATAGGTGCGAAGTCTGAAGTCGTAGACGGAGGTACCCAAACTGAAATTTCATAGGGGATAAATTAAATATCCTGGTCATCAAAGTTGTTTGAACATGTTGGAGTTGAGCTTCTTGAGGATGAGCGTCCGCTTTGCTTCAAGTTTCAAATGCCCCAAGTCACATGGTTTAAAAAGCAACATCTAGAGAGGATTTTATAGAAAACTCGATGTCCAAATGCCCCACTGTTTTCAAACTCTCTAGAGATTCGCCGAATCTCGACGTAACTGCCCCTGATTGGCGGTATAACTGAGTCTTCCAATTTGTGCTTTAGAGGAAACCAAACTCGTACGGATCAAACGTCTTGAAAAATAAATTGCCCCAGGTTGGCAAGGTCTTCAAGTCCATCAAAGTCCGTGTAATCTTTCTAAGATGTCAAGCGTATTTTAGCAAGTCAGAAATGTCGATTTCTGAACGGTTAATGCAACACACGTTTGTCTTGAAGTTTTGA
The DNA here is from genome assembly GCA_963859935.3 of Lathyrus sativus. Classification (NCBI taxonomy): domain Eukaryota; kingdom Viridiplantae; phylum Streptophyta; class Magnoliopsida; order Fabales; family Fabaceae; genus Lathyrus; species Lathyrus sativus. Next base: position 420,208,130 of record OZ012736.1, on the reverse strand, counting down.
AAAGAGATATCGTTATAACTTGTGATCGAAATCACTAGTTGGGATATAAATTAAAATTATTTATAAAGCCGATTTAATTTGAGCGTAGCTCAAGGAGTCAGGAAACAATATCTCATAGAGTATGCTTTCGAACTAAACCTTACTACAATCAGGACTTTGAAGGTTGTATATGGGCTTAATTTATGACTGATAAAATGGAGGAATAAAGGGTTAGTATATTTGTGCCCACCCAATTTGAAAAATGTTCATTTTTGATGGTACCCTGCCCCAGGCAAAAAACGAGATTTTGGTTTGGGAGAAAAACAAATTTTTTTCTCCAGGCTTGAAAAAGAGGGTTTAACTATGTTGGTGTTTAGATGGTTGAAATGATGCCTTACATCATCAGTAGGGTTCTTATTCGAAGCATACAACAAGAGATCATATGTTTTACTTCATCATCCTCTTTCCAATTCTTCACCAAGGTGAGAAGGATTGGGTAAAAGTCGGTATTATAAATTATTTTGAAAAAACAATTTGAGTGAAAACGAATGGATTTCTTCAAGACAAACAGTTATTGCATTACTTATTCAAAATAGAAAGTTCTTACATGCCAAATATGCTTTCAATCAAAGAAAAAAAACGCACAAGCAAACAAAATAAATAGCCGAAGGGCCCTTCTTAGTTCCTCTGGAGTTTTCACTTATATCAGCATAATGGTATTCCATTCATGATCGGTCTTTCTCCTTTGAAGGTTAGCACTTCATTATCAATCATTTCTTGAACTTTCTCTTGAAAAGCTTTGCAATCTTCGATTGAATACCCCAACACTCCATCATGAAATTCACAGCTGGTGTTTGGGTTGAACCACGGTGGGTGAGAGTTCATGGTTCTAGTCTTTCTAGGTGTCATTACCGAGTTTCTGATGAAATAAAACCACAATTGACAGTAAGTCAATGGGATAAGATCAAACCAATGAGTTTCTTCTTTCAGAGTATTCAGAGGTACTTTCTGATTCGGAAACTGTCTTCGAACATGTCGATGCTGATCTGGAAATGGCATCCTTCGCTTAGGAGGTAATTGCTGCTCGCGCTGAGCGGGCATTGCATACCCATGTTGAGGGCGGGATATCGGAGTTGTGGATCCTCTGGACGATCCACTGTCACCTGTTTTATCTGGAACTATTCCCAAATTGTAATTGTATTGCTTTACAAAAGCAACAGCTAAGTCTTCCCAGGACTGAATGTGGTTCCTTTGTAGCTTCATATACCATGTTAACGGTGCTCCACCCAAACCTTCTTGAAAGTAGTGAACCATTAGTTTGTCGTTCCCAAGGTAAGCAGTCATCTTCTGACAAAACATCATCAAATGATACCTTGGACAAATCGTACCTTTGTACACTTCGAAGGCGGGCATTTGGAATTCCGGGGGGACCACTAGGTTTGGAAATAAGCGCAGGTTATTAGCATAAAAATCAGGTGCACGGTTCCTCTTCATCATTTTCCATCGTTCTTTGAAGTCATGAAATTCATTCTCGAATGCTATAAGCCCCGGATCGTCCATTTCCTTCTCAGCATGAATATTCTGAGAGTCAGCAAACAGGTTGTCTCGCATAGGCTGAAGTTGCGCAGGCACAAAGTCGTCGAAGGGACGGTGAAATGTCGGTTTAGACCTTACTCTGAAGTTAGTCGTGCGATCCATATCTTCGTTCTCTTTACTATCCTTTTAATGATACTTCAGGCTTGGTCAAATGGTCGAGACGGCGACTGACAGCAAAAGATGGAAAACCGAAATGAGCCACAACAAAGGAAAGACACATGCACAAATGTAAAATGCCATGCTAAATGCAGAATGTTAATGCGAAAATGCAGATGTAAGAGGAGGCTTCAAGAAACTCAAAGTGTTTTTCAGTATTATAATGTAGAATAATTAAAAAACTTCTTATTCTTGAGAAACAATGTAAAGCAAAGTACTCTTTTAAGAGTTTATTACATCGAAAGCAAAAGAAAACTTAGACCTCTATCCCACAGTCTTCTCCTTTGTACGGAGCTCCTCGGTCAGCTGATCAACACGCTCCTGCAGCGCCGCTTTCTCGATGATGAGCCGTTCCACACACTCCTTCCAAGCCATGGTAGTTGAGGGGAGATCATCACTGGTGACAGCACTTGCAGAGGCATGAGGAGAAAATAAATCTCCTTGCGCCTTTCTCTTTCTGGAAACTTCTATTTCCGGAGTCTTTTGAAGTCTTTCCTTCTCTATCTTGAGGGTGAGGAACTTATTCTTCCAAGCAGTCCTTAATTTCCGGGCTTCATCTAAAGCAATCCTTACTTGTTCTATTTCGTCCACATCGAACCAGTCGGGGTCATGAGGAGATAATACCATAGGTTCATGAAAAGGAAAAGGCATCTTAAGATCGAGAGCCCTTTCTCGCACCCAATGCAGATAATCCTCAGAAACAGCACAGCTGGGGTATGCTGAAGCAGCTGTTCCTTCCATATCAATATATTTCCATGCATAAATGATGACAGTCTTTAGATCTAGATCCTCTTCTCCTTTGAAATAGATCTCTTCCCACGAAACCGGGTCGGGCACTTGGATCATAGGGTGCCCAAACTGTCTACGGGCCAAGGCGGGGTTGTAACTTATACATCCTTCTCTTCCAATAAGCGGTACGTTGGGGAATCCTCTGATGCTAGGAATCATAGGCACGCCTCCATAGGCGGGATCATACCAAACAATGTCCGAATGGGTGAGGGCCATAAGTATCTCGGACCATCGAGGTGTTGCTACTTCATCCCAAAGGGACGTATACCAAGTCAAACGAGCGATGAACCATGAGTACAACAAGGCAGTACAACATACAATGTGTCATCCTCCTTCAGCATTCCTCGAGTGAATCGAAAGGTACGTATCAGCAAGCAAGGTGGGTACTGGATTCTTGAGTATGAACATCTTGATCGCATCCATATCAACAAAACTGTCAATTTTAGGGACCCAGAAAGTCCCATAAACCAACAAAGCGAAATTGGCTTCCAGGGTAGGAACCTCCTTTCTTTCAGCATGGTAACGGACTTTTTCGATCAAAAAGTCAGTGGGGAAACCAAGGACTCATTCCTTGGTGATCAGGTGTGTTTGAACATCTTCAAGACTGAGATGAGTGGCATTTACAATTTCTTGGTGACTAGGCGTGTCTTCCCTTCCGGTGAATAGGGGTCGAACAGTCACAGGCATCCTCAAGAGTTCTGAGTACTCTTCCAAGGTCGGCATCAATTGGTAGTCCGGAAAAGTGAAGCAGTGATACATCGGATCATAAAACTAAACCAATGTTTCCAACAATCCTTCTTTCATCCTCAGCTTAAGGAAACGGAAGACCCTTCCATATTCTGCTGCGAAGGTAAAGCGATCCTCGACGAGTTCGGCTAGTTCTCTCAAGCTTTCAATGTTGGGACTCTGAAAAGTGTACTTCAGTGTTTCTCTTCTGAAATCCATGATTACAATACCTACAGAATAAAATTGAGTTTCTTGAAGTGAACAAGGGAAAAGAATGCAATGCAAGATGATTAGGACTTCATGAGATTCCTCTATTTATAGGCATTGCGGTAAAAGGAAACGTTTTATTAAATTTGAAACGGACTACATAAATATTCTTTTAAAGAGTCCCAAATAAAAGCTAAATAAAAGCTAGTAAAGTCACTAAAGAAGCTTTGAATGCTGCTGCTTGAGCTGTTCTTCTAGTTGCGTCTTCTCACGGATAAGGTTGTCCACAATTAGTTTCCAAATAGTGCATTGTGGGTCGGAGAAAAATAAATCCTCCATGACTTTCCTCTTCTTGCAGGGGAGTAGCTCTTCGTCCTTCAATTGTAGCTGTTTCTGAAGTTCATCCCTCTCCTTTTGAACTTCAGCCTTCTGCTTCTGACAGTCATCATTTTCTGCCACCGCTACATGGTACTTGTTCTTCCAGGATTCCAGCTCATGTTGAGACTTCCTTAAGGACACCTCTAACTTCTCGGCTTCAGACATAAAGACATAAGTGGGCTCTCTCCTTGGAGCTATGGGATCTTGACGGGAATAGGGCATCTTTAGCTTGATTGCCCTTTCTCTGACACACTGGAGGTACGGTTCTAAAGACACACAATTAGGTCTCCCTAGACTTCTTTTCCCCTTCTTGTGTATGCTACGCCATGCATCTAGAATCTTTACTCGGAGTTCCATATCATTTTTGAAGAATATACCCTCTACTTGAACACTCTTGGGAGGTTCCTTCAACGGGTATCCCAACTGTCGACGAGCTAAAATAGGATTGTAGCTGATTCCTCCATCAAAGCTGAGCAACGGTACATTAGCAAAGTCACCACAACTATCAATGATTAATACTCCATCATACAATCGGTTGTACCAATCAATGTCAGAATGGGTCAATGCCATAACTCTTGGAGACCAATGCTCTTTGCCAATATTTGTAAAAGAGCTAGACTTCGGCAAGTGCGAAATAAACCACTTGTAAAGTAAAGGTACACAACAAGTAATCATCCCTCCACCACGAAGGTTTCGGAGATGTATAGAGTGATATGCGTTTCCCAATAGAGTTGGCACTGGGTTGTTCTTCATAAAGATCTTGAATGCTTTGAGATCGATGAAACCTTCAAAACTTGGGAATAGAAACAACCCATAAACAAGCAAAGCAAAAATTGCCACAAACGGAGCCTTATTAGAATAATCAGCATAGAATGAAGCCTTCTCGACTAGGAAACCTGTCTTTAAACCAAGAATTCCATCCTTAGTAACTAGGTTGGCTTTGACGTCAGATACCTTCAAACGGAGGGCTTTAGCAATATCTTTCTCATCAGGGTCTCTTTCCAAGAAGGGAAAAGGAGATTCTTCTAGGACAGGTAGACCAACTAAAAAAGAATACTCTTCCAACGTAGGTAGCAACTGGAAATCTAGAAAGGTGAAACAATGGTAGAGATGATCATAGAACTGTAGCAGAGTGGCAAGAAGTCCTTCATTCACTGAGCAACCCAACAAAGATATCAGCTTCCCCTATTTTTTCTTGAATTCTACTTGATCCTTGATAAAGCCCCACAACTTCTTTAGGTCTTCCAATTTGGGACTCTTAAAAGTATATTTCACAGTACGTCTTTTATTTGAAGTCATAGTGACAATGTTCATAAATGAAAGTGAATCCCATGAAGTCCAATGCAGAATGATGTAATATGAATGCAGCAAACACAAGTATTCACATAAGGACACAAAGATAAACAAACAAAAGGGCACCCTAGGTTCGCAACGAGCATGGAGCAAAGGGTATACCCATCCCCAAAGGTTTAAGGACTAAAGGTTGTTTGTACCTGCAGAACGAGGTTCTAAAGGGACTCAGAATCATCAGCCCATCTATCGGATATTATCAATTTCCCAATTACTCGAGGATTAATAATATTCTCAAGAGAACTTCTTTTGAGTGTAGCTTCGCGTAGCACTACTTCGGGAGTACTCCCTCATAGTCCCGCACTACGTCCTAATAAAGGCCAAAGTTGGGTTAAGGTAACTACGGTCCTCAATATCATAGGCTCCAAAGTCGAAAAATAGTGAGTGTCTTCACGATCACTCGTTCAACAGTACTATTTTGAAAGTGCCTCAACTGAGCGGGATTCTCGATTCAACTTAGTCGGAATTCAACTCCCTATAAGCCTCCTCGAATATATCACCATCCTATCTTAATTTCTCTCAAGTTCGGGTGTAGAACTTTATCTCACCACTCAAAGACAACAATCCCAAAAGAAATACAAGAAAAAACATATAAACAATTAATCAAGTAGGCAGATATATAAAGCAGTAAACAAATAAAATAAGATAGGGAAACCCACTAGAGAGAGTCCCCAGTGAAGTCGCCATTTCTGTCGCGGTGAAATTTGGATACCAAACTATTAATTAGTTTGAATCTTTAATTCATTTGCAACCGAACTTTGATTTGTCCAAAGGAAGGGATAAAGATCGAAATTCCCACAATGCAATGCAAATGCAAGCTAGATTGTTTTAGGTTCGGGGGTTGGTTAAACTTAGGGAAGGTACTAGCATCCTAAGTTTCTGTAGTACTCTACAGGAACCTCTTGTTTTATTATTGTTTGTTGCTAAGTGTTTATCTGCTTAAAGGTTAAAAGATCCTAGTGGTTTATATCTAAGTATACTCGATAAGATGTCGCATCTTATGCCTACATATCCTTACGGGAGTGGAATCAGAGTACTTGTAGTTCCCCTAAGGGGTTAGAGGAGCTCTTTGACTGTGGCCAAAGTTCCTACGGGTTTAGGGTAGTTGTTTTGATTGGGTTTAGGAGAAGAGATGAGTCTTCATGTTAAGGGAGATATAACCGCCACAGGTTGTAGGAAAATAGTCTTTGCATCATCTTAAGAAAAGGGCTTAAGTACTCGGATTGTTTGACGAGTATGCCTTTATCTCTCTTAAGGCAAAGTCCCTACGGCTTGATTGTATTGTTGTGGGGTGGAGATTCTATCTCACTTAAGATTATTAACATCTTTCTCTAATGTGTTTGAATATTGCTTGAATTGTTGAATGAGTTTGTTTGTATTGTGTTTTTTGAATTGTTTTGTCTATGTTATAAGATAAAGGTCCTTCCTATGGGGTAGGATCTATCTTAATTGATCAACTTGAATGGGATCAAGGATCACGGGGAGTATGGTGCAAATGATGTGCACTACACACGATTGTTGAATCATGTGTAGGGTTTTCCTCTGGACGGTTATGCAATGCGATAATATGAATTACGATAATGTAAATTACTGTAAAATGAATTGCAGAAATGATAAAGTCATACACATACGCATGAAAGCGCTGAAGTGTGTGAGAGTGAGTGTGTCGTGAGGTGGGCGTGCATGATGAAGCTGTATTTTGCAATGTGAGTTGAACCGATTGATTGTTTTTTTAGTGAATTTGATTTGAGAGAAAAAAGGGGTTGAATTGAGATTGATTTTTAAATTTGGATAAAATGTTGATTTGATTTTAGATGAAAAGTTGATTTTAAGGAGAAGGTTGGATTAACTTATGAGAAAATAGATTATTTTGGTGAGATTGGTTTTTGAGAAAAGTCAATTTAATTTAATTAAAATTAGGTGGAAAGGTTTTAAATAGATGAGTCTTTGCAAAAATATTTACTAAATAAAATGGATTCTAGTTTATTGTCATAAAAAATGAAATTAATCGAGATTAAAGAAGGTTTATTATTTGCTCTTTTTTTTAGTTATTTTATATGTAAAATTTCTTTTAATTAAATAACAGGGCAAATGAATTTCAGTTATTACTAAAATATGTTATTTTAAAAGGATTTGCTGAATACATGTTATAAAAGGTTGATTAAATAAAATAAAAAGTTGATCTTAAAAAAACATTAGTTAAATTTATAAAAAGGGTTGATTAAGGTTAATTAACTTTAAAAACTGATTACTGAAGTTAATGGTTTAATTAAAGGGTTTAACGTTGGGTTAAGGGGAGTGCATACGTATCGTGTGTGTGGTGTGCATTCTAATTACAACAAGCAACATTGACAGAAAAACAAATGAAACCTAAACCCAACTTTCCCCTTCACCCCCCGCGATATCGAACCACACTTGGCTTTCTCTCTCGATTCGGTTTCGATTCATCACTCTCCTCATTTCGATTTCGTTAGATTCTTCATCGTTTCCTCCATTTTAGACCTGAAAACACAAAACAAACTTAACAGTTCAATAATCTTGATATGCATCAAGGGTTTACCAGAAGTTGAGGATGGCGGTGGGTGGTAGCAATTCCGACGATCTCGACGGTCGAAAAGGATAAGTTTCCCTCCTTCAATCTCTAGGGTTTATGAACTTGTAATTCTTTGTGGTGATTATCCCTGGTTGTTCCTTTCACGATTCCCCCTCTTTCTTTTCGTTTTCATTCTTCCTTTATATAGGCTCCAAGTGGGATTAAAGTCTGATTGAAAAACAAATGAATGCTAATGATGATCAATTTAGGGTTTCTGGATTGGGTTGAGTCTAATTTGAAAACTTTCCCAATTCATCTGATTGTTGTAATGAGCCATTGAATGATAAATCAATCTCTGATTTCTGTGATTTGGTTTTGAGATTGGATTTGATTTGATTCTGAATGGGATATTCTGTCTTCAAGGAATATCCTCTATCGGTTATTTTTTCAATTGCTGATTTGCGTTGATGTCTTGACAGGTGCGAATAGTGAAGGTGTTGGGCCGGAAAAAAAGTGGATTAGCGGCCCAGAGGGGAGGAGCTCGGGTTTGACGTGTGTATCCTGGGGAAATTGCAGTTGGTTCTTGCAATAGCAGTAGTCATGGGCCTTTGCTTCAAGATGGAGCTTGGGATTGTTGTAAACACTGAGGTTGACTGAATGTTCCGTCTAACAGACCCAACATAGAAACTACCATGAAATGTGCTTAGGTATATATCTTGTTAACTGGTTTCCTTCTGGTGCGCATGGTTTTCTAGTCATGGTTTTGAAATGAAAATTGTGAGTTCTGCATTTAGCTGCATGGATATTGTTTGGATTTGAGGTGTTTGATTAGGTTTGCGATCTTGTGAATCTTGTTTTGGTATGGTCTCGCCTGGGAAATAAACTTGGAATTAATCCTGTTTCTATTGTTGTCTTTTCGAATCCAGTCTTCAATCCATTTGAGTTTTGATGTAGTGTATTTCATATGCAGGTTTTGATTGGTTCCTTGTAAAGTTCAACCTGTTAATGTTCACGAATTTGCGATTTACGTAGGATGCTTATGAATTCCATATCAACTGTCAGAGCCTCCCCTGCAATGTAAGCACTTGATGGTGTACCAGAATTCATGTCGCCGATGTACCTTGATTCATAACAACTTTGTGCGTAGAATGGTATGCTTAAATTAACCATTGATGCTCTTATGATTTGCAGCGGACTTACGGATTTTCTTGAAGCGGAGAGGCAGTCCTTTAATTATGTGGTTTATGTGGATCGCTATGTAGGCCGGGAAAGCGACAATTATTGATGTTGGTCTCGATTTAGTCGGAGCAGTACGTAGTCAAGATTTCTCATTGACAAGGCTAAGTCTTCCTATAGCGTTTGGAAAAGATGGAAATGAGGTTAGTCGCATGACCCGTGAAGTTGCTGGGATTCAATCAATGGGGCCATCTCTTCAATTGTAGATACTTGAATGTAATTACGTCAACCTGTAGAAATATAATGCAATTCCTTCCTTGCGATCATAATTCTACTGCTTTCGTAATCGTGTTGAGGTTCTATTCTCCTTTCGCAGGTGGTTAACAAATTTTGAGTATTATGTTCTGGTGGCTTTGGATTGGTTATGATGCAGCAGCTGCAGTTCTGATTTCCAATGTCTCATGAGGTAAACACTTCTCTTCTCGTGACGGAACCAACATCCTCGCCTTTGGAATCACTCTGCTTTTACTAAGCAATGCTTTCTAACATCATCGTAAATTCTCCTCATTATGCAGACCTGGTCCTTGAGGAATGGACTAATATTCTCTCAAGTCTAGGCCCATACATTTGGAGTCTTAGAATGGAGGCTAGAGGTTTGGAAAAATTAGAGGTGGTTCTGCAATCTGGTTCGGAAACAAATCGATACGACCAACCTTTCATGATGTTACTCAAAAGCAGTCTTGTGTTTTACGACATGGCAAGAGAGGCTAGCATACAAAGCTGCTTCAATTTTATATGCAGAAGATCCCATACATGGTCTGGCGTGACAGCATGGAGAACCTGCCGTAAAGCACATGCTTACGAACATTAGGCGCGTTACTGATGATAGCAATTCCAAATCACGTCCTCTTAGTGTTTTAGTATCATCACAGGTTTATGATTGTAATAGTTGTGTCCTTATTGTTTTCTGGAACTTGTACGAATTTATGTAAATAACCTTGGGGTCTTAAAATAGTGCAAACTAGTCGTCGGTACCATATAAGATCCTGATGTATTTTAAGTAAAAAAGACTTGAGTAGCTTGTAACAAAGGGTCTCTTTCCAAATGCTAGGTAGAGCTTGCCCAAGCGGCTACTTCTACGAAGTACATCATGGTATTAGTTAAACAAAAATCTCGTTGTAAATTTAGTTCTCGTGAGATTCTAATTTGCATAGCCTGCATCTTTACTTTCAAGATATGCAACAACTGTATCTGTATGAATTTACTCGTGAGCTTGAATATGATGAATGAGATCAAACTCTTAACATGTCAATGTAGGAAACCAAATAAATTAATCTCGAGTTCAAGGCCAGCTGGTGAACTTCGTTATGGGTCTTGATAAAACTTGGCTCGTGTATTTTGGAATCAAGATTTGATAGGAACCAAATGCAGATTTCCTTGAACTTTTTGAAATTCCTTGTACTATTGATCGCGTGGAAATACTCCATAACTAGGCCTCTTGAGCAATGAAGATGTCATAGTGCGATTCAAATAATCTTTTGTTAAAAATCAGCGCATTCGAGAATGAGATCCTCGTATCTTGAAAGGAAACTAAAAATAGCCTGAAAGTTGATAATTCCTTTGAATCTCTGCAACAACCTTCTTCATAGGACAAAACGAACAAGCGGGTTGAACGGTTAGATATGTACAATGATCGACTATGTGGAACGCCATCTCCTCTCGATATTACCACGTCTGCACAAATTGGTTAGTCACAAAAAAAAGGTATAAATATTAAAATAAAGTCGAATAACAATAGAAAGTGCGCAAAAAGAGGTGGTATCTCGTGGTCAAAAATTAGGGTGCAACAACGCCGGCGAGAAGTTAGTATGAGTTTTTGAGTGTTTTAGTCTTGTGGGTCAGCTTAGAGGGTCTTGCTCTGATATGTAACATCGGGCTGGGTTCCTTGAGTTGATTTTATACTGTTGAAGTTATTTTGATTAATTTCCCGTTTTATGGGAAACTTTGATTTATGTTTTGAGTTCCGTTGTTTATGATATTTTGATGTACCTCGGAAAAAACCCGTCGTTACGGAGTATTGACCAATATTGATGACTTTGAGAAATGTACGCCCTATTAGTGGCTTTTTAATGAGATTTATTTATTCACTCTGATTTATGTGTTATTTTGCCTTGATAAATTTTGGGGTAGGAAAAGGGTGTTACATTCCCCCTCTAGATTCATCATTCTACCTCCTCCTTCATCCTAAAACTCAGTTTTTTAATCGATTCTAATGAATCCTATCTTCTATTCTTTCAAGATTCTACTTATTAGATCTAATTTCGATTACGGTTAAACCCTTAATCCTCAGATCTAACATCTGTCATAATTTCACCAAAGTGTTCATAACTTTTCATACGAATATTCATATTCGTACCAGAATCATACATACAACATTATGCAATGATCATTCAACAATAACAGCAATCACAAGGAAATCATGATATCACGAAAATCAACTCAAAAGGTAAGAACAGACAAAATTCCTGCGAGAGAAAGGACCTTTCACTATCCTCTCATGTTAAATCACCCATATTGAAATCCATTCTCCCCCCTTACCTTGGATTTGAGCTCTTTCTTGACAACAATGGAGAATTGGTTCTTGTTGCCCTAGCTCTTCTTTCTTTGCCTTTTTCCTCTTTCACGTGTTAATGGACTAATTCTTCCACTAACTCTCTCTTAACCCCTTAATCAGGTTTTAATTCATTTAATTTAATTACTAATAATAATAATAATATTAATAATAACAATAATAATAACCATAATCCTATTAATATTATTATTAATAATAATTGAAATAATAATATTAATAATCATAATGCCCCTAATCTTGTTATTAAATTATCCCTTATTTTAGGTCCACATTACCCCAAACTAAGGCCAGCTCTCACTCTCGCTCTTAACCTCATACCTTTAATTAAGGATGAAAATTCTGGCCAGCCCACCATGGATGTTCTAACAGAAGTTATAACATCCACTATGACATTCACTATAGACCTACTATTATGCAGTAATAACAAAGCAGTAAATAACACAGTTGGTTGTTGACCCAGTTCAGTGCAACACACTTACATATGGGGGCTACCAAGCCAGGGAGAAATTTCACTATTAGTAGAATTAATTCAGAGTCAAACCTCCAGATTGCACTCCTCATTTAAAACCTACCCAATGACAATTTAACCTAGAGACACTCTAGACCTGAGTATACCCACTCACTCCCTACAATCACACACCTGTGATATCAAACAGTTACAAATTAAATAGTAGAATGAAGAGACACTTCAACTACACACACACCTTGATCTTGCTTCAATGCTTTGATCAAGTGACACACACTCTTGATTAACAACTTCGAGTGGTACACAACCTAGAAACTACCTAACCAATGCAATCAACAGTTGCTTGGATTACAAGTGTTCCTAAGACATAATCGTGAAGAACAACCTCTTCACTTCTAAACCACTATGGTGATTTCTCTTCTTCTCTATCTCCAACCTCTGTCTTCTAGGATTGCTTCTCCTGTTATTTATAGCAGCAAATCAGTCCTTGGGCATGGGCGTACACATTAGGTTTTATCCATCATAAAACCTCTCTTTAGTATTCTGCACGTTTTCCACTTTAATCAGGTACATATTAGTTCCCCTAGGTCATCTAAAATGTCTCCTGCATTCCAGCTTGAGCTTCTGAGTTGTTTCCTGAGTTCTAGCTACCAGAATAACAAACTTCCGCTTGATGTCATACGACCTATGTCATAACATTTAGTATGACATCTATCTTAAGTTATAGTTAGCTTAGTTACCTTACCCTGTACAGTCCATATTATGAATGTAACAACATCAGACATGACGTTCATACATGTACTAATATTTTGCCACAAAATGCAGCCAATCAAGAGCACTTACAAACTCCCCCTTTGGCAAATTTTTGGCTAAAACACTCTATACTTACATCAGAGGTTTTCACATAGCAGAAGACTTAACATAGGTCCTGTCATGCAGGTAAGTCACTTGCTGCTCAAGCTCTCAGAATCCTCACAGTTGGCTTTCATCCCTGTTGTTGCACCCTAAAATTTGCTCAACCTACTTCACTTGGTTTATGTTTCAATTGCATTGTCATTTGCATAAAAAGTCATGTACATGGTCTAATCATTTGCATAGCATAGCATAGCAAGTCATCCAACAAGGGACCAAGTACTATTATTATCTCTATGAGCCTATCAAGAGGTTCTTATTCAAATTCAAGCCTATCCAAGTCATCAGAAAGAAATTGAAATCTAAGAAGTCAGTGGATCAAGCAGTGGATTTATCTCCTATCTTGAGTGTATTTGAAGATCATCAAAGAAGTTGTGAGCTGTGAATTGAGCATGGAGGGTATATAGACATCATGGAGGACCTATGAGGCCATTTTGAAAGTGAGATAAGTCATTGATGTGATCACAAGAGCTGTAGTTGAAGACAGTCAACTAGGGTTTCATCTGGGTCAACCCTGGGTCAACCCTAGGTCAAATGCTTGATTGAAGGGCATCAAGGTCTATTTGAAAGATGTGGGGTTCATCATTTGACATGTAGATATGGATGTGGTGTTGTGCCAAGGAGAAATCAAGAGAAATCAAGAAGAAGAGGAGTTTCTAAATTAGGGTTTCTGTGTAAAATCCCCTGATTTAGGTCAAACTTCCAAGCCAGATAGTTCAAAATGCAAGCTTCAAATGAATCCTTGGCCAACATGAAACTTGTAGAGGATCTCAAGACATTTAATTTGAGTGGTGGAAGACATCAAGGAGATTTATAGAACTCAAGTTATGGTTCTTGCAAGTTACAGGTCATCTGAGGCATCTGAAATTTTGTCTGTGAAAGTTACTTGTCTTCCAAGCAACTTTTACCCCTCAAGGAGCTTTCAAATGGATTTCTGGTCAACATGAAAGTTGTTCCTCATGATCTTATCTTTCTAGAAAGGTATCGTATGCCTTCATCTGATTTGTGGAACTCTACTTATGACCTTGGCAAGCAAAGGGTATTTTGGTCATTTGGAAATTACAGGTCATTTCAAGCATATGCCTAAAACTCATACAAGGAAGCTTCAAATGAAAAACTTCACAACATAAAAGTTGTTCCAAATGACATTTTGAGTCTATAAAAGTAGTCATGGAAGTTGGAAAATGCTCATAGCTCAAGGTTGCAAATTTGGTCAATTAAAGGTGAATTTAATGAATAAAAGTGACCTAAAAAATGAGATTTTGCAATACATGTCCAAATGGGGTGAAATTATAGGTCATTTTGATTGGAAATAATGTTTTGAGAACATTGGAAATAGTGTATTTTTGATTTTAGTTCAAAGTTTGAGAGTTATCATGGCTTGCTTATGATTAAAGTAACATAAGCCAAATCACAAGGGATTTGTGTACAAGAAGCTTCCAGCAATTTCTAGATGATTCCATGGGCATCTATATAAACCCTAGAGCTCCTTCAATGCAGGGTTACACTTCATTTTGATCCAAAGCACATAGTTTCATTCTCTCTTGCATTTTTGCAAATTCATCCAAATTCTCTCAATTCCTCATCATTCCTCAAAATTCTTGATCCTATCATACTCCATATTCATCATAGATCACATTGCAAGCAAGATCCAAGTGTATTGGTGCAAGATTCGTGTGTTGCAAGTTCATCATTCAAATTGAAAAAAGAGTTGGTTACAAGAATCCAAAGCATTTGAGCAAGAGTTGCTGCATACAGTATCAAGATCCACCTCCATTGATCAAGTCCAGAGCATTGCTAGCTGTGAATCCAAGAGATCATCCTTCTGTTTTCAATTTTGCACCAGGTTAGTGTTTTCTTCGAATTGACCTAGAATAGATAGCATGATGTAGAATCATTAGGTTAGAACTGTTAGGAATAGGTAGATGATCAATTCCAGTGAGTTTGAGAGCATTTCATGAAGTTTGACATTGGAGCACACCAACTGTTTGGACTTAGAACTCTCTTAACATTGAGTGTTAGCATTAGTTCTTTGGCTTATGGTAATCAGTGATGTTTGGTGGTTATTTTGATGTCAAGAAATTGGAAAAGCAAGAAGTTGAAAGTTGGAGTATCCATGGAAGTAGAGCTATCGGGTTTGGCATTTTAGGGCGTTGTAGTGAAAACTAATGTTGTAGTTCTATTCAGCTTGAGAATTGGAGCAACTTTGCTCTTTACAGAAATGGATTTAGTTGAGAGAGGAAGGAGAACAAGGCGATAGAAGATAGCTTTGAAGAGCTTCGTGCATGGAAGTTGTTTCACAAACCCTAGGACACCCAAGGTTGAAGACGATATATGGTGCGTTGGATCATGCATTGACTGTTGACTGGGCAACGGATCTCACGGCCAGGATTTGAAGTTGAAATTGAGAGGGAAGAGTAGTACATGAAACTCACTGTTTCATTTAAGTCAGCATTGGGCTTAGTGGATCCGTTTGATATTCGCACCCCATTTTCGCCAGGCCCAACGAATTGAACTGTTATGCTATGCTATTTACACCGCGTGCGTTTTATTTTCCTGTTGATTTTCTGATTTAATTTTTTGTGTTGGTCTGGGCCTAATCATTTGCTATGCGCACCCCTGGATGCTGGGCCCATCTGGATAATACCCTAGGCGCATTACTTCTGACACCCCCTCTCCCTTCTCTTTTATTTTTATTTTCTTTTAATTTCTTCAAATTTAGAAATTGCATATTAAATTGAATTTTATTGATTTTTAAGTGGTTGTTTTTGCATCTTTTTTCTATTTCTATTAAGAGAATTGTCATGTAATAAAATTAGCATTTCATTTTATTTTTGCATTTTTAGTATATTTGTCTTTTAAATGGGTCTTAAGTGATGTTTAGTTTAATACTTGATCTTGTTGATTTTAGTTTAGCTAGATCCTTTTATATTTTGGACCCATTCTTTTTAGGGTACTTCACTTAGGACTTTAAATTTCATATGAGATTTAATTCATGATTTTAGGATTAAGTTTTAGATGGTTTGTTTAGGTGTGATTAGGGGAATCAAAATTAGGGTTTAGGTGTGACATAGGTGTGATAGATCATTTCTTTTAGGAGTTGTAGTTTGAATTTTGGGGTATGGGACTATAAGGGTATTATGGGTAAGTAATAGATCCCTTAGAAAATGCTAGGAATTCCCCTATTATATTAATACTATTAGTATATTTCTTGTAATTGATTGATTGTGTGGTGTGCCCTCTCTAGGGTTATTTGTTTGACTGTGTGGGGTATTAGGCCTGTTTGGGGTTTGGGTTTGAGCTGAAGACTTTGCTGATGAAGCCCATTGAAGATTAAGAGAATGAAGACCAATTTCCAGGGTTGATGAAGAGTATCTTGCTGGCAGCTATTGAAGGTTATAGGGTCTAGGAGCTAGGTAGAGCTCTAGAATAGCAACTTGATTCACAAACATGGAAGGTCTTGTTTGCCTCCATTCTTTCTCTATGATTCAAAGTCTCTTTTAAATATCCACCTCCTTCCTTTGGAAGGATTAGTGAATGTATTTAAAAGATAGAACTTTTGAGAGAAAACTGTCTGTATCATGTTAACAGTCAGTAGGTCACCCTTGGTAGGCAACTGACTGCTTAACATCCAATTCATCTTATTGATTGCTGCTCATCTTGGAGAGTGAGACTTGAAAGAAAGCCCTGAAGATTGAAGATAGAGACCTTGCTTGAAGACTGTGAAGATGAAGACTGATGCTTGCGTGAAGCTTGTAGAAGGTTGAAGATGACTTGAAAACTTGCTGTGCAGAGCCTGCTGTTGGCTGTTTATTTTTGCTGTTTATAATTTTTGATGTATTGTTTGAATTTCCCGGACTGTATTGTTTGCCATTAACCTGTTAGGTTGAAAGCGAATGTTGTTCGCTTTTGCCTGTTGTTTTCTAGGTTCGAGGTTGAGTGGGACTCCCTTGCCTCGCTTGTATTGCTGCATTCACGCATTTTACTGCTTTATTGTATATATGATATTGTTTCTGTTTCCGTCTATTCCCTTAGGATCTCTGTTTCTCTCTGCGCAAGAGAGGAGCATGATAGACATTAGGTCTTAACCCATGCATGATAACATTAGGTTAGTTTGATTCCCCTTTGCAACCATAGGTTAGAGTTCTGTCTCTTCTTTCTAAAAACAAACAGAAAAACACAATAAATATTCCAAACACAATAAAAGACACTTCTTCCATGAAAGAATGTGAACTCATCAAAACGTCATTTTTGTCCGCTTGGACCAGTAATCAGAAAAACCCTTTTTCAGAAGGAGATAAAAGCAATCAAAACAGACTTGTGTCGTGCGTGGCCCGAACTACGTTTGCTCTGATCTTTCATGCTGTATGAAAGTACGTAGGCATAGGATGCGATATCCTAGCGAGCAACCTTCCCCTCCTTTCCCGTAGGTAGGCGAACTACGTTGACTCTGATTTCTCGTTCCAGACGGGAATACGTAGGCATAAAGTGTGATACTTTGCCGAGTCATTTTATTTTCTTTTAACCCCTGACCTGTAGAGTAGATAGAATAACAATCCGTACTAGAAAACAAGCGTGGATCCCGTCGAGTACGACGGACGTGAGGGGTGCTAATACCTTCCCCTTGCGTAACCGACTCCCGAATCCAGGATTTGGTTGCGATGACCATTCCTTTCCTGTCTTTGCGGTTGGTTTACTCTGAGCGTTTCCTTTCCCTCCGTTGGGATAAATAACGCACGGTGGTGACTCTTCTGTTCAGCCGGCGCTGATTTTCGCAGTAGCGACACCTGTTAACACTCACTTTGTTAACTCTCTGTAGACTTCTACTACAGATGTCACCCTTTGCTAGTTGAGTAACAGAGTTACTCCCCCTCAACTGATGTACATCAGTTGTACACTTCACCTGCAAATAGCCTGCAGTCACATATATTCATCCAGCCTGCTCTGGATGTTATGACATTCAGGATAACTTTCTAATGTCACACATGTTAGTACCTATAGCATGTCAGTCCTAGTTCTAACATACATGGCATACATATCATATCAGTAACAGCCCAAACAGCTGTTATCACACACACATCTCATCAGCATCACCTGCAGTTACTCCTGTATACTAACATCATAAGCAATATGGTGCATATGCTCAAGCATAATCACTGCTCATGGCAATCTTGTTTTTCCACCCGCATCTGTTGTACCTGCTGTTACAGACTGTTATCTAACACTCCTGCATCTGTTGTACCTGCTGTTACAGACTGTTATCTAACACTCTCTCCCCCTTTTTAGCCATAAATTGAGATCCAACTAACACATATCGTAGACCATAAGTATGGGGTTACATTACCAAATTGCTCATAGAGAGCCCTACACAACCAGTGAAATTCTTACTGTCAAAGGGGTCTGCCCAACATAATTTAAAACATAATACAACAGTTCATACACCCAGCTCAATTAGCACGAGCTTCACATCATTTTATTAGTACATGTCATCCTTCTTCTTCAGATGCATAACTGGACCTACCTTTGTCAGATTCTCCATCACTAGTCTCCTCAGTCTCAGGGGATTCATCTTCCTCTGAATCAGCTTCCTGATGATCACTCTCTTCTGCACCATCGTTTTGCTTGTCCTCATCAGTGAACTCAGCCTTGTCACTTTGCTCAAGGGCCCTAATTAGTGCTTCAAGAGTTCTTTTCCTCGCATCTATCTCTTGACATGTTTCTTTGAGCTTGATAATCACTTCAGCTTTTGTTGATGTGGACTGTGATGTCTCAGCTGATGTTGCAACAAGGTCAGGGATATGGTTGCCAAGAAACAGCTTGGGATGAAATGACAAGGGGCTTTCTTGTTTGCTCGCAACATCAGTACTTTTGAGAATGTTGGGAAACTGTTTCAAAATGATGCCACGTATGAGGGAAGGGAATGCAATGAGACCCTTGATGCTATAGCTGCCCACATGCTTCATAGTTTGATCAAACACATATGTTCCAAAATCAAATTTGGCTTTGGTCCCAATAGCATAGATGATTTTACCAAGCCCAGTTGCCACAGTAGATTTATGGTTTGTGGGTACCCAATTTGCTGCTCCTATCTTATGCAACATAGCATATTTGATACTCAATTTGCACCCACTAGCTTTCTTTTGGATGACCATCTTTGTACCTGGTTGCTAGTTATCACTTGGCATATTGTGTTTTCTGAACCCTTTACATTAGGACGAGCTCTATCTGATCTTCCCAAATATTTATTGATTGTTGATGGAGTGAAACTAACTTATTCCCCTCTTACATGCACCTGGCCAAACTCTTTAGATTTTCTGTCAGCACATTCCTCTGAGAGATTAACTATGAATTCCTTAACAAATAGCTCATAGCATAAAGAGAAGTCACTACCTGTTTTCATTAGTCCTGCATCATTAATGAGTCTCATGATTTCTTTACTTTCAAGAACATTTTGTCCCAGCTCCCTTTCCACTGCCAGCCTTTTCTGAACCACATACTTCCACCTATTGACACACGAGGGGTAATGAAATGAAATATTTTCCATTAGGACTTCAGGGACCTGTTCAGCCAATTTGATCTTGGAGGGTTTCCTCTTGTTTTGAATGTCAGTTACATCTTCAACAACATCAGACTCAGTCTTTGATTTAGTACCAGAGTCATCCTTTCTTTTCTTGGTGACCATTTTGCTCCAGGCTTTGGGAGGTCCAACTGGTCTTCTTTTAGTCCTAGCCTTCCTTGAGGGAGTGTCATGTTCAACTGTCTTCTTTTCTGTGAGGTTGTCTTGCTCAACAGCCTATTCAACTGCCTTTTTCTTGGGGAGAACTTGTTCAACTATCTTCTTATCTTTCCTTGTCATAAGCTTTTTAGCTATGCCTGGATTGATGTTTGCAATTAACTCGTTATCAGAGTATTCATCAAGGTCCACCAACTCAGCTTTCTTGGTGTCTTGTACTTCATCACTTCCACCATCCGAGCCTATACCCTTGTTTTTCTTTTTTGAAGTATGGTCTTTCAAGGTCCCAACATTGGGCATAGCATCCCTTTGATCATGCACAGTTGGCCCACACCCCTCATTGCTGGTTAAAATAGGAATATTCAAAGCCCTAGCTACCATGCCAGCAATGATGTTGTGCATGGTCTTGGATCCATCATCATTAACATTAGAGGTTGCCGGAGTAGGAGTTTCACCTGAGACATCCTTGGACCTTCTTGCATGTTGGCTCCTTGGATTTTTTACTAGAACCCCTTCTGGTGTCATCATGCGTAGTGGTGCTATTTCAAGCACTGAGTCAGGGTTGCTTGACTCAGTTCCTATTTGAAACTCATTTGTGGGTATGTTCTTGGAGGGAGATGATTTTGGTGAATGTTGAGACATTGTACAGGACGTTGATCGTGTGAACAGGGATTTCCGTTTGTTGAAGGCTGTAGGGAAGATGAACAGTTCGATAGTGGACCAAGTTGAGTAGAAGGTTGATACGGAGGGGCTCACTAGGTTATATAGCAAATGAGGAGGGAACTTAATGTTTTGACCAATCAGTAAATGATTAAATTTTAAATAATAATTCCCTATTCCCATTAATTTCTATAACTCACCATTACTTAAAGGCCTTAATTTCTGTAAATCATTTTTATGGGCCTTGACCCTATATGCACCACTTTCAGTCCTATTCATGGCCTTCTTATCTGGAATTGCACCAATCCCTTTCCCTGTACACGGGCCTCCTTTGGACTCACCATGACTTGTTTGAATGGTGTGCTGGATGTCCCAAAACAAGGTCATGACATCAGGAGTGACATTGCTTCTTTTCTGCAGGGTCGTTTCCATGGATTCCATCAGGTTCTGATATAGCATATCTAGCTTTACCTGATGACCAATCTTTGGGTATCCCTTCTTGTCTAGCCTTCCAACCTGACTTTTCTTACAACCTATACTTCTTTCTAAAGCATATTTTGAGTATCCTTTAGCTGATGCTTTGGACCTGGTTCTTTTCTCCAACCCTAGGTGGTCCTTCTTTTCCTTATTAACCAATCCATTTATGTTACTTCTTGGCTCCCATAGGTAATAGTTATTCTTGGATCTAGATCCCCCCCATTTCTTCCTTACCCTCTTCATTGATCACCATACACTTGTCTTTGGAAAAGTGTACTTTTAAACCTTGATCACATAGCTGACTTATGCTTATTAGGTTAACAGTTAGTCCTTTAACTAACAGGACATCCTTCAATTTTGGAGCTTTAGGACTGTCAAGTTGTCAAGCACCTGTGATTTCTCCTCTAGCTCCATCCCCAAAGGTTACATGACTAGATGAATGAGGTTTGAGTTTGATCAACAGATCCTCAATTCCAGTCATATGCCTGGAGCAACCACTGTCAAAGTACCAATCCTTATTGGTTGGTATTCTTAGGGAAATGTTAGCTGTTAGAGGTACAGTCTTGACAGCCCATTGTTCTTGCTTCTTAGGCACTTCCTTCTTCTTGGGTTTGGCTTGATGCTGCCTCCAGCTCTGGTTGGCATGATGTTGTCTTTTTCCATGCTTACCTTGGTTATCACTTTTTTGGCTAGGAAATCCATGCAACCAGAAGCACACAACTCTAATATGCCCAAGTTTTCCACAGTGGTAGCATCTATGCCTTTGGAATTGTCTCTTGACTTGATTCCAATTTCTGTGTGGAGGATGTTGTAACTTTGACTGTGACATCCTTTGTAACTTTTGAATTTCAGCCTGCAACCTCTTGAGTTTCAAGACAGGATTTTGTTTTTCAACAAATCCTAGCCCAGACCTATTTCCCGCAGTCTGACCACTCTGAAGAATCTCTCCTCTAGGATGTCAGATCCAAAGTTGAGCATCCTTATGGATTTTGTCATGTGCCCCTTTTCTCCTTTCAACTCCTTTTCCTCTCCTTGGAGTGAGTTTATAGTAACTAGATGCTCTCTCTTTTCAGCTTCTAGCTCTTTGATGAGCTTCTTCTGATGCTCTGCTTGCTGGTACAGTTCTGTGCTTCTGATGGACAACGCCTTATATGATTCAGCTAGTTCATCATAAGTTAGTTCCTCTTCACTTGAGTCTCCATCAGATACACACACACACTGTTGAGAATAATTACATGTTTGGATGATTCTCCTTCTGATCCACTATCATAATCTTCATCAGACCAAGTGACTGTTAGACCTTTTCCCTTCTTTTTGAGGTATGTGGGACATTCCTTTCTAACATGTCCATATCCCTCACACTCATGGCATTGTACTCCTCTGCTTTGGTTGACTTTATCTTCAGCTTTTTCTTTGTCAGCAAGCAGGCTTTTGAAATAAGGTTTACACTTAGCATTTATCCTTTTGGCCAGTTTTTTGAACTGTCTTCCAAGCGTGGCGATTGCCTCTGATATATCTTCCTCTTTTTCATGATCTGAGGCCTCTGCAGAGTTTGAGACAAGAGCTATAC
Source organism: Lathyrus sativus (assembly GCA_963859935.3). Lineage (NCBI taxonomy): Eukaryota > Viridiplantae > Streptophyta > Magnoliopsida > Fabales > Fabaceae > Lathyrus > Lathyrus sativus. The sequence goes on along the minus strand of OZ012736.1, from coordinate 420,185,790 downwards.
TTTTGCTCTTTTTCTCCAAAGCCTGTTCACACATCCCCATCTCAAAAGTTTGAAGGGATCCAATGAGTTCATCCACTTTCATGTGGCATATGTCTTGAGCTTCTTCAATGGTTGTTACCTTCATTGCAAACTTTTTAGGTAGTGACCTTAGTATCTTTCTTACAAGCTTTTCTTTAGCCATCTTTTCTCCCAAAGCTCCCGAGGTGTTGGCTAGTTCAAGAACATTCATGTAAAAGTCATGACTGGTCTCATCTTCCTTCATTCTTAGACTTTCAAATTTTGTGGTTAGCATTTGAAGTCTTGACATTTTGAGCTTGGAGGTTCCTTCATGAGTGGTTCTGAGAGTGTCCGAAACATCCTTTGCTAGTTCACAGTGGTGGACCAGTCTAAAGATGTTTTTGTCTATACCATTGAAGAGTGCATTCAATGCTTTAGAGTTTCCAAGAGCCAATGCCTCTTGCTCATTGGTCCATTCCTCTTCAGGAATTTGCACAGATACTCTATCCTTGTCAGTCTTCACAGGATGTTCCCAGCCAGAGTTTGCACCTCTCCAAGCCTTGTTGTCTAAGGACCTTAGGAAGGCAATCATCCTAGGCTTCCAATAGTCATAATTAGAACCATCCAGAATTGGAGGTCTATTGGTGAAACCAATATCTTTATCCATAGTACCAGAATTTTGTTTCCCTAGATCTCACCAAGTAATAAACAGGCAGGGTGCCTGCTCTGATGCCAATTGAAAATTCAGGCTAGCCCACGATGGATGTTCTAACAAAAGTTATAACATCTACTGTGACATTCACTACAGACCTACTATTATGCAGTAATAACAAAGCAGTAAATAACATAGTTAGTTGTTGACCCAGTTCAGTGAAACACACTTACATCTGGGGGCTACTAAGCCAGGGAGAAATTTCACTATTATTAGAATTAATTCAGAGTCAAACCTCCAGTTTGCACTCCTCACTTAAAACCTACCCAATGACAATTTAACCTAGAGACACCTAGACCTGAGTATACCCACTCACTCCCTACAATCACACACCTGTGATATCAAACAGTTACAAATTAAACAGTAGAATGAAGAGACACTTCAACTACACACACACACACCTTGATCTTGCTTCAAAGCTTTGATCAAGTGACACACACTCTTGCTTAACAGCTTCGAGTGGTACACAGCCTAGAAAATACCTAGCCAATGCAATCAACAGTTGCTTGGATTACAAGTGTTCCTAAGACACAATCGTGAAGAACAACCTTTTCACTTCTAAACCACTATGGTGATTTCTCTGCTTCTCTATCTCCAACAACTGCCTTCTAAGATTGCTTCTCCTGTTATTTATAACAGCAGATTAGTCCTTGGGCCTGGGCGCATACATTAGGTTTTATCCATCATAAAACCTCTCTTTAGTATTCTGTATGTTTGCCACTTTAATCAGGTACATATTAGTTCCCCTAGGTCATCTAAAATGTCTCCTGCATTCCAGCTTGAGCTTCTGAGTTGTTTCCTGAGTTCTAGCTACCAGAATAACAAACATCCGCTTGATGTCATACGACCTATGTCATAACATTTAGTATGACATCCATCTTAACTTATAGTTAGCTTAGTTACCTTACCCTGTACAGTCCATATTATGAATGTAACAACATCAGACATGACATTCATACATGTACTAATATTTTGCCACAAAATGCAGCCAATCAAGAGCACTTACAAAGGACATCACACCAATACACATCACATAAAAATACAAAAGCGACTAAATATTTTAAATGGGGTGTTACATGTGTCATATCTTAATTTTAAACCCTAAGATCCTACCTATCATTTGCATCTTTACACAAAGAAGATCACATTTGGTTCTTCCCTTTCATCCTTTGGATTTTTTATTTTAAGATCACCAAGCACCCTTTTTGTGTGTATTTAATCTTCATGTTTATATGTTTAAATATTTCTTGTTTCTTTAAGTTCATTGTGCAAGGTAGATCATTTCATTAGAATCACCATGCTTGGTTCCTCAGCTAGGGTTTTGATCTCTCATGTTAAAGTTTGAACATCCATTGACTCCCAATGACTTATTTCTCAATATATGGCTTATAATATCAAGGTGTATGTTCTCAAGCATCATCAAATATCATTTTGAGCAAGATTATGTCAAGGTTGTGTAGCTTGTTCCTCAAGAAATTCAAAGGCTCATGTAATTATTTTCATGCCTTCTTCAACAAGTTATCTCAAGCCTTGGTCAATTTAATCAAAAGATATTCAAGGACATCTTATTTTGGGGTCATATGATCATCCATGTGCCTTTAAGTGAAAGAAAATCTCAAGTATACAAGTTGATTCAAGAAGGTTTGACCAAAAAGTTAACATTTTCAAGTCAAAGTTCTAAGGACTATAACTCCTTTAACTCTCCATATTTTTTAGTACTTATTTTTGCATATGACTTTTCTCAATATTCTCTTCAACTTCTCTTTATATGACAAGAGCCAATTATGCTTGGAGGACCATCAAACGTTTGAAGACATTATAGGTCATTTTTGGACTTAGCGAAATTTGACCTATTTTCAAGTGATTTTTTTTCAACTTTCAAGGATCACAAATTCTTCAATTTTATCCTTTGGTACTGATTCTTTTTGTTCAATATCATTTACAATTCTCTATACAAGTTTGCTTCAATGATCAAGATCAAATTATGCTTGGAAGACCTTAGAATTTATTGGAACATTGTAGCTCATTTTCTACCTCAAAGACTTAGAATTTTTCTAAGTATGATGACCAGTTTTTCATGCCAACTTCAACACATCATAAATTTCTCCTCAAATGTCCACTTGAATACTTTCTTGGCACATTGTAAACTAGGCCATGAGGACTACACATTGCAAGAAGAATGGTGGAACAAAAGCCTCTTGAGTAGGATGCTCCATCACGACGAACATGGTACCTTGAAACTGAAAAAAGCTCCATGATCAGATTGTTTGATTCATTCTAATTCTAATTAGACGCCAAATTAAAGTTAAATTATGTGCCTAATCAAGTTTAGGGAGTATCTAGAAGTTGTTTAGCACTTGAAACACAATTTTTGGTTGTGTTTTGATGACTTGAGAGTCACACTTTGGCATGATGAGGGTGTGCACGAATTCACTCAATTTCCATCAATTCACCCCTCTCAGCATTCCATCATCTTTAGCTATCAATAGAGCTTCATTTTACCTTCATTCCCAAGCTTTTGAGATCCATTGAGCTCCTGCTTGAACTTCAAATTTTCTTCAGAATTTTCACCATTAGGTTTTAAACTCTAGCCGGTTTCAATCCATTTTCTTTATTCTAAAACCTTTCATTGGCCTCCTCTGAAGCTTTTGCATCAAGTCTCAAGCTCCCAGACCCTCTGAAGTGCTCTGGCCATATCAAGCTTCTTCAACCTACGACCACCCTTTCAATAAGGTAGTTAGAAGCTTCAATTTTCTTCAAACAAGTTACCACAATGTAGTCTTTTACTTGCTGAATATTTCCCCTAACTTAGCTGGTGTTAATTCTGCTTGTACATCATTTAATTGTTGTTTTCATGTGTTTGTGTTTTTTTTTATTTTCTCCAAAATTCTCTCAATTCCTTTTCAATAAATGAAAATGGTGAGTGAGGTTGAGTTCTCCTTGATGAGATAGTCACATTGGTATAAGGTCTCATGATCTATCTTTACCATTTGTGGATTCTCCGGTGAGATGATGACCGGAGAGGTGAAGAAGATGACCTGAGGTGGAGACAGAAATATTTTCATTAGATGATTTCAAATGTGATTCCATGTTATTTCTGAACTAAATTCACCATGAGCTTCTGGATCATGAGGTCTGCCACATCAGATTAATGAAATGCATCTTACGCATGTAAATTTTTTCTATTTTATTTTTCTTTTCTGATTTTTATTTTTTATTGCATTTTTATTTAAAAATTCGCAGTAATATTATTTTTTATCGTAAAAATACCAAAATAATTTCTAAAATTTTATTTTATTTTTCTCTTTCTAATAATACATTTTTCATATTTTTATTTTGTCATTTGATATTTTTCATGATTTTTCTCTTTTTCATTGCATTTTAAATAGTTTAAAAATATTTTTATGCTTTAAAAAATTCTCAAACTTTTTGCATAGCATTCTTGAGTTTTCTTTGAATTTCTAGACTTTTCTTGGTAATTTGTGATATTGTTTGATGCATCATTTGCATTTTCATGTTTATTTTCATTTTAAAATTCATTTTGATTCATATTATTTCATTTTTGTGTTTGATGACCTTTGTTAACTTCTGTCTGACTTGAATCTTGGTTGATTTAGTTAAGTTTCATTAAGCTCAATAGATCTTGGATGTTAATGGGGGTGAAAACCCTAATCCACCAAAATGGATGATTGATCATGATGATAACTTGATTAATCCTTATATTCAACTTATTGTTTTGTTGCTTCCTCTTCTTCATTTCCCTTTTTTTTTCTTTTGGTTGATGAAAATCTTTAACATCATGGAACTTTTGAAGTTCTTGATTAAGATGAGACCATTCCTTTTTTTTTCTTTTTATGTGGCAAGCTTTAGGAGAATGACTTACATGTCATTTCTCTAGCTTGTATTAACACATAAATTATTATTGACCGGTCTCCCATAGTATGACCTTCTTTATAGTTTGTGCTATGGTTGCTTAACATATCATTAAATTTGTCCTGAATCGGAAACTAAGTCATTTTTGTAAGTGAGATTGTCAGCCTCCTATTCTCCATGGTATTGTGTGAAATATATTAGATCTTTTATTACCTAAGAGGGCTAGTGGTATACTTGTTGATTTTATCCAAGTTGGAGTCCTTCTCTTGGTAATGTATAAGACCATGTTTTCATTCTTGTGGATGTTTAGTTGAGTGTTCTCCAAAAAAAATGATAAATTGGCATTTATTTTCTAATCACTAACTTACTAACTTTTTGTTTTATTTCTTTAATTTAAAGTCATTTATTTTATGCTCTCTACTTATTTCAATTTACTTTATGCTTTTACTTTAGCACTTCATATCATATTATCATATTGTTTTTTCTTTGTCCACTTGGACTTGTCTTTATGCTTATGCTCTTTTATTTTGTCCATTTGGACCTTCTCTTAAGACATTAATAAATATCAAAACCCTTAAAAAAACTTGGTAACTTTCATGGACTTGATGTCACTACCCTATGCATTGATATGAAGTTTAGACTTAGAACTATGACCTTGACCTTGGCTTAGAAGTATATCTTGAGACTTATTGTTTCCCCAGTTGGTCATCACTTTAGATTTCCTTGTGACGTCTTGTTTCCCCAGTGCGTCATATTCCCCAGTGTGGTTCGTTCGTCGTATCTGTCCCGCGTGTCGTCGTGTCGTCTGCATCGTTGCATTTACCATCTCATCATACGTGTCATGCTAGATTCATAACCTTGTCAGCATTATCGCTTGTTTTGTCCATAGCATTACATATCACTGCATCTAAGGGCAAAATTTTTGGTTATCTATATTTAAATCCCTCCACCATGATTTCTCGAGACTTCGTCGCTCAAATCATCCGGTGAAGCTATTTAAATAGGGGCAACTGTAATACCCCAAAATTTTCCCTAAGATTTGTCGTTTCATCTTGCATTCCATTGTATTTTTTGCATTGCATTTAACCAGTGGCTAACAAGTACGTGTAGTTAGTTGATTTTTGCAGGAAAATATCATGTGGCGTGTTCTTTGGTTCACGAAGGGAAAAACGGTCATTTGTTGGCAGTTGGCTGTCAATTTGGGGATTTGGGTTGCTGTCGGGGAATTTGAGTCGTTTGAGCCCGTTGATGAAAATCGAGGAATTTGATCAGAGGTCTTGCTTCGTTTGGTTTAATCCGGAGTTTCATTTGGTGATAATTTGGTTGGAAGAGCGCGGTCCTCAGGAGGATTGAATTTTATTCTGATAAGGGTTGTTCACTTGATTTGACGGAAGTTTAATCGGAAGCTATGTTGGAGAAGGTATTAGTCGGACAAATCGGATTAATCGGGAATTATTAAAAAAAATAGAAATTTAATGGCGTTTTCATCTCATTTTAAAATCAATGATAATAAAAATAGTTTCTATTTCATTTTTGTAATTTTTATTTTTTCATTTCATTCTTTTAAGCTCCTTTCAATTTTTAAATCAATCTTTTTTTAATAAATTAATTTCATTTTTAAATCAATCCTTTTTTTATAAATTAATTTCATTTTTAAATCAATCTTTTTTGAATTAATTTCATTTCTTATTCAATCATATTTCATTTTGTAGAATCAATTCATTTCAATTTCATTTTTTCATTCTTGCCTTCATTTCATTTAAACCAAATTCATTTCATTTTCAAATATTGTTCTCACCCCATTTTTTTTTATTTCATTGTTAATTTTGGTTTGCATTTTATTTGAAAAAAAAAACATGATAATAATAGTTTTGCTTTTATGTTTTACAACATTTTAAAAATAAAGAATGTTATTAATTATAATAATTCTTTACACAAAAAAAAATCAAAATCATAATAATTAAAATTACAAAAAAAAAAGGATATATGAATAAAATTACAAAAATATTTAATTACAGTTTTACAAAAAATAAAAAATACATTTTTTCCTAAAATAATTCCTAAAGTTTTCTGACTCCTTCTGATTATCCGATTTTTCTCCGTACCTGTAAAAAGTCAACAAACCAAATAAATATTATCGGTTAGAGTGGGATTCCGACACCCTCAGAGTGTTGTCATTATCGGGTGTGTCGGGAGGGCAACAGATTACTCTGAAGCCGACTCCGGACTGTATTTCGCGACCATAGGCAAAGATCGGCAAAATTCTGTTCTTTTCAAGGCAACCGAGAGAGAGAGAGAGAGAGAGAGAGAGAGAGAGAGAGAGAGAGAGAGAGAGAGAGAGAGAGAGAGAGAGAGAAATAAAGAAGTGCATTTGAAAAAGCTGGCTTGAAAAGTGCTTATCCCGAAAAGTGCTTTTCGGAAAAAGCACTTATTTTCAAAAAAATTGATTCTGGCCAAACAAGGTATAAACATGTTCCCAGTTTTTCCTCGCAACCCAACAGATTAAACCGCATGCAAATAATCATGTTTCTCAGCATCAAAACAACTTTCCCCAAGACCACGACAACTCAAAATGAAGCAGGCCAATGTGGAATCCATGAAATTCGCAAACGTAGCAACGGTTTCGCAGAAAATCCTGTGGTTCCAACACCAAAATCGTAACAACACAATAGATCCAGCCCAGACATCAAAGCATATAAAATCATTCAAAAGAGTTCAGACAAGGGGGATCCGAAACCCTAAACATAAACGACAACGGCGGCTCAGAGATCCGAGAACAGATCATCATCATCATCGCCAAGGTTCGGAGAATTCGTGGATTCTTCATCATCACCTCAACCCACGGAAGAAGAAGAAGAAGAAGAAGGTTCAAGCCACATAGATCCGTCATCATCGACTAAGCCAAGCATCCAAAACCAATAAGCGGTGCAACTCCGATGGATTCAGAGGCAAAGAAGCTTCATCATCATCCTTGAACAATGCCGGCAAGATCGCTACAAACTCGCAAACAGTGAGTAATCTCGCCTTGCATATTGTTTTTCGTCCACTTTTGTTCATTTTTCAGGTAAATCCGACACATGCAGAAGAAGAAAGAAGAGATGGCAACAAAGAAACAGAAATGGAAAGCTCGGAAAAGTGCTCCCATGGCCGCCGACACAAGAAAGAAGAAAAGGAAAAATCTCAGAGAAATAGTCAAGACCTGCGTCGTTGGAAACATGAGAAGGAAGAGATTGGGGTTTAAAAAACCCCAGTCTCACTGGAAGACTTGTTGTTTTTATTATTTTCATTTTATTATTTTCACTTTATATTTTATTTTTATGTATTTTATAATTAAGTCGTTAGGTTAAGACTTTTAGGGAATAATTAGTAACTCCTTAATTTCATTAAAACAAATTGAGGATGAAACCTCATTTGGTCAAAAATCCCCAAAATCATCTTTTTAACGTTTAAGCCAAATTGCTTTTTTTAAGACCGTAAAATAAAGCCTTTTTCGTATTTTAAATTTGAAACTGTTTTCTCAATTAAAATAAAACTTAGGATGTTTTCCTAATTGAAGTAGAAAATTAAAATGAGTTTTTATTAATCAAAATCTGTAAAACTAAAACTTTTTTTTCAATTAAATTGAAATTTTTTTTTAAAATAAAAAACATTAACATTAAAATAACTTCTCCTTTAAATAAAATCCAAAAAGATAAAACTCTAGTTTTAGCCGTCTCAAATTTTGTCCAACCTTCATTATCTTGGTCGTTACAGCTTATTGATATTTCATTTGTTCATGTTGCCATTTGTTTCAATTGTAACTTTATGCGAGTAATCGCCGCAATTATTTATTTTTGTATTTTTTTGGGATTTGTAATTTACGCGAGTGATCATTGCGATGCTTTTGCTTTACTGCTTTCCTTATTTTCGTACTTTAATTCTGCCATATGATAATATTCGTTGTTTGCACTACTTATCGATAATTGTACTTCCGAAGGATTAGGTCTAAACTGTTTGACCGCCGAGTCAATAGTCCTAACCCTAGACCGTTTCAAAACCCTAATAATTAGCCTAGGTGTCCCGCCGTAGACGAAAATACCATTTACCCTAGCATTAGGTCAAAGAGTCGTCGTACTCTATTTTAGGATTTCCCGCCGTGAAACATTTAGTCAACCCTAATTTAATCCAAATTTAATTAACTATTTCAATGTAGAAATAGGAGTTTCAAGACTCCACGTAAGCGTTTCCTTAAGAAATGCTTATTCCCCATTGAAACCTTGACCACAATCAAGAAGTTTCTAACCTCCCTTTCGAGGGGAACTACGATTACTCTAATTTCATTCCCTATCCAGGATACGTAGGCACAAGATGCAAATCTTGCCGAGTAAACTTAGGACTAACCCTTAGGTCTCTTTGTCACTCTTAACCTTAGCTCAGTATATAATTTAAAACAAATAATAAAGCAAAATAGCAAAAATAAACAAAAGGTTCCTGTAGAGTACTACAAAAGTTTACGGTGCTAGTACCTTCCCTAAGCTTAACCAACCCTTTACCTAGGTCTCTCCCCGCATTCTGTTTACGATGCAAAAATAGGTTTTCCCTCTTTTGACATTTTCCTTCGGATAAATCAAAGAGTGGTTGTGAATTAAGAATTGTGATTCAAACTAATTAATAGTTTGGTATCCTATTTCCACCGTAACATTGGTTATTATTGATTTCATCTGATGCTAGGATTGTTATTGCTTATTTGGCTTGCTTGAGGCTTAGTTCAAAGGAGGGAATTATTGATTGATTTTTTTCATGGGGCTTACTATCTTCTCTTAGTTAGATCTTTCTTTGTCCCCTAGCTTTTATTTTATGTTTTAGGATAGTCTCTTCATCTCTCTCCCCATTCTTAAATTTTCAAAATCTTCTCTCGATTTCAAAAATCTTCTTCTTTCAAACTATAACCTCTTTCATAATAAAATCTTGACTTTTTCAGGTGCATTTTCAAAATCATTTTCTTTAATAAATTCTAAGACATCTTAAGCATATTAAGACCATTTCATAAAGACTTAAAAAAATACAAAAAAAACTCATTCAATCATTTTGTGCCTTTGTGCACTTTTTGCTTTTAGAACATTTCATAAAGTTTAGACGTGAGTCATTTCTATAGTTGAGATATAATTCTCCTATCCCCATAATATTGATGATAATTCTTTTTCACTTGTGCGAGTTAGTGGCGTACTTGTCAATTTTTATCCAAGTGGGAGTCCTTCTTCTTGTGATGTAAAGTTCTCATTACTTATCGGTGATTGGTTGTAGTATTCTCCTTAAAATAACAACCTGTCTTTTCATTTAAAATGAATCAAAACACATAATTTTTGTTATTTTTACCACAAGCTATGAGGTTTTGGTCCTCCATTGTATTCTGTGGGTACGTAGGCATGAGACTCAGGAAGTCTTGTCAAACACAAAATTATAAATAAAATACTTCTTTTCTCACCTCCCCAATCTTTTACAAGCAAACCATTTTCAAATCAAAAAGCATAGATATCTCAAAGAGCTTCCTATAGATTACTAAAGACATTTTGGGTGCTAACACCATCCTTTTGCGTAACCAACCCCCTTACCCTCTCTCTATTTGTTTTATTAGTTTTGTTTTAAAACTTCTCTAGGTTTTGTTCGCTTTTTTTCCTTTCCTTTGGATAAAATAAAAGTGTGGTGACGACTCTTACTTTATGAGTTAAGTTAATCAATAGCTTATACTCACAATTTTTACCGGTACAGTGGGAGCGTGCATCATATTCAAATATAGGACACACTTTATGTCCCTTGATGTTGTACCCAGGAAAATTATTGTATGCAAAAAAGTCATTGATTGTACAAAATAACATGGTATGCATCTTAAAGTTATGAGACATATACGCATAATCAACATTAATGCCTTCCTCCCATGAATCTCTTAAATATTCAATAAATGGAGTTAAATAAACATTCATGTCGTTCCCTAGTTGTTTTGGACCTGAAATCATCATTGATAACATCATATATTTACGCTCCATGCACAACCGCATATATAGGTTGTAAATTATGAGAATAACAGACCATGAAGTATGGTTAGTAAATTTGAGATATCACCACGGTCCTTCAAATAAATTTGAGATATCACCACAGTCCTTCAAAGAATCGTGCTAATGGTGGCGTCATTGTATCTACTTTTTGTAGTAGTGATGTTACCTTCTGAAAGCATTTCTTGCAATAATTCAAGCAATTAAGTGAAACTTCTATCCGTCCACCCACATTTTTCCTTAAGATTAAATAGGCTTAAGACAACAGACAATCTTGTAAAAAATTTGCATCACAGAAATAACGACTCTTCCATGTCACTTTGTAAAGTATCATCCACCTGATTTTTTTTATAAATAATTTACTCCAATATCACATATCATATCTTCTAGGGCATCATTCATATATTCATCAACTTCAGTGTTATTTGATGCATGTCTTGTTTTGTCACTTCACCATGTCATGCCCATATCGTATAATTTTGAACAATTACATCACAACCTAAATGATTGAATATATATCTTCATTTGGATGTTTTAATGTATTTTGACATTTTTTCAAGGATAATAAAAAATCTCATTATTGCCAGGAAATTTTTTTTCCGCGAATTCAAGAAATTGAATCACTTCATTCTCATACTATTTACTTAATCTACTTGCTTTCATCCAAATACAATCCATTATCACATACATCTTTTGAAAATAAAATGAAAATCATACACAACCAAGAAAAATGAATATTGCATCTCAATAAAACAACAATAACAATATTTAACGCAACTACAAATACTTGGAAAACAATACAACATTATACTCTAAGTCTCAAATACAATGTTATTCCTTTTGAATTGGATGCATTATGAAACACATAATGGAGTATGTTCAAGATGTTGTGGTGCATAAGGGACACATGTGGAATCTGATGTTCCAACATGTGTGCTGCAACATCTGGTCTCTGACAACAAACATATGCTACAGATTCTGGTTCAGATTTTTTTAACCCAAGATTAACTATACAAAGAAGGTTTATAGTTCATAACGAGAGTTAATTTGGATGTTTTAGTGCAACATGTGGAACATGATATTCCAGTATGTGTGCAGCATAACACCTGGCCCTTGTCAATAGCCCATGATAGATGTTGTTAGATGCGAAATTTATGGGTGAGATTCACTCATATTTGTTGCAGATTATTTATCAATGTTTTTGTGATTTGTTTGACAGTTGTTGAAGATCAAATGAAATTTAAATGTAGATTTGAATTTGAATTTGAAATATAACAAATAATATCTTTTGTTGGAGATTTTAATGGAGTAAATCCAATCAAACAAATTCAGATATTATTCTGGACAAAGTTAAATCAGAAATCTAAAGGTGAAAAGTTTAGATTTTTCGGTAGGATTAAGTTCTTTGTGCTATGGTTTTTGAGTCTTTTATAACTTATACTCCAGACTAATTATGTCACTCATATCATAATGATTAGTGTTGGATTTTGTTATGTATACACCACACTATTGCTTCAGTAACTTGACATAGTTGAATATTACGGATTGTGTTGCAAATTTTGAAAGAGAACAAGCTTTATGCTAAATTATCAAAGTGTGAATTCTGGTTGGAAGAGGTGAGTTTTCTTAGTCATGTTATTTTAAGCGACGGTATTGTTGTGGATCCATCCAAGGTAGGTGCAGTTCTACAATGGGAGACTCCAAAGTCGGTGACTAGGATTATAAGCTTTTTGAGCTTATTTGGCTATTACCGTAGGTTTATTGAAGGCTTTTCTAAGTTGGCACTTCCATTGACTCAGTTGACTAGCAAAGGTAAAGCTTTTGTGTGTGATATTCACTATGAGAAGAGTTTCATTGAAATAAAGAAAAGGTTGACTACAACTCCAATTTTGATTGTACCAAAACCGAATAGACCGGTTGTGGTGTATTATGATGTGTCCTTGATGGGTTTAGGTGGTGTGTTGATGTAAGATATAAAGGTTGTGGCTTATGTTTCGCAATAACTGAGACTTTATGAAAGGAATTATCCTACTCTTGATTTAGAGTTGGCTGCAGTGGTTTTTGTGTTGAAGATTTGGAGGCATTATCTTTATGGTTCCAGATTTGAGGTTTATAGTGGTCATAAGAGCTTGAAGTATCTATTTGATCATAAAGAGTTAAATATGATACAGAGGAGATGGTTGGAATTTTTGAAAGATTATAACTTTGGCTTGAATTATCATCCTGGTAAAGCCAATGTCGTGGCTTATGTGTTAAGTCGGAAGTCCATGCATATGTCTGCTATAATGGTTAGAGAGCTGGAATTGATTGAGTAGTTCAGAGACTCGAGCTTGGTCTGTGAGCTGACACCGCATAGTGTGATGTTGGGTATCCTGAAGATCAACAATAATTTTCTTAATAGTATTAGAAAGAGTTAAAAGTTGGATGTTGTTGCATCCTAATTTTTGACTCTAAGATCCCACATATTTTTGCATCATCGGTATAGTTTATCATCTCTTACATTTTTCATAATATCCAATTTATCAGCTGAAATAAACTTTTTAGGCAGTTTAAGTCGTTTTAGCGGATAAAATTTATTTCAAAATTTGACAAAACGCTGTATTTTTCCGAATCGTGTATTTTTTGCTGATCACTTTGGTGTATTCATTTTATTTTTTCGAGCACCTCGATACCGGTCCAATTTTTTTCGTTTTTTTACCGTTTTTATTTATACTTTTAAATAATATATTTTTTAATTAATCAATTTTTTTTAGTTAATACCCTTTCTTATTTTATATTTAATTTTTGATTTTTGAGTTTTAATTTTAATTTTTTATTTTAATTATTTTTTAGAAACTTGTCAAATAAGTCTCATAAATTACTTACTTTTTAGAAACTTGTCAAATAAGTCTCATAAATTACTTACTTTTTAGAAACTTGACAAATAAGTCTCATAAATTACTTACTTTTTAGAAACTTGTCAAATAAGTCTCATTAAATTATTTACTTTTTAGAAACTTGTCAAATAAGTCTCATACACTCTTCTTTCTTTTCCAACCTATATAAAGGAAGCAACCACACCATAAAATCTCACACTTCATGCTCTTTTCCTTATCACACTTCCACATAAACTAAAAACTCACTATCCACCAGATTCTATCATCACTCTTTCATACACAATATCTTCCATGATATGAATAACTCACCTTCATTTTTTCAATAATAAACCACCACCTACATTTCTTTTTCTTCATGCTACCTCTAACCTCACATAAAATATCATCCTCCAAGTAGACACAATACTCCCTCATCTAATCTTTATCAGGTTTTTTTTCTTCTTTTCTTTTACTTTATTCATTTATTTAGTTTATTTTAATTTGTAAAATATTTGGAAAGACAAAAAGGGATTATTAATTATTTATCTTTTATTAGTTAATTGTTAAATATTTAAAAATGAAAAAATATATGTTGTAATTATTAATTAATTTAAATATTTGTATTTAATTTGATTAATTAAATTATTAGTTAATCTTGTTAAATATTTATATTTAAATTGATTAATAATTCTGTTTGTTGCCTGATTATATTTGTGACTGATTTTCTTCCATGTACATGTTACTTTACTTCTATTCCTTGTTGACCTAATCCAAGGGAAGGGATTGTGTGTTGACTTATTGTCATTGTGCATGTCCCTTGCTTACCTGTCTTAGTTGTTCTTGGTTCTTAGAACCTAACAAATCGTAGTTTCACGAACTACGGACGCTCTGATTTCTCAAGTCCCTATTGAGGATACGTAGGCACAAGATGCAATTTCTTGGCGAGCTCACTAACCACTAACTTCCTGTTACCTTTCTCAATTTAGGATCTGAGTCTCCGAACTCACATTTAGCGTCCCGCCGTGGACATCCTTTACCCTTTTATCCTAACCTATCTGAGTTGTCGTACTCATGTTTAGCGTCCCGCCGTGGACATTCTCTACCATAACAATCTCAACATAGATTCAGGAGTCGCCGCACTCCATGTAAGTACTTCCCTATGAATGCTTACATCCCCTTGGAACCTTGACCACAGTCAAGAGTTCCTCCCCCCTAGATAGGGGAACTACGGTTGCTCTGATTCCATTCCCGTCAGGATACGTAGGCACAAGATGCGATGTCTTCGCGAGCATACTTTACAAACTTTATACATACTTTATACTTTATATCTTTACCCCTAGCACATTTCCTTTAGCAAGCAAACTTTAGCAAACACAAATATTAACAAGAGGTTCCTGTAGAGTACTACAGATGTTTAGGATGTGAAATACCTACCCTAGGCATAACCAACCCCCGAACCTTTAGATCTCTCTTTGCTTAGCTTTAAGCCTTGCTTTTTGCTTTGCACTTTTATAGGTTTTTCTTTCTTTAAACCTTTCCTTTTTGGATAAATTAAAGTCCGGTTGTGAATTTAAGAATTAAGATTCAAGTTAATCAATAGCTTCGTATCACAATTCTCACCGCAACAGAAATGGCGACTTCACTGGGGACTCCCCTAAGAGGGTTAAGCCCACCTTGTTTATATTTGTGTTTGCTATATGTTTACTTGCTTTTATATTTGTACATATATCTGTTTGTGCTTGGATTTTTCTGTATGCAGGTTTGTTACCTTGAGTGACGAGGATAAGTCCTATACCCGGACTTGAGTGCACTTATGATAGGATGGTGGTATATTCAAGAAGGCTTATAGGGAGTTGATTCCCGACCAAGCTAACTTGAGAAACGACCGCTCAGTGGAGGCCCTCTTGAGAGTTAGTTTTGTTGAACGAGTATTCGTGAAAACATTACTACTTTCAACCTAGGAGCCTTTGACACTGAGGACTTTTAGATTACCTCTTTACCCCACCTTGGCCTTTTAGGACGTAGTGCGATGACTATGAGGGAGTACTCCTAAAGTAGTTGATACGCGATACTACACTTGGACGAGACTCTCTTGAGAATATTATCGACTACCGAGTGATTTGGGAAATTGATAATATTTGAAAGATGGGTTGTTGACTCTGGGAACTTTGTTAGAACCCGTTGTGCAGGTACTTTACCCCTAGTACATACCTTGTGGTTGGTTCTTTACCCAAACCTCATGCTGTGATCTCGAACCTTTGATCCTGTTATGTGTGTTTTGCATCATGTCTTGCATCGCATCGCATTGCATTTGCATCTTTGCATGGTTCATTGCATACCTCTGTTTGTCCAGTCGCTCATCTCCAGTTGTCTTCATCGTTCAGTGTGCCTTTGAGTCGTCAAGCTGATTCCTCGACACCGATATCAAACTAGAGCTAACTATAGACGAAGAATGTCAAAGCAGGAAGTACACAACGCAGAAATCCGAATGGAGATCGATGAGTTGAAATCAGGCATGACTAAGCTCACCGAGATGCTTCAAGTACTGATTGCCAGAGGAGAGCCATCTCAGAGGACCATCATTCAAGAAGTTTCAAGTGCTGATCCTCCTCCTATTCAGATGCCACAATCTACTTGGCCAGAGTTTGGTTTACCTCCCAACTACTCTCCACCTCTTGCATCTACTGCTATGATTGGTCCGACTATCAGACCCGTTTTTCAAGCTCCCATCTTTACAGAGCCCAGACCTGTGGTTCACGCTGTTGCCCAGAATGGCCGAGCTCCCTTTGAGACTCCTTTCTTTGATTACAATGCTGCTAGTGCTCAAGGTGAGGATCGTGAAGATTTTGTTGAGCCTGAGATTGTCCGTGAACAGTTTCATAATATAGACAAGAGACTCAAAGCTGTTGAGGGAACTGACTTCTTCAACATTGATGCAGACAATATGTGCTTAGTTTCTGGTCTGGTTATGCCTACAAAGTTCAAGACTCCAAAGTTTGTGAAATATAAGGGGCAATCATGTCCAAGAGCCCATTTGGTCATGTACTACCGAAGGATGGCAGCCTACACTAACAATCAGAAGTTGCTCATCCATTGCTTTCAAGACAGCTTGAGTGGAGCTTCTCTTAAATGGTATATGAACTTGGAGCATAACAACATTCACTGCTTCCAAGATCTCGCTAATGCTTTTATGAAGCAATACAAATACAATCTGGACATGGCTCTTGACCGTCGTCAACTTCAAAACATGTCTCAAAATGAAAAAGAATCGTTCAAAGAATACGCTCAACGTTGGAGAGAGTTGGCTTCCCAGGTTGAACCCCCTCTAGCAGAGAAAGAGCTAACTGGAATGTTCATGGATACTTTGTCTCCTTTCTATTGGGAAAAGATGATTGGGAGTGTATCTTTAAACTTTACAGATCTGGTGACCATTGACCAAAGGTTAGAAGAAGGACTGAAAAATGGTAAAGTATCCAAAGCTGCTGAATCTTCTAACGGTGCAAAGAAATCCTATGGGAATTTCCAATAGAAGAGAGAAGATCAGACCAATGCTGTCATGACTGAAGTGAGAAGGCCTCGCTCTAGACCTCAATTTGTTGATCATCATGTTGTTGCTGCTGTGGCTGCTCCACGACCAGCTCAGATTCCTCAACGTCGAGCTGTCGGACAGAACCAGTATCAGAATAAGAATCATTTTGATCCTATTCCCATGACGTACACAGAATTGTATCATGACCTGGTTAGATAAGGGTTGATTACTACGAAGACTTTACAACCTCCTCCTTATCCTCCTCCAGCTGGATTTAGAGCTGATCTTCATTGTGCTTTCCATGAGGGTGCCCCAGGCCACGACTTGGAACATTGTTATGCACTGAAAGCTAGAGTGCGTGAGCTGATTAAAACTGGAATCCTTGGTTTTAAGGATGACCATCCGAATATCCAGAACAATCCATTGCCATAGCATCAAAAGTGAAGCTTCAGTCCGACTCCAGCAGACTATCTTTTTTGAGTGCCAGTGTTTCAGACAAGACAAATTTAGTCACTAGGCCTTTTGTTTCTCATTGTTTGCATTTTCCTTCATTTTGTTTAAACTTGTTTGCTTTTATTTAGTGTTTGTACTTTCATCTTAATGAATGAGCATCTCAACATTTGATTTCAAATCATTTTGCCTATTGTTTTCACTTTTATGCTTTATCTTTCAAATATTTACTCCTTGTCCAAATTTCTGATTATGCAAACATTTGAGGGAGGATGATGAAAACGTTATACCCGTAACTGTTGTCAGTATGCTTTCAATCAAACTTTGTTGACGATGTAAGGCATTGTTTCAAATCCCAAGCACTGGAGGAATAAGGAAGATAATCCCTAGTCAACCCCTTCGAGCCTAGAAGTTGGAGTTTCTTTCTTTACAAAAACTCGCAATCTTAACCTGGGGCATGGGTAGTTCTCAGTTAACTCAGCTGTGTGTTCATACAAGACACCTTTCATATAAAGGTTGCAACCACAATTTATTTTCCTTCGCACACAACAAACAAGTGTCGAAGATGTTTTTCAAGTCAAAATGCCAATGATGGTTCACCGTGATCATTAAGCTAGGCAGTCACTTTCTTTCAAAAAATATATATCAAAAGAAAAAGCCCGCTAAGTTAAAACCTATGAAGGAGACTTAGGCAAAATTGGGGCATCCCGCTTACTATAATCTTTAAAAGTAACAGTTCAGGAAAAAGTAAGGGATAATAAAAAAATGAGATCTTTAAATCCTTTAATTTCAAAAACAAACAAATGTTGTAAAGAAGCAGTGACTGCCTTTTCAAAAAGACTGTTAACTTCTGAACCATCATCATTACTATCATCAGTGCAATTCCTAACCTATGGGAACCTGAGAGCATAGTCTGAGTTAACTGAGCATAGGACTGGAGATCATCACGTAGATTGGGTGGGTACAAATAAACTTTGAGCCTTTATCCTTTGTTTCTTAAACCGTGAACCAGGCCATGCTACAACCCTCAAACGACCTAATTGAAACAAGGTTATTTTGAAAGAATACTACAGCAAGGTTGCGTAAACTGACTCCAAAAGATCTTTGCAAATCAATTATTTTGGCAGTACACCTTTGCTTTAAACTTTGAGTGTCTTGAACCACCGTGTTCCGACCAATGACTCTTTTACTTTGCATCTTTCAAAAATTATTTTTGATTTCAAAAGTTGCATGAACTTTGCATTACCATGTTTGTATGAACACTTTTGTTTGCAAATTGGCTTTCCTCTCAAGGATTTTTCAAACATTGAGAAACTTGGTTAGTGATCCTATCATGGGCAACTTCCTTTTACATCCTATTTAAGAATAAATTCAAGATTTGGTCAAGGCAGAGCATTCTTAGATTTGGTTTGTCCAGAAGATATTTCAAGGCTTAGACTGGGGCAAGCTCTCCAAGCACCCAATGAATCAGTCATATTCAACATCAACAAGCTGAAGCAATTATCAGCTCATCTACAACAGACAGCTAAATTGGGGCAGTTTACTTGAAGAACCCTCAAGCAGATCTTTATCCTTCCTACAAGGATCATCTATTTATTAGTGTGGCAGAGATGTGTTCATAAGTAGCATCTTTAGTCCCCAAGCAGATTCAAAGTGATCTTCGTGTTGAGGAATCATGTCTTCCAGTCTTGTCTTCTCACCAAAAGAGTCGAGCCTTGTTGTCGACATTTGCATTTGCATATGATCATATGTCATCTGCATAATTTACACATGCGTATATCATAAGCATAATTCATGTACATGTGCACATCATGGGTGTTTTATCCCCATTTGCTTTTTCTCCCGAGGTCGTGTTTTACCCGCGTCTTACCTTGTGGATGAATTTCAATTTACCTAGCATCATGGGTGTTTTATTCCCCATTTGATTTTTCTCCTGAGGTCGTGTTTTACCCGCGTCTTACCTTGTGGATGAATTTCAATTTACCTAGCATCATGGGTGTTTTATCCCCATTTGCTTTTTCTCCCGAGGTCGTGTTTTACCCGCGTCTTACCTTGTGGACGAATTTTAATTTATCTAGCATCATGGATGTTTTATCCCCATTTGCTTTTTCACCCGAGGTCGTGTTTTACCCGCATCTTACCTTGTGGATGAATTTCAATTTATCTAGCATCATGGGTGTTTTATCCCCATTTGCTTTTTCTCTCGAGGTCGTGTTTTACCTGCGTCTTACCTTGTGGATGAATTTCAATTTACCTGGCATCATGGGTGTTTTATCCCCATTTACTTTTCCCCGAGGTTGTGTTTTATTCACGTCTTACCTTGTGGTCAAAGTCCAACTCACTTGGCACCTACCAAACAGTTTGTGTCGTGACTTATCTGATGGTCTTCCAGATATTTATTTCTTTTTCTGATGGTTTTCCAGATTGAGTCTTTGTTCTGATGTTTTTCCAGAACTTATCTGATGGTTTTCCAGATATTTATTTCTCTCTCTGATGGGTTTCCAGACTGAGTCTTTGTTCTTTGTTCTGATGTTCTTCCAGAAATTATCTGATGGTTTTCCAGATTGAGTCTTTGTCTGATGTTTTTCCAGATTGAGTCTTTGTTCTAATGTTTTTCCAGAACTTATCTGATGGTTTTCCAGATATTTACCTTGATTATGATGTTTTTCCAGAATCCATCCGTTGTTTTTCCGGATATGTTTCTCTTCCTGATGTTTTACCAGAATTTATTTCTTTTGTCGTCTGATGTTTTTCCAGAACCCCTTTGTGTCTTTAAATTATGATGTTTTACCAGAATTTATTTCTTTTGCCGTCTGATGTTTTTCCAGAACACCTTTGTGTCTATCAGAGTTTTGTTCAATGCACTTCTGACAAAACCTCTGGTGACTATGACTTTTCCCCCAATAAGTTTCATTTGCTTTCTATATGTTTTTGTTATCTCGCTGTGTGTTACTTTCAGCATCTGATGTTTTTCCAGATGTTTGTGTCTTTGTTTAGGGTTTGTCCCTCTCTTTTCAAGTATTATTGGATACTCTATGTCACATTGGCAGATGTTCATAATATTTTATTTTCCTCAATTGTGTCTCCTAGATACTTTCTCCCGTGAAGTTGTCAGTCTTTCCCCAGTGGAGTTGCAACATCTTCCCAATATATATTCGTCTCCTGTGGCATCTTTCCTCATAAAATCTTTATCTTGCACATCATATCATATCATAAGTATTTTGTGGCATCTTAGGGTCAAAAATTGTGCATGTTTGTATTTAAGTCTCTCCGACCGTGTCGAGACGAAAATTTCAATTTTCACCTCTCCGGATCGAAGAAACTTAAATAGGGGCATCTGTTGCATCCTAATTTTTGACTCTAAGATCCCACATATTTTTGCATCATCAGTATAGTTTATCATCTCTTACATTTTTCATAATATCCAATTTATCAGCTGAAATAAACTTTTTAGGCAGTTTAAGTCGTTTTAGCGGATAAAATTTATTTCAAAATTTGACAAAACGCTGTATTTTTCCGAATCGTGTATTTTTTGCTGATCACTTTGGTGTATTCATTTTATTTTTTCGAGCACCTCGATACCGGTCCAATTTTTTTCGTTTTTTTACCGTTTTTATTTATACTTTTAAATAATATATTTTTTAATTAATCAATTTTTTTTAGTTAATACCTTTTCTTATTTTATATTTAATTTTTGATTTTTGAGTTTTAATTTTAATTTTTTATTTTAATTATTTTTTAGAAACTTGTCAAATAAGTCTCATAAATTACTTACTTTTTAGAAACTTGTCAAATAAGTCTCATAAATTACTTACTTTTTAGAAACTTGTCAAATAAGTCTCATTAAATTATTTACTTTTTAGAAACTTGTCAAATAAGTCTCATACACTCTTCTTTCTTTTCCAACCTATATAAAGGAAGCAACCACACCATAAAATCTCACACTTCATGCTCTTTTCCTTATCACACTTCCACATAAACTAAAAACTCACTATCCACCATATTCTATCATCACTCTTTCATACACAATATCTTCCATGATATGAATAACTCACCTTCATTTTTTCAATAATAAACCACCACCTACATTTCTTTTTCTTCATGCTACCTCTAACCTCACATAAAATATCATCCTCCAAGTAGACACAATACTCCCTCATCTAATCTTTATCAGGTTTTTTTTCTTCTTTTCTTTTACTTTATTCATTTATTTAGTTTATTTTAATTTGTAAAATATTTGGAAAGACAAAAAGGGATTTTTAATTATTTATCTTTTATTAGTTAATTGTTAAATATTTAAAAATGAAAAAATATATGTTGTAATTATTAATTAATTTAAATATTTGTATTTAATTTGATTAATTAAATTATTAGTTAATCTTGTTAAATATTTATATTTAAATTGATTAATAATTCTGTTTGTTGCCTGATTATATTTGTGACTGATTTTCTTCCATGTACATGTTACTTTACTTCTATTCCTTGTTGACCTAATCCAAGGGAAGGGATTGTGTGTTGACTTATTGTCATTGTGCATGTCCCTTGCTTACCTGTCTTAGTTGTTCTTGGTTCTTAGAACCTAACAAATCGTAGTTTCACGAACTACGGACGCTCTGATTTCTCAAGTCCCTATTGAGGATACGTAGGCACAAGATGCAATTTCTTGGCGAGCTCACTAACCACTAACTTCCTGTTACCTTTCTCAATTTAGGATCTGAGTCTCCGAACTCACATTTAGCGTCCCGCCGTGGACATCCTTTACCCTTTTATCCTAACCTATCTGAGTTGTCGTACTCATGTTTAGCGTCCCGCCGTGGACATTCTCTACCATAACAATCTCAACTTAGATTCAGGAGTCGCCGCACTCCATGTAAGTACTTCCCTATGAATGCTTACATCCCCTTGGAACCTTGACCACAGTCAAGAGTTCCTCCCCCCTAGATAGGGGAACTACGGTTGCTCTGATTCCATTCCCGTCAGGATACGTAGGCACAAGATGCGATGTCTTCGCGAGCATACTTTACAAACTTTATACATACTTTATACTTTATATCTTTACCCCTAGCACATTTCCTTTAGCAAGCAAACTTTAGCAAACACAAATATTAACAAGAGGTTCCTGTAGAGTACTACAGATGTTTAGGATGTGAAATACCTACCCTAGGCATAACCAACCCCCGAACCTTTAGATCTCTCTTTGCTTAGCTTTAAGCCTTGCTTTTTGCTTTGCACTTTTATAGGTTTTTCTTTCTTTAAACCTTTCCTTTTTGGATAAATTAAAGTCCGGTTGTGAATTTAAGAATTAAGATTCAAGTTAATCAATAGCTTCGTATCACAATTCTCACCGCAACAGATGTGAAGTTGGTGGACTTGATGATTGGAAGTAACCAGACTGAGGATAGTGACTTCAAAGTAGATGAGCAAGGTGTGCTGTAATTTCGTGATAGAATTTGTATTCCTGATGATTCTGAATTGAAAAATATGATTCTGGAAGAAAGTCATAAGAAGTAGCTTTAGTATTCATCCAGGAGCTACAAAGATGTATCAAGTTCTGAAGAAGATATTTTGGTGACCTGGATTAATTGGTGATGTGGCTCAATTTGTGTATGCTTGCTTGACTTATCAGAAGTCGAAAGTGGAACATCAAAAAAAACTTTTTGGTTGATGCAACCGTTGGATATTCTAAAGTGGAAACGGGATAACATTTCGATGGATTTTGTGACTGAGTTGCCGAATACTTAGGGAGGGCATGATACCATTTAGGTGGTTGTTGATAGACTGACGAAATCGACATATTTTATTCTAATTAATATCAGTTTTTCCTTGCAGAAGTTGGAAGAGATTTGTATCCGTGTAATTGTGAAGCTGCATGGAGTTTTGTTGAGTATTGTAGATAGAGATCTGAGGTTCACTTCCAGGTTTTTGGAGAGTTTGCAAGAGGCTTTAGGCTAGAAGTTGAGGTTGAGTTCAGCTTATCATCCACAGACAGATCGTCAGTCGGAAAGAACTATACAGTCTTTGGAGGATTTGTTGGGGACTTGTGTTATTGAACAAGGAGGTGCTTGGAAGTGAAGAGCAGGATGCATGAGGCATTCCTAAGTTGTTCGTATCAGATAACTTTCGAGGAAAAAAATATTCTAAGTGGGAGAGATTTGTAACGCCTTGTTTTATTCTAATTAATTGAATTATCGGATGTTGTGTATACGTGTGTGATCATGCATGTTTTTTTTGTGTTTGGGGTACCCTTGGTGTGAGGTAGTAACTTTAGGATTAGACATTGAGAAAATGGTTGGAGTGTGTGACCAATTGAATAGAGATGAGTGGTGTGGTTAGTAACTAAGTAGTATTATTAGTAAGTAATTATTTATTTGGATAATAATAGGTGATTATTATTTAAATTTGATAATTAGTATTATTACTATTACTTGTTATTATTTTTTGGGAAATAATAATAATAATAATAATAATATTGCGATTATAATAATAATAAAATAAATATTAAGTGAAAAAGGAGATTGGGGGCATGTTGGTAATATTGTGAGGAATGATGAGGGCATAAGAGGCAAATCATAGAAAAGGTCCTAGGGTTAAACAAGTAAATGAGGGAAGTAGAGTTTATTCTGTACGATCGTGATTTTTGAGAAAAACGGAAGAAAGATTAGAGTTAAAGAGGAAGAAGAATCCACCATTTGTGAAGGTTTAGAAAGCTTACTTTCGAGGTAAGGGTGGGGTTCTGATTCTATAAGGATTAACATGTTGAACGGTGGGTAGAAGTTAGGTTTTGTCTTATGGGTGGAATATTGTTCTATGTGGTGATTACTATGAATACTTGATCAATGATGAAATTTTTATTTGATTGTGTGATAAATGATGTTTTCTAACTAATATATGATGAGTTTTGTACATGTATGTGTGTAGAAATTCTATTTTGGAAAATGTTTAAAATTCCTCAATTGTTGAGTTTTGGAGTTTCGGGTCAGAAGAATAAAATTATGATGAATTGTTGTTAATCCATGAGTAAAACAATGCATAATAGAGGTTTAAGATGTTATTTTGGTATAAAATCGGGTCTATGGTGATAGGGGTTTGTGGTATAGGATTTGGTGTGAAATTTTGGGGTGAAAGTGCTTTAAAAAAAAAGTGATTTTTGGGGTTCGGAACAGTATGAGTCAACTCATAGGTACCCTTGGGTCGACTGTAGCCACCTGAATGCAAAATTGAGGAAATTTTAACACTACGCGCCGACTCATAGCTCTATGCATCGACTCATAGCTCTGTGCGTCGACCTTTGAGTCGACTCATAGGCAGAAAAACGCCAGAAACAGTTTCGGTCCTAACTTTTTAACCTTTAATCTAAATGATGAACCGTCCAAAACGTTGGAAATTTAATGAGCCAAAATTTAACATGGTATAATTATATGAATCATTTTCCTTATATTTTTATGTCTAATATCTTGAATAATTTGATTGTTTCTTGTTGTGTACCTTAAGAAGTTGTGGTGTAAGTCACGAACCTTGAGTGTTGTTGCAAAGATGTTTAATGATGTTGTTGTGATGTTAATGATAGTAATATGAAGTTTTTTGATGATGTTGTTATGATGTTTTAATGATGTTGTTGTGATGTTTGATGGTGTTGTTGTGATGTTAATGATGGTAATATGGAGATGCTTTAATGATGTCTTTAGTGTAATATAAGCATGTTTAATAATGTTGTTGTGAATCCAAAATAAATACATGTATATGTCCATATTGTTTGAAATATAATTTGATGCTTGTTGGCCAAATTGGATAGTGTACAATAACCATGGTGGTGGGTTATTGTGCACGATGATGTTATCGTTGTCGTATGCATAAATAGCCGCATTGCGTACCTTTGTGAACATGAGTATGACATTTTCTTATTTGACGTGAATGAAGGTTATGTTATGATGTGGTGTGGTATAAAGCATTATTTCAAATGTGATATTGTTGAGTTGTGGTGATTGCATAAAAAGATATATATGTTGCATGAACTATATGTTAAGCTTGTTGGCCAATTTGGGCAGTGTACAATAACCATGGTGGTGGGTTATTGTACACGATAGTGTTGGTGTTGTTGTATGCATAAATAGTTGCATTGCATACATTTGTGGACAGATGGTCCATTATTGGTGAGCCTAAAATCCCATTGTACGGATTGGGGCTGGTAGCTGATTCGGAGGTGATGGATCAGTGAGTGGCTCTGATCCTAGGAGATGGGGATCAGAATGATGAACCTGAGTGTTCACGAAATTTGATACCACATGCATATGCATTGAGTCGGGTGTGAGCCTCATTTCATTATATGTCATCTATGTTTCTAAGTTGTTAAATACGTAGTGATGGGTGATTAATTTTTTTTGTATCGTGTGATTACTGTTTGTTTGGTGAGTAATTGGTGATGATATCGTTGGATGATTGATGTGAGATGTTAGTTGAATTGTTGTTGAGCTAACTTAATGCATGTTGTTTAACATGCTTTCCTTTATATTATCATGATATCTCACCCCTTTTGTTTGAATATTGCCTCAACATGGGTAATGTGCAGGCAATTTGCAGTAGGAACTCAGATGTGAGTGGAAGATAAAGTCTTTTGTTTATTCTTTTAGTTTGACGTCTGTTCTGATATTTAACACTGGGGTTATGGAACGTTGCGTGCTTTTTATCGCTGGTGGTTAATTAACATTTTTTATTTCTTATGACTGTTGTTTCTTTATGACATTATTAATGATGTTATGCCTCGAGTTGTTAACTGGAATGATTAAATGTTATTTCTGCTGCTATATGAATTAACCTTCAGTTATGTTTTGTTGATCATGTTATTGTAAATAATTGTTAAAAGGACACGTGTTACGTATCTGATTGAATATGTAAGTGATTGTTTGAAAGTGTGACATTCCTAAATATGAATTTGATTACTCTGACTTTATTTACATTACGCAGGGACCATTTAGGGTGTTACAATCATTGTGTGTCAAGTGAATGATGTGTAGCAGCTACTATGCTACTGATATGCACTATTGCTACTCTGACTTCTGCTACTGATGTATGCTCTATTAGATGTTCTTCTGTTGTTGCTGATGTTTGTTCTGAGTACGAGATTCTTTTGATACTCGGTTATGTTTATGCTTGAAAAGTTTTACCAAAATATTTATCAAAGTGGAGATTGTCGTTCCTTTTGAATTTTCTACATTATGGAAAATAATATGGAGTATGTTCAATCCATTCTGGTGCAGAAGGGACACATGTTGAACATGATGTTCCAACATGTGTGCTGCAACATCTAGTATTTGACAGCAGACAAATGTTATTCTAGTACTAGTTCAAATTAATTTAATCCAAGATTCACTATACAAAGAAGATTTATAATACATGAAAAGAGTTAATTTGGACGTTCTAGTGAAACATGTGGAACATGATGTTCTAGCATGTGTGTAGTGCAACATCTGACCCGTGTCAGCAGGCCATGATAGATGTTGTTAGGTGCGAAATTTCTAATTGAGATTGAATCAAATTTACTGCAGATTATTTAACAATGTTTGTGTGATTTTCTTGAAAGTCAATAAAGATCAAATCAGATTTAAATGAAGATTTAAATTTGAATTTGAAATATAACAAATCATATCTTTTGTTGGAGATTTTATGGAGAAAATCAAATCTAACATATTCAGTTATTATTCTGGACGAAATTAAATTAAAAATCCAAAGGAGAAAAGCCCAAAATGAATTGCTACTTAAGGAAACTCAAATCTCATGTTCGAAACGAGTTTTGTGCACTAGGGTTAAGTTCTTTGTGCTTGGGTTTTCGAGTCTTTTGTAACTTGTATTCCATGATAATGTTATCACTCATATCATAAGGATTAGTGTTGGATTTTATTATGTATACACCACACAATTGCTTCAATAACTTGGCACGTTCGTTGGTTTGCCTTAGTTGAGTTGTAAATTCAACATTCAATATTGTTGTTATTGAAGTTAAGCACCTGAGATTAGTGATTGAGATAAAGTAGAGGCGTTCTCATATTTAGGAGGGTCTTAAATGGAAAGTCATTAGGATTAGGAAGAGACATTGAACATCTTGAGGTTGGGGTTCCTCTAAGACTAATTGTACTAATTTAAACAGGGTTCCTCTAAAACATCATGAGGTTGAGTGTCCTTTAGACGTAGGTGTGGTTTCACCAAACAGGATTACCAATCTCTTGTGTAATTTTATTTCTTTCTGCATTATATTATTACTGCTATTATATTGTTATCTTACTAGTGTAACAAGTTGGACCAGTTGTCCCAACATCGCGTCTAACATCTATCCCCTTAGGAACAAAATTTTAAACTATAACAATAATAACGACAAGGATAACAACAACAACATCACTGATATAATAATGGAGAAAGTTTTACATACCGAAAACATGATGAGAGAGTCAAATAAATATGTTGGTTTGAGGTTCGAGTTTCCTTATTTGAGCTTCCTTCCTCATTTGTTTACTTCGGTCGACTTAGAGAAGATGAAGAATAGTGTTTCAGTTTGTTAGGTGGAGAAGATTAAAAATGGTGTTTCGTTCGTTAGATGGAGTAGATGAAGAATGGTGTTTTGTTTGTTTGCTAGAGCGAAAAAAGATTTTGAGAAAAAATGCAAAAGTGAATAAGACTTAACATTCTGATGGCTTTCTTAAAAACCATGGGAAAGATGATTTAACATTAAATAAAGTATTAAGTAATATTTCATGCTGGCTTTCTTAAAAACCATGGGAAAGATGATTTATAAAATAAGTGCGCCATTTTAGTTCTAAATAAAGTACGAAATTGCAGTAACTGAAAATCGAAGCTCAGACTCTAAGCTATATTTTCTATCAGTTTGCTAAAAAACGAGGGATAAGATTTAATTTTTAAAAAAAATAAAAATGGCGCGTTCCAGGATGTTTGACCTCAATTTTTAATTGGTCGAGATGAAATTTTTTTCATAAAATATATTATTTGTAGTAGTGTATACATAAACAGCAGAAACCAGAGCAGCAACAACACATATCAGTAGCATAGTAGTTGTTACACATCATTAAGTTAACACATAATGATGCTTGCATAAATAATTAGCATGCAATCATTCATGATAGGTTAGTCATACATGCACACACAATTAGTAGTCAGTAATTAAAATGTCAGAAACTACTACTAACACATAAACACTGTCACACAAGGTTGAGGGCCAAATATCAATCTAAATGCTTCAACATGTGTGCACTTCTTCAGAACATCAATTAGTACTAATCAAAACATCGATCAGTACTAAGTAAGTACGTCGAGATATATTAATTAAACATAACATACATTAGCAGCAGAAGTCAAAGGATTAGTAGCGCATATTAGTAGCATAGCAGTTGCTGCACATCAGTCAATTCACTAGATTTTATTCTAACACATATTGATGATGGAATAAAATATTGAGAAAAAACAATTAAGGTACAAATAGAGTTCTATTTAATTAAATAAAATAATACTAATTAGCCTTTATTTTTAGTTAGTTAGTATATTATTATTTTTAGTTTGTTATAACTTTTTTTAGTTTGTTGCAACTAATAGATAATTAATTTGTTACTTAGACCATTGTATATATAAGAGAGTTATAGCCTTGTAATAATTCAATTCAAATTTAATAAGAAAAATTTATTCTTAATTATGTTTTATCCCATGTACTATTCTTAGCAAATAATGCATTTGGTAGTATAAAAAAAATTACCCCATGCCATCATTTTCTTATCCTAAGATGCTGACTATTGGGCTTTAAGAAAATCTTATCAAGAAATAATCATGTCGACGAAAATGTTACCAATCATTATAGAAAATAATTATATGGATCTGAGATAATGACATAGAAAGAAAGCACAACCACTCACTAGTTTAAAGATGAGATCCACTTGGATTCTTCAAAGTCCTTATTAACCTTGTTACTTCATCCAAACCAAAACAATTCATTTGTAAACATGTCTTATGCTACTATAGTCTCTTTCCTTCTCTTCACTTTCACATTCACATATCTTTCATTCAATTTTTTCTTACATCCAAAACAAAAACACAAGAAGCCACCAGGTCCATCAACATTGCCAATAATCGGAAACCTTCACCTGTTAGGCAAACTTCCACATCGAACACTTCAATCACTCTCCAAAAAATATGGTCCAATCATGTCCATGCAACTTGGTCAAGTCCCAACTGTTGTCATTTCATCTTCAAAAGCGGCAGAGTTATTCCTCAAAACACACGACATTGTTTTCGCAAACCGACCAAATATTCAGGCGTCTAAACTCATGTCTTACGGTTCCAAAGGGGTAGGGTTTACTGAATATGGTCCTTATTGGCGTAGTATGAAGAAACTTTGCACTTTGAAGCTTCTTAGTGCTTCCAAAGTTGACATGTTTGCTCCTATAAGAAAACATGAGTTGGATGTTTTGGTTAAATCATTGAAGAAAGCTGCTTTGGTGGGTGAGGTTGTGAATGTTAGTGAGGCTGTTGAGACTTCGATTGAAGATATTATGTATAAGATGATATTGGGAAGAAGTAAGTATGAACAATTTGACCTGAAGAGGCTGGCTAAACAAGCAATGCATTTAATGGGAGCTTTTAATGTAGCTGATTATGTTACTTGGTTGGGCCTTTTGGATCTTCAGGTATGTATGTGTGTTAAACTTTTCTCTTCTTCTTTACAAATTTGTTGCTTTTTATACTAGTAGTACATTTTGTTATGAATGTTACTTTGGAGCTATCTCACAATTATGAATTTACATCATTAATTTTTATATTTTCTGCTAACAATTTACAAACATTTCTCTTCAAAAACAAAAGGGAATAACACGAGCTTGCAAGAAAACAAGTAGAGAACTTGATGAAGTGTTGGAGGTGATAATAACAGACCATGAAAATGCTACTAATGTAGACCAACCTCATCGTGAAGACTTTGTAGACATACTTCTTTCAACAATGCATCAAAATGTTGATTTAGAAAATGAACAAAATCATGTCACCAATCGTACTAACATCAAAGCAGTTTTAGTAGACATGATTTTAGCCGGAATTGATACTTCTTCAACCGTAATTGAGTGGCTGTTATCTGAGCTTTTAAGGAATCCAAGAGTCATGAAAAATCTTCAAGATGAAATACAAAATGAGGTAGGATTTATGAGAATGGTTGAAGAAAAAGATTTGAAGAAGTTTAGTTACTTAGATATGGTTGTTGATGAGATATTAAGACTATATCCAGTTGGACCTTTGTTAATTCCTCGTGAATGTATAGAGAATATAACAGTTGATGGTTACTTTATAAGGGAAAAAACACGAGTTATAGTAAATGCATGGGCAATAGGGAGAGATCATGATGTGTGGTCACAAAATGCAGAAGAATTTTATCCTGAAAGATTTATTGACAAGAAAATGAATTTTTATGGACAAGAATTTGAGTGTATACCATTTGGTTCTGGTCGGAGACGTTGTCCTGGAATTCATTTGGGATTGGTTACGGTCAAATTGGCTATAGCTCAATTGGTGCATTGTTTTGATTGGAAACTTCCCCATAATATTACTCCTTCCGATTTGAACATGGAAGAGAAATTTGGACTCAGTATACCTAGAGCTCAACACTTGTTCGCAATACCGAGTTATCGATTGGCAAGTGATGAGGAATTTGAATAGTTTCAAGTAGGACAACTAAATGTCATCATGAAATAAGTTACTTCAAATTATGAGTAATTGAATGCATTTTGAGGTTAAACAACTTAATAGTTAATTGCTATGGGAATAAAAGCTTATCATTTATGTCTTAATTATGCATATGTTATTGTAATAATTAAAAAGATAATGCATTCGAATTCGTCTTCCTACTGTTGCGTCAAAAGCATCCCTTGCAGAATATCCAACAGTTCCACAAGCTGCTTCAAACCTGCCTTGGATAAAATTGTTGCATTAACATGTAAGTTTCAGTCCCACTTTTAATCAGTCCAGAACCCTATATTTTCTACCTTCGTCAAATGTAAATCAGCACACTGAAAAAGATCCGAATAAACACTTGCTAACACCTCCTTACCCCTCAAGCAACCAATAATAATGCATAAGTTAGACCAAATCCCATATCCTAGGATCAACATGTGGTCAAGAAACTGAAGAATCTTAAACGGTATGTCCTCGTTTATTCTAAAAGGATGGAAATCTCCCTCAAGATGAAATTGTTTACTAAACCATTTCATGATTATTGTAGATCACCAAAGAGTTTTTTCATTTTAGTAGGAGATATCTATCATGTCTTTAAAGAAAAAAAACACTTGAAAAAGTTCTAGACATTTCAACAAAACATTACAATTCTCTTGAAAAGATTGTAAAACTCTTAGAATTGATTTTTTCTTTAAGAATGAAGTTTCAAAATTCTCTAAACAAAGTGAAACATTCAAAGTTCATGTCTTTAAAATTTTGTGTATATCTCATTTCTAGGTTTTTTTTATGTCACATGTCAACTTTAAAATCAATAATAACAGTACAAAAATGAAACAAAGACGGAGTAAAAGACAAGACAAGGCATTTAACAGATGAGTTCATTCTACTGAACATTGGTCATTAACACATTGAAAACAATCAAAATTCATTAACTTATTTTAGACTGACTTCATTAATAGATCTACAATGTGGCATCATTATCTGGAGATATTTTATTGAATGCGAATACAGTCTATTCTTAGATTTATTCAAGCTCGACGTCAACCAAACGATATTTCGGTATTGCGTGCAAATGTTGAGCTCTTGGTGCTGAGAGTCCAAATGTCTCCTCCATGTTCAAATTAGAAGGACTTATATCATTTGGAAGTTCCCAATTAAAACAATGCACCAGTTGTGCGATAACGAATTTAACAGTAGTTAAACCCATTTGAATTCCAGGACAACCCCTCCGACCAGAACCAAATGGTATTGATTCAAACTCTTTTCCTTGGTAATTCATTTTCTTATCAATGAATCTCTCTGGATAGAATTCTTCAACATTATTGGACCAAACATTAGGATCTCTTCCTATTGCCCATGCATTTATTATGACTCGTGTTTTTTCTTTTATAAAATAACCCTCGATTGTTATGTCCTCTCTAGATTCACGAGGGATTAGTAAGGGTCCAACAGAATGAAGTCTTAAGGATTCATCAATCACCATATCTAAGTAATTAAACTTTTTCACATCCTTCTCTTCAACCATTCTTTTATTTCCCACTTCATTTTGTATTTCATCTTGCAAGATTTTCATGATTCTTGGATGCCTGATAAGTTCAGTTAAAGTCCACTCAATCGCAGAAGAAGATGTATCAAGGGTTGCCATTAACAAGTCGAGTAAAATAGCCTTAATATTAGATCGACCAATGGCATCTTTTAATTCACTCTCCTGATCAATAGTTTGGTTTACAATTGATAGAAGTATGTCTACGAAATCTTCGTGACGATTTTTGTCAACATTAGCAACTTGTTCATGGTCTGTTATTATCACCTCTAGTGCATCATCAATTGCTTTACCGGCTTTCTTGCACCCTCGTTTTAATCCCTAAAAATGAGTTAAATAAATAAAATCAATCACAAAATAAATATTTTAATCAACTCAACATAATCATACATGTAAAGACATACATACCTGAAGATCGAATGCAACGAGCCAAGGAACAAAATCAGCTAGATTAAAAGCTCCAAGCAAAGCCACTGATTCTTTAACCAATATCTTGATGTCAAATTGCTCATACTTACTCCTACCCAACATCATCTTATACACAATATCCTCTATAAGATTTTCTACAGCCTCACTAACATTCACAACCTCACCCACCAAAGCAGCTTTCTCCAAAGATTTAACCAAGACACCCAACTCTTGTTTTCTAATAGGAGCGAACATCTCAACTTTGGAAGCACTAAGAAGTTTCAAAGTGACAAGTTTCCTTACATTACGCCAATAAGGACCATATTCAGAAAAGGCGAACCCTTTGGAACCGTAAGACAGGATATCAGTTGCTTGAGTCTTTGGTCTGCTTGCAAAAACTAAGTCATGAGTTTTGAGGAATAGCTCTGCTGATTTTGAAGATGAAATGACAACAGCTGGTACTTGACCAAGTTGCATGGACATGATTGGACCATATTTTTTGGAGAGTGATTCAAGTGCTCGGTGTGGAAGTTTGCCTAACAGGTGAAGGTTTCCGATGATTGGTAGAGCTGGTGGACCTGGTGGCTTTTTGTGTTTTGGATTAGAGAAGAATGTGAATAAAAAGTATGTGAAAGTGATGAAAAGGAAAGCGAGAACAGTTATTGCTGCAGAAGACATATCTCTAAGATGGAATGGTTTTCTTATCTCTAAACTAGTCATGTGTTTCTGGATTTATAGTTAAATCTCCAAAGGGCGTCAAAAGATTCCGTCATTATTATAGTTTAGCCAACCTCGTTTTTTATTTTATTTTTTTTCTATATTTTCATAATTAGTCAAACAAAATGCACAAATTATTGACAATTAATAAAACCCCCTGTTGTCAAATTATATTATGAACCCTTGGAAAAATACTATTATTCTCCCACAATTGGCACGCTTTTCAGCATATATATTTTTTATTGCAATAATATTTTAAAACTATTTTAAAGTTAAAAATGGACCAATCTTAACCCTTCAACGTTTAAATTAATAAATGAATATGAAATAGTATAAGTGTGACACTAAAAAAAAATATTAAAGTTGCGGGGTGAATATGTCAGATGTTATTCACCCTGCAATGCAGAAATTTAATAAAAAAATATATATTGTTTTTCATTTTGCAACTGATGATGGAAATTTTAAATTTTTTAAAAAGTAAGTTACGAGATGAAAAACACGATGTAACATTTTTTAAGAAAAATTGGTGGAAAATTAAAAGGCTTAAATAATGAGGCGTTAGTGACACATGTTATCCGATCTGACTTAATCAGACATTGCGGGATGGATTTCACGCCCAATGCTTTTATCTGACACAGACGTTGCGGGATGGAAATCACGCCGCAATTCCCAACAGCTTTAAATGTTGAGGGATGAATTTCATGCCGCAAACTTCCTATATAATTTAACTGATTCGCCTTCTTCCCCACATTCCAGAAACCACTAACTTTACTCTTTAAAAATCTCTCATTCTCTTCAACACAAACCCCTCGTCTTTAAATCAAAAAACTCTCTCAAAATTTTCATCTTTAACACAAATCAATATCAAATGTCTATACAATAAATTTTCGAAGACATTTCTATTGATGTTGTTAGGTGAATCTGAATGTTTTTTCAAGATTTTCTTCAAACACATTTGTTAAGATAGACATATGAAGTTAATCTTATTCTTATTTTTTATTGGATTGCATGAGTTGATGTGGATATAGTTTTTCTTTTTAAGTTTGTATAATAAAACTAGGGATGATTTAATTTGTGTATAATATGTTAGAAATCATTTGTGATAAAACTTTGTTGTGAATCGGATGTCTTCAAATAAAATATAAACGGTTTCTTTATGACCAAGAAACACACAAGGGTTAGGGTTAACAAAGAAATCAAGGTAAAACAACAAGGAACAACAAGGATTGGTTATAAACTGCTATTCTTTCCTTACTCTTAGAACAAGATTACAAGTATACAAGAATAACAAAATAACCTCTCTCTCTCTTGAAATTAGGATTTTATCTTCCTATTTTTCCTTATGCCAAGATTAAGAAACTAGCATTATATTTATAAGAAAAAATAGCACACTAACCTAATGGGTTTTTTAACAATTACCCATTACAAGCTAACTTAAACAATTGGGCTTACAAGCAAGGCCCAATTCAACATACTAACAACCATAGCAATATTGACTAATGCATGTTAGAACAAACTTCGACTACAACACACATTACTCCAACAGCAGCATGAGAACATACTTCGACCTCATGCTTAATTCTTGTCGAACCAGAAGCTACCCTTCGACCATACTAGAGTTCGATCCAACATCTCACAAATCTCTACCTTATATCTAACTCTATACCATCAAGAAACTAGCTTTCTTCATGCAGCTTTATCAACTGCATACAGTGGAAAAACTTGCAACTGGGCAACGTCTTGGTGATCATATTAGCAGCATTATGATTTGTCGAAACCTTCAGCACTTGGACTTCTCCACGCTTGATTACCCCTTTGACGAAATGCAGCCTCACATCAATGTGCTTGGTTTTCTCATGATATGTTGAATTCTTCGACATGTGTATTGCACTTTGACTATCACATTTAACAGTGATAACTCGATCTTGAAGTTTTAGCTCTTTTGCAAAACCTTCAAGCCACAATACTTCCTTCACAGCTTCAATCAGTGCAATATATTCCGCTTCAGTGGTTGATAAGGCAACGACCTTCTGAAGTGTAGCTTTCCAAATTATTGTTGTCCCAAACATAGTGAAAACATATCCAAAAATAGATTTTCTAGAATCCATACAACCTGCATAATCAGAGTCGACATATCCTTCGATTGCTGCTTTACTATCGTCACCCAAGGCTCCACCATAAATTAGGACTCTATTCATAGACCCATTTATGTACCTTATAATCCACTTCAATGCTTGCCAGTGATTCTTTCCAAGATTCTGCTTATAAGACTTACTGCATATGCTATGTCAGGTCTAGCATAGACCATGGCATACATCAAAGAACCAACTATATTAGCATATGGAATGCTATTCATTTAAGTTCTTTCAACATCAGCGTTGGGACACTGATTTATACTCAGCTTGAATTGAGGGTTTTTCGGAGTCACAACAGGCTTTGAATTCGATATACCAAACTTTTCAAGGACCTTTCGTAGGTATGCCTCTTGAGATAAGCATAATTTTAACTGATTTCTATCTCTTCGGATGTCAATCCCAAGAATCTTGGACGCGGCTCCTAGATCCTTCATGTTGAACTCCTTATTGAGTTCAGTCTTCACCCTCATTACATCTTCGACATTATTGCTTGCTATTAGAATATCATCCACATAGAGCATAAAATAAAAAACGAATTACCCAGTCGAAATATGAAGTAAACACAGTGGTCGAACTGACTTTTGATGAAACTTATGAATGTCATGAACTTATCGAATCTTCTATTCCACTGTCGAGAAGATTGTCTGCATCCATATAAGGATCTATTCATCTTGCACACATAATCTTCCTTCCCTTTTTCGACATATCCTTCAGGTTTCCTCATCAGGATTATTTCATCTAAGTCACTATACAAGAACGTAGTCTTCACATCCATCTGTTCCAATTCAAGGTCGAACTGTGTCATTGTGACAAGCAACACTCGAATGGATATGTGCTTTATAGCAGGAGAGAACACATCATTGAAGTCGACATTTTTTTCCGGAGTGAACCCCCTAGCAACCAATGTTGCCTTGTATCTCTTCGACGCTACTTCTTCGATTCCTTCTTTAACTTTGAAAATCCATTTACAGCTGACTAACCTGGCTCCAGCAGGTTTCTTGATTAGTTCTCAGGTGTTGTTATCATGAAGAGATTTCATCTCATCATCCATGGCCTTCAGTCATTCAGTCTTCTTTCGACTCCTCATAACTTCCTTATAGTCTCTTGGTTCTTCATCTAGAACCTCACTTGCAGAGATTAAGGCATAAGCTATAAGATCTGCATACCCAAGTCTTTGAGGTGGCTTGATGACTCTCATCGACCTGTCCCTTGCTAGCAAGTAGTCATTAGCAGTCTCCTTGTCTTTGACAACATCTTATGCGTCTTCTTCGATTTTATATGGGGTACCCGATTCAGCAGCAACATGCTCCACCACAACAAGAATCTCTCCCTGATCCAGCTCTTTGTCAGCATCATCAGTTTTCTTGAAAGTCATCTCTGCTTCATTGAAAACTACATCTCGACTGGCGACACACCTCCTGTGACCTGGCTCTAGGCACCATAGTCTATAAGCTTTGACTCCTTCAAGGTATCCCATGAACATTCATTTCAGAGCTCTAGGTTCGACCTTGTCTTGCCTAATATGAGCATAGGCCACACAGTCAAATACTCTCAGACTGTCGAGACTATGTGGATGTCCCGACCAAACTTCTTCAGGTGTCTTCATTCCCAAGGCAGTCGAGGGACATCTATTTATCAGGTAAGTTGTTGTCGAAACAGCCTCCACCCAAAACACCTTCTTCAATCCAGCACTAACCAACATGCATCTAACCCTTTCAAAGATTGTTCAATTGAATCTCTCAGCTATGCTATTTTGTTGAGGAGTACCTGCTACAATCTTATGCCTTGCAATCCCAGACTCAACACAATAACTGTCAAACGCTTCATTGCAGAATTCAAGGTCATTGTCGATTCTCAACCTCTTAACCTTTCTGCCAATTTGAGTTTCGACCATAATCTTCCAACTTTTGAAATTCTCAAAAGTTTCATCCTTCATCTTATAAATGAATACCCATAGCTTTTTGGAATAGTCATCAACGATGGATAGAAAATACCTTGCACCTGAGTGTGAAGGATTCCTTGCAAGCCCCTAAAGATCATCATGAATGTAATCCAGGGATCTATGTGTTCTTTTCTTGCCTTTGTTAAACTTCTCCCTACAAGATTTACCAAATACACAAGATTCACAAAACTCTAACTTTTCGACTTTGTCACCTCCTAGCAAGTTCTGCTTCCCCAATTCGACCAGGCCTTTTTCACTGACATGACCCAACCTCATGTGCCATAGTTCTATCTTCGACACAAGTTTCGTGGATGCAACATTTGTCGAACCACTTACAACCTCAGCCTCAAGGGTATACAAGCCTTGTTTTTTTACGCCTCTCAAGACTTCCTTCGACCCCTTCATGACTCGTAGGATACTTTTCTCTCCTTGAAAATATATCCCTTTCTGTCGAATTCACCAAGAGAAATCAAATTTCTCTTTAAGTCAGGTACATACCTGAATTCAGTCAATAACCTTATTGACTCATCATGGAGCTTGAATCTCACAGATCCAATACCTGCAATTTTACAAGATTTGTTGTTTCCCAGCAGCACAAATCCACCATCTTGATCACATAGCTCCTCGAACAATTCTCTGTTTGGAGTCATGTGCCAAGTGCAACTTGAATCCATAATCCACTCTTTTCTTAAGTCGTCACTTGAAACCACAAGAACATCAGATGAGTCGAAGTCATCTTGAACAATGGTTGCGTTGTCATTACCTAAATGATCTTTTAGGCGTTCAAGGCACACCTTTCTTGTGTGACCCTTCTTCTTACAGTGATAACATTGAATACCAGATGTTTCGCCACTATAAGACTTCTGTTGAATTTTACCTTTCTTCTTGTCAAACTTACCATCCTTTCGCAAGAACTTTCCCTTAACGGACAAACCTTCACCCACCGTCGAAGGTTTATGCTCCTTTCGTTTGTTCAAGTCCTTATAATACAAGGCTGATTGAACTTCTTCAAAGGTCAGGGACTCCCTTCAATACAAGAGAGTTTCTTTGAAGTGAGCATGTGTTCTGGGCAAATCACACAGTAGCAACAGTGCTTGATCCTTATCATCGATCTTCAAATCAATATTTTCAAGATCAAGAATCATCTTGTTGAACATATCCAACTGCTCAGCCAACACTTTGTCTTCACTCATCTTGAATAAATACAAAGCTTGCTTCAGGTAGAGTTGATTCACCAGAGAATTGGTCTTGTACAAACTTTCAAGTTTCACCCATAATCCCAATGTTGTAGTCTCCTTTGATACTTGTCGAAGAACCTTATCACCAAGGCTCAACAATATTGCGCTGTGGGTTTTATCAATCATGTCCATCTTTTCTTTTGACGTTAATTCAACGTCCACGGCTGCCTTTCCCTTCACCGCTTCCAAACAACCCTGCTGAACCAGTAGGGCTTTCATCTTCAAGCGCCACAGACCGAAGTCGTTCACTCTGGTGAACTTTTCAATCTCATATTTTGTTGAAGGCATCTTTTCCACACTCATTGCACCAATTTGTTGTGAATCGGAGTCTTCAAACAAAATATAAACAGTTTCTTTATGATCAAGAAACACACAAGGGTTAGGGTTAACAAAGATATCAAGGTAAAACAATAAGGAACAACAAAGATTGGTTATAAATTGTTATTATTTCCTTACTCTTAGAACAAGATTACAAGTATACAAGAATAACAAAGTAACCTCTCTCTCTTGAAATTAGGATTTTATCTTCCTATTTTTCTTTATGCCAAGATTGAGAAACTAGCATCTAATTTATAAGAAAAAATAGCACACTAACCTAATGGGCTTTTTGACAATTATCCATTACAAGCTAACTTAGGGTACAAGCTAACTTAAACAATTGTGTTTACAAGTAAGGCCCAATTCAACATGCTAACAACCCTAACAATATTGACTAATGCATGTTAGAACAAACTTCGATTACAACACGCATTATTCCGACAACAGCATGCAAACATACTTCGACCTCATGCTTAATTCCTGTCGAATCAGAAGTTACCCTTCGACCATACTAGAGTTCGATCCAACATTTCACAAACTTGTTATACTTTTTTTGGTATAAACTATGAGGAGAATCTATTAAAATTTGTTTTAGGTAAAATGTATGTATATATATATATATATATATATATATATATATATATATATATATATATATATATATATATATATATATATATATATATTTTAGTGTGTCATAAAATTGTTAAAAACTATTTAGAAAATATGTTTTTTATATAATAATTAAATAATAAAGATTTCGTTTTGAATTTTTTTACAAATATGTCACTTATTTCGTTTTTATAAAACAGAAATAAATAATATATAAGATTTTATTTTATTGTTTTTGTTAAAAAAGATTTATAATATATTATTAACAATAAAATAATATATTTTTATAAACAGAATATTATTAAAATAGAAATAAAAAGATATTTATTATTAAAAACAAATTTATTATTAAAACATAATTTTTTTTAAACAGATTTATTAATAATTATAAAAATGATTATTATGACTATTATTTTTAAAAACAGAATATTATTATTATTTTAAAACATAATATTATTATTTTTGAAAACAGATTATTATTATTATTATTATTATTATTATTATTATTATTATTATTATTATTATTATTATTATTATTATTATTATTTTTAAAAACAGAATATTATGAATATTTTTTAAAACATAATATTTTTATTATTTTAAAAAACATAATATATTTTAAAAAACATATTAGTAACAAAATAAAAACGTAATAGTATCATAATTTTGGAAAAACAGAATATTATAGTAACATATTATAATTTTGGAATAACATAATATTACAAAAACATATAATTATATTTTTGTGGCTAATGTTTTTCTGTTTTGGATTTGAGAAGAATGTGAATAAAAAAGTATGTGAAAGTGATGAAAAGGAAAGCTAGTAGTGTTATTGCTGCACAAGACATGTCTCTAAGATGGAATGGTTTTTTAACACTTCAACGTTTAAATTAATTAATGAATGAAAAATAGTATAAGTGTGACACTATAAGAAAACATTAAAGTTGCGGGGTGAATATGATGGGTGTTAATCACCCCACAAATTAATGTATTTTTTATATGTTATTCACTCCGCAACGCAGAAATTAAAATAAAAAATTATATCGTTTTTCATCTCATAACTGATGGTTAAAATTTTAAATTTTTTAAAAAACTAAGTTGCGAGATGAAAAACACAACGCAACAGTTTTTAAGAAAAATTGGTGAAAAACTAAACGGCTTAATTAATGAGGCGTCAATGGGACATGTTACCAATCTGACTTGATCAGACATTACAGGATGGATTTCACGCCTAACGCTTTTATCTGACACAGATGTTGCGGGATGGAAATCACGCCGCAACTCCCAACAGCATTAAAAGTTGTAGGATGAATTTCATGCCGCAAGGTTCCTATATAATTCAACTGCTTCGGCTTTTTCTCCATATTTCAGAAACCACTAACTTTACTCTCTAAAATTCTCACTTTCTCTTCAACATAAATTCCTCATCTTTAAAGCAAAAAATTCTCTCAAATATTTCATCTTCAACACAAATTAATATCAAATATCATACAATACATTTTTGAAGCTAGTTATATTGTTGTTATTAGGTGAATTTGAATGTTTTTTCAGTTGGTGATTTTAGTATCATTAATGTATTTTAGTAGTAATGTGATTTATTGTAGGGCGATGCAATTATGTGTTAAGCTTGGAAACGAGTTAGGGTAGTGCGGAGTGCACGCTCGGCGAGCCAACGTGTAATTGAATGCGAATAATTGAAAAGGGGTTCCAAGCGGGGTGCGGGGCAGCGGCCCGTTCGAAATTTTTTTTTGAACAGTTGAACCCGTTCGAAAGTTTTCTGAACAGTTGAACCCGTTCGAAATTTTTGAACAGTTATGTCTTTTTGGTTTCTGTTATTAATATCCTATATAAGGAGTCATTTGGCCTCAGTTTAAATACACAAAAACAAAAACCATACTTTCTCTCTACATTCCTGATCTGTTCTCTATTGCCAGAAGCAGATTGTTCTTCAAGAATTATTCCCACAAAGATTTCATGAACCCAGGCAAATAATAGGGTCGAAATACTTTGTTCGAAAAGTGTACGAACACGATTCCTCGAAGTTATCCAGGATTATCATACTCAAATATCTAACAAACGAACAAAGTATTTTCTGATAATCATGGCTGGAGGAAGCACCGTCAAGGAGATGACTATAAATTTCGGAAATTTGGACAAGTTTCAAGGACAAGACTTCATGCGTTGGCAGAAGAAGATGCATTTCATGTTAACAACATTGAAGGTAGCGTACGTCCTGTCTATACTGATTCCAGAACTTTAGGAGGAAGACACGGTTGAAAATCTGAGACGCAGATCAAAGTGGGAGAACGACGACTACATATGTAGAGGGCACATTCTTAACGGTATGTC
Source organism: Lathyrus sativus (assembly GCA_963859935.3). Taxonomy (NCBI): domain Eukaryota; kingdom Viridiplantae; phylum Streptophyta; class Magnoliopsida; order Fabales; family Fabaceae; genus Lathyrus; species Lathyrus sativus. Next base: position 420,143,370 of record OZ012736.1, on the reverse strand, counting down.
TGATCCCTTATTTGATATTTATCAAAACATGGAATCTGCAAAGGAATTGTGGGATTGTCTCGAATCCAAGTACATGGCAGAGGACTCATCCAGTAAAAAGTTCTTGGTAACCGATTTCAACAATTACAAAATGGTTGAATCGAGGTCTGTCATGGAACAATTCAATGAACTCCTCTGAATCCTTGGACAGTTCACACAACACAGATTGAAGATGGATGAAACAATATCTGTCTCAAGCATCATAGACAAGTTGCCTCCTTCGTGGAAGGATTTCAAACACAATCTGAAGCATGGAAAAGACGAACTGTCTTTGATCCAACTTGGAAGTCACTTGCGCATAGAAGAATCTCTAAGAGCGCAGGAGGGTGACAAAGGAAAAGGCAAAGAAATTGATGGACCCTCGGTTAATATGATCGAAGAGAGTGGTAAGAACGATAACAACAAAAACAAAGGAAAGAAGCGTGCTTTCAAGAAAAAAAAGGCAGTTTCAGTGCCAACAAGAAACCGAAACTAGAATGCTGGAAGTGTGGCAAAACAGGCCACTTCAAGAAGGATTGTTGTTCCGGAAAAAGGCACGATAACACGAATGCAAGTGGTTCAGGGAAGGGGTCTAAGGACCAATCCGAAAACCAAGGTCAGAAATCAATTCGTGATTTGAATAGTTTGATTAAATATTCGGTTTCACTAAATTTTGAAGCATTTTATGTGCAGGATGATGCTATCGCATGATGGATTGACTCTGGCGCCACAACACATCTTTGGAAGGATCGTTTTTGGTTCAAGACCTTTGTTCCAATGGAAGATGGTTATGTCCTCTACATGGGAGATGATCACTTCGCTCCCGTTGAAGGCAAAGGAAACGTGGTGCTAGAATTCAGTTCTGGAAAGACTATTACTTTGTTTAATGTTTTGTATGTTCCTAAACTACATAAGAATTTAATTTCTGGTCCTGTATTAAATAAGCTTGGATACAAGCAAGCGTGTGAATCCGATAAATATGTATTATCGAAGCCTGGTGTGTTTGTAGGATTTGGATATTATAATAATGGTATGTTTATGATGAATTTGAATGGAGTTCCTAATAATTATGGTTCTGTATTTATGTCCTCTTCGAATATTATCAATTCATCGTTATGGCATGCTCGTCTAGGACATGTACACTATAAAAGAATGCATGAAATGTCTAAAGATGATTTAATTCCTGTTTTTGATGAAAATGTAGAAAAGTGTAAAACTTGCATGTTAACAAAGATCACTAGGCAACCTTTTAAAAGTATAACAAGGAAATATATCATTCTTGAGTTAATACATAGTGATTTATGTGATTTGCATGCTACTCCATCATTAGGGCATAAAAAATATTTTGTCACTTTCATAGATGATCCATCTAGATTCCGCTATGTTTATTTGTTGCACGCTAAGGACGGAGCCTTAGATAAATTCAAAATTTATAAAACTGAAGTTGAAGTGCAACATAATGTGTTGATTAAAACATTACGTACAGATAGAGGTGGTGAATATTATGGTCCTGTATTTTTCCAATCCGTAGGAATCATTTATGAGACTACGGCACCTTATACACCTCAAAAAAATGGTGTGGCTAAAAGGAAAAATAGAGTTCTTACAGAAATGGTGAATGCCATGTTATCTTACTCTGGTTTGAGTGAAGGGTTTTGTGGAGAAGCTATGTTAACGGCTTGCTATTTGTTAAATAGGGTTCCTAATAAAAGGAACAAAACAACCCCATATGAACTTTGGTATAAGAAACGACCCAACTTAACATTTCTACGTGTTTGGGGCTGTATGGCCGTGGTTAGACTCCCGGACCCAAAAAGGAAAACTTTGGGTGAAAAGGGTGTAGCTTGCATCTTTGTTGGATATGTTGAGCACTCCAAGGCCTATACGTTTTATGTTATAGAACCTAATGACTTGATTTCTATTAACACGATTATAGAATCGAGAGATGCCATATTTGATGAGAACTGTTTCTCTTCTATACCTAGACCAAAGGACTCTATACCTAATTCAGATGAATCTCTAAGAGATGATCATTCAAATGATGTGCCAAGTGAGACAGTTGAACCCCGTAGGAGCAAAAGAGCCATAACATCTAGATCTTATGGATCTGATTTTCAACTATATCTAGTTGAGGGATCAAAGGATCAGATTGATGCTCAATATTATTATTGCTATAGTATAGATGAGGATCCAAAAACGTATGATGAAGCTGTGAAATCTCGAGATTCTGTTTTTTAGAAAGAAGCAATTGATGAAGAGATTGGTTCTATCATGGAAAATAATACTTGGGTATTATCTGATTTACCACCAGGCTGCAAACCATTGGGTTGCAAATGGATCTTCAAAAAGAAGATGAAAGTCGATGGTACAATTGACAAGTTTAAAGCTAGATTAGTTATCCAAGGCTTTAGATAAAAGGAAGGGATTGATTATTTCGATACATATGCTCCAGTTGCCCGTATCACTACTATTAGATTGTTGATTGCCTTGGAGGCTATTCATAATCTAGTGATTCATCAAATGGATGTCAAAACAGCATTTCTGAATGGTGATTTGGAAGAAGAAGTGTATATGAAGCAACCTGAAGGATTTTTAATGCCTGGTAATGAGCATAAAGTGTGTAAGCTAATTAAGTCGTTGTATGGGCTGAAACAAGCTCCGAAGTAGTGGCATCAAAAGTTTGATGAGGTTGTTTTGTCTAATGGTTTCATTCTAAACCAAGCTGACAAATGTGTATATAGCAAATTTGATACACCCGGTAAAGGAGTTTTCATTTGTCTATATGTTGATGACATGTTGATCTTTGGCACCGACCAAAATCAAATTGATTAAATGAAGAATTTATTGTCATCAAAGTTCTCCATGAAAGATATGGGAGAAGCCGACGTTATTCTTGGTATCAAGATTAAACGGGAGAATAAGGGGATTGTAATTACGCAATCTCATTACATTGAGAAAATACTCAAGAAGTTCAATTATGAAAGTTGTTCTCCAATAAGTACTCCCATGGATCCGGGAGAAAAGCTTATGCCAAATACAGGTAAACCTGTGGATCAACTCGAATATTCAAGAGCTATAGGCTCTTTGATGTATGCTATGATTAGCACTAGACCGAATATTACTTATGCGGTTGGAAAGTTGAGCAGATTTACTAGTAATCCTAGTAGACATCATTGGCATACGATAACTAGGGTATTCAAGTACTTGAAGGGTACTATGAATTATGGATTGTCATATATGGGATTTCTTTCGGTGTTAGAGGGTTATTCAGATGCTGGTTTGATAAATAATGCTGAAGATTCATCCTCTACAAGTGGATGGGCGTTTTTGCTTGGGGGAGGTGCCATCTCATGGGCTTCTAAGAAGCAAACATGTATAACTGGTTCCACAATGGAATCTGAGTTTGTAGCATTAGCTGCTGCTGGTAAAGAAGCAGAATGGCTAAGGAACTTGGTATATGAGATTCCGATATGGCCTAAACCGATATCACCAATCTCTATCTGTTGTGATAGTACTGCCACAATGGCTAAAGCTTATAGTCAAATATACAATGGAAAGTCTAGACATTTGGGTGTTAGACATAGTATGATTAGGGAATTAATCATGAATGGGGTGATATCTATTGAGTTTGTTCGGTCGCAACAAAACTTAGCTAACCACTTGACGAAGGGGTTAGCTAGAGACTTAGTGAAGAAGTCAGTAATTGGAATGGGATTAAAGTCCATTTAAATTTATTAGCTATGGTATACCTAATTCCCTTCTAATACAACGTTAGAAGCAGAATTTAATGTGGAAAGATCATAGTTAGAGATTAGAGCAATTGTGTTTATCTTCCCAAGGTATGTGCTCAAACCTGCAAGTAATGGCTAGGTTGAAGTATATCTTCTTAATGGTTCTTTTGGAAAATTGCAAATGCAGGTGCAAGATTAAAAGGGATCACCTATGTGAGCATGAAGTTTTGCAGTTCAAGAAGCTTGGACTTGGCTTCCTATATGCTTATTAATGGATAAGGAGACATGGCTTGTAAAGTTTCAAGTATGAATAGTAGAGTATTGTAAGAAACATATGTGTACTATATCTTCAGATATTCAAATGGATTGACGGGTTCAAACGCTATGACACCCTGATTTTCGAATATTTGGAATGTGTACTTGTACTAAGATGAAAATTCAATCGTAAGACATTTTCATCTATGCATTTGTTTGATTGTTATACCCTTGTATATATTATTGTATATATGGAGTAAATCAAGGATTACACTAAAATGGGGGGGATTTGTTGGTGATTTTAGTATTATCAATGTATTTTAGTAGTAATGTGATTTGTTGTAGGCCGATGCAATTATGCGTTAAGCTTGGAAACGAGTTAGGGTAGTGCGGAGTGCACGCTCGTTGAGCCAACGTGTAATTGAATGCGAATAATTGAAAAGGGGTTCCAAGCGAGGTGCGGGGCAGCGCCCCGTTCGAAATTTTTTTTTTTTGAACAGTTTCTGAATAGTTGTGTCTTTTCGGTTTCTGTTATTAATCTCCTATATAATGAGTCATTTGGCCTCAATTTAAATACACAAAAACAAAAACCATACGTTCTCTCTATATTCCTGATCTATTCTCTATTGTCAGAAGCAGATTGTTCTTCAAGAATTATCCCCACAAAGATTTCGTGAACCCAGACAAATAATAGGGTCGAAATACTTTGTTCGAAAAGTGTACGAACACGATTCCTCGAAGTTATCCAGGATTATCATATTCAAATATCTAACATTTTCAAGATTTTTTTAAAACACATTTGTTAAGGTACACATATGAAATTAATCTTATTCTTATTTTTTATTGGGTTGCATGAGCTGATAAAGATTTAATTTTTTTTTTTTTAAGTTTGGATGATAAAATTAAGGGTGATTTAATTTGTGTATATTATGTTAGAAACTATTTGTGATAAAATTTGTTATGCTTTTATTGGTATAAAATATGTATTAAAATTTGTTTTAGGTAAGATGTTAGTATATATATTTTTAACTGTGTGATAAAATTGTTAAAAAAACATTTAGAAAATATGTTTTTCTATATAATAATTAAATAATAAATATTTGGTTTTTAATTTTTTTAGAAATATGTCATTTATTTTTTTTTTATAAAACATAAATAAATAATATAATAGATTTTATTTTACTATTTTTGTTAAAACAGATTTATAATATATTGTTAAAAATAAAATAATATATTTTTGAAAACATAATATTATTAAAACAGAAATAAAAACAGTTTTATTATTAAAAACAGATTTAATATTAAAACATAATTTGTTTTTGTTTTTAAACAGATTTATTATTATTTTTAAAAATAGATTATTATTATTATTATTATTTCGAAAAACAGACTATTATTATTATTTTAAAACATAATATTATTCTTTTTAAAAACAGCTTACTATTATTATTATTATTAGTATTATTATTATTATTATTATTATTATTATTTTTTTTTTAATAACAGCATATTATTACTATTTTTTAAAAACATAATATTATTATTATTTTTAGAAACATAATATATTTTTAAAAACATATTAGTAACATAATATATTTTTAAAAACATATTAGTAACATAACTTTAGAAAAAAAAAATTATAGTTACATATTATAACTTTAGAAAAACATAATATTATAAAATATAATTATATTTTTGTGGTTAATGTTTTTCTGTTTTGAATTTGAGAAGAATGTGAATAAAAAGTATGTGAAAGTGATGAAAAGCAAAGCTAGTACTGTTATTGCTGCAAAAGACATGTCTCTAAGATGAATGGTTTTGTTATCTCTAAACTAGTCATGTGTTTGTGGATTTATAGTGAAACTCGTTCAGCACCTTCTCTTCCTATTTCATCTTTTTCTTCTATATTTTTATTTATTTAAACAATGTGCCAAAATTATTTACAATTATTTAGGAGATTAAATGACTCCTTATATAGGAGATTAAATAACAGAAAACGAAAAGGGACATCTGTTCAAAATTTTTGAACGGGTTCATCTTTTCAAATTTAATTTTGAACGGGTTCAAACGTTCAGAAAGATTTCAGCAGGACCCCAACCAGGGGCTCTGCACCTTGGAACCCCACGGGGCGTTGTCTCGCACCCCGCCAGGGGCTTCGCCCCTTGGAACCCAATTTTCAATTATTCGCATTCAATTGCACGTTGCCTCGACGAGCGTGCACGAGTGCACCCTAACTCGTTTCCAAGCTTAACGTATAATTGCATCGGTCTACAGTAAATCACATTACTACTAAAATACATTGATGATACTAAAATCACCAACATTTACAACTGAATAAAATAATAATATTGTGATTGTATTGACAAATTTATGTAATATTTATTATTTACAACTGAAAGAAAAAAAAAACAAAAATAAAATTTACATTTCGAATTTTCTTAAATATCCTATCACACCCTTACACATATCGACAAGTCTAAAAATTTGATAAGTTTATATGTATTCTTAGCAAAATTTTCTAAATTGCATACATGCATATCCGCATTTTTACAATGAATTTTAAAATTGTTGGTAAAAATTCATACATACGTACTATATTTTTTAAGAGATAAATATATTTCTGATCCTCTTAAATATCTCAAATTTTAAATTTAATCACTTAAAATATTTTTTTAAAGAATAGTTTTTTTAAAAAATTCCATCCACACTTTTCATCTCTAATATTTAAATTGTCGCTAAAATTATCACTAACTCGGCCGCTAAATAATAACTTGTCGCTAAATTGTAAAAAGAACATCAGCAAATTGCAAAGAGAATGAAAAGTATGAATGAAAAATTTTAAAAATGTTATTCTTTAAAAAAATATTTTGAGAAACTAAAATAAATATTAAGATATTTAGAAAAATCACAAATATATTTTATTATATTTTTAAATTGCCTATAAAAATACAAATAAATTTTGATATCAACTATTTTAAAATTCGATATAAAAAAACATGTTTTTCAATATATATATATATATATATATATATATATATATATATATATATATATATATATATATATATATATATATATATATATATATATATATATATATATATATATATATATATATATATATATATATATATATATATATATATATATATATATATATATATATATATATATATATATATATATATATATATATATAATGAAAAATAATATCTATAAAAATTTCATATAAACAAAACTAGTTTAATTGATATGAGCTGATAGTACAAAATAATTTTACATTGTTATTCAATAGAAATTCATTAATCTACCCCATCATATCAAATTTTAATATTTATAATATAGTATGGCAGAATTCATAAAAATAATTATTTGATAATATAAAATAATTTTTTTCAATAACTATTCATATCAATTAAATTTATTTTTTTAACTATTACGGAGAGGCTGCTCTATTGGAGAGTGTCACGGAGATTATGATTAAATTAAGGGGTATGTCCGGAGAGGCTGCTCTATTGGAGAGTGGCACGGAGATTTCCCTATATGCCTTCTTACAACTGCACCCTCGTGGGGACATTCAGCATCTTTTCTTCCTGCTTCATTTTTTTTCTATATTATTTGTTTTGTTTTTGTTTCAACAAAATGCCAAAATTATTAACAACCATTTATAGTTTTTAAAGACAAATTTTGATCAAGTTGAGTTGACGACAATTCTGGTTCAAATTACGCCTAATAAAAATACTCTATTAGTATTTCACGCACCCATCGCTGATTCAACGTGCCTGTTTTCTTTTATTATATTTGCTTTTGCAAGAAAAATACGTGACTATGACACGTTTTTCAAATATAATTAATGAAATATCAGTGCCTTCTAATATTATTATAGTACGCGTATTTAATATTAAAAAATTAAATTGTTCAAGTATAAAAAATATTATTTTATAGAACATAATAAATTAATGTTTATAATTTATTTTATATATATATATATATATATATATATATATATATATATATATATATATATATATATATATATATATATATATATATATATATATATATATATATATATATATATATATATATATATATATATATATATATATATATATATATATATATATATATATATATATACTACAAGAAAAATTGTCTCCAGCCACGTGATTTAGTGAAGTGAAAATCACGTGACAAAATATTCACATTTGTGAAGTGATTTTCACGTCACTAACCTGTTTACTATTAAAATAATATGAAACAAATATAGCACATGGTCTGTCAGATTTAAAAATTAAAAAAAATGTTAATGACGTGAAAATCACGTCGCAACATGTAAAATAAAAAAAAATAACTAAAATGACAGAAATATTGAAGCGGGAAGGGGAAAATTTTTAAAATTTGGTTTGCCACGTGATTATCACGTCGCAACCATTTAAGAGGGAAAAATATCTGACTTAGAAGTGATGATTGACTGTACTACAGGTCGTAAAAATGACCGTTGAAACTTTTGTGACGTGAATATCACATGGCAAAGTTGCGAAGTGATATTCACGTCGCTAACCAATTAATGTGAATAATTAATTATTAGCCGTTATATGTTGCGAAGTGAATTTCACGTGGCAAATTAGTGAAGTGAAAATCACGTCACTAATATTTTATTTATGGCACACATGAAAATTCCTGAGACCACATTTATTACACTTCTTTTTCTTTCTCTCTCAGTTGCCTTCTTCTTCTTCTTCTACCATTTTCTTCTCCTAATTTGTTCATCTTCTGCCCAAAATTTTCTTTGTTTTTCTCAAGTTGTTTCTTGATTTTCCTTGTACAGGTAATATATTTTTTCTTTCATTAGTTATTGTTGAATTTTATTTTAATTAATTTAGTTTAAAATGTCATTTTATATGGGTTTAATATTTGATTTTTTTGTTGTCAAATTTTCATTGTTAGTGAGAAAAGGAAATAAGAAGGAGGTTGAAGAAGATTGAAGTAGTGTGAAGGAGAGGTATTTTTGTTATTTTATTTTTTATTTTAGTTTGATTTAATAATGTTGGATTGTTGTTAATATTTTTTTGTATGTTTATGTTATTATTATTATTTATTATTAAAAAACGAATTTTGTAGAAATATTATTAACAATAAAACAAATTTTTGTTTATAAATGAGAGAAGTGAGAAAAGGAAAGAAATTTTTATATATAGTAACAATATTAAAAATTGAATATTTATAGAAAACTGAATATTAAAAAAGAATTTTGTAAAAATATTATTAACAATAAAATGAATTTTTGTTTATAAATGAGAGGAGTGAGAAAAGGAAAGAAATTTTTATACATAGTAATAATATTAAAAACTGAATATTAATAATATTTTTAATTTTTATGTGTTATTAAATTCATTTATGTTTAGTTACTTTAAAAACTAAATATTAAAAACTAAATATCTTATTTTTAATCTTTTATAGAAATAATATTATATTTATATTATTATTAATATTTGTTATTAAAAAAAGATTTGTGTTATTAAAAATAGAATAATATATTTAGAAATAAAATATTAAAAACAGAAATATATTATTTTTAATATATTATTTATTTTTTAATTATAAAATATTAAAAACAGAATATTAATAAAATATAAAAACAGAATATTAAATTTATTTTTAATTTTTTATTATTTTAATATTTATGTGTACTAAAACCAAATTTTTATATATAGTAACAATATTAAAAAATGAATATTAACAATATTTTTAATTTTTATGTGTTATTAAATTCATTTATGTTTTATTACTTTAAAAACTGAATATTAAAAACTAAATATCTTATTTTTAATCTTTTATAGAAATAATATTATATTTGTATTATTATTATTATTATTATTTGTTATTAAAAACAGATTTTTGTTATTAATTAGAAATAGAATAATATATTTAGAAATAAAATATTAAAAACAGAAATATATTATTTTTAATGTTTTATTTATTTTTTGGTTATAAACTATTAAAAACAGAATACTAATAAAATATAAAAACAGAATATTAAATTTATTTTTAATGTTTTATTATTTTAATACTTAGGTGTACTAAAAACAAATTTTTATATATAGTAACAATATTAAAAACTGAATATTAACAATATTTTTAATTTTTATGTGTTATTAAATTTATTTATGTTTTATTACTTTAAAAACTAAATATTAAAAACTAAATATCTTATATTTAATGTTTTATAGAAACAATATTATATTTATATTATTATTATTATTTGTTATTAAAAACAGATTTTTGTTATTAAAAACAAATTTTTATATATAGTATAAAATTATATATTAAAAACTGAATATTAAAAATCAAATAAATTATTTTTAACGTTTTATTTTTATTTGATTATATTTACACTAGAAACAATATTATATTTATATTATTATTATTTGTAATTAAAAAAAATATTTTTGTTAGTATGTGTTATTAAAAACAAATTTTAATATATAGTATAAATTTGTAACCTTTAAAAACTAGATATATTATTTTTAATGTTTTCTTTATATTTGGTTATATTTACATTAGAAACAATATTATATTTATATTATTATTATTTGTTATTAAAAAAATATTTTTGTTATATTTTTGTTTATTATATAATATTTTTGTTATTAAAAAAAGTTTTTATATATGTATAAATTTATATATTAAAAATATATATGTTTAATAGGATATATAGAATAAATCTTTAATAGTTTATGTTTAATAATATATAGCATGTGTAATAGTTAAAATAAAAAATATATATATTTAAGAAGAATATATATTAAATAGTTTGAATTTGTAATAGTTATTGTTTAAGAGTAATTTTTGGTTAATATAAGTTTATGTTAAGAATATTAATAATAAGTTTGTTAATATTTGTATTTAATATTTTATAAAAATAATGATGGTATAAATATGCAGTATGGAGTATTATAGGTACTATCGTAGTTGGATGTACGATAGGTTGTATCCAGGAAGACGCAGACTTAAATCAAATTTTGAGGAGGGAGTTAAAGGGTTTATCACGTGGGCATTTTCTCAGGAATGTTGTCGAAGCGAAGGAGGAGTTAGATGTCCCTGTCTTAAATGTGGATGCAGACCTATAATTAGTGACCCAGAGAAAGTAGAACGGCATTTGAAGAGAAGGGGTTTCATTGAAAATTATTGGGTTTGGACATATAATGGAGAAGAACTTCCGAGTAGCATACCAGAGACCAGTAATACACATGCTTCAAGTAGTCAATCACCGATGGAACATAGGGAAAACTTTAATCTGATCAGTGAGATGGTGGGCGATGCTTTTGGTGTGAATGTGACCTATGACGAACCTGAAGATTTTGATGGGGAAGAGTTGCCGAATGAGGAAGCGCAAAAATTCTATCAGTTGTTGAATGAGATGAATACGCCGTTGTTTGAGGGATCGTCAGACTAAAAGTTATCAATGTGTGTGAGATTATTGGCTGCCAAATCAAATTGGAATGTTCCTGATCAGTGTTTGAAATTCTTCGCAAAAATGATGCTCGACTCGACTCCTACAAAAGACAACTTGCCTACAAGTTTTTATGATGCAAAGAGGTTGGTCTCGAAGTTGGGTTTAGAAGTAAGAAAGATTGACTGTTGCATTAGTGGTTGCATGCTGTTTTATGACAATGAGTTTGGTACTAATGATGGAGCGTTGGAGGAATGTAAGTTCTGTAAGAGTCCAAGATATAAAGTTCGTAGTAAAGCCATTGACCGTAAGCAAAAACGTGTAGCAGTGAAGTCCATGTTTTATCTTTCGATAATACCAAGGTTGAAAAGAATGTTTACTTCAATGCACAGTGCAAGTCAAATGACATGGCATCGTACAAACAAAATAAGTTCAGGCACTATGCGACATCCATTTGATGGCGAGGCATGGAAGCACTTTGATCGCACCAAAAAAGTTGTGGTAAGTAAATTGTTTCACTTTATTTTATTTTTTTTATTTAATGAAAATTTTGTGAAGTGATTATCACGTGGCAACTGAGATATTGTGGCGTGAAAATCACGTGGCAAAATTTATTATTTAATTTAACTTAAATTGTTTAAGCTGTATTCAATTTAATTTAATTTATTTTATGTGTAGGAGGATTACCAAGTATTGCTCACACAGTTTTTGATACTCCAAGAGGTTCCGAGCCGCTTAATCCACAAGTGGATTTTTACATTTAGGGTTTAGTAACTAGTGGAAAGGGACCAAATGGATGTTTATTTGGTGCTGGAGCTTTGGCCGGTGGTATGAGAAACGGGGACAGAACTCTATTTCAAAGAGTTAGAGATGGCGAAGGATCGTCACATCCACCACAATTGACCCCCGAGATGCTAGAGACGGTAAGACAACTGGGGCTAACTGAAGCGAGACGCGAAACAGCAACCCAAATGGAGGAGCAACAACGTCAGATAGAGGCAATGAATAAGAGGCAAGCTGAAATGGAGGCGATGATGCGCCAATTTATGCAATCGCAAGGTGGCGGTAATCCAGTTGTTAGAAATGAAGAAGTGGGTGGTCGACAACAGTTGGATGACGAGGATAACAATGATTTTGACATTGACAGTTTTCCCGATCCAGATTGATCCGAATCATTTATTGTAATTTTAAATTTTTATTTTTGTAAAATATTAATTACATTTTAGTATATTATACACTTTTTATTTAGAAAATTTATTCTTAATTTTGATATTTATTTATATTTATTAATTTTTCTTATTTATATTTATTAATTTTCCAATTTAAATTATAATTAAAAATAAATTGTATTTATTAAATTGAGTGGATAAACTATAATTATAATTTTAAATATAAATTAATTTTAAACCTACCAAAAAATTAATTAATTTTAAAAAAACTAAAAAAAACACTTAGCCACGTGATATTCACGTCACAAGTTGTGAAGTGAAAATCACTTCGCAAGTTGTGAAGTGAAAATCACGTCACAAGTTGTGAAGTGAAAATCACGTCACAACTTTCTTACACACCTGCTACGCCTGCTGGGGCTGAAATATTGTTTTATTTGTTGCGACGTGAAAATCACGTGGCAAAGTTGTGACGTGATTTTCACGTGACAGTTGCCACACGTCCTCCTACCACGTGAATGGTCACGTCGCTAATATCAGTTTGTGAAATAATTTTCCTTGTTGTGAAGTGAATTTCACGTGGCAGGATCCAGTTTTTTTTGTAGTATATATATACATATATATATATATATATATATATATATATATATATATATATATATATATATATATATATATATATATATATATATATATATATATAAATTTATTTATTTGAATTATTATTTTTATTTTAATATTATTTACAAAAGTATTAAAATCAATAGTAAACTTTTTCTTTTTATTATTTTATCAATCTTTTGATTAATAACTTTATTTTTTTATAATTTTTTTATTTTCGTGTTTTAATAAAGTTCTTCTTTTTTATAACAATAGTATTTTTTCATTAATCTTTTCATATATTTTGAAAAAAATTATCGATAAATCTATAAAATTCAATATTTGAAATAAAAGTTGTTCTCGTTTATAACAATAATATTTTTTCTTGTATATATAAATATATTAATCAACACTGTTTTTTTTTCTGCATATTAATATTAATTTTATTTTGATATTAATTATATATTTGAATCAACAATATAATTTTTCCGCAAGTAAATATATTTTTTTCAATAACACACACTTTTACTTATATTTTAGAATTTATTTTAATTGAGAATTTATGATTTCTTTATACTAAAAATATTATTTGGTGAATGTCACAATTGCATAGTAAAAATAGATGTTTTATTTTTTATTTTCCTATGATAACTTTGTTTTATATTTATTTTTAAAAAACAAATACTTTTCATAATTTTTAATATTTATCAATGATAAAAATTTGACCCATAATTTATTTAGTTTTGTATTTTTCAAATACAAATTTTTCAGTTATTATTAAAGAAACAATGAATTTTTTTTAATGAGTACTAAAATTTATAAATATTGTAATGCCTGTACGGTAGAAATAACACTAAATATATAGTAACATAAATTTTAAATTTATATAGATAATGATTTTGTTTTCCTTTAAAAAATCATAATTTTTTGTTTCCATTTAATGTATCTTACTAAATAATTGTTTTTAACTTGGTGCTTAAAAAAATAACTGTCTTTATTTGTTGTTTCTTAAAAAAACTGTTAAGTTATGATTTAGTCTTTAAATGATTTATAGAAATTCAAAGCTGCTTAACTGGTATTTTATAATTGTATAATACTAATTCTTAAATAGTCAAATTCATACTCTCAACTTATTTAAAATAATTTGAATTACAAATTAAATATATATATATATATATATATATATATATATATATATATATATATATATATATATATATATATATATATATATATATATATATATATATATATATATATATATATATATATATATATATATATATATATATATATATATATATATGATTATTTATTTGGTTTGAAATAAACTCATTTTAAAATTTTATTATAAGGTCCTATGTCTTCTCTTTTTACTACTTGTATTATGTCCCAATATTATTTAAATTTAAAACCTATGATAAATATAATGGAAAGTTTTTTACCAAAATAATCCAATTTTTCAAAAAATTTCTCAAAATACTCCACTTTTTAAGTTATTTCTTAAGTACCCCACTTTGGGGGTGTGATTGAGAGGTGGCGTCATCTCAATTAGAGACAATTTTATGGGCTTTAGAGATGTCGCCAATTGGATTTGAGACACCCTATGGTGCTGCCAATTCAGTTCGCGACTGAGTGTTAATATTAAAAGGGAGGCGCCAATTGATATGGAGACAGGGTGTTTATATAAAATTTTTAAACAAAAATGAATAACATTAATCATTAATTAAAAATAATACTACATAAATTAATATTGGCGACCGGGTTAGTCATACCGACCACCGGTTCCACATCCCCTAGGCACCCTCACTCGTTGCACTCGTTTCCCTCGTTGTTGATTCACTCTAGGTGTTTGAGGAATTGAAGTCTCAGGAACATTATCAGCTGATTCTCTAAGAATTTCTTGCATTTTCATGAGGTATTGTGTGTTGAAACTGAGCGTGCGACCTATGCCAGAGTAGTTCATATGTGATGAAGGGATCAATGGTGTGTGGCCTAGACGATTGAATGGGGACATTGGTGTGAAGGATTCATTTGTGAAAGGTTGAAATGGTAGTAGTGTTTGAAAGCCATAAGGTTGTTGGAATCGTTGAGTATGTAGGCTAGGGTATGATGTCTGAGCGTTTTGGCTATGAAAATATGTTTAGGCGTTATGGGTATGGTATGATGTACCCTTATTTTGGCTATATTTTGATGTTGTGTCAGGGGCATAGCCATATTGGATTTCTTGATAATAGTCATTTTGTTGGAGATGGTATTAGGGATGCTCTTGGTATTGTGGTTGGGTGTTTGGCATGTTTGGATGGTAGGTTTGTGTGTTAGTGGGTCAGTAATTCTGTTGGGTAGGGGGTTGTGAGTAACATGGTTGATAATTTCGCGGTGGATTAGACGTTGAAGCTTCTTGTGTATAGGTACATCTCTTCGAACACAAACCCAGTTGCAACCAGTCTGTACAAAACCATATAATTATTAGTTGGTATAGACGGGGTTGCCATCACCGGGTCACGTAAGACATGGGCGCAACGGTTCCTCCATTTACGACACTCTGATTTTGAAAAATCCTTTCAGTCAGGATAGTCCCATTGATTATTAACGTTTTTTAGATGCCATTTATCGAGGTCAACTGGAGGATCTTGGATATTTTGATACATTCCAAATTGTGGTTTGACACAGTAATTATTGTGCATCTCCACAGTGATGAATCTAATGATCACCATGCATGCAGTTTAAACGATTGCATCTTCCTCTCTAACTTTATATATGTGTTCTATATTTAGATATGGACGCCAAATGAACTGAAGATAGGGTTGGAAATCTTGACCAACCTCATGCTTAGAGAAAAACGGCGCATCTAGAAATAGTATGTGTTTTTTTTTTGCGCACTTACGCAAAGAGCTATATAAATAAGACAGATAAGCGGAACCCCAACTATATTCTCTTGTTTTATCTAGGTTTCGCAATAAGAGTAAATACATAATGTGTATAGAAGAACCAGTGCCTTCGGGAAATAAAAATAAACCAATTAAAAGCATAAGATAACACTTGGTTTTTATTATTTTCATTTCTTCAGTAGAATCTTGATATAATATAAAACCGTTGAACCATGATTTGAGGCGTGAAAGTAAGATACCCTGACCTCTTGAGCTCTCATCCAGCAAGTCGGCACCCAAAAGCTCCTCACAAGTTAAACCATCAAGGTTAGTTGGTCCATTGACCACCTTACCATCAATACGCAAACCGAGTAGCATGTACACATCCTCTAATGTCACGGTACATTCACCAGTTGAAAAAAAGAAGGTGCGTGTTTCTGGGCGCCATCTCTCTTGAAAAGCTAATATAAACTTTGAATCGATCGAGTATGACATGATTTTGCTTACATGTCCAAAACAAGCGAGCTCAATATAAGGTACAATTAATTTGTCGTGGCAACATATTCATGGGCACGAGGACAAAACCTAGAGACATCCTACGAAAAAATAAACAGAGACATTTACACATTGTCAATAAAAAAAATAACACGTACACATTTACACATTGTCAATAAAGAAAATAACACTTATATAATTCTAGATATTAGCGACAATTCCTCTATGTGTTTCACCCTTTGTCAACAGAGACATTATAGCTAATTAAATGTTTCTGATACTAGTGACACCCTAGACGTGATAAAATGTTTCTGATGATATTTCTCTGAAGCAATGTTTCTAATGATGTATCTAGCAATACATCTAGCTTATTTATATAGCATTATAGGAGTCGCATGTGAACAAGGCATGCAACATGGTGGCCCCACATGCATTGGCGACAATGTTGAATCCTTTTAAAGGGTCACCAGTCTATTTGGAGAGTCATGGGAATCTGAAACTAGCTGAGCACGTAGCCTGAAGATGTCCCATGCATGCATAGCATGCTAACAATCACATGACAACACTGTGTGCTCAGATTGCACCTTGTCTCCATGTGAATTGGCGCCCCATTCAACATATGTACCCTGTCGCTAATTCATCTGGCGACCTCATTAAACGCTCGCATGCATATTTAGCCAGCCTCATGCATTTTCATCTAAAGCAACCAAAAATAGTAAGTCTCTAAAAAAAATTATTTGATGTCATCTACACCGAGATACATTGTTAATGGCCACTACAACAGAGAGACATATGTCTTCGATGACACTAGGTTTGGTTTTCAAAACACCGATGTCGTCTGATTCACAATAATAGAAACGCAAGTTTCTTGCATTTCAAAGATAGATTGGAATCAAAATTAGGGTTTGGTCCTATATTTAAAATAATATATCAAAACCCAATTTTTTTAAAACCATTCATATTAAATTTTATCCACTTAAAGTGTGAGATGATGAAGATGTTGAAAATATTTTCGTTAGTCATGAACATTCTGGTTTCAACTATATTGAGTTGTATACGTTTCTCCAACAAAATATTTCATCTCAACAGTCTCAGATCATCGATTAATCAACAGGTGTAGACTCAAATGAAACCGAAACAGAATACTCAGATAAAACCAAACCGGAGATTAACATCGTTGATGAAGAAAAAGGAAGCGGGACGCTGGTCGATCAACTGTTAAACAACAATGTTGAAGATGACGAACAAGTGCCAATACCTCTAAGTCTTGTATACTGTCTGTCTCAACATATGACAAACTTGGATTTGCAAAACGATGAGAGATCCTCAGATATGTTTTACAACCCGTATATGCGGTCAAAGAATGAATTAAAAGTGGGAGACAAGTTTCATACCAAGGAAGAATGTGTACGAGCCATTAAAAAATAGCACATGGATAACTTTGTTGATTTAAATATACACCAAACTGATTCGAGAAGGTATGTCATTATTTATCCTAATCCTCTTTGCAATTTTCGGCTTGCTGCATCTTACAGAAAGAGAAGTGATTCTTTGAAGATTGCTTCCATAGAGCCACCTCACAGTTACATTGCCACAAGTATTATTCAGGATCAACGAAAGCTAATCGTATAATTGATATGTCAAGAAATTTTGCTGCTAGTTAACAAGGATCCATCAGTGAAGGTGAGTATAATAATCTCTCATATCTTTATGCAGTATAATTATACTCCCTCGTACAAGAAGGCGTGGATTGCAAGGGCACAGGCTGTTGAACATGTATTTGGCAACTGGAAGGATTCTTATAAATAATTACCACGATTTTTTGTAGCACTTAGACATACACACCAGGAGTTGTTGCAATCATGCTGACAGTGCCGACATATAGGTCAGATGGAACTATTGTTGATGGAAATGCCATATTTCACAGACTCTTTTGGTCGTTTCAACCATGCATAAAAGTTTTTGCATTCTACAAACCTATTATTCAAATTGATGGAACATGACTCTACGGAAAATACAAGGGCAACAATAATTTCTTTCCCATAGCCTTTGCTATGGTTGAGGGTGAGAGTGCTTCTACTTGGAGTTTCTTCCTTAAGAATCTCAGAACACATGTCACTCCACAAGCCAATCTCTGTTTGATTTCAGACAGGCATGCTGCTATAGAGAGTGCTTATAATAACCATGATAACGGGTGGCATAATTCTCCTTCTACCTATGTATATTGCATTAGACATATTGCACAAAACTTCATGCGTGCAATAAAAGACAAGAACCTTCGCAAAAAAGTTGTGAATGTCGGGTATGCTCTAACTCAACCATCATTTCAATATTATCTTAACAAAATTAGGATGTCAAACGCATATGCAGGAAGGTGGTTAGATAACATTCCATTGGACAAGTGGACAAGGGTTTTTTATGGTGTATGTCGTTGGGGCCACATGAAGACAAACCTTGTGGAATCCATGAACGGGATCTTCAAAGGAATTAGTAACCTTCCAATCATCGCTTTGGTGAGATCAACCTATTATAGGTTGGCATCACTTTTCGCAACAAGAGGCGAAAGACGGAGTGCAGTGTTAATGTCGGATCAAGTAATCAGTGAAAGCATAATGAAAGTGGTGAAGGAGGATACTATCAAAGCCAGCGCACATGCAGTTACAGTCTTTGACTATAATAGGAAAACTTTCAGTGTACAAGAAACAATGAACCATAATGAGGGGACGCCAAATTTATCCTATGTTGTCAGACTAAACAGTTGTTAGTGTGACTGTGGCAAGTACCAGGTCTTCTGTGTACCTTGCTCACATGTCATTGCGTCATGCTCACATTCTCGTCAGGATGCTTATATATATCTATCTTATGTTTACAACGCAATTAATGTTATGAATATCTACAATGAAGGCTTCATAGTGCTACCAATGGAGGAATATTGGCTTCCATACCAAGGGGACATATTTTGACACAACGATGAGATGAGAAAAAAGAAAAAAGACACTCAAATAGTAGGCGTATAAGAACCGAAATGGATACGACTTATAAAATGATACAATTATGCAGTATATGTCGTCAGCCCGGACACAGCCGAAAAAATTATCCCAATATCGAAGCAACCTCTGCATCATAATTTAGTTTATCCTTTCAAATGTTGTAACCTAATATTTTCATATATTAATGAGCCTCTGTTACAACAATGTTAACAACGAACAACACATACCGTGAACTAACAATAGACAACACAAAAAAGAAACATAAAACATTTCTAACTTATTACAACAATCAAACTCGTGTCATTTGGTCCAAACATGACTTCCCTTGCATCCTTGTCACTCTTAACGCGGATCTACCCACGCGGGCGATCAAGTCTCTAGATACTTCGAATTTTTTCCTCTTCGCCAATGTCTCCTTCTAACCGTCGATTTAGTTTCCTCTTAAGTTGATTGAAACTTTGAATGTTCCAAAATAGCATATCCATCGGAGGCTTCTCTCTCGAATAGATGACTTTTCTCCACCGCCAAAAATACATTTTTTCAGTAACTTAAAGATATGAGATGATATGTGGAACTAAATGATCGAAATACCTCTCTTAATAAAAAAAAAGTTACTTTCAATGTTGTCTCCAGATGAATTGGCGACACCCTTGTAAATATTACACGTTGTCGTAAATTAGAATGGCAACACCATATGTTGTCTCTAATTGGCAACAACATATTGCCTTTGTGAAGGGTCGCCGATTCAATTGGCGCTTGCATACAATCAGTACTCCAAAGTGGATTACTTTGAGAAATCATTTGAAAAGTGGGGTATTTTGAGAAAAATTTTAAAACAATAGTTTATTTAGGTAAAAGTTTCAATATAATGATAATCAACATCATAAAAAACATTATACTGTTATCAAAAACATTACTTGAGTGAGTCAAAAAGAAAAAAAACATTACTTGAGATTTTAATTAAGTGATATATATATATATATATATATATATATATATATATATATATATATATATATATATATATATATATATATATATATATATATATATATATATATATATATATATATATATATATATATATATATATATATATATATATATATATATATATATATATATATATATATATATATATATATATATATATATATATATATATATATGACGTTTCATATTAGAATGTTATTTTTATGTAAGAATATGAGAATAAATCAGAATCATTAGATTTTAAAATAAATGGTGGAGATTTTGTGTGATTTTTTTTCTCTCTCCTCCATCATTTATTATAATAATGGAGGAGTGAGAAAAAAAAACCACACATAATCTGCACCATTTATTTTAAATCTAATGGTTCAAATTCATTCTCATGTTATCACATAAAAATGATATTCTCATAATATATACTAGCGTTCAGACGGGCACTCCGTGCCCGTCTGTCTGCTTTTTTTAATGCGCACAGCATAGAAAAATAAACGTGTGTATATTTTGTATGAAGTTTTTATCATACTTAGGATTAAAAATAATGTTTTTATATATCCTCAAGTAGTCTTAAAATGTGCGATATTTTTTTTAGTGCGCATACGTTATGGGCAAATCACTCCTTTACCGAAAGAGTCTATATAATATAACCTTCGAAAGAAGAGAAGTTTTCCTTCTGATTATTGTTATCTCATGTCAAAGGTCCAACTAATTAGAAATAGCTTCTTACAAATAATGACAATTTGTTTAATACATTTAAAAGATCAGTTAAGGATAAAGGATTTCTAGAGACTGATCATAATATCCGTGATTGTTTGATTGAGACTGCGGCTCTTCAAATGTCATATGCTTTAAGGAGGTAATTCGTGAAAAAACTGTTATTTTATGAACCTAGCCCTATACCAATTAAAGTATGCTTAATTTTAATATCTTTTTCCAATTAAAAACATCGTCTATATGTTTTTTTTTATTATTCTAAAACGTGTAAAATATCAAAATTATTTGTTGAAAATTTTACAATTACTTTGAATATTCATAATGCAGATTTAAATTAGCATGAACATCATTAAAATAAATAAACACTTTCTCAATATATTAGAGGCACTAGTGACATCAAACATTCAAATTCTAACTATAAGCATCAAACCAATATTTAAAATAAGTGATTCAGTTTGATTCAATAACTAAATTTTGTAATTAATTTTTAATGGGTAGTTGAAATGGAATTGGGGGCCATATTTATTTATTTATTTATTTAATAAAAAATAAAAAATAATCTATTAATTTATAACTTGTTATAAAGATATATATATTTTAAGAATAATTGTTGCAAACACATGATTGTGGAAACTTAGAAAGAAAATCAATACCTTGAAACAAATTTTAAATTTTTGTAGACCAATAAGTACACAATTAAGTGTTAATCTTTATTGTCAAGAATAAAAAAGTTAACATAGATTTGAAAAAAGAATATAATATTTGCAATTGCAAGAAAAAATATTATGAGACAAAATTGGACATATTTCAATTCAAGTTAGATGATGTTTAAAAAATGAAAAGTGAGAAATACTCTCAAATTCATTTTATTGAACCTTTATGATTTTTACCAAAAGCAGATTTGGTTATGAATAACACGCTTTGGAAAATATTAACACTTACCCTATTTCAACTTAAAAGTATTCTTATTATTAAAAAAAAACATAAGCAAAATATAAATGGAATAAAAAAGACTATAGAATATGTAAAAGAAAATCTCACTGTCACTATGAATGACTGTATATTTTTAAAAAAAAATTCATTAAATTAAAGGCTTATGAATTTGCATTGGATAATTAATTACAACCTAACTAAATATAATTATTAACTTTTTAAATAATTCAAATAACTGTTCTGTAATTGAATGACTGTTACACCTCGACCAGAGAAAAGCAAGCCCTGCCTCTTGCGTGCGCGGGCAGAAGGCCTTGCTCGGCGGGAACACCTCGACCGAGATTCCCCGCCGCCGTACCAGAACCGGTAGGACGCCCAGCTCGCGATGGGACGTCCACGCCACGGGGAGGACTGCCCCCGAACCGATCAGGCAACAACGCTTGCCAAACCGGCCTGTTCCCTCCACCGCCGTAACAAGTTTTGTCGAGCTATTACCCCGGACAGACCCAATGGCATATTAACACATGCATAGCAAACATATATAACTCAAGCATACAAACATGTACAGAAATAAAACGAGCATAAACAACATGCAAAAACGAGGCGCACACTTAGACAATTTTCAAAATAATTAATCAAAAGCGGGCACCAGCCCAGTAGTCAACGCTACATAACAAGGGCGCACAGGCCCGACAAAAAACGAAATACAAAACATGGCACGCAGGCCGAAATACGCGGGCACGCAGGCCCGGGACCAATCTAAACTCCCTCCTCTCCATCAGCTCCAACCTCCATGCCAGGGATGACGGTGCCAGCCTCCTCGGCACTGGGGTCAACCACCCGGCCATCAACTATCTCATGAAAGAGGCCGATCCCGTCCTCAACGAAGGCGACCCCGGAGTTCACCACCCTGAGCTGAGCAACGGTGCTATTGAAGCCCGCGGGAAAACCATCCAGGCAGTCCCCTTCCAACACGCGTATCCGGGCGAGCAGATCAGCCCGGGTGACCAGCAGTTGGTCGTCGTCGGTCTCATCATCGCCGAGAAAGAGATCGCCCTCGACCTCCGCCACCCGAGCCTTCGACACCCGCAGCTCCTCCTCAGCAGCCTTCAGATTCTCCTCAGCGCCACTGCATCTTTTGCACTCGAGATCAACTTCCCCCCGAACCTTCTTCAGCTCGCCGGTCAGCTGGGTCACTTTCCCTCGGCTTGCCTCCAAATCCTCGGCCGCCTTGCTCAGACGAGACTGCGCGAACACGAGATCCCCTTGCAGCTTCAATAGTTCCACAGCCGAGCAACTATCTTTGCTCAGGACCATCGCCGTGGTGAAAGTCCGCATCAACCCAACCAAATCCTCAGTCAGGACCTGCCTCCTCGTTGCACGGTTAGCCCCCAGGATCGCATTCACCTCCCCCGCCGGAATACTGGGTGACCTAGCCCCATGGAAGTAGCCGGGATGCTGGTGATAGGGAGCGATGGGGTAACCCTCCTCGGAAGACTCCGCCGACAAATCGACCACGGGCGTATCCTCTTGAACTCTCGCCCTCTTCGGAACCCCCTGGGAAGTAGGCGACTGAGCCACCCGCGTCTTCGGGGACGTCGACGACCCCCTTCCATCTTGCCCTGCAGAAGACTGCCCGGCCAACTGAGCCACCCGCGTCTTCGGAGGGACAACAGCCCTCGACATGCGCAGTTTCTTCACTCGCTCCTCGACAGAAGCCATGTTCCCTGCACGACAAAAGAAAACTAGTCAATAAAAAGCTAAGGATATCAGGTCGAAAGGGAACGAGGCGGCCACCACCCAGGTAACGCAGAGCGTCCTCCTCCGAGGCACACTCGAGCAGAGCCTTTATGTTGATCAGCCTCGCTGTCTCCCGAATGTTCCCGTAACTGTCGAGGATATACTGGCCGTCATGCTTGGCCAGTTTCAACGGCGGCAAGCTTCGCACGAAAGAAACTATCTTCATGTAGCTGGCCATATCCTCCTCGTCAAGCGTCCCCGCTCGCACGATGTACCCACCTGTTCCCCGAGAATAATGATCCAGGGACCACTCCACGTGCACCCGGGGCAGCATGACGGCCTCACGACAACCATCTACTATCCTCTCCCCTTCCGAATATAACGAGCGGACCCCCTCGTGCGTGATAGGGCTGACCACGAAAAAAACGACTCTTGAAGTCTCGGACGGAATCCGTGTACGTCCTAAAAAGCCTGTCCGGTTGCTTAAATGACACTCAACCATGCCGGCCTCCCACCGACTGCCGCTGCAGATGGAAAGTGCGAAAGAACAACGGCAGCGTGACGCCGACCTGGAGATATTGGCACACGAGCTCGAAGGCCCGAATGAAAGCCAGGGCATCAGGATGCAGTTGTGACGGGGCCAGCCTCAACCAGTCGAAGAGGCCCAGATGAAAGTCCGAAAAAGGCAACCTGAGCCTAGCCTCTTTGAAGTAAAACTCGTACATCAGAAAGCGCATACACCCGTATTTCGAGCAGATCCGATGACCTGGCCGGGGGCGATAGACTTGCCAGTTTTGGGGTTCCCCCTCTTCCCAGTCTTCCACGGTGGCGTAGGCCCCCGTCGGATCAGAAGCAAAGCAGGAGGGCATGGTGAGGGGCTCCTCGGCCACCCAGTCTGTGATCGGAATGACGCGCTCGTCAAAATAGGGGACGTCCGGCTCGTTATCCTCGGCCATTGTGCCCAAGATGAGCATAGTTATTAAAACACCTGAAAAGCAGAAGGTAACGGTGAATTCGATGACAGAGATCAAATTCACCCTTCCACCGCAAGTCAAGTGAAAGGGCGACGAGGACTCCTCGAGCACCGTTCCCCGTGGGTCTTCCCTAACCTACTACCTCCCCGGTTCCGTGTGACCCGAACAACAAACCCACCTCGGGGGCATCCGTCGGAATAGACTTCGCCCCCCGAGACAATCGTCGGTGTAAAAAAGCGCTCCCTGGGGCATTCATCGGAAAAGGCTACCCTCCCCAGGGCATTCATCGGAAAAAGACTTCCGTCCCCGGGGTACTCATTGGACCTAGCGCTTCTCCCCGAGACATTCATATTAAAACCCCTAACAAACCCTCGAGAAAGGCGGAGATTCCGCCGCTCCTCGGGGCATTCAACCGGCCCCGGCCACGCTCAACAGACAAACAAGAAAAGCAAGAGAAAAGGAAAAGGAAAACTTACTATGGTAAAATCGGCGACAAAGAATGCGGCGGCGGCAACGGCGGAGATATCGGACGGCGGCGGAACAACAGGCTGGAGATTTGAGAATCAGAGAGCGAAAAGTGAGAAATGAGCACGGGCTCGCTCATTTATACCCCTACACGGAACTTGAAGCGTCGCTAGACACTTGAGTACCCTAGGATAGCCGCCCTAGCAGCCACCCAGAATGCGACACGTGGCGGAAGCAGACAGACGCGTCTCTTCACCTCTCCCCGCCAATACCCGCCTTCGAGCCCGGCCGACCGACGGCAATAAGCACGTGCCTTCACACGGGGAAGTCCTTTCCCTGACCGGTCCTCTTCCCCGGAACGACGTCATCAAGTTCTCACTCCCATCCTCGAAGCGACGACTTGGGGGTTCCTGTTCTAGACTGGGCCCCGGGTTGAACTATGCTGGCCCAGCCCAATAATGTCCCGCCAGGCCCTGCCCGGTCCGAGCTACCGCGTCGGGCACAAGACCCTCGACTTGCTAGAATGATCTCCCACGGGGAAGAACCGTCCCAACCACGTCGGGCGAGAGAATCGCCTGCACGACCAAGCGCCGTCCTCCGCAGGCGGTATTCCCATGCCATCGAGCAAGACCTGTCCCCCGCGGGCGGAACCCACACCTTGTCGGGCAGCATAACGTGTCCTTCACACGTTCTCCACATGCTCCCCTCCGCGGGGACACGTCACCAAACAACCGCCCACCTCCGAAATAACAGGTCAAACCCACTTTCTGGAGATCTCGGGACAGTTGGATTAGGGCGAAGACCACGGTCTGGTCTTCACTACGCCACGTAAGCCCTAGCAGTCACTTGGGTTGGGCCTGGCCATCCAGCCCAACTCAAATGACCGTTGGCCCAGCGCTGGGGTCTCTCTATAAATACCCTCTTCCACAAGAGGGTCAGGTAACACAGTTCTTACCCCTTTTCTGTACTTTACTCTCACTCTGCCCAATTCCTTACTTTGACATCAGAGTGTCTTGCAGGTACACCCCCTTCTCATCCTCATCACCGGCGAACAGGTGGCAGCCCAACAGCGTGTGGCCAGCCCGTGATCCCCTTCTGATCAGGTTAGATCACATATGATTGACAATTTCATTATTTTTAAGAGTATTATTGAAAGTAAAATAGTTCATCCCAAAACTCTCTATTTATTTATCCATAGTTAAAGAGTATAAATTATAGAAAAAATATTTTTACCATACAAAATTAATAATATAATAATTACATAAAATAAACATTTATATTAATGGTAAAGTTCAAACTCTACAAATTAATAATATACACACGGTTAAGATTATGCAATGTTTAAAAATAAAAATAAAAATATTAGTTCTAAAGACGTAAATAAAAGTACTTTATTTAAACTACAATTTAATATAAATAAAATAAAATAAAAATTATATCACACAATTAATTAAAAAATGTGAATACTAACTTTTTTTTCTTTTGAAACGGTGATTAATAGAAAGGAACAACGTTAAATTTGAATAACAAATATGTTTTATTTCTATGCAAAAAAAACTGAAATAAATTTTGCAACTAATAAATAAAAAATATTATTTTTTAAAAAATAAATAAAGTATTCAATAGTGCAATAAAGTTGAATACACTAAAAATAATAATAATCAAATTAGCATTATAATGAGAATAAAGCAATGAAAAATTATACAGAGTGACAATATTACAAAAATAACCGTGTTTAGCAAATCAATTTTGCTTTAATTTTTTTTTTAAAATAGCAATTAATTTGTGTACAGATGTGAAAAATAAAAGAGAGAAAATTTAAAAAAGATATAAGGACAAAACCTAAAAAACCTAAAAAAACCAAGAAATTATTAAAATTATAAAAAATTAAATTAACGAATACCTAATAATAAGCGTTATATATCTTTTAGAAGCAGAATTAATTAAAATATTGTACCAAAAATATTTTTTTTTTCAGTTGCATTTCATATGTGTGATTATAAATCGAAATAGAAATTGCTAGTTGAAAAGTTATGAACCGTCATGAGTTTAACATTGATTTTAAACTATCAAATAAAAAAATTCAATAAAATAGTTAAAACAAAAATTTTAGTAAGAATAATTGATATGTAACACCTTTATCTCTTCTTTTATTCTTTTGTCAATTAATATTAATCAATAGAATGTATCTTTATTTTCTCTCTCTTTTTAAGTTACCACTTTGATTTTACTTTTGCAAGAAGTATCTAATTGTTTCCTGATCAAAAATTTCAAATATGTATTTATATACATTTGTTCAATTTTAATATAAACGAGACATATATATATATATATATATATATATATATATATATATATATATATATATATATATATATATATATATATATATATATATATATATATATATAAATAGAAATTGCTAGTTGAAAAGTTATGAACCGTCATGAGTTTAACATTGATTTTAAACTATCAAATAAAAAAACTCAATAAAATAGTTAAAACAAAAATTTTAGTAAGAATAATTGATATGTAACACCTTTATCTCTTCTTTTATTCTTTTGTCAATTAATATTAATCAATAGAATGTATCTTTATTTTCTCTCTCTTTTTAAGTTATCACTTTGATGTTACTTTTGCAAGAAGTATCTAATTGTTTCCTGATCAAAAATTTCAAATATGTATTTATATACATTTGCTCAATTTTAATATAAACGAGACATATATATATATATATATATATATATATATATATATATATATATATATATATATATATATATATATATATATATATATTTATATATATATATATATATATATATATATATATATATATATATATATATATATATATATATATATATATATATATATATATATATATATATATATATATATTTAAATACCATTCTCTCACACAAACATAAATTTAAATAAAATATTGCATAATGAGACATAAACATAATATAAGAAACTATCTTGAGTTTTCAAGATATATAATGAAATAATACATTAGGCTGTCAAAATCAAAAAATTTAATTTACCATATTTCATAATAGAAATACTCAGTTTACCTGCGAATTTTGATAAAATTTCCGCAGAAAACATGTTACCTGTCATTCTTCCTGCTATTTTCTGTTCCCAGCTAAAATCTTCGTGGGTAATTAGTATAGCAGGTGAAGTCGCAGGAAAATATCAAAGGAAATAATCGCAGGTAAATTAGATAAATTCGCAGATAACAACGCAGGTAATTGAAATTTTTGCAGGAAATGTCGCGGCAAACTAAAAATCTGCTGGTAATTTCTCTTTCAAGTTTTTAATTTTTGTTATTAATTTTGTTTAATTTATATTTAAAATATTATAATTATTGTTAAATATAATAATATAAAAACAAATATCTAATTTGAATAAGACAATGCAACAGTAATCACATTCAAATTTTTAAAGGAACCAAACATATCTATAAAGCCACATACATGCTCACGCCAGAAGGAGCAATATATACTTTAACCAAAGATTTACATTTTATACATGGAAGAATAGAGAAAATCAAACTGAAGATGTTTTATGATTGCTTGTGATTGAAGGGAGGATTTGAAGTGGGCAATAGCATAATCTGGGGCAGGAACTTCATCCTCCTCCGGCTCCTTGGACACCTATGGCACAGTTTAGCTAATAGAATAACAGCCTGGGCTATATATTCTACAGAGCTAGCTTTACATGAAATAATTCAAAGATGTCTTTTTTCTTGATCCACCTTTTCCATAGAGGTCATTCCATTGGAGTAGTTTGTTCATATTTGACGAATCCGATGACACGCTTGCACACACCTGTGTACATACATGGAAACATCACACATTATTCTTTACATGTTACAAAAAGGACTTAAACAACAAAAACAACAAGAGGTTTATGACTCACTCTTCACTTTCTTATTTACATTTGTTCTCATACAGGCTGAAAACAGAAGCCGCATGTATGAAGTCGTAGGTTCAAGGATATGTGGACATGGCTTCACACCTAAAAATGGAGACAAAAGTAATTAGTAATAAAATCTTAACTACAAAAGCTACTATTAGTGGGAAGTCCTAGAGAAAAAAAGCTAATATAAAGTGAGTTTTGCCTCTAAAAGTGCACAATTATTATAAAGGTATCCATTATCCAACTATAAATTTTGGTGAGCTAAGATTATAATGCACTTCAAATTAAGTTAATGGTGCACGTTACAAATAATGCATTCACTTTTTAAAAGATTCATGTTGCAAATCTAGTTAGGCAAACAAAAAGCTACTTTCCACAGTAAAACTATACTTTGATAAAATCTATATTCTGGAATTGCAAGATAAATTAAGAATGTTTCAAAAAAACTAAAGTGTAGAAGTAGAAGCAGAATGAACAACCTTACTCTGTTTTCCAGTGAGCCAAATCAAAGTTCTCCTAGCAAATGAAGGTGCTCTAGCTTGAGATGAATCCATACTATAACAACTTTGATTCTCTTCATCATAACCACCAAATTCAATTCCTCCAAAATCCATCTCCGAAACATTACTTTGTAATGGAAACCTCGACGAAACAGCTCTTCTAGACGAATCTGCAGCATCGCCATTAGTCTTATCTTTTTTATAACACATCAGATACAGAATCCAAAGCAGGGGAATCATCATTACTCGAAACCGCAGGAATAAAACTTGCTCTTCTGGCAGTGCGGGAGCTCTTTTGTGGCCTCTGCCAGGGGACAACAGGTGGAGAAGATGATTGTGCTGATGCTGCACGTTTTCGATTGCTCGTGCCAACGCAGGGGGTTTGGTGGTAATGCTACAGTTAGATAATTCCCAATCATTAGGAACAGTTTCTCTGTGGATAACTGGTGACAGCTTGCAAATAGGTTAATTATTGCGGAATGGAGGGAGTATGATATAAAGAATAAAGGTTTAATTAGTAGTTAAACGTGATTAGTATATTGACAATGAGGCAATACTTTAATCCCTAGAACAATCACTGAAACTTTTCCCATACTTGAAGTCCAAAACTATATAATAATCTATTCCTGGATACTAAGGCATAAAATTTATAGCTAATAAATAAGCTGGAAAAAGTAAGATATAAATCTTCCCAATATATATCGTCTTATTATTTTACCAAAACTTTCATTTCCAGATATAAAAGATCGCAAATTAATTTATTTATCATTATGCTAAATAATAATTTATCATATAGAACCAAACCAAGGGAACATATACAAGCTAATTATTTGTTTATACGTGAATAAATGCACACAAACGCATTCATACCTGAAAGAATGAGAATGGTTACTCAGTTTTGACCGAGCATCAGTAGCTAGTCTTTGTTGCATTCCTTGCTTAGTTTTCCCAACCATCGCCTCCAATGGGAAAAGTTAGTTCCTCACTTTGAATTCTAAACAAGAAAATAAGAAACAATTTTGCAAAACAAGTTTGTCATTTCAAATTCTAAACGGAAAAAGAAAATTATAAGGGAACCAAACCGACCCATTTTAGAAACTCATAGACGCAATGCAACACATAATAAGACAAAGCTCATTACCGACATAGATACATGCTTAAGGGTGAACTACGTTCATATAAGAAACATAAATAAACATATTTTACATAATTCGATGTAAATTTTTTCATACCCACATCCATTCTCATCTCACCATGTTAACATTTTTAGAGATATTGTAGGAACTAACATAGCAAAGTAACATCATAGTGTGATTTGTTTTGATGCATGTGTGAAACAAATTACACTGACAGTGCATAAGAATGAATGTCATAACATTATAATAGATTTTTACACAAAGTGGTATCTCCACCAAATAACATAGGTGAAGTGTTCTAGTTGGCAACTAATGTAAAGACAAACATAAAACAGGCTTCATGTCACGTAAATATATATCTACCAAACCGCTGGGAATTTATGAGTTGGGGTGTATACTATATAGTCATATATTATTACTTACTGGGCAGGCAGTATTAAGTAGACATTACGCCAGAATTGACTTTTAGCAGCGCATATAAAGACAGCGCTTTTAGAAAAAGCGCGGCTAAAGAGTCATTAAAAAAAAAAGAAAAAAAATAGCATATCTAAGACAACGCTTTTTGAAAAGCGCGGCTAAAAGGGGACCATAAGAAAGCGTTTTATTTAAAGCGCTGCTAAATGTATGCCCTAAGAAAACGCTTTTGTAAAGCGTTGTTGTAGGTGTAATCTACGAGAGCGCTTTCTTTATAAGCGCTGCTATATGTTGTAGGAAAGAAAACACTTTTATAAAGCGCTGCTATAGGTATAATTAGAATTAATTTAAAATACCCACCAGAATTTTTAAAAGAAACAAAACAGTTGTACGTGCATCTTCTTTCCTTCTTTCTCCTCTGGCGAACGTTGCCCAATTCACCACGACCGATTCCGTCGATTCCCTCCGTCCGACAGCCGACGACCGTCGCCCTCCTCCGTTCATTCAGTCTGTATTGCATTTCTCCGCCATTTGTCTGTCCGTTTTCGACAGCCTCCGTCCGTTCATTCTGTAGCGCATTTCCGCCATTGTTACGGTATTTGAAGTTTTTCATTTTGCATTTTTCTGAATTATTGTCTTAGTATTTCATTTTTCTGGATTATTGTTTGATATGATGTTAGTGTTACTTCTTTTCTGAGTTATTGATTTGTTTCTGTTAATACCGTTGATGAGAATTACTCTTTTGATATTGGCTTAAGTTTTGTAAACAGGGTGTTTGTTGAAATGCCACAATGAGTTTACTTATGTTAAGTTTGAGTATAACTCAGTTCATAATGATCGTAACACGTTTGCAAATAGATGTTGTTTGTTGCAAATGTCTGGTTTGTTACTTGAACTGTGTAATTTGGTCTCTAAATTATTAATTTTGTTGGAAAATATTGTAGGTCTGCCTCCAAGATACAGAGATTCAGTTAGAACAATAACTCCAGGGTTACCCCTTTTTCTATACAACTATTCCACC
This sequence comes from Lathyrus sativus, assembly GCA_963859935.3. Lineage (NCBI taxonomy): Eukaryota > Viridiplantae > Streptophyta > Magnoliopsida > Fabales > Fabaceae > Lathyrus > Lathyrus sativus. The sequence goes on along the minus strand of OZ012736.1, from coordinate 420,110,981 downwards.
CAACAACTCCATGGTATTTTTGAGGTATGTATCATGTTTAGAATATATATATATATATATATATATATATATATATATATATATATATATATATATATATATATATATATATATATATATATATATATATATATATATATATATATATATATATATATATATATATAGAATCAATCTTCTCTCATCAAGTTTTTGATTAATCCATCACTTGTTAATGTTTAAAATATGAGTAGTTCGTTTGACCCATATAATTAAAAATTCTTAAACTGTACTAATATTTATGTCAAGTAGTTCGTATGAAATATGAGTAGTCCGTTTTATGGTATTTTATTTTGTTCCTCATTTTATAGTTTCTTAGTTGTTCCACCTTTTTCTTTTAATATTATAAGGCTTTATTAAAAGAAATTATCAACTATATAAGAAGTTGTTACATTATTGCATGTTTTATCAACAATTGATGTTCCAAGAATTATTTAATGTTGATGATGTTATTAATTTTGTCTGTTATAGGGGTTACCTGTGAAGAGAAAGGTTGTGATCGTTTTCAAGCGTCCTACTGTGTAGCTTTCTTAGAAGTTATTGATTTCTTTACAGGTATTCTCTGTTTTTGTTTAACTTTCTTAATTTAGTTTAGACTACTCAATTAGTATGGATAAAAAATGGATGTCTTTTAATCGATTGTCTAAAGCGTACGAGAATGGGGTATCGAAATTCGTTAAGTTTGCTGTTGAACACGCCAAAGACCCCAGTAGGATCACATGTCCTTGCTTAGGTTGATGTTATGGGCGTCGAATTGACGTCGTTCAGTTGGAATCTCATTTAATGAGACATGGAATTGATCGAAGTTATACATGTTGGACATTACATGGTGAGATAAGTAACGAGAATGTCGAACCCGGGGATAATACGATCTATGCTTCAAAGGACAATGGCAGAGATACATATGATTGTGATCGAGTCGAAGAGATTGCAGAAGCACTTGAAGAAGATCTTCAAGATTATCCCAAGATGTTTGAGAGGTTGGTAAGCGATGCAGAGAAACCGTTACATAAAGGTTGCACTACTTTCACAAGATTGTCTGCGGTATTAAAGTTGTACAACTTAAAGGCGGGTAATGGATGGTCGGATAAAAGTTTCACAGAGTTGTTAACCCTACTTCAAGAGATGATTCCGGAGGATAATGTTCTTCCTAATCGAACCTATGGAGCTAAAAAAATGTTATGCTCTATTGGCATGAGCTATGATAAGATACATGCTTGTCAAAATGATTGCATTTTGTTTCGAAATGAATATGCATCATTAAAAGAGTGTCCTAAATGCGGTGTATCTCGGTATAAGAAAAAGTTGTCACCAGCAAAAGTCTTATGGTATTTTCCTATAATTCCGAGATTTAGATGCATGTTTCATGGTGAAACAGATGCAAAACACCTGACTTGGCATGCAGATGATAGAATTATAGATGGGAAGTATCGACATCCGGAAGATTCACCACAGTGGATGAAAACTGATAATGAGTATCCTGATTTTGGAGAAGAAGCTAGAAACCTTCGCTTGGCATTATCGACTGATGGAATGAATCCGCATGGTCGGCAAAGTATCTCACATTCCACCTGGCCTGTAATTATTATGATTTATAACCTACCTCCATGGCTATGTATGAAGCGTAAGTACATGATGTTATCTATGTTAATTTCCGCCCCTAAACAACCAGGGAATGACATAGACGTATACTTGACACCTTTAATCGAAGACTTAAAGAGTTTGTGGGAGAACGGTGTGGAGGTTTATGATGGATATAGGAAATAAAGTTTCAATTTAAGGGCGATGTTGTTTAGCACAATTAACGATTTTCCAGCATACGGAAATATATCGGGGTATAGCATTAAAGGTCAATGTGCATGTCTTATATGTGAAGAAAACACAGATTAGATGCAGTTGGAATTTGGTCAGAAGAATGTCTTTCTTGGTTATCATAGATTCTTAAATTCTAATCATCACTACCGTGGGTGGATAAAAGCATTTAACGGAAATTCAGAACAATGTAGAGTTCCACCTACATTGATCGGCGAACAAATTTTTGAAAAGGTGAAAGATATGAGTACTCAGTTTGGCAAGCCTTTTGCTCATATGCTTGTCACGCGTGGGTGGAAGAAGAGGTCAATTTTGTTTGAGTTGCCGTATTGGAAGTCGTTGTATGTAAGACATTTTCTTGATGTTATGCATATTGAAAAAAATGTATTTGAAAGTGTTATTGGTGCGTTACTCAATATACAAGGAAAGTCTAAGGATGGTCTTAAAGCAAGAAAGGACTTGGTAGAAATGGGAATAAGAAATGAATTAGGACCCTTGAAGAAAGGAAATCGCACATATCTACCACTTGCTGCTTATACTTTATCTAGAAAGGAGAAAAAGATATTATGTAAGTTTCTGAGTGAAGTTAAAGTTCCAGAAGGATACTCTTTAGATATTAGAAGACTTGTTTCTATGAAAGACCTCAAGTTAAAGAGTTTAAAGACACATGATTGCCATGTTATAATGGAACACTTTCTACCAATAGGTATACGTTCTATTTTGCCAGAAAAAGTGAGAGACGCAATAACTAAATTGTGTTTTTTCTTCAAATCAATTTGTAGTAAGGTGATCGATCCTGTGATCTTACCAACATTGCAAAAAGAAATAGTTATTAATTTGTGTGCGCTTGAAATGTATTTTCCTCCATCATTTTTTGACATAATAATACATCTAGTTGTCCATCTTGTGAAAGAGACACAATTGTGTGGACCAACTTATATGAGAAGGATGTACCCTGTTGAACGTTATATGAAAATATTGAAAGGGTATGTGAAAAACCGAAGTCGACCAGAGGAATGTATTGTTGAACGATACATTGTTAAAGAAGCTATTGAGTTTTGTACTAAATATTTGTCCAACGTTCAATCCATTGGCCTCCCAAAATCTAATGTTGTTGAAAAAATAGTAGGTAAACAGTTAATTGGAAATAAAGTTGTGACAGTTTCAAGGGATGAACGGGAGCAAGTGCATTTGTATGTTCTGCACAATGACATTGAGGTTGAGCCGTATGTTGAAATGCACAAGGAGGTTCTCCAAGGTTTAAATTTGAATCGAAATAAAAATTGGATAGTATGTGAGCACAATCAAAGTTTTATAACATGGTTTAAGGATCATATTTTTTCAAAGTTTTATTCTGATCCCGCTTCAATAACAGAAAGGTTGAGATGTTTAGCATATGGTCCAAGTTTGCATGTGTTTTCTTATAGCGCATATGCAATTAATGGATACACATTTTATACCAAAAAACAAGATGATAAGAGTACAATGCAAAATAATGGTGTCACCGTGCTTGCCGAAGCAATGCACATTTCAAGTGTGAAGGACTTAAACCCAAAATATGTGAATTTGTCGTATTTTGGGGTTATCGAGCGCATTTGGGTGTTTGATTATGAAAAGTTTCAGATTCCTATCTTTGGATGCAAGTGGGTTGAAAATAATAGTGGCATACGAATGGATAAGTCAGGATTTTTGCAAGTGGATCTTAATAAGGTAGGGTACAAAGATGAGCCTTTTATTCTAGCCACGCAAGCTAAACAACTGTTCTATGTCACTGATCCGACAAGTACGAAATGGTCTATAGTTATTTTTTCCAACAAAGTAATTGATGATAACATTGGAGACAAGGGGGATGTTGATGTTGAGAAGGAATCTTATATTATAGATGATCCAGATTAGAATATTAGAGCGGACGAATCATATATTAGAAATGATCATAACGAGGGAAGAGATCTAGAGCAGATAATTTTTCTACTGATTGTTCCAGTTTTACATTAAGTGATCGGCCAGTCTTAGGCCCAGGATAGGTAAGGTTAGAGTTCATGGTCATGCAGTCACAGGCAGTTTTGAACATGACCAGCAAAAGTTGGAAGAAAGAAACAAAAATGTTGTTCCAAACAAGCGCACTAGAACTTCTTTGGTTGATGTCAAGGTATGTGTATTGGTTATCTTTGTAGCTTGCTTGCTGGTATTAACATTATTTCTCAGATTTTTTCCCCCTAATGTTATATCTCTAGTTTCTTGCTGCTCTCTCACTATGCCAAAAAAGACCTTTAGCAGCGCTTTTTTTGGCCTTTAGCAGCCCTTAAAAGCGCTGCCTAAAGTGGCGCTGCTAAAGGTAAAGACAACGCTTTTTTATGGAAAAAGCGCTGCTAAAGGCTCCCTTTAGCAGTGCTTTTTTACCCCTTTAGCAGCGCTTATAAAAGCGCTGCCTATTCCCCCCTCCCCTCCCCCCTTTAGCAGCGCTTTTAGAAAGCGCTTTCTTAGACCCCCCCCGCTTTTAGCAGCGCTTTTATAAAGCGCTTTCTTAGACCCCCCCCCCCCCCTTTTAGCAGCGCTTTTATAAAGCGCTTTCTTAGACCCCCCCTTTCCCCACCTATAGCAGCGCTCTCTGTGTCCCCTTTAGCAGCGCTTTTTTGTAAAAGTGTTGTCTAATCTTTACGATTTAAATTTTTTTATATTTAAATAATCACATTTTTTTATATATTTTCGATAAACCTGCTTATAGTACATTCCCTGCTTATAATTCAGGCCTTTATTTCAACACTTTGGCCTTATATATACAATTCAACACTTTGGCCTTTAAGTATACATTGTAATTCATCACTTTACCCATAATCATTTTAATACAACACAATCCGATCCTCAGAATTACAACATCACAAATACAGTCAATTTACATATAATTACAAATCTGTTAACTTTACAAATAGATACGACTTCCAGAAATATTATTATGCCGCATCAATATTGGATGATACATATACCTTATATAATTCTCAACTCAAGAATAAATCGACATCATTCCTCCTTTATTTCTTCCAATCCTGCTTTCGAGTAAGTACCACACTTGAATTCATCAAAGTACTACATAATATAACAGAACATGCACGATTTAGTTTTAAAACTAATTACTCAGATGAAACATCAGTTAATTATCAAAATGAATCGTATAATTTATAAATTGATCCATACAATGATTGGAATCTCTATTTGACCAGAATGAATAATTTCCTTCATAAAGCGCAATACAAAATATCCGCAATCAATCCCATTACGCTGACGAGGACACTGTAAATGGAAAAAACAAACGAACATTTATCAGGATATATAGTTCAAATAGTTTTATCAAGTAGGACCACTATAACAGTCAAAAATGGGAAAATATACCTACACTCTGATCCAGCTAATGTTGTTAGCCTTGCTTTTTGGCACTGTTGCTTGTCTTTGTGCTCTGAATATTTGTATAGCTCTAACATAATATAAACGCATATTTAGAACAATGTCACATAATAAATAAAGATATATAATTATTCAGAACAATATATCTCATCACTTACGTATCAATCATATTCTTCCTATCAGGATTGTAGTACCTCAAATTTTTTCTACCTTTACAGGGTTTCTAGTGCCACTTTATTTTGAATGAATAAAATAGTACAATTGGCAAGAGACCGTGTGTAAGGAGTTGTGAGTGTGAGAGGTCGAGAGTTTGAATTCCTGGGTTTCATTTTTCAGGTTTCAGCAAGACAAAGAGGGAGGGATAACAGGCAAAGAAGAAGGAAGGGAAAGGCTTCGAAAATCGTCAATGGTCGTGGGAGCCGCCGCCGGTTGGGAAGAACAATGGAAAGGGTTTTTTTCCCAAACCCTCAAAATAAGGGAAAAGGTTTTTTCCCAAACCCTCAAAATAACACAGCAACACCATCCACCTATCCCCACTCCTTTTATTTCTATTTCTATTTCTTTTTCTTTTTTTATTATATTATCATATTATTATATCATCTTATTATTATTATTATTATTATTATTATTATTATTATTATTATTATTATTATTATTATTATTATTATTTAAAACTGTAAGTAGTAATCACATTATATTTTAATTTATTACTAACACTTCTTTTATTTTTAAAACCCCAAGCCAAAAATTAAAACCTTTTTTTTTTGAAAAAAACCATTTCTTTTTTAATTAAGAACCCTTTTTTAAGAAACAATTTTCTTAATCAAAACAAAATTTCAAAAAATTAAAACATTTTTTTTAACATTAAAATTAAAACATTTTTTTATTACAACAAAAATTAAAAACAAACTCTTCTTTATTTAAAACCTTAAAATTAAAACAGATTTGTTCTTCATCAAAGCATTTTTCTTTAATCAAAATAAAACAAGTTTTTAAAAAAAATATCAAAAAATAAAATTAAGTTTTTGATTTAGCCGCTTCATTTTCGTCTAACCCTCATTAGTTTGTTCGTTGCAGTTCCTCAATATTTCATTTGTTCGTACTATTTTTTTTGTTTCATGCATGTAATTTATGCGAGGCCATGATCGCAATTATTTTTATTTTCGCATTTGTTTTTGGGATTTGTAATTTACGCGAGTGATCATCGCGATGCTTCTTTTACCGCTTTCTTTATCTTTCCGCACTTTAATTCTGCCGTATAATAATTTGTTATATCTTGCATGATTTGCCGTTAGAATCCCTTCCGAAGGATTAGGTCTAGCCGTTTGACCGCCGAGTCAATAACCCTAACGTTTGACCATTTCAAAATCCTAATCGCCTAGGTGTCCCGCCGTGGACGAAAATATCCTTTACCCTAGCATTAGGTCAAAGAGTCGTCGTACTCTGTTTTAGGGTTTCCCGTCGTGGAACACCTAATTTAACCCTAATTTTAATTCAACTTTTCAACGTAGAAATAGGAGTTTCCAGATTCCACGTAAGCGTTTCCATAAGAAATGCTTACTGAAGTTGAGATAATACTTAGAAGGGGGTTGAATAAGTATGAAAGATTAAAAACTTAGAATTAAAACATAATTATTTTTATCCTGGTTCGTTGAACTCAACTACTCCAGTCCACCCTTCCTAGAGTGATTTGCCTTTCTCAACAAGGACTTAATCCACTATTTAATCAAACAAATTACAATAGTAACACCTAAGAACAATTGTTCTTAGTCTTCTTAAGAGCTACTGATTCCAACTGAATCCTCTTAAGGAAATCCTTTACAATCAATGTAAATCTAATACAAGAGTAAGAATGCTTCTAAAAAGCTTTTATCACAACAATGATATTTCTCTTAAGTTTAAGTACAAATAATTATAAGAATGAATATGAAAGTATGAGAGCTTGAATGTTTTAATTTCTTTTCAGCAAAATGTCTAACTAAAGAATTTGGTGGAGTCTTCCTTTTATAGGCAGCTGATCCAAGGAGAGCTGAACGTTGAGAAGAGTGTCCCAAAAAGGTCTGAGCCTTTTTGTCTTCACATCAAGTGACATTTCCTAGAAGAAGAAAGCACAGAAAAATCCTTTTTGTTTGTGTTCTTGTGTCTAGCACAAATAAGGAAAGAGACGTTTGATTTACTCCAACGGATATATTCTTTGAATATTTCTTCTTCAGTTTTCAGCAAGTTCATCAGAGTCTGATTGGGTCAGAGTCTTCTAATGATGATCAGAACTTTGCTGTATCAGAGTCTTCTGCAGCATGTGTGCTTTCAGCGTGTTAAATATCAGAGCATATTTGAAACAGAACTTCAGTACTGGCAGCTTTAGTACTTTCAGAATCTTCTGTAGAAACTATGCTTTGAAAAAACTCTTCATACAATATTCTTCTTTGCTTCAGATGCTTCTGACTTGCTTCAGATTCTTCTGGAGCTTCTAATTCAGAATCTTCTAGAGCTTCTTGCCTCAAATCCTTTTGGAGGCTACGCTCAGGATCTTCTGTAAGCAGCAATCAGAATCTTCTAATGAGTGCATCTGGCGCTTCAGAGTCTGATTAATTTCTTTTATTCAATTCTGATTTGCTTCTGGAGTGTTAATTTCTTTACAATCTGCAGTAAAACTCTTAAGCAAATTTTAGAGTATATAATTCTTAAATACAAAATTTCCTAATAGTTATCATCAAAACAAAGAGATATTATTAAGAACCAATCTGTGTTCTAACAATCTCCTCCTTTTTGATGATGACAAAAAGCATCAGAAAGTTTGTTTAATTGAAAATATTAGAATTATAACTCCCCCTAAGATGATGAATCTCCCCCTGAGTTAAATACAGATAAGGAATAGAAACTTCCCTTTTGTCTTGAGTAATCTTCAGAGTTAGATCTTGTTTGTTCTTTTAACATTTGAAAGTCAGAATGTCTTGCAGATTTAAGATTCAGAGTTTGATAATAGTCAAATGATCTGAGAAACTCAGAGTTTCTTTTATAGAATGTTCTTATCAAATGTTCTGAAATAGTCAGATTAAATGTTAGATAGAATAAATATGTCTGAAGTTTCATTCTGGTGAAGTTATATTAAACAGTTCAGATCTATATTTTCTCCCCCTTTTTTGTCATTAGCAAAAAGTAAAAACTTTAAAAGGACAAATAAAAAGAAACAGTAAATGAGAGAATTCAATGGAGAAAACTTTGATTCATTCAAAAGATCAAGAGTACATGCATCAGAAGATATATCAATAAAGTACATAGGCAAACATCAGATGTAAAAACATTAGAATGAAAAAAAATGAAAATCTAAGAGTGTTTGGACAAAAGCATCTTCAATAGATCTGTAATCTCAGAGGAGGATTGCTCTTGCTTGGACATCCACTTAGCCATAATTTCATTCTTTTGATCTTGCTTTGACATCCATTTTGTCATATCCTCAGACTTCTTATCCTGTTTTGCCATCCAGGACTTGATCTCTGACTGGCTAGCTTCTAGAGCAGCAATCTTATCTTCAAAATCTGGATGTTCTTTCTTTATCTCAGATGAAGAAGTATGATTAGGTTTTGGATCTTTAATAGAGTCAATTTCCATGGGTTCTGTAGAGTCTGGAGCATTAGAGCTAGAAGGAGGGTCTACCAGAGTCATGGCCAATTGATTTTCTTCAGATGCAATTTTAGTAGTGTCTTCTGATGATGGAGGAGCATCTGTAAGAAGCAGAGGTTCAGATTTCTTGACTGTCCAGAATAGAGTCCTTGCAGCCTCAGCAAATCTGAGCTTCGCATCATCAGAACAGATGTTCTTCAGATTTGAGGCCACAAAGTTGAATCTGTTGATGAATCCATTCCAGATGATGTCAGATTCTTTGGCATCCATTGTTGCTGAGCATTTCTTCTGAACAGTACCTAAATACAACTGTATTTCTTGCAAAAAAGTTTGAAATAAATGATCAACATTAGGTCTGGGCTTTGGGTGTAACAGAGTTTCCAGAGTTACAGGTTTTTGCTAGGGAGTTGGTGGAAAAATTGATTTTTGGATGGAGATTAGAGGAGGAGGATAGTATGGAATGAAAGGTATTTCAGGAGCTTTTTCTTTGGATCTGACTAAGGCATTTAGCAGATGAGGTTTTGCTCTGGTGTGAAGGGTAACTACACCAAAAGGTTTATTTGAGTAGGTTTGGAAGGCAGATTTGGGTGGTTCATCAGATGCAACATTGGTATCAGATGTAATTGGTAGAGCTGAAGCAACAGCTTTATCAGATTTTGCAGAACAGGATATAGTTGCTAAGGATCCTACATCTGACATGGATTTTATATAGTCAAGAATCACAGATGGAAGGGTCATGGTGAGTTTTGGTTTCAGAGGGTTGATAGGGTCAGATGGTTCAACTCTGTCATAAAAGTCTTTCAGTTTGAAACCATAAGCCAGATTATGAAATAGAGATGATACTTGGGCACAAGATATAGAAGATCTTGGGTTTAAATTGGGGATCAATATTTCAGATGATGGTGCAGGTGTGGGAATAGGATCTGGAATGGGAGCTTTTGAAGGTATAATGGGTTCAGGTTGGTTTACCTCAGAGTATTTTTGAGATGGAGAGATTAGAAAATCTGGGTGGAGGTCTGATTCTGAGGAGTTTGAGGATGTGGTTGGTGTGCAGGAAGTAGAAGATACTTGAAACACGGTTTTTAAGGGTGTGACATCAAGAACTTCTGTCTCAGGAATGTGAGGTTCAGAATTGTTGGTTGGTTCTGAAGGAATTTCAGATGGTTTTGATGGTTGTTCTGAGATGGGTGAATCAGATGGAATTGTGATTGGTTCTGATGAAATTGGAACAGATGTTACTTTTGTAGGTTCAGAAATAACAGGTGCAATGGGTTCAGGTGATTTTGATGGTGGATTTTCATAGGCTTTTTCTGGTTGAGATTCTTGTGGTTTTTCTGGTTGTTTTTCTTGTGGGTGCTTTTTTTGTTCAGATTGCTTTTGTTTAGATGGTTCAGAGGATTTTTGTTGTACAGAAGGTTGTGGTTGTTGTTCTGTAGGTTGTTATTCTGATGGTTGTTTCTGTGAAGATTGTGTTTGTGGAACAAACTGTTTGATTTGGATTTTTGGTTGAGATGATTTTGGTACAGAGACTGTTGGTGTTTGAGTGATTTTTGTTGTTGTTGGTGTTGGAATAAAAGTTTGTTTTTGTGGTGACTTAGAACTAGGAGCAGTAACAAAAGTAGTTTGTGTTGAGGGTGGTTTTGGAACAGACTTAATATTAGAGTCATTTGTAACAATTGTATTTGCAGAAGATACAGAAGATTTAGTACCTTTTATCTTGATCCTCTTGGCTGGTACAGAAGAAGTGTCTTCAGATTCTTTTCTCTTCAAGAGCTTCTTTGGCTTCTTAGCAATCTTGATCTTCTTCTGAGCAGGTGCAGGTTCTGCTTCTGGCTGAGTCCTTTTCCTCTGTAGTTGTGCTTCTTCTTCTTCTTCTTCTTCTTCTTCTTCTTCTACATTAGGTAGGGGTTGTCTTGCTAGCTGTATCACGTTTGCAGGAACAGGCTTTCCTTCCTTCTTACATTCATCAATGTACATAACAACAATGTGTCTGGGCTCTTCAGCAAAGAATAATGGAAAGTCATCTACAGGAATCCTCTTCTTACTTAGTTCAGACACATTCAGCTTCTTGGGAGCTGTTGTGAGTTCATCAACTATTTTGAGTCTCTGAAGACTTTTGGCATTCAGAGGCTTTCCCATTATGAATTCCAATTCCTCTGTAACTCCAGCAGCGTACAGAGTAGTGACTAATCCATTTTCAGTTAGAAGATCTGAGATCAACCTTCCAAAAGGGATCCAGGTTCTGATCTTCTGTCCTTTTTCCTTCACATACTCTCTAGATGCATTTATATGGTTCCACAGATGCATAAACATAATATATGGAAGATCTACCTTGGTGCTCTGACTGAGGCAATACGTGAAATAGAGTTGTTCATTATTGACATAGTCTGGAGAATTAGTTGACTTCCTATGATGGATGCATCCCATGAAGATCTTGGCCCAGATCTTGTAGTCAGGCTTCAGATCCTTGAATTTGTTAGAAGCTTGACCAGCAGCCATCACTTCTTCATACACCTCATCCATGTCCACACGCCCAGCTGGCAAGTGGGAAACACCATTTGTTTCTTCATATCCAATTAACTTTCTGATCAGATATTCTGTGATAATGATTTCTTTTCCCAGTACAGAAGATAGGATGAACTTGGGGTAAACTGAGGCATGGATCCAGAATTCTTTCATAAGGAGGGGGTAAACTGGTCCAAAGAGTCTATCAAAGTACTTAACCCATCCTTGAGGACCAATGATAGAACGAAACTCAAAGCCATTTTCAGCAAGTGAATCAAATTCTACCATGGATTCACACAAAACCTCCAACTTCTCAACAGGGGTTAAAAGAGTTCTTTTGGGAGGAGAATAAGGAGCAACACCCATGTTTGCAGAAGTTACTGCAGCCATTGAAGATTGGAATTGAGCAGCTGTTGATGATGAAGTTGCCATTGAAGAATGCTTTGTCACACGCTTAGGTTTAGGGTTTTTATGCAGAGAAAAGAGAAGATGAAAACGCATAAAATTTTCTGAGATTGTGAAAAGTGTGAAAGTGAAGAGAAGTCAAGTATTTATACTAAAACACTTAGGCATATCATCAGTCAGAAATTTTAACGTTTTAACAAGCATTAAATGAAAAGAATAATAATCATTTCAAACATTTATTGCTTCTGACAATTTGGGGGGAAAATCAAGATTTTCACTATTCAAACTTCACCTCAAACGTCTCTTCAGTAATGTACACGCCACCTCTTCAGATTTGGTGTGACACGTGTTTGCTTGCATGTGTTCTGAATTCTTTTGAGAAATGAAACGTTAACCAACGTTCAGATCCTCTAAGGATTGTTAGTTCAGAGTTTCACAAAAAAAATATTAAGCAGAATAAATAAGCAATCAGAAGAAATACTTCAGAGCATTAGGCATTTTTGCATCTGTAAAAATTTGCTTCTGACAAATATCATTCTGGACAAAAATCCATACCAATATTTTTCAGAATAAGTTTGAATCTATCCTCAACAAGGGGTTTTGTAAAAATATCTGCCCATTGATGATTTGTATCAACAAAGGCTAAATTTATGATTCCCTTCTGAACATAGTCTCTGATGAAATGATGCTTAATTTCTATATGTTTTGCCTTAGAGTGTAAAATGGGATTCTTGGACAAACATATAGCAGAAGTATTATCACAAAAGATAGAAATGTTACTTTAAAAAATTTGATAATCTTCTAGTTGACTCTTCATCCAGAGCATCTGCGTGCTACATCCAGCAGCAGCAATATATTCTGCCTCTGTGGTTGAAAGTGCAATTGTGGGTTGCTTCTTGCTGTACCAGGAGATTAGATTTCTTCCTAGAAATTGACAGCTTCCAGAAGTACTTTTCCTTTCCACTCTGTCTCCAGCGTAGTCAGCATCACAGAATCCAACTAATTTGAAATCATCAGATTTTCTGTAACACAAACCCACATTAGAAGTACCTTTCAGATACCTTAGAATCCTCTTGACAGCTGTCAAGTGTGATTCTCTAGGATCTGATTGGAATCTAGCACACAGGCAAACACTGAACAATATGTCAGGTCTAGAAGCAGTAAGATAAAGAAGAGAACCAATCATACCTCTGTAGAGCTTTTGGTCTACTTTCTTACTTACCTCTTCCTTGCCAAGTGAGCTAGTTGGATGCATGGGAGTCTTTTCCAGCTTACTATCAGTCATGTTAAATTTCTTCAGAAGTTCTTTAACATATTTGGTCTGATGTATGTAAGTGCACTCTGGAGTTTGATTAACTTGGATTCCTAGAAAGAATATGAGTTCTCCCATCATGCTCATTTCAAATTCTGCCTGCATACATGTAGCAAACTCCTTTCCAAGCATAATATTTGTTGATCCAAAAATAATATCATCTACATAAATTTGGCAAATTAGAAGATCTTTCTTAATTGATTTACAAAAGAGTGTTGTATCCACTTTGCCTCTGATGAAATTTTTCTCCAGAAGAAAATTGCTCAATCTCTCATACCAAGCTCTGGGAGCTTGTTTTAAACCATATAGAGATTTCTTTAATTTGAAAACATGATCTGGAAAATTTTCATTTTCAAAACCAGGAGGTTGGTGGACATAAACTTCTTCTTCTATAATACCATTAAGAAAGGCACTTTTAACATCCATCTGATACAGAGTGATGTTATTTTGTGCAGCAAATGAAATAAGAAGGCGTATAGATTCTAACCTTGCCACTGGAGCATAAGTTTCAGTGTAATCAATACCTTCTTGTTGACTGTACCCTTGAGCAACCAGCCTTGCCTTATTCCTTTCAACTTCTCCTTTCTCATTTAGCTTATTTCTGAAGACCCATTTTGTACCAATTATATTGAATCCTTGAGGTATTTGAACTAGATCCCATACATCATTTCTGGTAAATTGATTTAGCTATTCTTGCATAGCAATAATCCAATCACTGTCTTGCAGAGCTTCATCTACAGAAGATGGTTCAATTTCTGACACCAGTCCAAATAGTGATGCTTCAGATGATCTTAGAAAGGATCTTGTTCTGATGGGATCATCCTTCTTTCCAATAATAACATCCTCTGGATGAGAAACTTTAATTCTGGATGATGATCCTCTAATAGTTGATTCTTCAGAAATGTTTAGATTATTCATCTGAGAAGTTAAAGGAATAGCATCTGGCGTTGCTTCAGGTTCCTTCACTTGAATTTTGTCTGCTTCTAGGACATCAGAGTCAATGAAGACTACTTCTCTATCTGCAGAGTTTTCAGACTGCTTTGGCTTTTCAGAGCCAAGCTTATCATCAAATATGACATGAATGGATTCTTCCACAATCTGTGTCTCAGTGTTGTATACTCTGTAGCCTTTAGAGCGTTCAGAATATCCAAGCATGAAACACTTCTGTGCTTTGGAATCAAACTTGTTCAGATTTTCCTTAGTATTTAACATATAGCAAATACATCCAAAAGGATGAAAATATGAAATGTTGGGCTTTTTGTTCTTCCACGATTCATATGGAGTCTTCTTCAGAAGAGGTCTTACAGACACTCTGTTCTGAATGTAATAGGTTGTATTGATTGCTTCTGCCCAAAAGTGTTTTGCCAGATTTGTCTCATTGATCATGGTTCTGGCCATTTCTTGCAGAGTTCTGTTTTTCCTCTCTACAACCCCATTTTGTTGTGGAGTTCTAGGACAGGAAAAATCATGAGCAATGCCATTTTCAGAAAAATATTTTTCAAAATATTTATTTTCAAATTCACCACCATGATCACTTCTGACTTTTATAATTTTGAAATCCTTTTCATTCTGGACTTGCTTGCAAAAGTCAAAGAACACAGAATGTGACTCATCCTTGTGTTTTAAGAACTTTACCCATGTCCATCTACTATAGTCATCAACAATGACTAATCCATACTTCTTGCCTCTGATGGATGCAGTTTTCACTGGTCTAAAAAGATCAATATGAAGTAATTCTAGTGGTTTGGAAGTAGAAACAACATTTTTTTGATTTAAATGAAGATTTTGAAAACTTCCCCTTTTGGCATGCTTCACAAAGAGCATCTGAAGTGAACTTCAGATTAGGGAGTTCTCTGAGAAGATTAAGTTTATTAATCTGAGATATACGTCTCATATTAATATGGCCCAATCTTCTGTGCCAGACCCATTGCTCTTCATTAACAAACAAGAGGCATTTAACATTTTGAACTTTAAATTCTGAAAGATTTATTTTATAAATGTTGTTTTTCCTCTTACCACTAAATAGGATAGAGCCATCCTTTTGACTAATAGCTTTACAACATTTTTGATTAAAGGTGATATCATAACCATTGTCACTTAATTGACTTATGGACAATAAGTTATGCTTTAACCCTTCAACAAGTAAAACATTAGTAATAGAGGGAAGTTTACCATTTCCAATAGTGCCAGATCCAATGATCTTGCCCTTCTGGTTCCCTCCAAACTTCACGTCACCTCCAGATCTAAGTTCCAGGCTTTGGAACATAGACTTTTCTCCTGTCATGTGTCGTGAGCATCCAGAGTCCAGGTACCATGATTGGCGTCCTGACCTTGCTGCTAAGAACATCTGCAACATGAATTATTTTACTTTTAGGTACCCAGATCTTCTTGGGTCCTTTGAGGTTAGTTGATTTGTAGGTTTGTCTAAACTTCTGTTTTTCAACATAATGTTTATTCTGACTTGCCTTAGGTTTAAACACATAAGTATTCTTCTCAGAGCTTGTGTGTTTAATGTCATTTAAGTGACCAAACTTAAATTGAGAGTAAAGAGGTGTCTTCTTGATGAAAAGTTTGTCAACAGGTTTTGGATTACTTCCAGATGAAGATTCATATCCAATACCTCTTCTGTTGTTCCCACTAACACCATAGATCATAGAAGCCATCTTGCTTCTGTCTATGCTCTTAGTAAGGAATCTCTGAAAGCTAGAGTCATATTTTTCTAAACTGTTTTCACATGACTTAGTCTCAGATTCAGATTCTTGTTGAGTTATTTCAAAATCATTTTTGATTTTCAGATTAATTTCTTTTTGCTCAACAAGGTCTGTCTTCAGAAGATCAATCTCAGATTCAAGACTGCTTTTCAACTTCTTGTATTTGAGTTTGATATTGTTATAACTTTTCAGAACTTCTGATAAAACTTTTATCAGTTCTTCTTTAGTAAGTTTAGCCATTACCTCTTCAGCGTCATCATCAGATTCAGAATCTGATTCATATCCTGAGGTTCCTTCCTCCTGATCTTCTGTGCTGGCCATCAGTGCAACATTGGCACATTCTTCTTCTGATTCAGAAGATGATTCAGACTCATCTGAGTCATCCTATGTTGCCATCAGAACCTTCTTCTTTTTGTTAAACTTCTTCTTGGGTTTTTCTTTTTGAAGCTTGGGGCAATCATTCTTGTAATGCCCAGGTTCTTTGCACTCATAGCACACAACTTCTTTCTTGCCAGATCTTCTGTGCCCAGAAGATTCCTTTCTATGATAAGATCTTCTGAAGTTGTTGAACTTCTGTCCCTTGTGCTTCCAGAGTCTGTTTATCCTTCTGGACAGCATGGATAATTCATCTTCTTCAGAAGAAGATTCTTCAGATCTTTCTTCAATAACCTGCAAAGCTTTAGCAGATTTATTAGATTTTAAAGCAACAGATTTACCTTTTTCTTTCTTCTGAGGTTCATCTTCCTCAAGCTCAATTTCATGGCTCCTCAGTGAGCAGATGAGTACTTCTAAAGAGATCTTGTTCAGATCTTTAGCCATCTTCAAGGCAGTCACCATTGGTCTCCATCTGGTAGGTAGACTTCTGATGATTTTCTTTACATGATCTGATGTAGAGTATCCCTTGTCTAGAACCTTTAGCCCAGCTGTGAGAATCTGAAATCTGGAGAACATGGCTTCAACAGATTCAGAGTCTTCCATCTTGAAGGCCTCATACTTCTGGATCAGAGCCAGAGCCTTTGTCTCCTTGACTTGAGAGTTTCCCTCATGAGTCATTTTTAGGGATTCAAACATATCAAAAGCAGTTTCCCTATTTGTAACTTTTTCATACTCAGTATGAGAAATTGTATTCAATAATATTGTTCTGGCCTTGTGATGATTTCTAAAATCTTTCTTATGAGCATCTGTCATAGATTTTCTATCTATCTTCTTGCCATTCCCATATGTGGGATGGACATATCCATCTATGACTAGATCCCATAAATCAGCATCATATCCAAGGAAAAAACTTTCAATTCTGTCTTTCCAGTAATCAAATTTCTCCCCATCAAACATAGGGGGTTTGGTGCTGATTTTGTCCCTTTCTTCATATTTATTGTTAATGTTGGATATTGTATTATCAGCCATTATAACAAATAAATATATATCAAAGTATTTATCTCTGGATCTTTACTGTCACTGTTAAGTGGTAGCACACACAGAACCGGAGCTCTGATGCCAACTGAAGGTGAGATAATACTTAGAAGGGGGGTTGAATAAGTATGAAAGATTAAAAACTTAGAATTAAAACACAATTATTTTTATCCTGGTTCGTTGAACTCAAGTACTCCAGTCCACCCTTCCTAGAGTGATTTGCCTTTCTCAACAAGGACTTAATCCACTATTTAATCAAACAGATTACAACAATAACACCTAAGAATAACTGTTCTTAGTCTTCTTAAGAGCTACTGATTCCAACTGAATCCTCTTAAGGAAATCCTTTACAATCAATGTAAATCTAATACAAGAGTAAGAATGCTTCTAAAAAGCTTTTATCACAACAGTGATATTTCTCTTAAGTTTAAGTACAAATAATTCTAAGAATGAATATGAAAGTATAAGAGCTTGAATGTTTTAATTTCTTTTCAGCAAAATGTCTAACTGAAGAATATAGTGGAGTATTCCTTTTATAGGCAGCTGATCCAAGGAGAGCTGAACGTTGAGAAGAGTGTCCCAAAAAGGTCTGAGCCTTTTTGTCTTCACATCAAGTGACCTTTCCTAGAAGAAGAAAGCACAGAAAAATCCTTTTTGTTTGTGTTCTTGTGTCTAGCACAAATAAGGAAAGAGACGTTTGATTTACTCCAACGGATATATTCTTTGAATATTTCTTCTTCAGTTTTCAGCAAGTTCATCAGAGTCTGATTGGGTCAGAGTCTTCTAATAATGATCAGAACTTTGTTGTATCAGAGTCTTTTGCAGCATGTGTGCTTTTAGCGTGTTAAATATCAGAGCATATTTGAAACAGAACTTCAGTACTGGCAGCTTTAGTACTTTCAGAATCTTCTGTAGAAACTATGCTTTGAATAAACTCTTCATACAATATTCTTCTTTGCTTCAGATGCTTCTGACTTGCTTCAGATTCTTCTGGAGCTTCTGATTCAGAATCTTCTGGAGCTTCTTGCCTCAGATCCTTCTGGAGGCTACGCTCATGATCTTCTGTAAGCAGCAATCAGAATCTTCTAATGAGTGCATCTGGCGCTTTAGAGTCTGATTAATTTCTTATATTCAATTCTGATTTGCTTCTGGAGTGTTAATTTCTTTATAATCTGCAGTAAAACTCTCAAGCAAATTTTAGAGTATATAATTCTTAAATACAAAATTTCCTAATAGTTATCATCAAAACAAAGAGATATTATTAAGAACCAATCTGTGTTCTAACACTTACTCCCCTTGAAACCTTGACCACAGTCAAGAAGTTTCTAACCTCCCTCTCGAGGGGAACTACGATTACTCTGATTCCATTCCCTACCCCGGATACGCAGGCACAAGATGCGAATATTGCCGAGTAAACTTAGGACTAACCCTTAGGTCTTTTCGGTCACTCTATTCCTTAGCTCAATATATACTTCAAGAAAATAATAAAATAAAAATAATAAACAATAAACAAATGGTTCCTGTGGAGTACTACAGAAGTTTAGGGTGCTAATACCTTCCCTAAGCTTAACCAACCTCTTACCTAGGTCTCTCCCTGCATTGTCTTTACGATGCAAAATTAGGTTTTCCCTCTTTTGACCTTTTCCTTCAGATAAATCAAAGAGCGGTTGTGAACTAAAGTTGCGATTCAAATTAATTAATAATTTGATATCATATTCTAACCGCAACAAGGATATTTTATTTGATCGCCATCTAATGAATCCAAATAATACACTATTTCTTTCATAGGATTAATCGCAACCAACAACCAGTGTCCACTATAAAATAAGATAACAGTTTAGACGGAAATGTTATATAGAATGGCAAAAATCAAATAATTATAATAAATGAATTTAGAATGAAGTCATACCCATGGCCAGTATTATATGGCAACAAGAACAACTTCTCTGTAGTCGCGGCCATAAATCTTTAGACTATGTAATCTTTGACTACATCTGGTGTGTGATCTATTGCCTGTGAGTTGATACAGCTATCAGATAAGAATGTGAATATTGAAGTCAAATCATGCGGGACCAACAACTTGTCATACAAGAGCCTAAAAGAAAAACATAATCAACATTAGAATATTCAGTTAAATGAGCAAATTTTAAAATGTTCAATTATTTAATTAAAATGGATCGGAGTACCTGATGTAGAAATGCATAACATCGATGCCCAATTCAGAATGTTGGAAAACTGGTCCAAATCCTCCTTAGAAATTGTTTCGGTATATTCAAAACTGAAAATACCTTCCTCCATAGGTATTTGACGGATGCCACCCTCAGTCACATCTGTTGTTCCTACATATGTTTCAAGGCACAACCTAAATCGAGGAACATATGTTTTTTTTGGCTCGACCTTTTTTTGTTGGGCACCTTGGAAGATTCAGGCATCTTACCCTTGCTGACTTGTTGCAACTGTTGATCATGAACCTAAAAGTCATATAAGTTCAATAATTAATGTATAATAAGATAATCATGTAACTGCAGTAGTACCTGTTTCTTTGATGCAGCTGAATCGGTTTCCCGCATAATGATTCCCTTATCTTTTGATTTGGATTTTGTAGGAGTCTAAGATCATCATGTAAATAAGAAAATGTAAATGTAAGAATAACTTTCATCTATGGGTCGTAAAACATTTGAATATTACAAGGTTCATAATGGTGTTCAACATACCTCATCATCTATGAAAATGAGATTTTTCGGCCATGCAACATACGCTCCTATTACGCCTCCCACCACTGTTGCGTCTGAAACAACATCTGGTATAGGCAACAACGCACCCCCTCTAACGCAATATCAACAGATACTTTCAAAAATCCAGCAGGGAGCGGTTTATGGTGAAATAAGTCTCCCACAGTGTTATGCACCTTTCCCTTGCCAACCATGCGATAAGTCGGTGATGATAAATATAGCCGACAAGGTGAAATGCCCTAAAAAAATAATGATGCCGATTAATGTGTCAATTAAGAAAATTGTGCTAAATTAATTTCAATGTAATATATACAATTACCTCTGGAAGCTTCTGCGGATAATTGATACTATCTTTGTCACTAGTATCTTTACCCTCTGGACCGCGTCTTTCCTACATGTATCTTTCTTTGTCCTTCTGTAACTCACGAATTTGAGCTTACAATTCCTCCAACGTATCCATCACTTCTTTATTTCTAGGAATTTTTTTCTTTGACTGCTTATACAGTTTTGATGGAATGACACCAAATCCCTTACCCCTCACACGCCCAGAATACTCAGGGATATTTAACACTCGACTCAGTATGCTCCTACAATCATCGTCCTCAGCTGGAGTTATACTCTGGGATAGAGTCTCCTGAAATATAGATAAAACCATATATAAATATATTATACACTTTTGATCAGTTACTGACAAAACTAATGTTGTACTTACACATTGTTCAAATACTTGTTGAACTTCTTCCTGAACGACTCCATCTCTTCCCACACGGGCAGCCTTCCACACAACATGGTCCAGAAGAGATGTCGCATCACTTTTCTCCTCTTCTAACTACGCATTAAGACGGATAATAAAGCATTCATATCCTATTATATATACTTACTATTTTTGGTAACTATATCATATTAAAGCATTTATATATACTTACTATTTTTTGTTCTCAGCGTGCATATCCTGAATGCCCTTTATTGTATGGATACGTGGGTTTTGATGCCCGTTGCTGACTTATGCCACTCACAACCTGAAAAAATAAGTTTAAGTCATATCATAACTCTTGTGAAAGAAGTATATATACTATGCATTGTTCATGATAAGTTGTACTTACTAAAAATTCTATAGTTCTTCGCTTTTCAACAAATGTCTCACATTCTTCTTCTGAAATCAGATTAGCATACTTCTTTGGATGCTCTGAGTCGACAAAGTTTCCATCAGAATCTTTAAGAAACTTGTACGTTAAAAACACTCTAAATCCCCTCAGTCATTTTCCAGCCAATTGAAGACAATATTTTCTCCTGCAATCATCAATATTAAAAGATCTCTGCAAACAAATACACATACATATAACATGTTAGTATAATTAATTTAAAGATGTAACCGTCAACATAATTAAAAATAATCAAATATCATACCTGTATCTCGCTCCAAATTTTTTCTTTAGCCGGTTGTAGCGAGGGAATTCTCCAATTATCGCAAGTAATCGGAATTTGTGAACGTACAAGTGCTCCAATATATCTTTTTAGCATCACACTGTTAGGCTCAACTAATTGATCTCTTTCATTCCAATGCACATCATACTTAACACCCTTATCTCTCGCACGGATGATTTTTTCACAATCATTATTCCTCTTTTGATATCGCCTTCCATGTCTTTTGTTGTTTTGTTTCCATCATGTGATGTTTCCTCATTGGTGGCCATAATACCTGTAATTCAGAAAAACTAAAGTATCAAATGAATGACATGCAAATATGTAAATAAGAAATATATACATAAGAAATGTATAAATAAGAAAAACACATACATAATTTTATTGAATGACATAATATGTAATTGTATTGCATGATATATATATATGAGACAATATGTAATTTTACAAGTACCTTTGTCACTAAGATCTCTTTCTTTTCTTAGTTGGAACGTGGTTTACTTGTCTCTTAACAACATGGACGGATGGATTGATCCAAATTCCCTCGTTATGATCATTTCTAATATATGATTCGTCTGCTCTAATATTCTCATCTGGATCATCTATAATATAAGATTTCTTCTCAACATCAACATCCCCCTTGTCTCCAATGTTATCATCGATTACTTTGTTGGAAAAAAGAACCATAGACCATTTCGTACTTGTCGGATCAGTGACATAGAACACTTGTTTAGCTTGTATGGCTAGAATAAAAGGCTCATCTTTGTACCCCACCTTATTAAGATCCACTTTCAAAAATCCTGACTTATCCATTCGTATGCCACTATTATTTTCAACCCACTTGCATCCAAAGATAGGAATCTGAAACTTTTCATAATCAAACACCCAAATGCGCTCGATAACCCCAAAATACGACAGATTCGCATATTTGGGGTTTAAGTCCTTCACACTTGAAATGTGCATTGCTTCGGCAAGCACGGTGACACCACTATTTTGTATTGTACTCTTATCATCTTGTTCTTTGGTATAAAATGTGTATCCATTAATTGCATATCCGCTATAAGAAAACACATGAAAACTTGGACCATATTCTAAACATCTCAACCTTTCTGTTATTGAAGCGGGATCAAAATAAAACTTTGAAAAAATATGATCCTTGAACCATGTTATAAAACTTTGATTGTGCTCACGTACTATCAAATTTTCATTTCGATTCAGATTTAAACCTCGGAGAACGTCCTTGTGCATTTTAACATACGACTCAACCTCAATGTCATTGTGCAGAACATACAAATGCACTTGCTCCCGTTCATCCATTGAAACTGTCACAACTTTATTTCCAATTAACTGTTTACCTATTATTTTTTCAACAACATTAGATTTTGGGAGGCCAATGGATTGAACGTTGGACAAATATTCAGTACAAAACTCAATAGTTTCTTCAACAATGTATCGTTCAACAATACATTCCTCTGGTCGACTTTGGTTTTTCACATACCCTTTCAATATTTTCATATAACGTTCAACAGGGTACATCCATCTCATATAAGCTGGTCCACACAATTGTGTCTCTTTCACAAGATGGACAACTAGATGTACCGTTATGTCAAAAAATGATGGAGGAAAATACATTTCAAGCTCACACAAAGTAATAACTATTTCTTTTTGCAAAGTAAATGCTTTTCTCCACCCACGGTAGTGATGATTAGAATTTAAGAATCTACGATGGCTCTGGCGAGGGAGGTAGCGAGTTGTTCGCTAGGTGAGCTCATAGCAAGCTGCCAGCGAACACTCCCAGACTTGGACATAATCAAGTTGATCAGCTTCACTTGGGGCGAGGAAGGCATCGAAGGACTCGCTAGGTGAGCACCTAGCGAGCAAGCCAGCGAACGCTTCCAGTAGCAACATCCCAGACCTCGCTAGCATGTTCGCTAGGCAAGCAGGTAGCAAACGCTCGCTATGACCTCGCTAGGCGAGCATGGTAGCGAGCGTGGCAGATCAACACTTATCTATAAGTACCAAGGGCTACTTTTTGGAAAGAGAATTATTTTTCTTGTACTTTCTCTTTCTTACTAGCTTTTGCTCTAGAGGTGATTTTTATGACCTAGAAACCCAATCTTTCATTATTCTTCATCTCTTAACAAGATCTTCCAAAAAGAAGGTGGATTCTCATCCAAACTCGATTCTTCGACTCGGATGTTGATCAACCGTCTCCCGAAACTTCTTATGCAAGCTACCATGAAAATGAGTAGCTAAGTCCTTCATTTTGTCAAGGTTAGATGTAGATGATTATAAGCTTTGTATGTAAATGGGATGATCTTCATTTGTAATCTTTGATGATGAATATATGATGAAAATTTTGTTTTATTGTTAACTCTTTGTGTTGGTTTATGATTGAAAGATATTTTACAACTCTTTACCTAGGTTTTCATCCATCTATGTTCTTGAGCTATAGATAGTCTTGAATGTGGTTGTTCACTAAAATATCAAACCCTAAAAGTTGTCATTTTGATAGATTGTGTGAGAAATCAACAATGGATCAAAATGGGAAAAACCACAATGTGAGTTAGAAATAATCACATTGAGAGGATATTGTGAATGCATTTTTCATCTAATGGAGTTTATGAGTTTTGTTGATCGAACATATACATGCAAAGTGATCGTCGAACCCTAAATTTAATAATATATCTCAAATCGTAAAACAAAAACTTTTACCGCAATTTATTACTTCTTTTGATACAAGCTACCGTAACGAAAAACCAAAACCCCCTTGTTAATTTAAGTTAAGAACTTAACAACTGTCGAACGGAGGCAATATCACAGAAATCTGTGGAGACGATAACAAACCCCGATACTTTACCACTGTTCTAACAAAATGGCGCCGTTGCCGGGGAATTTTAATGCTATACCCCGATAGATTTCCGTATGCTGGAAAATCATTAATTGTGCCAAACAACATCGCCCTCAAATTGAAACTTTCTTTCCTATATCCATCATAAACCTCCACACCATTCTCCCACAAACCTCCACACCATTCCCTAGTTGTTTAGGGCCAGAAATTAACATGGATAACATCATGTACTTAAGCTTCATACATAGCCATGGAGGTAGGTTATAAATCATAATAATTACAGGCCAGGTGGAATGTGAGATACTTTGCAGACCATGCGGATTCATTCCATCAGTCGATAATGCCAAGCGAAGGTTTCTAGCTTCTTCTCCAAAATCAGGATACTCATTATCAGTTTTCATCCACTGTGGTGAATCTGCCGGATGTCGATACTTCCCATCTATAATTCTATGATCTGCATGCCAAGTCAGGTGTTCTGCATCTGTTTCACTACGAAACATGTGTCTAAATCTCAGAATTATAGGAAAATACCATAAGACTTTTGCTAGTGACAACTTTTTCTTATACCGAGATACACCGCATTTAGGACACTCGTTTAATGATGCATATTCATTTCGAAACAAAATGCAATCATTTGGACAAGCATGTATCTTATCATAGCTCATGCCAATAGAGCATAACATTTTTTTAGCTTCATAGGTTCGATTGGGAAGAACATTATCCTCCGGAAGCATCTTTTGAAGTAGGTCTAACAACTCTGTGAAACTTTTATCCGACCATCCATTACCCGCCTTTAAGTTGTACAACTTTAATACTGCAGAAAATCTTGTGAAAGTAGTTCAACCTTCATACAACAGTTTCTCTGCATCGCTTACCAACCTCTCAAACATCTTGGGACAATCTTGAAGATCTTCTTCAAGTGCTTCTGCAATCTCTTTGACTCGATCACAATCATATGTATCTCTGCCATTTTCCTTTGAAGCATAGGTTGTATTATCCCCGGGTTCGACATTCTCGTTACTTATCTCACCATGTAATGTCCAACATGTATAACTTCAATCAATTCCATGTCTCATTAAATGAGATTCCAACTGAACGATGTCAATTCGACGCTTATAACATCAACCTAAGCAAGGACATGTGATCCTACTGGGGTCTTTGGCGGGTTCAACAACAAACTTAACGAATTGCGATATCCCATTCTCGTACTCTTTAGATAATCGATTAGAAGACATCCATTTTTTATCCATACTAATTGAGTAGTCTAAACTAAATTAAGAAAGTTAAACAAAAACAGAGAATACCTGTAAAGAAATCAATAACTTCTAAGAAAGCTACACAGTAGGATGCTTGAAAACGATCACAACCTTGCTCTTCACAGGTAACCCCTATAACAGACAAAATTAATAACATCATCAACATTAAATAATTCTTGGAACATCAATTGTTGATAAAACTTGCAATAATGTAGCAACTTCTTATATAGTTGATAATTTCTTTTAATAAAGCCTTATAATATTAAAAGAAAAAGGTGGAAAAACTAAGAAACTATAAAATGAGGAACAAAATAAAATACCATAAAACAGATTACTCATATTTCATATGAACTACTTGACATAAATATTAGTATAATTTAAGAATTTTTAATTATATGGGTCAAACGGACTACTCATATTTTAAACATTAACAAGTGATGGATTAATCAAAAACTTGATGAGAGAAGATTGATTCTATTATTCTAAACATGATACATACCTCAAAAATACCATGGAGTTGGTGGGTGGAATAGTTGTACAGAAAAAGGGGTAACCCTGGAGTTATTGTTCTAACTGAATCTCTGTATCTTGGAGGCAAACCTACAATATTTTCCAACAAAATTAATAATTTAGAGACCAAATTACATAGTTCAAGTAGCAAACCAGACATTTGCAACAAACAATATCTATTTGCAAACGTGTTACGATCATTATGAACTGAGTTATACTCAAAGTTAACATAAGTAAACTCATTGTTACATTTCAACAAACACCCTATTTACAAAACTCAAGCCAATATCAAAAGAGTAATTCTCATCAACGGTATTGTCGCTACCGCGAAAATAAGGTGCCGGCAAAACAGAAGAGTCGCCACCTTTCGTTATTTATCCCTCAGAACGGGAAAGGAAACGATCGGAAAAACCTGACGAAAAGGTATAAGACAAGGTCATCGCAACTGTTGTCTGGGTTCGGGAGTCGGTTATACAAGGGGAAGGTATTAGCACCCCTCACGTCCATCGTACTCGATGGGATCCACACTTGTTGTGTTTATCTGACGGTTTGGTTTTATCTATCTACCTATCAAGGCTGGCTTAAAAGAAAAGAAAATGACTCGGCAAAGCGCCGCACTTTATGCCTACGTATTCTCATCAGAGAATGAGAAATCAGAGTCAACATAGTTCGGCTAACTACGGGAAATGGGAAAGGTGGCTCGCCAATACGTCAGTATTGTGCCTACGTACTCTCAACAGGTATGAGAGATCAGAGCTTACGTAGTTCAGGATAATACGAATTACGGGGATTCAGATTCATCTGTTTTATCGAGTAGGGTTAACAAACAGTTCCAGTAGTTTGGTGTATGCAGCTCGACCCTTGGAGACTTAAGCTTTACCGTTTGCGGTAGAACTGAGAGTTAACAACACTCTTTTCTTCAGAAAAGCTTCCTTTGACTTACGGGCCCATGGGGCAAAAAGGTTTGAAGTTTGTTTTCTGTCTTTTACGGAAGAATTGTTTTTTACGGTGGTTTGCAACCAATATCGCACCAGAGACTATGACCTGAGAGTGAATGCGTCGCATGTCACCCAAAGGGTGCCATACTAAACATCCAAACTGTTGAAAAGAAACTCTCCAACAATCCTTTCTCAGATAGCTTAAGGCTCGTAATGTACGACGTCAGTTAACCTTTATTACTGTAGTTTAATTTGTTTTGAGATGGGAAGAGAACAGGCTCAACTAAGGGGAGACTATCAAGTCCTAATGTTGTCATGCCAAGGATTCATCCTATGGTTGAAGTTTGAAGCAGGTAACTCCTAGAAGTTATCATGCATAGGTTTCAACCTAAAGTTCTGTCACCACTTCCTTATCAAAGGAAGTGAGAGTCCTAGGGGATCATGTCAATGATTAACAAAAACAGATAAAGCATCATCTTAAACAGTAAGCAGTAAACAACTGTAAAATGCATGCAATGCAAGTGAGGGAGGAAATGTGTGTGGGACATCAGCCTCCACAAGCAAAGCCATACAGTAAAAATACAAGCAGATGGAGCAACTCAACCTCTAGTGCAATCATGCTCCTAGCTTAAATCAATCTAAATATGAACTTATTCTAATGCATCAAGCAAATCACACAAGTCACATCAATACAGTTGCACATGAAGCAAACAGACAGAAAAGAAAGCAGATCAACAACTCCTATAACTCTACAACAAAGCAATCTTCTGACAGCAATTCAGTCCTCAGTCTTCAACAGCTTTTCAAGACTATCCTCTTCAATAGCAAGTATCAACTTGCCTCCTCAACCTTTCCATACATCAGGCATAAGTATCAACTTATTCTCTCTTCCTCAAGCCTCAGCTCCTCAGTCAACTCCACCTTCAGGCTTCACTCTTCCTGTCAAGTATCAACTTGTTTCTTCAGGCTCTCAATGCATCAACATAAGTATCAACTTATCCTTTCTTCTTCAAGCCTCAGCTCCTCACTCAATTTCAATTTGATCTTCTTCACAAGTTCAACTTGTTCTTCTTGACCTTCAAGCTTCAGCTCTCCCCTCCTTACAAGTATCAACTTGCTCTTCCTGATCTTCAAGCTTCAGCTCCTAAAGGTAATTCTCAAACACCAAGAAGTATCAACTTATATCCTTTCTAATATTCTAACAAGTAACTCCATCCTCTAGCAAGGGAGAAAGAGTCATCTATCAAGAGCAAAGTTTGGGATGATTGGTAGCAGAGTGAAGACCAAAGGTCACCACTAAGCATCCTATCATCAGAGAAAGGGACTCTCAAAGGTTCTACCAATTTGCAAAGAGCCACACATCCTACCAAAGGAGGGATGAGGCATTTACAAGGGACCTTACATCATAGGGAAGAATGGAAGTGATCAACATCTTCCATGTTTATGAAGGAAGAGAATCTATCTAGAAGCTCTGCCTACCAAACCCTAATCTTAACACCTAATCAACACTACACCAAAAGAAGGGAAGATCTTCACATCCAAGCTTCTTCATTCCATCCATGGTAGCCCAAGCTTGTCTTCAACATCATCCAAGAGCAAGAGAGACAAAACCCTAATCTAAGGGAACTAAAGAGGTCATTCTAGTTGAATTAGTGCATTAGGATAACCTAAAACTAGCATCTAAACTAAAATCAAACAAAAATAGTAAACTACCTTGAAAAGTACTACAAAAATTCCTAAGGGATCCTAATTCAATCATGAATCTACCATACAAAAACCAGAGGTTGAATCATCCACCAAGTTCTAAAAATAAAATCTAAACCACAAGGTATCAACCATAAACCCTAAAAATGGAGCTCTTAAGGTTTCAACTTAAAACTATATCCTAACTTCACCACAAAAATGTGAGAAAACTCTAGGGGGATCATGCATATCTATGCTAACTACTCACAAAAAATTGAGGCCAAAATCATCATCACATGATCAAACCAAATTCAACAAAATCAAGCATCAAACATAATTATTCTAATGTCAATTAAAATGTAAAAATGCCCATAAAATCAGAAAATGCATGTAACATTTATATTTTTTATCTAAAAAATACTAGATTCAATCATGAATCCATAGCAAAAAGAATGGAATTAATTGAATTATTTTTCCATTTTTTATGAATTTTCCAATATCCATGAATAAAATGAAAAATAAAGTGAAAATCAAAATAAAATAACAAACGCGTGGTGCAGATAGCATAACAAATCAGTTCAATTCAGGGTTGGGCCCAAAAAGGGGGTACGGTTATCAGCTATCACTTAAGCCCATTGCCACCAACTTAATGAAACGCGGCGTATGATAATAGTTCAGAATCCTTCACAAAATGAGGACCACTCGTGGCCGTTGGATCATGCCTTCAGTCAAAGTCCAACCAAGATCTGATGGCTATCAAGTCATCTTCTCCATTTGAATTCCTGAAACACGCGCGCAACCATGGCCGTCGTTGGTGGTTCTCCGATCATCACCCCCAACCCTAACTCTCTCTAGGATCCTCCATTACAAATGGTCTCTACACGAAACTTGCCCCAAATCTCACAAGGAGTCTTCCCATACCACTTAATCATCCTAAAAGTTCAAGATTCGCAAGAACAAAATCTCAACCGAAAATGGTAAAAACCCTAATTGGTCACTAACTCTCAAATTGATGATCCAAAAACCTTCCTACACCATTCTATTATGCATCTAACACAATAATTCCTCTTAATTCTACCTAATTGAAGCCATAGAACAAGAACTGCATACCTGGTAAAATTGAGCAAACAGAGGGGTTGATTCTTCAACTCAACCTTCAAGAGCTTGCAGAATCCTTCACTAGCCTCTAACCAAGCTTCTGTATGCAATGAAAAGAATTGAAACGCCCTGAATTCTTGAAACAGATTCTGAGTTGCAGGTGAAAAACTTCAATGGCTCTCACACGATTCTCCATCAATCTTGCTCAATTCTCCATCTGGAATCATCCACCAATGCTAGAGCAAGCTTCTGAGATCACAATCTTGGATTGAAATGGCTTCAAACCTTGTAACCGATTTTGATTTGCAATGGGAAGTTTCAAAGTGCAAGCTCACTCTTCTCTCTCAATTATCACCAACCCTCACTCTGAACCACTTCTACATCATATATAGAACATGTATGGATGATCTAGAAAGTTCTAGATCCCTCTAATGAGAAATTCAATATCTCATGGCATGGAAAGTTCAATCTCATGGTGTGTTCATAACAGCTCATGTTGGCAGCTTGTATTCACCCTCATTCTCTTCCAATTTCTCTCCTAATGGTATTTTGGATGTGTTTGGATTGAAAGGAACCTTGGTTATGCCTTGAATTTTGGTTTGGCAATTGTTACTTATGATGTAAGTAACTACTTTTCAAAGCAAGTTCTCAAATTAACCCTCAAGTCAAAATTGTGGCAATACCAATGTTCTTAAAATATGTTTTAGAATCAAAATGACATATTACATGCCTTGGTTTGGACATGTAGATCAAAAATCCCAATTTCCATCTTTGTTTCATTTGAAATTCACCCTTATTTTAGGTCATTTTTGTGACTTTGAGCTACAAGCAATTCCAACCTCTCATGACCTCTTGGCTAGCCTTAAAACATCATTTTGAACAAGTTTGATGTTGAACATTTTCCCATTTGAAGCTTGTAAATAGGAGTTATGGCCTTATGATTGAAATGACCTATAATCTCCAAATGACCAAAATACCCTTGACTTGTCAAAGCCATAACTTGAGTTCTACAAATCCTATCAAGGACTTCTAGTACTTTCTAGAAAGCTAAGAGGATAAGGAACAACATTCATGTTGATCAAAAGTTCATAGGAATCATCCTTCTAGGGCAAAAGTTCCAGGCAAGTTAGACAACTTTCAAGCTCCAAATTCACATACCTCAGATGACCTGTAACTTGTCAAAGTCATAACTTGAGTTCTACAAATCCTATCAAGGACTTCTAGCACTCAAATTAAATATAAGACCATGCTCTACAACATTCATGTTGGGGGTAAGATGAGATGACAATCACATCTTGAGCCAAATTGCCTTGAAGATAGGGGTCAAACTAGGGGATTTTACACTGTCAAGTCTTAGAAACCCTAGCTTGAAACTTCTCAAACTCTTCAATTATGATGAGTTGACCTTGGAATCATCCTTATAACATCTCAATGTATCAATCCATGATCACATGGCTCTTGGATTAGGTCTCAACCTTTTCCAAATCATCAGTTGACTTAGGGTTGACCCAGTCAAACCCTAACTTTACCACTCATGGCTGAGCCTTCTTAATCTTGCACAATGACCTGTCTAGGACTCAAAGTGATCTTCAACACTCCTCATGAGCTCTCTCAAGACCTCAAGTCCATTTTCATGGCCTCAGAATCATCTGATAGCTTCCCACAACTCTCAAGTTAGGAGACACACCCTCTTGGTTTCAACCACTCTCTCTGAGGATCTTTTAACTTCTCTGACAAGAATATCAACCCTTGAACATCTGAATAACCTTCTTAGCTAGCTTCAAGGTCTTGTGTAGCTCTTGATAGGTAATCATGCCTCTTGATCTCCTGCATACATGTCAATGAAATGCAAATGATAATGCTAATGTGAATGAAATGAAACATAAGCTAGGTAAAAAAATGTTGGGCAAATTTTAGGGTGCAACATCTGCCCCTATTCAAACGGCTTGGACCTGACTGGGTGAAAAGCGAACGGCTCTCAAACAATCAAGGTAAAAGATGGTTGAATACCAACAAACCCGGAAATTTGCCAACTGCGCAAGTACACGGTACTCTGATGGGGACAAATCTTCGGAAACTGAAACAATAGCTGCACGACAACTAGTTGGAGAATTGGTCACACGGTAACCGGTGATACACGGTCGATCATGCCGTCGAGCATCAGAATTCCTCAGGACTCATCAGATCAACAATCAAGTCATTCATGCCATTGGGCATTCACAGAAACTTTCGGGCATCAGCCGGACTACGTCAGTAAGTCGGGAATAGAATTCTCGGTCAATCATGAACCAATTGAGGATGTCCAACTTCTGCCGTCAGACACTCCGCATCAGCTGAGAGAACTGCTTCGTTAATACAGTTGGACTTCAGTCATCAAGTCGTCAAGGGAAGTTTCAACTTCACTGTTCAGAAACCTGCTAGGGATGACACATCTCCGCTGGGGATTCTGGAGAACTATCAAGTAACTCTGCTTTGGGGCTCCAGAAATCATTCTGGGTGAATCAACTCTGCTGAGGACTTCAAGAATCATCTTGGACAAATAACTCCACCGGAGGCTTCAAGAATCATCCCAAACCAATAACTCTGCTGGGGGTTTCAGGAATCGTCCTGAGCAGACACTCTTTCGGGGACTTTAAGCATCAACTTAAGCAACCAACTCTGGCGACTTCACTTGGGATCTTAAGAATCCTCTTAAGCAAACCACTTCGCTGAGGAGTTCAAGAATCATCTTGGGTAAACGACTTTGCTTGGGAGTTCAAGAATCATCTTGGGCCAAACACTCTTCTGAGATTTCGGGAATCATCCACCCCGTCGGGGAACACCTGGGTATACGAACCACAACTGCTGAGGAAAAACGATGCCAATCGCAGAAATAAACTGCACAGCCTTCGCGGCAAAACTTTCCTGGAGATAACGACTCCGGTGGGGAAATACAGCATCAGCCATTCAACACTCTACTGAGGAAAACCAATCATGGTCTGCACGGCTCCCAAGGACTCGGCTCTCTTGGGGATCTGCAAACTCGGCTGGGGAAGAAGGAATCATCCTACTTGCCGGGGAGAGTACGACTTTGTGGGGAATTTCAATTCCGCTGGAGACTTCAGTCTGGAACTTCCGAGTACTGCATACTTCAGTATATGACTCAGCTGGGGAAGCGACGATCCTTCAGGGTATATCTGATTGGGGAGAGAATCTTCTCTGCCTGGGGAGACACATATCAATGCTTACGATCCCATGTTCAAACTCCACGGGGAGATGCTACTGAACTTTGCTGGAGGAGGAGGAATCATCCTGCTTGGGGGCGCACACGGCGTACTGCCTGGAGTATGCTATACCTGTAACAACACAAACAAACAGACAAGATACCCTTCTCAAAGGGACCTATCAAGGTTATCATCTTGTGACAATGTTCAAGTAACTCATTGTTTCAATAATCAGTGGCCTAGGCCAGTAAGTTTATGTATGCGCATTTTATCAAAAACATCGGCGCTCTTTTTCGCAAACAAAACAGATAAATGCTAAACAGGCAAACAGAATTGCTGAATAGTATACATTTTATTGATAACGAACCCCTGAATGGGTGAAAATGTTTTACAACAGATGCAAGCTCCTGGAATGAGGAAGCCGCGCAAAAATAAAACATAAATATACATCAGTATTTACAAATGTCGGCAATGAGGCGTAGACGAACACCATGAGTTGATCCCTCTATGACCCACTCGACTTCGATACTTCTCCGACGCTTCAGCTTCAGAAGAGATTGATTCAGATAAACGGCCCTCAGGTCCTCCGAACCACTAAACAATGAAAGTCCACACGCGGAACGCAGTCATTTGCTTTTTCAAATCCCTAACTTTTGCCTGAATCGCCCTTCCGGGTTTTCGATTCACCGGGATACCCTTTTTTGCCAAAGTCGCCCCTCCGGGTTTTCGACTTTGCGGGTGTACATTTTTCTTTATATCCCTAATTTTTGCCCGAACCTTTTTCCTTTTTTATGGTTCGCCGGAATGCCCCATTTTTGCTTGGATAGTCTTTTTCTTTCCAGCGGGTCATTTTTAAGCAAAGTATTTTTTAACTGCGTCCGCGTTCACCGGGGATGCAAAATCTTCGCCGTCCATCGTGGATAACAACAATGCTCCTCCTGAAAAGACCTTGCTGACAATGTACGGACCTTCATAATTGGGAGTCCACTTGCCCCGGTGATCGGAGTGTGGAGGAAGAATCTTCTTCAGGACGAGATCACCCGTCTGAAAGCTTCTAGGACGCACCCTCTTATCATAAGCTTTCTTCATTCGGCTTTGGTACAGACGACTATATGCAATCAATGCCAACCTCTTCTCGTCCATCAGGCTGAGCTGGTTTAATCGGTTCTTAATCCATTCTGCCTCTTCGAGTTTCACATCAACCAAAACTCGCAAAGAAGGAATCTCAACTTCCAACGGTAGGACAGCTTCCATACCGTACACCAGTGAGAAATGAGTTGCCCCGGTTGACGTACGTACTGTCGTACGATAACCGTGCAATGCAAATGGCAACATCTCGTGCCAGTCCTTGTAGGTCACAACCATCTTCTGTACAATCTTCTTGAAGTTCTTATTGGCCGCTTCAACGGCGCCATTCATCTTCGGACGGTAAGGAGATGAGTTGTGGTGTTCAATCTTGAAACTCTGGCACAACTCCTTCATCATCTTGTTATTCAGATTCGAACCATTATCAGTAATGATCTGCTCGGGAATTCCGTAACGACAGATGATGTCCCTCTTTATGAATTTAGCCACCACCTGCTTGGTCACATTAGCGTATGAGGCTGCCTCCACCCACTTGGTGAAGTAGTCAATGGCTACTAGAATGAAGCGACGACCGTTAGATGCAGTGGGCTCGATCTTGCCTATCATGTCGATGCCCCACATGGAGAACGGCCACGGGGAGGACATGACATTCAACGGGCACGGCGGCACATGGACCTTGTCAGCATAAATCTGGCATTTATGACATCTCTTCGCGAATTTAAAGCAATCCGACTCCATTGTCAGCCAGTAGTATCCTGCTCTCAGGATCTTTCTCGTCATAGCATGCCCACCGGCGTGCGTACCAAATGTGCCTTCATGGACATCTTCCATGAGCATGCTCGCTTCTTTCTCATCTACACATCTGAGTAGCATGAGATCGTGTTTTCTTTTATACAAAACTCCATCAGGATTGAGATAAAAATTTCCAGACATCCTCCTCAGAGTCTTCTTATCCTGGGTTGACGCTCCCGCAGGATACTCCTTAGTCATAAGGAAGGTCTGGATGTCGTGGAACCATGGCTTGCCGTCGGAGGCTTCCTCGGTTGCAAAGATGAATGCAGGTCTATCAAGACGGGAAAGGACAATCCTTGGAGCTTCATTCCAAAAATTGACTTTATACATCGAAGCCAGAGTGGCTAAGGCATCAGCCATCTGGTTTTCAGCTCTGGGCAAATGATGGAGTTCCACTCGATCAAAGAACGGAAGCAGCCTTCTGGCATAGTTCATGTACGGCACCAAATTCGATTGACGAGTCTCCCATTCCCCTTTAATCTGGTTAATCACAAGTGCCGAGTCACCATATACATCTAGGTTCTTGATTCTCAAATCAATTGCCTCTTCTAGACCCATGATGCATGCTTCGTACTCCGCTTCATTATTGGTGACCGGAAACGTCAGTCTAGCGGTGAACGGGGTGTGGGATCCGTGAGGAGTCGTGATGATCGCCCCAATGCCACTTCCATAAGAATTAACCGCCCTATCAAATATCAATTTCCATTGGGATTTCCTATCCGGCCCCTCGTCGGGCAATGGTTCATCACAATCCTTTGCTTTGAGAAACATGATATCCTCATCAGGGAATTCAAATTTCATCGGCTGATAATCCTCGACTGGCTGTTCGGCAAGGTATTCAGACAATACGCTTCCCTTGATGGCCTTCTGGGAAACGTACTGAATGTCATATTCCGTCAACACCACTTTCCATCTGGAAATCCTGCCCGAAAGCGCTTGCTTCTCGAAGACGTACTTGATCGGATCCATCTTCGAAATTAGCATGGTGGTGTGATTGAGCATGTACTGTCGTAAACGTTTGGCAGCCCAGGCTAGTGCACAACACGTTTTCTCCAGCATCGAGTAACGAGATTCACAGTCTGTGAACTTTTTACTCAAATAGTAAATGGCATGCTTCTTTCTGCCCGTCTCGTCGTGCTGACCGAGAACACACCCCATACTATTCTTAAGAACTGTCAAGTACATGATTAGGGGTCGTCCGGCCACTGGGGGTATCAAGACCGGAGGTTCCTGCAGATACTGTTTTATCTTATCGAATGCCTTCTGGCAATCTTCGTTCCAGATAATCGCCTGATCTTTCTTTAACAGTTTGAACATCGGTTCACACAACCTTGCAATGTAGTTTATTCTGCCCAGGAAACCACAAACTTCTTTTTCGATTTTTGGCGCTGGCATTTCTTGTATCGATTTTATCTTCGCAGGATCAACCTCAATGCCTCTTTCTCTCACGATAAACCCTAGTAGTTTTCCAGACCGTACTCCGAAAGTACACTTGTTAGGATTCAGCCTCAACCTGAACTTCCTAAGCCTCTCAAAAAGCTTCAGCAAATTGACCAGATGTCCTTCCTCCGTTTGGGACTTCGCAATCATGTCATCAACATAGACTTCAATCTCATGATGAATCATATCATGAAACAAAGTAACCATTGCTCGTTGGTAAGTGGCCCCTGCGTTCTTCAGACCGAAAGGCATTACCTTGTAGCAAAATGTTCCCCAGGGTGTGATAAACGTAGTTTTCTCCATGTCTTCCGGCGCCATCTTGATCTGATTGTTACCGGAGAAGCCATCCATGAACGAAAATACGGAGTACTGAGCTGTATTGTCGACCAACACATCAATATGAGGCAGCGGGAAATCATCTTTGGGGCTCGCCCTATTCAAGTCCCGATAATCGACGCACATTCGTACCTTACCGTCCTTCTTCGGTACAGGCACTATGTTGGCGACCCACGGAGGGTAAGTAGTGACCGCTAAGAAGCCAGCATCGAGCTGCTTTTTCACTTCTTCTTTGATCTTAACGGTCATATCTGGTCGCGTCCTCCTAAGCTTCTGCTTGACGGGAGGACAATCTTCTCGCAGCGGTAAGTGATGGACCACGATGTCAGTATCAAGTCCGGGCATATCCTCGTATGACCAAGCAAAGATGTCACTATACTCTCTTAGCATCTCGACCAATCTCTGCTTGACATTATTCTGCAATGCAACCCCTATCTTGACGTTCCTGACTAGTTCTTCAGAACCCAGATTCACGATCTCAATCTCTTCCTCATGAGGCAGAATAACTTTCTCTTCTTGTTTCAACAAGCGGGCCAACTCTTCGGGAAGGTCTTCATCTTCATCAATCTCTTCTTCGGCTTGATAGATCGGGAAATCGAAGTCGAAGTGAGTCGTAGAAGGTCCAGAGTCGATGTCATCTGCTATGTGGATCCTGCAATAACAAGGGTTAAGCTTAAAACAAGGATATGCAGGTTAGCACAAACCCCATTGCCATTTTGTTGTTTTTCAAAACAAATATAAAACAGGAATAACAGAGATCACAACATTTGAATACGAAGAAAAACGCCTTTTGATTTATTGACAAAATGCATGTACATAATCAAACGAGGCCCTGACCATAAAACTACTATGCCCCGGGTAAGACATAGGGTTGTACAATGATTGGAAAAAAGTAAATCATTACTCTTTGTCTGTCATTTGGATGATATCCCTGACGGACCAGTTGTTGAGGCTCTCGCCTGGCTTGCTTGGCTGGATCCAAGAGTCCAGATCACAGTCACTGTCTTCGCCGTCTTCAGACACTGCGTCGACACTTTCAAATATCACCCGCCGCTGGTAAACTGGATCGGCCCTTTACCGCGCGTCGCACTACTAGCAGGAGAGGAGGTTTCAGCCGCAGGAGAATATCCCAACCCAAACTTGTCTTGCTTGTTAGGTATCTCTAGAATTCGCCCCCATCCTAGGGTAGATCCGGCTTGAACAACGGCTCGGGCTTCCTTGAAGGAGGAGAGAGTCATCTCTGGTTTCTCAGTGATTACAGGAGCTACGTTCTTGACTTTAACAGCTTCGAATGCTTGACATAGGGTTTCGTGGATTTCCCCATCCATCTCAACATACTTGAAGGACGACAAATGGCTCACCATTATATCTTCCTCGCCACAAACGGTCACGATGCTTCCTCCAACAACATATTTGAGTTTCTGGTGCAACGTGGAGGTCACGGCGCCAGCCTAATGGATCCATGGTCGGCATAGGAGACAGTTGTAGGCAGGCATGATGTCCATAATGTAGAAGACCGCGTCGAATGTTTCCGGCCCGACTTGGATTGGTAGGGTCACCTCCCCGAAAACGTGACGTTTGGTTCCATCGAACGCCTTCACAACCAGATCACTGGGTGTGCAATCAATCCGCGAGTATCTAACTTCATCAATGCCTTCTTCGGAAGAACATTGAGCGACGACCCTGTGTCCACCAACACATTAGACATAATCGTTCCCCTACACTCTATCGAGATGTGCAGGGCGCTATTGTGGTTTCTTCCCTTCGGCGTCAGCTCCAGGTCAGTGAACCCTAACCCATTTCCAGCATTCACGTGGGCTACAACCCCTTCCAACTGGTTAACCGATATTTCCTACGGTACATACGTGGTATTCAACACCTTCAGCAGCGCGTTGCGATGTGCCTCAGAACATAGCAACAAATTCAGGATGGAAATTTTCGAGGGTGTTTGATGGAGGTGATCCACGATCTTGTAGTCACTCTTCTTAATCAACCTCATAAACTCTTCGGCGTCTTTAAAAAGTAAGTCTTTCTCTACCCCATGAGGGGTCTCTTCAACGACTTTACTCTTACCTTTATCAGCTACATCCACCTTGTCCGCCACAATCTCAGGTGGAGCAAACATTCTTCCGCTGCGAGTGATTCCGCTAATGCTCACTAGGTTATCCACACGTGACCCTGATGGTTCCAGTTCCAACTTCTGTCCGTTACAATAGACGTCTGCCCCATAATGCCATGGGACAACATTATTGCTTTCGAAAGGTATCGGCCCAGCTTTGGTGATGGTAATCGTGGGCGGTCTAGGTGCAGAAATAGTGATCGTCCGGCGAGGGATGGTGATGGTGGCAACCTCATCATCTTGCTTCAGCATTACCTCTCCCGATCCGCTTTTGGCCCTTCGGCTAAACTGCAGGATTCCTTCGGTCATCAGACTTTGAATCCCCTCTATCAACTGTTCACATCCATCAGGACTTGTCGCACAACCCATACACAGTTCCCCACAGCCCGGGAAGTAACCTCTTTTCATTAGCTTGGCTTTGACGAAGCTAAGCGGTGTCTTCAGATCCTTGACATCAGTCAGCAAATCTAAGCTCTCGTCTTCGATAACGGCATTCACCCCACCTCCCCTATGATTCGGCATAGGGTTCTTCGTGACGTTTGGCACATTATCTGAGAAATTGATGATCTTAGCGTCCAACATGTCTTGCACCTTGTGCTTGAAGGCTTTGCAATTTTCTATTGTGTGGCCTGGTGCCCCTGAGTGAAACTCGCATGTTGCATTCGCATCATAACCTGGCGGAGGTGCCCCTGTCAAGGGAGCCAGGGTCCTCTTCTGGATCAACTGTAACTGAAGCAAAGTCTGTAATAGCTGAGCATAGGACATGGGCGGTGTCTCGAGGTGACGGCTCGACAGAGGTGCCCTGTTCTGATACTTTCTGTACCCTTGTTGGTTCGGCTGCTGCTGCTGCTGTTGTTGTTGTGGCTGTTGGACTGCCGGGATAGTTATTTGGCCACCTGCTGGTGCGGGCCCTTGCCTTTCCTTCGAGCGTTGGACACGACGCTCGTCTCTCCTTCCCTCCTTTTGCCGCCATAAGGTTTCTTTCCTCCTCCAGCTGAGGACAGATCACCTTGAATTTTCCCCAATTTGATCCCATTTTCAACGTGCTCACCCGTGATAATGAGATCTGAGAAGCTTCCAGACATACTGCTGACCAATTTCTCGTAGTAGACCCCCGGGAGGGCGGCTACAAACATTTCCACAAGCTCCCGTTCAACCATCGGCGGCTGAACCCTAGCTGCCAATTCACGCCACCGCTGGGTGTACTCCTTGAACCCTTCGTTGTTCCTTTGCGACAGATTTTGCAGTTGGACTCGGTTCGGGGCCAAGTCGCTGTTATATTGGTAATGGTGCACGAATGCTTCAGCAAGTTCCTTCCACGTGCGCACAGTGGTGGGTTCCAGACTCATGTACCATTCCAGGGAGGGCCCGGACAGACTGTCCTGAAAGAAGTGCATCAGCAACTTCTCGTCCTTAGAATGAGCTGACATTTTCCGGTAGTATGATCTCAAGTGGACGCGGGGGCAAGTGGTGCCCTTATACTTTTCAAAGTCGGGTACCTTGAACTTGGGAGGCACCTTGAAATCAGCAATCACCAACTTGGACATGTCAACACCCATGGTGTTCTGGTTCTCGAAATTCCTCATCTTGTCCTCGAGTGCCTTAAACCTTAGCCGTGCTTCAACAGTCAGCTCCCCTTCAGCACCTCTCTGTGAGAACACATCGTCCTGACGGTCTTCTAACGATGGTTGAGGCTCATACAAATTCCCAACATCCCCATTGTCGTTGCCTAGTCCAACATTGACATTAGCTTCAAAATTCCCATTGCCGACGCTATTCGTATTACCGTTGAGTCCCATGTTAGCTATCACATTGCCGTTGGCACTGCCATTCCCCCCGGTCACGGGGGCACCATTCTGAGGAGTTTCAACAGGTGGAGGGGTTGGCACAGTCCCACCATGGAGTACACCATTGCTGCCAACCCTTGAAATTAGAGGCTGAACCAAGGTTCTGAGCTGATCCTGGCCGTTGACGACCACTTGCATGAGCTCCATGAAGCGGTTCATCCTTTCTCGGAGTTCTTGAACATCAGTTTGTACTTGCTCCATAACTCGGGCTTGATTTGCTCTGGTCGGATAGCGGTGGATAGGTCTCTGATCAATCCTGGAACAACCTGAAGCGACCTGTATACACAAAAGGGTTAGGAAAAACGACAAAGTGCTCGTTATGCAAATGCTTCATGCAAATGCAAACGTGTGTCTGTGCGTTAGGGAGATTTCCCCCGATCCTAGTGCCTGAGTGCCAGTGCTGATAATAAGAAGTCTGAGTCCAGTCATGGAAATAACATCTCATATATAAGGAAAGCCCATCAAGGCGGTACACAACGTCACTGAATACAAGATGAATCAATAGCATGACCTCAGCCAACAAGCCTGGCGATGGTCAGCATACAACAACGACCAAAACAAAAGGATTACAAATAGTCAAGCACGGCTAAGGGCGCGAAACTCTTCTAAAAACCCCTTCGTTTCTGGATGATCAGGCCGAGTGAGCAACCCTTCGACGAGTAACTCTCTCTGCATAATGGTGTATTGAAGACCTTCAACTGAATCTTCCCATGCTCCTTCGCCGAAACAATCTTCTAACTTCTGCTTCTTGGACTCAAACGTCAGTTTGCGCTCCTTCTGGTTAGCAAGAGCCTTGTTTAGCAGGCTTTCAGCGGCATATCTGCGAGCGGTTTCTTCATCAAACCTCTTCTCACTAGCCTTCACTTGGGCTTTCAACTTGGAGATCTGTTGCTTCAGCTTATCCTCCCGTTCCTTGCCGTTGGCTAGGGTGGCCTTCCAATGCTGATTGGACTTGGATATTTTACGGTACGCTTCATCCAAGTGCTGCTTCTTGGTGGTCAGTACGTCATTGACAGCTTTGAAGTCTCGGCCCAAACGTTCACGCTCGGCTATCTGCTTAGTCAAATCTGTCCCTAACTGGTTCACCAGCTCTGTTTGCTTCTTGAAGGAATGAACGACTTCGCTTCTCTCGCTTCTGAGTTGAGCCAATTCTTTCTCCAATTCTTCA
The DNA here is from genome assembly GCA_963859935.3 of Lathyrus sativus. Classification (NCBI taxonomy): domain Eukaryota; kingdom Viridiplantae; phylum Streptophyta; class Magnoliopsida; order Fabales; family Fabaceae; genus Lathyrus; species Lathyrus sativus. Next base: position 420,069,283 of record OZ012736.1, on the reverse strand, counting down.
TTTGCCTTCTTCAGCTCATCTCTCTCGGCTAACACCTGATTGTACTGCTGAATAGGCATGGTGGTAGGCTCTTCAATCAGTGGAGAACTTTCTGGCTTGGCAGGTGGAAACGGCATCCCTATAGGATCTGCTCTGGCTCTGACCCAAGTCACATATGGAGCGTAGGCTTGGCTATTGCTTTTTCCCAGCAATGGTTTTCCCCGCTTACAAATACCATTCCATGCGTGCTGCAGCTTAGATAACATATCCCCCTCTAGAAGACCAGTGAGGTATAGAGATTCCTGCACCTCTTCATCCTTCGGCGGAGCTCTCAAAGCATAAGCAAACTGTCGGACCAGCAGAGATGGATTATAGTTTATACAGCCCTTCCTGCCTATCAAAGGCACATTCGGAAACCCGTTGCAGCTGAAGATAATCTCAGTATCCAACCTATCCCTATCAAACCAGGTAATATCCTCCGCTGACAGACTCATCAAACGCTCAGACCACTCAGCTGTGTTTGCAGACGAAGCAAAGGGACCCTTCTTAGGTAGGTGACTATCAAGCCATCTATAAAGCAGGGGCACATAGCACGAGACATTCTTGCCCCTTCTGTTCTCGTTTTTGTAGTGGACGGAATGGTAGACATCTCCGATCAAGGTAGGGACTAGATTCCCTGAAGCAAAGATGTGGAAGGCGTTGAAGTCCACAAAGTCAGGCATATTGGGGAACAGAATGACGCCATATATGCACAGAGCGAGGATGGCATTGAACACGACCCAACATCCGTCTTTGGCGCACTACTGAGCCTTTCCTACTAAGAACTGCAAGGAGAAACCGGGAACCTTGTTCCAACTTGACAAAACCAACTTGGAGGCATCCAAATGAAGTGAGGGAGCTAGACTAGCCAGGTCAGGCTCGGCATCCATATGAACAAAGGGCATCTGACTCTTGATAGGCACACCTAACAAATCAACATACTCCTCTGGTGTGGGTGCGAGAATAAAGTCCTGGAAAGTAAAGCATCTCAAAGTAGGATCGTAGAACTGCAGCAGGGCGTGCAACCCATTCAACTCAAACGCAGAGGGTTTACGAACCAAACTGAGCAGTTTACCGTAAGATTTTCTGAATTCATCTCTCACTGAATCATCTGCTAAAGCAATCAAACCAGTCAGCTGAACAACATCAGGAGTGGGGAGTTTGTAGGCTACTGTTTTCCTCAAAGAACTCATAATAGCACAATGGAAGGCAAGAAAACCTGAATCGGGGGAAACGGTACCTGCAACACAGACACACGTTAATGAAATGCAAATGGGTATGCAAAGCAATTTAAAATGCAATCATGCAGCAGGAGATCAAGACGACTGTGTTGTTGAAGATATGAAGGTTCTGTATCAACAAAACCACAATACTGCTCTGTCAAGAACAACCATGTATTTGATGAGAAGGAAACCCAGGTATCGGACCATAACTCTGCTCTGTCAAGAACAAACACACATCTGATAATAAGGATCTCTGATATAGGACCATAAATCTGCTCTGTCAAGAACAAATACATCTGATAATAAGGACCTCTGATACAGGACCACAAATCTGCTCTGTCAAGAACAAATACATCTGATAATAAGGACCTCTGATACAGGACCACAAATCTGCTCTGTCAAGAACACATATACATATGATGACGAGAACCTCTGATACCAACAAAACTGATTCCCTATCAAGAAAACCAGGTAGTCTGAAGGTCAAGGTTTCCTGCAACAAACCCAACCCTGCTCACAGGCATGGACCTAAACTGACACAAGTTCGGCATCCTATGCGGTCATCAGCGTCACAAACATTCAAGAGGGGTGATACGATACCCAGAAGGTGTGGCATCACCATCTCCTGAAGCGGTCTCACTCAGCTGAATTCCAAATGGTCGGTCCCCAGAGTCGACAATCCTCCAAACCAACAACCCCTCAGGCCCAAAGGGTCGGAAAAGAAGTCAACCAGGAGAACCTTGTCTGAGCGTGGATTTCATGAGACACTAGTGCTTGCAAAGCAAGCATGCGCCCACTAATTTCCACAACTAATGCCAAGTACACTCAAACCTGGGTCTGGCTTCTCACTCATCAGATGCCCCTCCCACAACAGCACAGATAATCATATCATACTGAAAATAAAATACGGGAAATAAAATACGATAAATAAACCCAACAAGTAATCATACAAGCTCTAGGATTGACTCTCGCGGGGGACGTTGGATCCCCAAACTGACTCGCATACGGGACGTTGGATCCCATGAAACTATCAAGTCCCCAGCAGAGTCGCCAGTTGTCGCTACCGCGAAAATAAGGTGCCGGCAAAACAGAAGATTCGCCACCTTTCGTTATTTATCCCTCTGAACGGGAAAGGAAACGATCGAAAAAACCTGACGAAAAGGTATAAGACAAGGTCATCGCAACCGTTGTCTGGGTTCGGGAGTCGGTTACGCAAGGGGAAGGTATTAGCACCCCTCACGTCCATCGTACTCGACGGAATCCACGCTTATTGTGTTTATCTGACGGGTTGGTTTTATCTATCTACCTATCAAGGCTGGCTTAAAAGAAAAGAAAATGACTCGGCAAAGCGTCGCACTTTATGCCTATGTATTCTCATCAGAGAATGAGAAATCAGAGTCAACATAGTTTGGCTAACTACAGGAAATGGGAAAGGTGGCTCGCCAATACGTCAGTATTGTGCCTACGTACTCTCAACAGGTATGAGAGATCAGAGCTTACGTAGTTCGGGATAATACGGATTACGGGGATTCAGATTCATCTGTTTTATCGAGTAAGGTTAACAAACAGTTCCAGCAGTTTGGTGTATGCAGCTCGACCCTTGGAGACTTAAGCTTTACCGTTTGCGGTAGAACTGAGAGTTAACAACACTCTTTTCTTCAAAAAAGCTTCCTTTGACTTACGGGCCCACGGGGTAAAAAGGTTTGAAGTTTGTTTTCTGTCTTTTACGGAAGAATTTTTTTTTACGGTGGTTTGCAACCAATATCGCACTAGAGACTATGACCTGAGAGTGAATGTGTCGCATGTCACCCAAAGGGTGCCATACTAAACATCCAGACTATTGAAAAGAAACTCTCCAACAATCCTTTCTCAGATAGCTTAAGGCTCGTAACGTACGACGTCAGTTAACCTTTATTACTGTAGTTTAATTTGTTTTGAGATGGGAAGAGAATAGGCTCAACTAAGGGGAGACTATCAAGTCCTAATGTTTTCATGCCAAGGATTCATCCTATGGTTGAAGTTTGAAGCAGGGAACTCCTAGAAGTTATCATGCATAGGTTTCAACCTAAAGTTCTATCACCACTTCCTTATCAAAGGAAGTGAGAGTCCTAGGGGATCATGTCAATGATTAACAAAAACAGATAAAGCATCAGCTTAAACAGTAAGCAGTAAATAATTGTAGAATGCATGCAATGAAAGTGAGGGAGGAAATGTGTGTGGGACATCAGCCTCCATAAGCTCATCTCAACCTCAAGCCAGATATGAGTAACTGCAATCATACAGAAGAAATAACTGCTATCAAGCAACACAATAATGAGCAACAGTAATCATACAGAAGAAATAACTGCTGTCAAGCAAAATAACAAACCACATAGGCAAGGGAGCTGGGCTCTACCGAATACCCGCAAGCAAAGCCATACAGTAAAAATACAAGCAGAGGGAGCAACTCAACCTCTAGTGCAATCATGCTCCTAGCTTAAATCAATCTAAATATGAACTTATTCTAATGCATCAAGCAAATCACACAAGTCACATCAATACAGTTGCACAGGAAGCAAACAGACAGAAAAGAAAGCAGATCAACAACTCCTACAGCTCTACAACAAAGCAATCTTCTGACAGCAATTCAGTCCTCAGTCTTCAACAGCTTTTCAAGACTATCCTCTTCAATAGCAAGTATCAACTTGCCTCCTCAACCTTTCCATACATCAGGCATAAGTATCAACTTATTCTCTCTTCCTCAAGCCTCAGCTCCTCAGTCAACTCCACCTTCAGGCTTCACTCCTCCTGTCAAGTATCAACTTGTTTCTTCAGGCTCTCAATGCATCAACATAAGTATCAACTTATCCTCTCTTCTTCAAGCCTTATCTCCTCACTCAATTTCAATTTGATCTTCTTCACAAGTGTCAACTTGTTCTTCTTGACCTTCAAGCTTCAGCTCTCCCCTCCTTACAAGTATCAACTTGCTCTTCCTGATCTTCAAACTTCAGCTCCTAAAGGTAATTCTCAAACACCAAGAAGTATCAACTTATATCCTTTCCAATATTCTAACAAGGAACTCCATCCTCTAGCAAGGGAGAAAGAGTCATCTATCAAGAGCAAAGTTTGGGATGATTGGTAGCAGAGTGAAGACCAAAGGTCACCACTAAGCATCCTATCATCAGAGAAAGGGGCCGTCAAAGGTTCTACCAATTTGCAAAGAGCCACACATCCTACCAAAGGAGGGATGAGGCCTTTACAAGGGACCTTACATCATAGGGAAGAATGGAAGTGATCAACATCTTCCATGTTTATGAAGGAAGAGAATCTATCTAGAAGCTCTGCCTACCAAACCCTAATCTTAACACCTAATCAACACTACACCAAAAGAAGGGAAGATCTTAACATCCAAGCTTCTTCCTTCCATCCATGGTAGCCAAAGCTTGTCTTCAACATCATCCAAGAGCAAGAGAGACAAAACCCTAATCTAAGGGAACTAAAGAGGTCATTCTAGTTGAATCAGTGCATTAGGATCACCTAAAACTAGCATCTAAACTAAAATCAAACAAAAATAGTAAACTACCTTGAAAAGTCCTACAAAAATTCGTAAGGGATCCTAATTCAATCATGAATCTACCATACAAAAACCAGAGGTTGAATCATCCACCAAGTTCTAAAAATAAAATCTAAACCACAAGGTATCAACCATAAACCCTAAAAATGGAGCTCTTAAGGTTTCAACCTAAAACTATATCCTAACTTCACCATAAAAATGTGATAAAAATCTAGGGGGAGCATGCATATCTATGCTAACTACTCACAAAAAATCGAGGCCAAAATCATCATCACATCATCAAACCAAATTCAACAAAATCAAGCATCAAACATAATTATTCTAATGTCAATTAAAATGTAAAAATGCCCATAAAATCAGAAAATGCATGGAATATTAATATTTTTTATCTAAAAAATACTAGATTCAATCATGAATCCATAGCAAAAAGAATGGGATTAATTGAATTATTTTTCCATTTTTTTTATGAATTTTCCAATATCCATGAATAAAATGAAAAATAAAGTGATAATCAAAATAAAATAACAAACGCGTGGTGCAGATAGCATAACAAATCAGTTCAATTCAGGGTTGGGCCCAAAAAGGGGGTGTGGTTATCAACTATCACTTAAGCCCATTGCCACCAACTTAATGAAACGCAGCATATGATAATAGTTCAGAATCCTTCACAAAATAAGGACCACTCGTGGCCGTTGGATCATGCCTTCAGTCAAAGTCCAACCAAGATCTGATGGCTATCAAGTCATCTTCTCCATTTGAATTCCTGAAACACGCGCGCAGCCATGGCCGGCGCCGGTGGTTCTCTGATCATCACCCCCAACCCTAACTCTCTCTAGGATCCTCCATTGCAAATGGTCTCTACACGAAACTTGCCCCAAATCTCACAAGGAGTCTTCCTATACCACTTAATCATCCTAAAAGTTCAAGATTCGCAAGAACAAAATCTCAACCGAAAATGGTAACAACCCTAATTGGTCACTAACTCTCAAATTGATGATCCAAAAACCTTCCTACACCATTCTACTATGCATCTAACACAATAATTCCTCTTAATTCTACCTAATTGAAGCCATAGAACAAGAACTGCATACCTGGTAAAATTGAGCAAACAGAGGGGTTGATTCTTCAACTCAACCTTCAAGAGCTTGCAGAATCCTTCACTAGCCTCTAACCAAGCTTCTGTATGCAATGAAAAGAATTGAAACGCCCTGAATTCTTGAAACAGATTCTGAGTTGCAGGTGAAAAACTTCCATGGCTCTCACACGATTCTCCACCAATCTTGCTCAATTCTCCATCTGGAATCATCCACCAATGCTAGAGCAAGCTTCTGAGATCAAAATCTTGGATTGAAATGGCTTTAAACCTTGTAACCGATTTTGATTTGCAATGGGGAGTTTCAAAGTGCAAGCTCACTCTTCTCTCTCAATTATCACCAACCCTCACTTTGAACCACTTCTACATCATATATAGAACATGTATGGATGATCTAGAAAGTTCTAGATCCCTCTAATGAGAAATTCAATATCTCATGGCATGAAAAGTTCAATCTCATGGTGTGTTCATAATAGCTCATGTTGGCAGCTTGTATTCACCCTCATTCTCTTCCAATTTCTCTCCTAATGGTATTTTGGATGTATTTGGATTTAAAGGAACCTTGGTTATGCCTTGAATTTTGGTTTGGCAATTGTTACTTATGATGTAAGTAACTACTTTTCAAAGCAAGTCCTCAAATTAACCCTCAAGTCAAAATTGTGGCAATACCAATGTTCTTAAAATATGTTTTAGAATCAAAATGACATATTACATGCCTTGGTTTGGACATGTAGATCAAAAATCCCAATTTCCATCTTTGGTTCATTTGAAATTCACCCTTATTTTAGGTCATTTTTGTGACTTTGAGCTACAAGAAATTCCAACCTCTCATGACCCCTTGGCTAGCCTTAAAAAATCATTTTGAACAAGTTTGATGTTGAACATTTTCCCATTTGAAGCTTGCAAATAAGAGTTATGGCCTTATGATTGAAATGACCTATAATCTCCAAATGACCAAAATACCCTTGACTTGTCAAAGCCATAACTTGAGTTCTACAAATCCTATCAAGGACTTCTAGTACTTTCTAGAAATCTAAGAGGATAAGGAACAGCATTCATGTTTACCAAAAGTTCATAGGAATCATCCTTCTAGGGAAAAAGTTCCAGGCAAGTTAGACAACTTTCAAGCTCCAAATTCACATACCTCAGATGACCTGTAACTTGTCAAAGTCATAACTTGAGTTCTACAAATCCTATCAAGGACTTATAGAACTCAAATTAAAGATAAGACCATGATCTACAACATTCATGTTGGGGGTAAGATGAGATGAAAATCACATCTTGAGCCAAATTGCCTTGAAGATAGGGGTCAAACTAGGGGATTTTACACTGTCAAGTCTTAGAAACCCTAGCTTGAAACTTCTCAAACTCTTCAATCATGATGAGTTGACCTCGGAATCATCCTTATAACATCTCAATGTATCAATCCATGATCACATGGCTCTTGTATTAGGTCTCAACCTTCTCCAAATCATCAGTTGACTTAGGGTTGACCCAGTCAAACCCTAACTGCACCACTCATGGCTGAGCCTTCTTAATCTTGCACAATGACCTGTCTAGGCCTCAAAGTGATCTTCTACACTCCTCATGAGCTCTCTCAAGACCTCAAGTCCATTTTCATGGCCTCATAATCATCAGATAGCTTCCCACAACTCACAAGTTAGGAGACACACCCTCTTGGTTTCAACCACTCTCTCTGAGGATCTTTTAACTTCTCTAACAAGAATATCAACCCTTGAACATCTGAATAACCTTCTTAGCTAGCTTCAAGGTCTTGTATAGCTCTTGATAGGTAATCATGCCTCTTGATCTCCCGCATACATGTCAATGAAATGCAAATGATAATGCTAATGTGAATGAAATGAAACATAAGCTAGGTAAAGAAATGTTGGGCAAATTTTAGGGTGCAAGAGGTATCAACAGAAACAAGTCAATAACTCAGAAAAGAAGTATCACTAACATCATATCAAACAATAATCCAGAAAAATGAAATACTAAGACAATAATCCAGAAAAATGCAAAATGAAAAACTTCAAATACCGTAACAATGGAGGAAATGCGCTACAGAATGAACGGACGAAGGCTGTCGAAAACGGAAGGACAAATGGCGGAGAAATGCAATATAGACTGAATGGACGGAGGAGGGCGACGGTCTGCGGCTGTCAGACGGAGGGAATCGACGGAATCGGTCGTGGTGAATAGGGCAACGTTCGCCAGAGGAGAAAGAAGGAAAGAAGGTGCACGTACGACTGTTCTGTTTCTTTTAAAAATTCTGGTGGGTATTTTAAATTAATTCTAATTATACCTATAGCATCGCTTTGTTTCCTACAACATATAACAGCACTTATAAAGAAAGCGCTCTCGTAGGTTACACCTACAGAAGCGCTTTACAAAAGCGCTTTCTTAGACCCCCCCCCCAATAGCAGCGCTTTACAAAAGCGCTTTCTTAGGGCATACATTTAGCAGCGCTTTAAATAAAGCGCTTTCTTAAGGTCCCCCTTTAACAACGCTTTTCAAAAAGCGCTGTCTTAGATATATTGTTTTTTTTCTTTTTTTTTAATGACTCTTTAGCAGCGCTTTTTCTAAAAGCGATGTCTTTATATGCGCTGCTAAAAGTCAATTCTGGCATAGTGAACAGACAAAATTAATAACATCATCAACATTAAATAATTCTTGGAACATCAATTGTTGATAAAACTTGCAATAATGTAACAACTTCTTATATAGTTGATAATTTCTTTTAATAAAGCCTTACAATATTAAAAGAAAAAGATGGGACAACTAAGAAACTATATAATGAGGAACAAAATAAAATACCATAAAACGGACTACTCATATTTCATACGAACTACTTGACATAAATATTAGTACAATTTAAGAATTTTTAATTATACGGGTCAAACGGACTACTCATATTTTAAACATTAACAAGGTTAACAAAAGCTACTCAACTAAGCAATGTATTTCTCCGATTGTTTATCCCAGTTATACACAATATAATTGGCAAACAAGAAAATATAAATAAATTGGATTATGAAAAATTATCAAAAGTACACTTCATTCAACTAGAGAATAATCTACTTCATATTTTAGAAGTCTATCTTGTAAACTTTTCTATACATCGAGATTCAATCGAACCCGTAAAAGTTATTGATCACATTTAACCAAGTTAAGGTATGATGAGGATAACTAAATTGGGAGTATTCTCTAGATTTAGAAATTCAATATTTGCAGAAATGTAGTTTAAGAGAACTGTGACAACGGAATTCTTGCAATTGTATTCAAGTAACAAACCAGACATTTGCAACAAACAATATCTATTTGAAAATGTTTTACGATCATTATGAACTGAGTTATACTCAAAGTTAACATAAGTAAACTCATTGTGACATTTCAACAAACACCCTGTTTACAAAACTCAAGCCAATATCAAAAGAGTAATTCTCATCAACGGTATCAACAGAAACAAGTCAATAACTCAGAAAAGAAGTAACACTAACATTATATCAAACAATAATCTAGAAAAATGAAATACTAAGATAATAATCCAGAAAAATGCAAAATGAAAAACTTCAAATACTGTAACAATGGCGGAAATGCGCTACAGAATGAACGGACGGAAGCTGTCGAAAACGGACGGACAAATGGCGGAGAAATGCAATATAGACTGAATGGACGGAGGAGGGCGACGGTCAGCGGCTATCGGACGGAGGGAATCGACGGAATCGGTCGTGGTGAATAGGGCAACGTTCGCTAGAGGATAAAGAAGGAAAGAAGATGCACGTACGACTGTTCTGTTTCTTTTAAAAATTCTGGTGGGTATTTTAAATTAATTCTAATTATACCTATAGCAGCGCTTTATAAAAGCGCTTTGTTTCCTACAACATATAGCAGCACTTATAAAGAAAGCGCTCTCGTAGGTTACACCTACAGTAGCGCTTTACAAAAGCGCTTTCTTAGGGGCCCCTATAGCAGCGCTTTACAAAAGCGCTTTCATAGGGCATACATTTAGCAGCGCTTTAAATAAAGGGCTTTCTTAGGGTCCCCCTTTAGCAGCGCTTTTCAAAAAGCGATGTCTTAGGTATGCTGTTTTTTTCTTTTTATTTAATGACTCTTTAGCAGCGCTTTTTCTAAAAGCGTTGTCTTTGTATGCGCTGCTAAAAGTCAATTCTGGCGTAGTGAACAGACAAAATTAATAACATCATCAACATTAAATTATTCTTGGAACATCAATTGTTGATAAAACTTGCAATAATGTAACAACTTCTTATATAGTTGATAATTTCTTTTAATAAAGCCTTACAATATTAAAAGAAAAAGGTGGGACAACTAAGAAACTATAAAATGAGGAACAAAATAAAATACCATAAAACGGACTACTCATATTTCATACGAACTACATGACATAAATATTAGTACAATTTAAGAATTTTTAATTATATGGGTCAAACAGACTACTCATATTTTAAATATTAACAAGGTTAACAAAAGCTACTCAACTAAGCAATGTATTTCTCCGATTGTTTATCCCAGTTATACACAATATAATTGGCAAACAAGAAAATATAAATAAATTGGATTATGAAAAATCATCAAAAGTACACTTCATTCAACTAGAGAATAATCTACTTCATATTTTAGATGTCTATCTTGTAAACTTTTCTAGACATCGAGATTCAATCGAACCCGTAAAAGTTATTGATCACATTTAACCAAGTTAAGGTATAATAAGGAGGTAACTAAATTGGGAGTATTCTCAAGATTTAGAAATTCAATATTTGCAGAAATGTAGTTTAAGAGAACTGTGACAACGAAATTCTTGCAATTGTAATCAAGTAACAAACCAGACATTTGCAACAAACAATATCTATTTGCAAACGTGTTATGATCATTATGAACTGAGTTATACTCAAAGTTAACATATGTAAACTCATTGTGACATTTCAACAAACACCCTGTTTACAAAACTCAAGCCAATATCAAAAGAGTAATTCTCATCAACGGTATCAACAGAAACAAGTCAATAATTCAGAAATGAAGTAACACTAACATCATATCAAACAATAATCCAGAAAAATGCAAAATGAAAAACTTCAAATATCGTCACAATGGCGGAAATGCGCTACATAATGAACGGACGGAGGCTGTCGAAAATGGACGGACAAATGGCGGAGAAATGTAATATAGACTGATGGACGGAGGATGGCGACGGTTGGCGGCTGTCGGAAGGAGGGAATCGACGGAATCGGTCGTGGTGAATAGGGCAACGTTCGCCAGAGGAGAAAGAAGGAAAGAAGATGCATGTACGACTGTTTTGTTTCTTTTAAAAATTCTGGTGGGTATTTTAGATTAATTCTAATTATACCTATAGCCGCGCTTCTTACTGACATATAGCAGCGCTTTTTAAAAGCGCTTTGTTTCCTACAACATATAGCAGCGCTTATAAAGAAAGCGCTCTCGTAGGTTACACCTACAATAGCGCTTTACAAAAGCGCTTTCTTAGGGCCCCTTATAGCAGTGCTTTACAAAAGCGCTTTCTTAGGGCATACATTTAGCAGCGCTTTAAATAAAGGGCTTTCTTAGGGTCCCCATTTAGCAGCGCTTTTCAAAATGCGTTGTCTTAGGTATGCTGTTTTTTTCTTTTTATTTAATAAATCTTTAGCAGCGCTTTTTCTAAAAGCGCTGTCTTTGTATGCGCTGCTAAAAGTCAATTCTGGCGTAGTGAACAGACAAAATTAATAATATCATCAACATTAAATAATTCTTGGGACATCAATTGTTGATAAAACTTGCAATAATGTAACAACTTCTTATATAGTTGATAATTTCTTTTAATAAAGCCTTATAATATTAAAAGAAAAAGGTGGAACAACTAAGAAACTATAAAATGAGAAACAAAATAAAATACCATAAAATGGACTACTCATATTTCATACGAACTACTTGACATAAATATTAGTACAATTTAAAATTTTTTAATTATATGGGTCAAACGGACTACTCATATTTTAAACATTAACAAGGTTAACAAAACTTACTCAACTAAGCAATGTATTTCTCCGATTGTTTATCCCAGTTATACACAATATAATTAGCAAACAAGAAAATATAAATAAATTAGGTTATGAAAAATTATCTAAAGTACACTTCATTCAACTAGAGAATAATCTACTTCATATTTTAGATGTCTATCTTGTAAACATTTCTAGACATCGAGATTCAATCGAACCCGAAAAGTTATTGATCACATTTAGCCAAGTTAAGGTATGATGAGGAGGTAACTAAATTGGGAGTATTCTCCATATTTAGAAATTCAATATTTGCATAAATGTAGTTTAAGAGAACTGTGACAACGGAATTCTTGCAATTGTATTCAAGTAACAAACCATACATTTGCAACAAACAATATCTATTTGAAAACGCGTTACGATCATTATGAACCGAGTTATACTCAAAGTTAACATAAGTAAACTCATTGTGACATTTCAACAAACACCCTGTTTACAAAACTCAAGCCAATATCAAAAGAGTAATTCTCATCAACGGTATCAACAGAAACAAGTCAATAACTCAGAAAAGAAGTAACACTAACATCATATCAAACAATAATCCAGAAAAATGAAATACTAAGACAATAATCCAGAAAAATGCAAAATGAAAAACTTCAAATACCGTAACAATGGCAGAAATGCGCTACAGAATGAACGGACGGAGGCTGTCGAAAACAGACGGACAAATGGCGGAGAAATGCAATATAGACTGAATGGACGGAGGAGTGCGACGGTCAGCGGCTGTCGAACGGAGGGAATCGACAGAATCGGTCGTGGTGAATAGGGCAACATTCGCCAGAGGAGAAAGAAGGAAAGAAGATGCACGTACGACTGTTCTGTTTCTTTTAAAAATTCTGGTGGGTATTTTAAATTAATTCTAATTATACTTATAGCAGCGCTTCTTAAAGACATATAGCAGCGCTTTATAAAAGGGCTTTGTTTCCTACAACATATAGCAGCGCTTATAAAGAAAGCGCTCTCGTAGGTTATACCTACAGTAGCGCTTTACAAAAGCGGTTTCTTAGGTCCCCCTATAGCAGCGCTTTACAAAAGCACTTTCTTAGGGCATGCATTTAGCAGCGCTTTAAATAAAGGGCTTTCTTAGGGTCCCCCTTTAGCAGCATATTTCACAAAGCGTTGTCTTAAGTATGCTGTTATTTTTCTTTTTATTTAATGACTCTTTAGCAGCGCTTTTTCTAAAAGTGTTGTCTTTGTATGCGCTGCTAAAAGTCAATTTTGGCGTCGTGAACAGACAAAATTAATAACATCATTAACATTAAATAATTCTTGGAACATCAATTGTTGATCAAACTTGCAATAATGTAACAACTTCTTATATAGTTGATAATTTCTTTTAATAAAGCCTTATAATATTAAAAGAAAAAGGTGGGACAACTAAGAAACTATAAAATGAGGAACAATATAAAATACCATAAAATGGACTACTCATATTTCATACGAACTACTTGATATAAATATTAGTTCAATTTAAGAATTTTTAATTATATGGGTCAAACGGACTACTCATATTTTAAACATTAACAAGGTTATCAAAAGTTACTCAACTAAGCAATGTATTTCTCTGATTGTTTATCCCAATTATACACAATATAATTGGCAAACAAGAAAATATAAATAAATTGGATTATGAAAAATTATCTAAAGTACACTTTATTCAACTAGAGAATAATCTACTTCATATTTTAGATGTCTATCTTGTAAACTTTTCTAGACATCGAGATTCAATCGAACCCGTAAAAGTTATTGATCACATTTAATCAAGTTAAGGTATGATGAGGAGGTAACTAAATTGGGAGTATTCTCCAGATTTAGAAAGTCAATATTTGCAGAAATGTAGTTTAAGAGAACTGTGACAACGGGATTCTTGCAATTGTATTCAAGTAACAAACCAGACATTTGCAACAAACAATATCTATTTGCAAACGTGTTACGATCATTATGAACTGTGTTATACTCAAAGTTAAGATAAGTAAACTCATTGTGACATTTCAACAAACACCCTGTTTACAAAACTCAAGCCAATATCAAAAGAGTAATTTTCATCAACGTTATCAACAGAAACAAGTCAGTAACTCTGAAAAGAAGTAACACTAACATCATATCAAACAATAATCCAGAAAAATGAAATACTAAGACAACAATCCAGAAAAATGTAAAATGAAAAACTTCAAATACCGTAACAATGGCGGAAATGCGCTACAGAATGAACGGAAGGAGGCTGTCGAAAACGGACGGACTAATGGCGGAGAAATGCAATATAGACTAAATGGACGGAGGAGGGCGACGGTCGGCGGCTATCAGACGGAGGGAATCGACGGAATCGGTCGTGGTGAATAAGGTAATGTTCGCCAGAGGAATAAGAAGGAAAGAAGATGCACGTACGACTGTTCTGTTTCTTTTAAAAATTCTTGTGGGTATTTTAAATTAATTCTAATTATACCTATAGCAGCGCTTATTAATGACATATAGCAGCGCTTTATAAAAGCGCTTTGTTTCCTACAACATATAGCAGCGCTTATAAAGAAAACGCTCTCGTAGGTTACACCTATAGCAGCGCTTTACAAAAGCGCTTTCTTAGGCCCCCCTATAGCAGCGCTTTACAAAAGCGCTTTCTTAGGGCATACATTTAGCAGCGCTTTAAATAAAGCGCTTTCAAAGGGTCCCCCCTTTAGCAGCGCTTTTCAAAAAGCGATGTCTTAGGTATCTTGTTTTTTTTTCTTTTTTTTAATGACTCTTTAGCAGCACTTTTTCTAAAAGCGTTGTCTTTGTATGCGCTGCTAAATGTCAATTCTGGCGTAGTGAACAGACAAAATTAATAACATCATCAACATTAAATAATTCTTGGAACATCAATTGTTGATAAAAACTTGCAATAATGTAACAACTTCTTATATAGTTGATAATTTCTTTTAATAAAGCCTTATAATATTAAAAGAAAAAGGTGGAACAACTAAGAAACTATAAAATGAGGAACAAAATAAAATACCATAAAATGGACTACTCATATTTCATACGAACTACTTGACATAAATATTAGTACAATTTAAGAATTTTTAATTATATGGGTCAAACAGACTACTCATATTTTAAACATTAACAAGGTTAACAAAAGTTACTCAACTAAGCAATGTATTTCTCCGATTGTTTATCCCAGTTATACACAATATAATTGGCAAACAAGAAAATATAAATAAATTGGATTATGAAAAATCATCTAAAGTACACTTCATTCAACTAGAGAATAATCTACTTCATATTTTAGATGTCTATCTTGTAAACTTTTCTAGACATCAAGATTCAATCGAACCCGTAAAAGTTATTGATCACATTTAACCACGTAAGGCATGATGAGGAGGTAACTAAATTGTGAGTATTCTCCAGATTTAGAAATTCAATATTTGCAGAAATGTAGTTTAAGAGAACTGTGACAACGGAGTTCTTGCAGTTGTATTCAAGTAACAAACCAGACATTTGCAACGAACAATATCTATTTGAAAACGCGTTACGATCATTATGAACCGAGTTATACTCAAAGTTAACATAAGTAAACTCATTGTGACATTTCAACAAACACCCTGTTTACAAAACTCAAGCCAATATCAAAAGAGTAATTTTCATCAACGGTATCAACAGAAACAAGTCAGTAACTCAGAAAAGAAGTAACACTAACATCATATCAAACAATAATCCAGAAAAATGAAATACTAAGACAACAATCCAGAAAAATGTAAAATGAAAAACTTCAAATACCGTAACAATGGCGGAAATGCGCTACAGAATGAACGGAAGGAGGCTGTCGAAAACGGACGGACTAATGGCGGAGAAATGCAATATAGACTAAATGGACGGAGGAGGGCGACGGTCGGCGGCTATCAGACGGAGGGAATCGACGGAATCGGTCGTGGTGAATAAGGCAACGTTCGCCAGAGGAATAAGAAGGAAAGAAGATGCACGTACGACTGTTCTGTTTCTTTTAAAAATTCTTGTGGGTATTTTAAATTAATTCTAATTATACCTATAGCAGCGCTTATTAATGACATATAGCAGCGCTTTATAAAAGCGCTTTGTTTCCTACAACATATAGCAGCGCTTATAAAGAAAACGCTCTCGTAGGTTACACCTATAGCAGCGCTTTACAAAAGCGCTTTCTTAGGCCCCCCCTATAGCAGCGCTTTACAAAAGCGCTTTCTTAGGGCATACATTTAGCAGCGCTTTAAATAAAGCGCTTTCAAAGGGTCCCCCCTTTAGCAGCGCTTTTCAAAAAGCGATGTCTTAGGTATCTTGTTTTTTTTTCTTTTTTTTAATGACTCTTTAGCAGCGCTTTTTCTAAAAGCGTTGTCTTTGTATGCGCTGCTAAAAGTCAATTCTGGCGTAGTGAACAGACAAAATTAATAACATCATCAACATTAAATAATTCTTGGAACATCAATTGTTGATAAAAACTTGCAATAATGTAACAACTTCTTATATAGTTGATAAATTCTTTTAATAAAGCCTTATAATATTAAAAGAAAAAGGTGGAACAACTAAGAAACTATAAAATGGGGAACAAAATAAAATACCATAAAATGGACTACTCATATTTCATACGAACTACTTGACATAAATATTAGTACAATTTAAGAATTTTTAATTATATGGGTCAAACGGACTACTCATATTTTAAACATTAACAAGGTTAACAAAAGTTACTCAACTAAGCAATGTATTTCTCCGATTGTTTATCCCAGTTATACACAATATAATTGGCAAACAAGAAAATATAAATAAATTGGATTATGAAAAATCATCTAAAGTACACTTCATTCAACTAGAGAATAATCTACTTCATATTTTAGATGTCTATCTTGTAAACTTTTCTAGACATCGAGATTCAATCGAACCCGTAAAAGTTATTGATCACATTTAACCACGTAAGGCATGATGAGGAGGTAACTAAATTGTGAGTATTCTCCAGATTTAGAAATTCAATATTTGCAGAAATGTAGTTTAAGAGAACTGTGACAACGGAGTTCTTGCAATTGTATTCAAGTAACAAACCAGACATTTGCAACAAATAATATCTATTTGCAAACGCGTTACGATCATTATGAACCGAGTTATACTCAAAGTTAACATAAGTAAACTCATTGTGACATTTCAACAAACACCCTGTTTACAAAACTCAAGCCAATATCAAAAGAGTAATTCTCATCAACGGTATCAACAGAAACAAGTCAATAACTCAGAAAAGAAGTAACACTAACATCATATCAAACAATAATCCAGAAAAATGAAATACTAAGACAATAATCCAGAAAAATGCAAAATGAAAAACTTCAAATACCGTAACAATGGCGGAAATGCGCTACAGAATGAACGGACGGAGGGTGTCAAAAACGGGCGGACAAATGGCTGAGAAATGCAATACAGACTGAATGGACGGAGGAGCGCGACGATCGGCGGCTGTCGGACGGAGGGAATCGACGGAATCGGTCGTGGTGAATAGGGCAACGTTCGCCAGAGGAGAAAGAAGGAAAGAAGATGCACGTACGACTGTTCTGTTTCTTTTAAAAATTCTGGTGGGTATTTTAAATTAATTCTAATTATACCTATAGCAGCGCTTCTTAATGACATATAGCAGCGCTTTGTTTCCTACAACATATAACAGCACTTATAAAGAAAGGACTCTCGTAGGTTACACCTACAACAGCGCTTTACAAAAGCGCTTTCTTAGGGCCCCCTATAGCAGCGCTTTACAAAAGCGCTTTCTTAGGGCATACATTTAGCAGCGCTTTAAATAAAGCGCTATCTTAGGGTCCCCCTTTAGCAGCGCTTTTCAAAAAGCGTTGTCTTAGGTATGCTGTTTTTTTTCTTTTTTTTTTAATGACTCTTTAGCAGCGCTTTTTCTAAAAGCGTTGTCTTTGTATGCGCTGCTAAAAGTCAATTCTGGCGTAGTGGAATGAGACTTAACAAACACTAAGTGATTGTTGTTGTGAAATTAGAAAATTTTGGAGAGTACCTGAGCAGGGCGTGGAAAGCTGACTAAATCTGAATTTGAACTAGTGTCATCATGAACATCTTCTGATGGTAGAAAGGGTAGTGGTGGTACCGAAATTTGATTAGAGCGCCTCGCCGGTGGTGGCTTCAGTATCAGAGCTGAAACTGAAAATGAAGATGGAGGTTGTGATGCTGGTTGTGACGAGTGTGCAGAATCTGGAAGTATAATCAAATACTCTGACTTTAGAAACAAATCTGGATCTATCTCAATAGTTACAGGAGTTGGTTCTCTAAGTTTGTCTTCAATAGATTCCATTGATTCATGTATACGTTCTATTACCTCTTCTAATTCTAGGAATGAGTCTCTCCATTTGGGTTTAAAATGCCAAAAAAATATTTTTGTGAAAGTATTCCAAGACATAGATGGATGAGGCTGAATCCTCCATAGCCACCATTTAAGAGCACAACCTCTCATTGTGATTGCAACTACCTTCATCTTCTCCTCATGCTCCACAACATTTTTTGTTTTAAATAATCTTTCAATGGAAAATATCCACCAATATGAGTCTTCTACTCCATAAAATTACCACATGAACCCCATTTTGCAGGAATGAGATCAAAATTAAAGCACCAATTGATAGGGAGTTTGTCCTATCAAAACTATGAAACTAGGGTTTCTACAATAAATGGGGGAAGGACACTAAATTGACTAATAAAAATAAAAGATAATAAAAGATAACTTTTGATTTCTTGATGGATGAATTACAAGAGTGAATAATACACTTGTTATATACTATTATAAATAAATGTTAACCATCCAAGTGTCTCAATCTTAAGAGTCCTAAGAACATTCTAGAAAACATAATAATCTAAAATAATTCCTAATACATCAAAATACTAATAAAACTTATTTAACTAATGATAAATTATTCTATTAAGCTCCATATCAATAGAATTGGATTTTCTATGCTCTCACGGAAGCTACCTGATCTATCTATTGAAGCAGCTACGTGGGATCCTCGCTGCCCAGTGTACAAAGGTCTATCTGGGCTGGTGGAAGATATGTCAAACTTGGTGGATGTTGCCATTGCACTAATTTCCCCACATCTTTTGAATAAAAATACAGAGCAAAGAGAGTTGCATTACATAGATGTGATACTACAACACATAAAGGGAAAATCTAATGTCTCCACTTCAAAAACTAATTGCTACAACCATTTACAGTTTCAATTTCTAATGCCAATTAATACAACTTATTATCATCTGAATTTCAAACACGAGCCCTGACCCCATTAACTAGACTTCATTATCATCTTCCCAATAAAAACAAAATGGATTGAACTGAGGCGCCATATTATATGGCTCCTCCTCTGAATTTCTTTTGAATGGTGTCGCCTATGATATAGCGCATCAGTTCAATTCATTTGCATTTTCAATGTTGTCGCTATATCATATGGCACATGCATGTTAAAAATAAGTTTGTTTGGTAAATTTTTTGAAAACTCAATTATTTTAATATTTTATTTAAAAATATGTGTTATTTAAAAAAAAATCCAATTAATTCCTATAAGTTACTATGAATAAATGGACAAATATAAAAGTGTATATAATTATTATATTTTTTATTTTCTTATAAAGAAATTGTTTTCTCTCTCTTCCTTTACTATTTTATCTTTTTAAATGTCTAACTTTATTTTTATAGAGTAACCAAGAAAGAATATAATAAAATCAAATCCACTAAAATAATAAAGGTATAAAATAAATACATAAATAATTACTATAATTAAGTCAAAATAAATGCACAAATATGTCATCTTTTCGGAGGTAAACTTTGAAAGCAGTTCCATAAATTCTTTTATTCTTATCAAATTGAAAAATCTTTCAATAGATAGTTTTTGAAATTGGAAAAGGAGTACTAAAATTTTTTTAAAAAATAAAGTAAGATGGTAGACATGAATAAAAAGAATGATAATGAAGAAGGAAAGAGGTTGGAGAAAATCAAACATAGTCAAACCAAACAGACAAAAACTGAAACTTAATCAAACCAAACAAACACAACATAAAGCATAAAAGAAAAAAAAACTCATAAAGATAAACTTGAAAATTTAGATATAATAAATCCAACCTTTTTCTATTTTAAACTCGATTTCAATTTTAAAAAATTACAAAATAACAACTTGAGAATCTCTTTATAAATATAAGTTTTCTTTTTCTTTATTTCCTTTCAGATTTTTATTTTTGTGTATACACTATAACATCAGGGTATTTCTCCATATTTGTGTCTCAACTACAACCCCACTCCATCAATGAAAAAAAATAAGATTAAATTAAATTAAAAAAAAAAACAGGTTCATAAAATAAAACTTCAAATTTTTCGACAAAAACATTGAATGATATATAAAACAAAATATTGAAAAAAAATAGAAATCAAGTAATTCAAATCATTATTGAAGAAAAATTTCTATAAAAAGATGGTTCATAAAATGAAACTTAAAAAGTCTAAAAACATTGAATAAATATTTAATACAAAATATTGAAGAAAAATGAGAAATCACTAAAGATCTCTCTGCTCCCATCAGTCGAATTTCTAAAATCTAGAACAATAATCTTTCTTATATTATAGATTATTTTGTTACAATAATCTTTTAAAACCATCTTGAGAGTAAAAAATGATATTGTACATGTTTTCTTATTTATTGCAATTAACTAGCAAAAATGAACTAGCTATTTGTTAGAATGTTAAACAGGCCCATTAGAGTTACAAAAATGCCCTCTTGGCAGCAAGATTTCATTATAAATTAAGTTATTTGTTTTTTTTTTAATTCTTCTGTTAATTTATTTTCCTTTCCTTCAAGTGGGTTATGACCCATAGTTTAAGCTCATTAAGATCCCATGTATTTAAGTACTTTTAACCTTTTGGATGACGCATAATTAAAATCATGTTTATTTTTCTCAGTTTTTATTTTTTATCTTTCTAGTTAGCCCTAATCTTTTGGTAGCAGCAGAACCCACCATCAATTGGTGCTTTCATCTTCTTTCTCAATGCCTCTCAAAATTACAAACCCCACACCCAAAGACCTAGATGATACTCTTCAAGCCACAAACCAGCGTATTAAAGATTTCATCACTACTCATGAAAACCTTGAATCCACCAGGGAAGCTAATAACTAAGTTGTTGCTTTGCAACTTGGTCAAATCAACACCAACCACAACAATCTAGAGACAACCATGAATCAAAACTTTGCAACACTTACAACCCTCATGACTCAACATTTTGCAGCCATGAAAGCTTCTTCTTCAACACCTAGATCTGTACCAATCTCAACACTCAGATCTACTATCGGTATACCCGCTCTTTCCTTACATTCTAGTTCTAAAAAAGTCGTGCTCAACACCTCATTTCCTTTACTACATATTCCCTTACCCACTCCTTTTCCCCAAAATAAGCCATCCCTTACATCTACTTAACTTTCCACCCCACCACCACCGCCACCACCCTATTTTGCTCAACCGATCCCTACCATTCATTCTGCAAATTCAGCTTTTCAACCATTTACACAAACTTTTTCCTACCCATTCCCAACAAAATACACACAACCCCCACCTCTTTACCCTACTTTCCCTTTTTACAACCCCTCTTACCCTCCCTCACTTTACCCTCCCTTTCCTCATTAAAATTCTATGCATACCACACCATTTAGAACTCCCAAAATTAAGCTTGAAATTTTTTATAGGAGTGATGTTTTGGAATGGCTTTTTCAAGAAGAACAATTCTTTGCATTTTATAATATTCCCTATAAAAATCGTTTACCTATGGATGCCTTTTATATGAAAGGTGATGTACTTGGTTGGTATAAGTGGATGTCTCAAAGCAATGAATTAGCATATTGACAGGCTTTTTCGAGAGCTTTAGAATTATGTTTTGGACCATCTACATATGAAAACCACCAAACTCAACTTTTTAAACTTTGGAAACATGGGTCAATTTCTGAATATTAAACTCAATTTGAGAAGCTTGGAAACAGAGTGATTGGTTTACCACCTGATGCCATTCTTAATTGTTTCATTTCTGGTTTAGTTCCTGAGATTCGTAATGAATTGGTTGTGCAACGCCCTTAATCTATTTCACATGCAGTAGGCTTGGCAAAACTCATCGAAGCCAAGATAAAAGATTTTAAGCCCAAATTCAAAAGCCCTAACTCGTTGCCTTTCGCCCAAACATCCCAACCCACACCCCCGAAAACAAATTATCCTTCCTAGAACCTAGCCACCACCACAAAGCCTATTGCTACATTACCCTTTAACACCAACTCAAATTGTTTTCCTATACATCGCATTACACCAGCACAACCGGTTGAACGTAGGGCACAAGGATTATGCTTTAACTGCGATGAAAAATATATTTCAAGCCACAAATGTGCAGCAAGAAAGTTTTTGTTACTTATGATAGAGGACATAATCTTTTAAAACCATCTTGAGAGTAAAAAATGATATTGTACATGTTTTCTTATTTATTGCAATTAACTAGCAAAAGTGAACTAGCTATTTGTTATAATGTTAAACAGGCCCATTAGAGTTACAAAAATGCCCTCTTGGCAGTAAGATTTCTGTTGTGAATCGAATACCTTTAAACAAAGTATAAATTGTTTCTTAATTATCAAGAAACACATAAGGGTTAGGGTTAACAAAGAAGACAAGGTAAAACAACAAGGAACAACAAGGATTGGTTATTAAACTGTTATTCTTTCCTTTCTCTTTGAACAAGATTACAAGTATACAAAAATAACAAGATTGAGAATAACAAAATAACAAAATAACAAAATAACCTCTCTCCCTTGAAATTAGGATTTTATCTTCCTATTTTTCCTTATGCCAAGATTGAGAAACTAGCATCCTATTTATAATAAAATAGCACATTAACCTAATGGGCTTTTTAACAATTACTCATTACAAGCTAACTTAGGGTACAAGCTAACTTAAACAATTGGGCTTACAAGCAAGACCCAATTCAACATGCTAACAACCTTAGCAATATTTACTCATGCATGTTAGAACAAATTTCGACTACAACACGCATTACTTGCGAACAGACTTCGACCACACTAGAGTTCGATCCAATGTCTCACAAATCTCCACCTTGGATCTAACTCTATAACATCAAGAAACTAGCTTTCTTCATGCAGATTTATTAACTGCATACAGTGGAAAAACTTGCAACTGGGCAATGTCTTGGTGATCATATCAGCAGCATTATGATCTGTCGAAACTTTCATCACTTGGACTTCTCCACGCTCGATTACCCCTCTGATGAAATGCAGCCTCACATCAATGTGCTTGGTTCGCTCATGATAGGCTGAATTCTTCGACAGATGTATTGCACTTTGACTATCACATTTAACAGTGATAACTCGACCTTGAAGTTTTAGCTCCTTTGCAAAACCTTCAAGCCACACTGCTTCCTTCACAGCTTCAGTTAGAGCAATATACTCTGCTTCAGTGGTTGATAAGGCAACGACCTTCTGAAGTGTTGCTTTCCAACTGATTGTTGTCCCAAACATAGTGAACACATATCCGGAGATAGATTTTCTAGAATCCATACAACCTGCATAATCAGAGTCGACATATCCTTCGATTACTGCTTTACTATCTTCACCTAAGGCTCCACCATAAATTAGGACTCTATTTAGAGACCCATTTATGTACCTTAAAATCCACTTCAATGCTTGCCAGTGAGCCTTTCCAGGATTTGCCATGTACCTGCTTACAAGACTTACTGCATATGCTATGTCAGGTCTAGTACAGACCATAGCATACATCAAAGAACCTACTATGTTAGCATATGGAATGCTATTCATATAAGTTCTTTCAACATCAGTGTTGGGACACTGATCTATACTCAGCTTGAATTGAGGGTTTGTCGGAGTCACAACAGGCTTTGAATTCGACATACCAAACTTTTCGAGAACCTTCTGTAGATATGCCTCTTGAGATAAGCATAATTTCGAATGTTTTCTATCTCTCCGGATGTCAATCCCAAGAATCCTGGACGCAGCTCCCAGATCCTTCATTTCGAACTCTTTATTGAGTTCAGCCTTCACCCTCATTACCTCTTCGACATTGTTTCTTGCTATTAGAATATCATCCACATAGAGCAACAAAATAACAAATGAATTACCTGGTCGAAATCTGAAGTAAACACAGTGGTCGAACTGGCTTCTGATGAAAATTATGTGTGCCATGAACTTGTCGAATCTCTTATTCCACTGTCGAGGAGATTGTTTCAGTCCATATAAAGATCTATTCAGTTTGCACACATAATCTTCCTTCCCCCTTTCGACATACCCTTCAGGTTGCCTCATCAGGATTGTTTCATCTAGATTACCATACAAGAACGCAGTCTTCACATCCATCTGTTCCAGTTCAAGGTCGAACTGGGCCACCATGGCAAGCAACATTCGAATGGATCTGTGCTTCACAACAGGAGAGAACACATCATTAAAGTCGATACCTTCTTTCTGAGTGAATCCCCTAGCAACCAATCTTGCCTTGTATCTCTTCGACGTCACTCCTTCGATTCCTTCCTTAACTTTGAAAATCCATTTACAACTGACTAACCTGGCTCCAGCAGGTTTCTTGATCAGTTCCCAGGTGTTGTTATCATGAAGAGATTTTATCTCATCATCCATGGCCTTCATCCATTCAGTCTTCTTTCGACTCCTCATAACTTCCTTATAGTCTCTAGGTTCTTCATCTAGAACCTCACTAGCAGAGATTAAGGCATAAGCTATAAGATCTGCATACCCAAGTCTCTAAGGTGGCTTGATGACTCTCCTCGACCTGTCTCTTGCTAGCAGGTAGTCATTATCAATCTCCTCATCTTCGACAGCATCTTCTGCGTCTTTTTCGACTTCATCTGGGGTAAGCAATTCAACATCAACATGCTCCACCTCAACAGGAATCTCTCCCTGTTCCAGCTCTTCGTCAGCATAATCAGTTTTCTTGAAAGCCATCACTACTTCATTGAAAACTACATCTCGACTGGTGATACACCTTCTATGACCTGGCTCTAGGCACCATAGCCTATAAGCTTTGACTCCTTCAGGGTATCCCATGAACATGCACTTCAAAGCTCTAGGTTCGACCTTGTCTTGCCTAATATGAGCATAGGCCACACAGCCAAATACTCTCAGTCTGTCGAGACTAGGTGGCTGTCCCGACCAAAATTCTTCAGGTGTCTTCATTCCCAAGGCAGTCGAGGGACATCTATTTATCAGGTAAGCTGCTGTCGAAACAGCTTCCGCCCAAAACACCTTCTTCAATCCAGCACTAACCAACATGCATCTAACCCTTTCAAGGATTGTTCGATTGAATCTCTCAGCTAAGCCATTTTGTTGAGGAGTACCTGCTACAGTCTTATGCCTTGCAATCCCAGACCCAACACAGTAACTGTCGAAAGCTTCGTTGCAGAATTCAAGGCCATTGTTGGTTCTCAACCTCTTAACCTTTCTGCCAGTCTGAGTTTCGACTAGAATCTTCCAACTTTTGAAATTCTCAAAAGTTTCATCCTTCGTCTTTTGAATGAATACCCATAGTTTTCTGGAATAGTCATCAACGATGGATAGAAAATACCTTGCACCTGAGTGTGAAGGATTCCTTGCAGGCCCCTAAAGATCAGCATGAATGTAATCCAGAGATCCATGTGTTCTTTTCTTGCCTTTGTTAAACTTCGCCCTACAGGATTTACCAAATACACAAGATTCACAAAATTCCAACTTTTCGACTTTGTCACCTCCTAGCAGGTTCTGCTTTCCCAATTCGACCAGGCCTCTTTCGCTGACATGGCCCAATCTCATGTGCCATAATTCTGTCTTCGACATAGATTTCGTGGATGTAACATTTGTCGAACCACTTACAACCTCAACCTCAAGGGTATACAAGCCTTGTTTCTTCACGCCTCTCAAGACTTCCTTCGACCCCTTCATGACTCTTAGGATACTTTTCTCTCCTTGAAAAACATATCCTTTTCTGTCGAATTCACCAAGAGAAATCAAATTTCTCTTCAAGTCAGGTACGTACCTGACTTCAGTCAATAACCTTATTGACTCATCATGGAGCTTGAATCTCACAGATCCAATACCTGCAATTTTGCAAGATTTGTTGTTTCCTAACAACACAGATCCACCATCTTGATCACATAGCTCCTCAAACAATTCTCTGTTTGGAGTCATGTGCCAAGTGCAACCTGAATCCATAATCCACTCTTTCCTCGAGTCACCACTTCAAACCACAAGAACATTAGATGAGTCGAAGTCATCTTGAACAATGGCTGCATTGCCATTACCTCCATGATCTTTCAGGCGTTCAGGGCACAGCTTTCTTATGTGACCCTCCTTCTTACAGTGGTAACATCGAATACTAGATGTTTCGCCACTATAAGACTTCTGTTGACTTTTACCTTTTTTCTTGTCGAACTTACCATCCTTTCGCAAGAATTTTCCCTTAACGGCCAAACCTTCGCCCACCGTCGAAGGTTTATGCTCCTTTCGTTCGTTCAAGTCCTTAGAATATAAGGCTGATTGAACTTCTTCAAAGGTCAGGGACTCCCTTCCATACAAAAGAGTTTCTTTGAAGTGAGCATGTGTTCTGGGCAAAGCACACATCAGCAATAGTGCTTGATCTTCATCATCGATCTTCACATCAATATTTTCAAGATCAAGAATCAGCTTGTTGAACATATCCAACTGCTCAGCCAACACTTTGTCTTCACTCATCTTGAATGAATATAAAGCTTGCTTCAGGTATAGTCGATTCACCAGAGATTTGGTCATGTACAAACTTTCAAGTTTCACCCATAATCCCGATGTTGTAGTCTCCTTTGATACCTGTCGAAGAACCTTATCACCAAGGCTCAATAATATTGCGCTGTGGGCTTTCTCGATCATGCCCGTCTTTTCTTTTGCCGTTAACGCAGCGTCCATGGCTGCCTCACCCTTTAACGCTTCCAAACAACCCTGCTGAACCAATATGGCTTTCATCTTCAAGCGCCACAGACCGAAGTTCGTTCACTCCGGTGAACTTTTCAATCTCATACTTTGTTGAAGGCATCTTCTCCATGCTCACCGCACCAATTTGTTGTGAATCGAATACCTTTAAACAAAGTATAAACTGTTTCTTAATGATCAAGAAACACATAAGGGTTAGAGTTAACAAAGAAGACAAGGTAAAACAACAAGGAACAACAAGGATTGGTTATTAAACTGATATTCTTTCCTTTCTCTTCGAACAAGATTACAAGTATACAAGAATAACAAAATAACCTCTCTCCCTTGAAATTAGGATTTTATCTTCCTATTTTTCCTTATGCCAAGATTGAGAAACTAGTATCCTATTTATAATAAAATAGCACATGCTAACAACCCTAGCAATATTTACTCATGCTAACAACCTTAGCAATATTTACTCATGCTAACAACCTTAGCAATATTTACTCATGCTAACAACCTTAGCAATATTTACTCATGCTAACAACCATAGCAATATTTACTAATGATCAAGAATTTAATTATAAATTAAGTTATTTGTTTTTTTTTGTAATTCTTCTATTTATTTATTTTCCTTTCCTTTAAGTGGGTTATGACCCATAGTTTAAGCTCATTAAGATCCCATGTATTTAAGTACTTTTAACCTTTTGGATGACGCATAATTAAAATCATGTTTATTTTTCTCAGTTTTTATTTTTTATCTTTCTAGTTAACCCTAATCTTTTGGTAGCCGCAGAATCCACCATCAATTGGTGCTTTCATCTTCTTTCTCAATGCCTCTCAAAATTACAAACCCCACACCCAAAGGCTTAGATGATACTCTTCAAACCACAAACCAACATATTAAAGATCTCATCACTACTCATGAAAACCTTGAATCCACCAGGGAAGCTAATAACCAAGTTGTTGCTTTGCAACTTGGTCAAATCAACACCAACCACAACAATCTAGAGACAACCATGAATGAAAAATTTGCAACACTTACAACCCTCATGACTCAACATTTTGCAGCCATGAAAGCTTCTTCTTCAACACCTAGATCTGTACCAATCTCAACACCGAGATCTACTATCGGTATACCCACTCTTTCCTTACATTCTAGTTCTAAAAATGTCGTGCTCAGCACCTCATTTCCTTTACTACATATTCCCTTACCCACTTCTTTTCCCCAAAATAAGCCCTCCCTTACATCTACTTAACTTTCCATCCCACGACCACCGTCACCACCGTCTTTTGCTCAACCGATCCCTACCATTCATTCTGCAAATTCAACTTTCCAACCATTTACACAAACTTTTTCCTACCCATTCCCAACAAACTACACACAACCCCCACCTCTTTACCCTAATTTCCCTTTTTACAACCCCTCTTACCCTCCCTCACTTTACCCTCCCTTTCCTCATTAAAATTATATGCATACCATACCATTTAAAACTCCCAAAATTGAGCTTGAAATTTTTTATAGGAGTGATGTTTTGGAATGACTTTTCCAAGAAGAACAATTCTTTGCATTTTATAATATTCCCTATGAAAATCGTTTACCTATGGCTGCCTTTTATATGAAAGGTGATGTACTTGGTTGGTATAAGTGGATGTCTCAAAGCAATGAATTAACATATTGACATGCTTTTTCGAGAGCTTTAGAATTACGTTTTGGACCATCTACATATGAAAACCACCAAACTCAACTTTTTAAACTTTGGAAACATGGGTCAGTTTCTGAATATTAAACTCAATTTGAGAAGCTTGGAAACAGAGTGATTGGTTTACCACCTGATGCCATTCTTAATTGTTTCATTTCTGGTTTAGTTCCTGAGATTCATAATGAATTGGTTGTGCAACGCCCTTAATCTATTTCACATGCAGTAGGCTTGGCAAAACTCATCGAAGCCAAGATAAAAGATTTTAAGCCCAAATTCAAAAGTCCTAACTCGCTGCCTTTCGCCCAAACATCCCAACCCACACCCTCGAAAACAAATTATCCTTCCTAGAACCTAGCCACCACCACAAAGCCTATTGCTACATTACCCTTTAACACCAACTCAAATTGTTTTCCTATACATCGCATTACACCAGCACAACCGGTTGAACGTAGGGCACAAGGATTATGCTTTAACTGCGATGAAAAATATATTTCAAGCCACAAATGTGCAGCAAGAAAGTTTTTGTTACTTATGATAGAGGACGATTCAACAGAAATCTTAGAACAAGAAACTGAAAATTCAGAAAGCGTGGACATTGTGCATCAAGAACAAGCTAATGAGGAATCCTATTTTCAACTCTCTCCATAAGCTCTTAGTGGACACTTTTCACCAAAGACATTGAAATTCAAAGGTTTACTTGACAGACTATCTGTTACTGTACTCATTGATATAGGTAGTACTCATAACATTCTCTAACCGCGTATTGCCACCACCTCCAAATTCTAAGCAAGGTTATCCCTAACTTTTCTGTCATGGTGGGAAATGGTTCCACTATCCATTGCTCTGGTCTATGTCCTCGTGTACCTATCACACTACAAACTCATTTATTCTTTATTCCATTTTATTTAATCCAAATTGAAGGTGCTGATGTAGTTTTGGGTATGGAATGGTTGCGTACACTTGGTCCCCTAATGGCTGATTTTTCTATCCCAAAGATATCATTCACATACGCAAATAAAAACATTACCATTTCGGGTCATCCCATTAAAAATCCGACACCTTCCACCTTTACCCAAATGCGACACCTTCTACACACTGACTCCATTGCTTCCATGCACTTACTTTTATGCCAACCAATTTCGGATACCGTTCTAAATTGCCATCCTAAAATACCTGAAGTTCTCCCAAATTCCACCTTACTTGAAATAATTGACCTTATCAATTCTTACCCAACTGTTTTCTAACCACCCCATGGTTTACCCCCATCCAAATAACATGATCACCGCATTCCACTCAAACCCAACATATCTCATATCAATGTCAAACCATACCGATATCCTCTTTCCCAAAAGGAAGTTATGACAAAAATAATTCATGAGATGCTTTATGAGGACATTATCAAACCAAGCACTAGCCCCTTCTCATCCCCTGTCCTCCTTGTTTGAAATAAATACGGTTCATGGCGCTTTTGTGTGGATTATCACGCCTTAAATGAAGTTATTGTCCGTGACCGTTTCTCTATTCCTACGATAGATGAGCTCCTTGATGAGTTGGGTTCGACTTCTTTGTTTACAAAGATCGACCTAAGGTCGGGCTACCACCAAATTAGGGTCATACCTGAAGACACTCACAAAACGGAATTTAGAACCTTTGATGGGCACTACGAGTTTTTGGTCATGCCTTTAGGCTTAACTAATGCTCGTAGTACTTTTCAATCGGTGATGAATGACCTTTTACGTCCATATTTAAGACGATCTGTTTTAGTTTTCTTTGATGATATTCTTATATATAGCAATTGATATTCAGATCATTTACTTCATTTGCGTTTAATGTTGGATTTACTTGCTTACCAGTTTGTTGCAAAACTTTCAAAGTGTGTTTTTGCATTTTCTTACTTAAACTAATAATTAAAGTAAAGTAAACATGCACGAATAGTTTAGTAAAGGAAAATATGGATAAAGTAGGACCTGGATAATAAAACTGCAATATAATAATTAATTGTTCCAAATGGATACTTCAATCTGGTACCAGAAAACTTGAAGTAAATTTGCAGAAAAACTATGCCAACAAGATTAAAATAGCAGGTTCACAATGAAAAACAGATGACTTCAAACTAAGAACTAAAATTGTAATAACCATTCAATGTGAGCAATTATCGTTTTTTGCACGATGAATTTTTTTCCTCTTACAAAGCTTGGATAATTTTCCTGAGTCCTAAAAGTCCTATATATAAGCTAATAATTGTGCTAGAAGTTACTAAGATTGTGCTAAGGTAGTAAAGGAAAAACAGGAAGTGGAGAATACTGTTTTTTAAAAGTAGCACAAATTCTGGGTTGCACAAGCATGACGGTCGTAATGACCATGACGGGAACCTCTTTATTTGATTCGAGAGAAGAGTTAGTTATGCTTGTTTGTTATTTTCTAAATATTTGCTTCTAAGGGGAAAATGAGTGATTTTTATTAGGGTGCTCGCCAAGGATTGGGGCCCTTGTGCCTACGTGCTCCCTCGTGCAATGGGAAAGTCAGAGCATCGTAGTTCGTGGGACTACGAGAAAAGGTATGAGAAAAACAAAAAATAAAGGGAAGGTAGCTCGCTAGGATATCGCAATCCTATGCCTATGTATTCTCATTGACAAATGAGAAATCAGAGCGTCCGTAGTTCGGACGACTACAACTGGTTGGTTTGTGTTTGAAACGAACAAGTGTTTAGGTCGCATTCTAACTGCTAAGCGTTAGCTTGTCTGCTCGCTAGGGGAGGCTAAAACACTAGTTCATATGCGTGAAAGAAGAGACTAAACAATGTTCTTTGTGAAATGTGTTTAAGTATGGATCGCACGGGGCGAGGAACTAGTGTTTTGGGAAGTTTCGATCGCACGGGGGCGAGAAAAGAGAGTTGATGTATTGGATGTTTTGCTAGAGGTGAAGATTATCTTAAGCTTAAGAAAGGCTCCTCAGGCTTAAGTAATCGGTAAAGTGAGTCAAAGGCTTGACTCTCTCTTTTTCAACCTTAATTATGAAAAGATTTTGATATGGTTAGAGTAAGTTAATCTGATGACAATTACTCGAAGCTTAAGAAAGGCTCCTTGGGCCTAAGTAATCAGGAGAATGAGTCAAAGGCTTGAATCTCTCTCTTTTTCATCTTATATTATGAAAGAGCTTTGATATAGCTAGAGTGTGTTAAATGGATGACGATTACTCGAAGCTTAAGAAAGGCTCCTCGAGCCTAAGTAATCAGGAAATTGAGTCAAAGACTCAACTCTCTCTCTTTTTCATCTAAGTATTGAGAAAATAGATTTGATTTCATTTACCGGATTAGAAATGCTTTTATAGAAGACAATTGTTTGAGCTTAAGAAAGGCTCCTCGGGCCCAAACAATTGAAGAGAGGAATCGAAGACTCCATTCCAACTCCTTTTTCATCTTTATTTGAAATTGTGTTTAAATATGGTTAAGTATATTGATTTGGTTTGAAGAAAATACTCGATGTGAATCGAGGTTTTAATTTACGTACGAAATGGTTGAGGTTTGAACTTTAGGGTTTCGATACATGAACAAGCAATTAAATTGGGTTTTAATCATGTAAACTAGAAAAGTGGACTAGTCTTCTAAATGACCAACTAAAAACAATTGATCAAATAGGTCTCACTATAAGGAAGCCCATGAGTAAACTTTGAATGTTGCATATGGTGACCGAAAGGTTGGTGGCGATTCTTAGGAAGCAACCGACTTACAAATGGTGAAAAATGACTCGACGGTGAATCGAGAATTTTATTCAAAAATGGTTTAAAGCACTAAAGCACAACCTAGGCAAAAGAGATAAAATTATTACATATCTTGGGGATGTAACACATTTTTCGAATAGAGATAGGAGATAATAAAACAAATCACGGGACCGAAAACCAACTGAAAATGAAGGCAACCAAATTTAAAACAATGTCAAGATCATTTAGAGTAAATTCAAATGAAAATCACTCTACAAATAATTATCCATAATTTATGCATCCAAATGATGTTCGAAAGCAAAATTAAATTTTATGCTCCGAATTCATAACCAATTGACTAGAAAAGAAAACAACCACTTAGTAATAATAATAAATAAAAAATTAATCAACTACAATTAGTTAATCAATTGAAAATCAACCCAATTAAATATATAGGGACCCATGAAAATGTACTTCAAATTTATTATTCTATAACTGAACAATTAAAATTTAAAACAAAATATGCATTCAAATTAGTACGTATTTAATAAAATGAATGAAAACTATATATAAAGCATAGACAAGGGGAGTAACGCCCCATTTTCAAACAGTTTCCTTATCACATGTTAGACCATATTAAGAAACACAGGCAGGTTTTGAATTCTATCGTGTCTTCACTAGCCATGCCATTTAAAAAGAAACATTTCCCAACCTATTTTATCTATAAAAAAAGAACATGTTGCAAGCTATATCAGTACCATGACCAATATCCATAGAAAAAAAATGCCAACATATCCACAATAACGTCATGAAAACTATTACCGGAATCAGCACGTAAATGAATACACCTTCAAAATTGATTCGAACAATCAAACATATAGAACGAGCATATAGAACAATGAACGAGCAACCTTTAATTGAAGTTATCTACACTAATTCACCGATTTGCTTAAGCTTAAAAGCATAATACCAAGACGGCACAACTGAAGTCGAAAGATAGAGGTAACAAGCATATACACGGAGTGAATTTACACCCTCAAGCTACACACCAAAATAACAACAATCATTATCAATGCGTTCAACATTCACTAACTAATCACGACACTCAACCTTAGCATATACAACGCGCAATCAAATCGCAACCAATAATCGAAATGTGTATTTCAAATGATAACCAACATTTGTGAACACAACATATATATCACAAGTTAACACAACATTAGATCCAAACCAAAATAAATAAATAAAAAAACAAATTGTGAACCATAAAAAGTGCTAACTGATACAGCATGACAATGAGGACTAAATCAACCATGAATCCTCAACATTAAAATCTAAAACAAAGATCAACTATATTAATATCAACAATGAAATTTTGGTATGCAGATCTTAGATGTCCTTAGAGATACTAAGAACATTGATCTCTGCTAAAACAGAACAAGGACAGAACATGAGCAATTTAAATCCCTTTAAAAATTAACAGTGTCATGACATCTTTTGTAACATCTGCAAACTGACAAAACTATTTATCTAACCATTTAAATTGTGCAGAATTGTAAATGCTGAAAGATAAATAACACAATAAATTGTTATCCCAGTTCGGTGCAACATCACCTACATCTAGGGGCTACCAAGCCAGGAAGGAAATCCAATATTAGTAGTATTAATTCAGAGCTAAACTCCCAATTTACAACCCCTCACTTAATCCCTACCCAAAGCAATTTCTTCATAGAACCCACTAGACAAGAGACACCTCTCACTCCCCACAATCACAGTAGTGATAACAACAAATGAACAAGTTTTAGAAGACATTCTTCCAAGACAATACTTGATTTTCCTTAACAGTTTCAATCAAGAACAATACACTCTTGCTTACAAGCTTTGAGTGAACAATTAACAATTAATAACTAACAACTAACAGTCTAAACATGTCTACCACGATGCATCCAAGGATACAAAGGGTGACTTACAAAGTCACATACAAAAGACTCTCAAAACCCTAAACCTTTATTTAGCACTCAAATTTTTCTTGTTGTGAATGTTTGTCTTCCTTTAGGGTTTTTTGTTAGAACACAGATTGGTTCTTAATAATATCACTATGTTTTGATGATAACTATTATAAAATTTTGTAATTAAGAATTATATACTCTAAAATTTGCTTGAGAGTGTTTGCTGCAGATATTAAAATAATTATCACTCCAGAAGCAAATCAGAACTCAACATAAGAAATATGCTAGACTCTGAAGCGTCAGATGCATCCATTCGAAGATTCTGAATGCTGCCAACAGAAGATCCTGAGCGCTGTCTCCAGAAGGATCTGAAGCAGAAGCTCCAGAAGGATCTGAAGCAAAAGCTCCAGAAGAATCTGAAGCAAGTCAGAAGCATCTGAACCAAAGAAGAATTATGTATGAAGAGTTTTCAAAACATAGTTACTACAGAAGATTCTGAAAGTACTAAAGCTGCCAATACTGAGGATCTGACTCAAATATGCTCTGAACTTATACACGCTAAAAGCACACCTGCTGCAAAGACTCTGATTCAGCAAAACTCTGATCAACATCAGAAGGCTCTGATCAAATTAGACTCTGATGAATCTTGCTGAAAATTGAAGAAGAAGAATTCAAAGATTATGTCCGTTGGAATAATTCAAACGACTCTTTCCTTATTTATGCTAGACACAAGAACACAGACAAAAAGGATTTCTCTGTGCTTTCTTCTTCTAGGAAAGGTCACTTGATGTGAAGACAAAAAGGCTCAGACCTTTTGGACACTCTTTTCAACGTGAAGTTCTCTTGGATCAAGCTGCCTATAAAAGCAAGTCTTCACCCATCTTCTTCAGTTGACGTTTTTATCTGAAAGAAATCAATATTCAAAGCTCTCATACTATTCATATACTTTCTAAGAATTAATTTCTTTGTTCTTAATATTAAGTGAAAAATCACAGTTGTGATAAAGCTTTTTAGAAGCAATTTAAACACTTGTATTTGTTATTACGTTTAATTGTAAGAAAACCTTAAGAAGATCCAGTTAGGATCAGTAGTTCTTGAGAAGACTTTGAACAGTTGTTCTTAGTGCTTACTATTGTAATCAGTTGATTAAATAGTGGATTAAGTCCTTGTTTGAGAAAGGCAAATCACTCTAGGAAGGGTGGACTGGAGTACTTGAGTTCAACGAACCAGGATAAAAATACTTGAGTTTTTATTTATAAGTTTTTATCAAAATACTTATTCAACCCCCCTTCTAAGTATTTTCTCACCTTCAGATGGCATCAGAGCTCCAGTTCTATGTGTGCTACCACTTCACAGTGACAGTAAAGATCCAGTGAGAAAAACTTTGATATATATTTGGTTGTTACTATGGTTGATAATACAATGTCTAACATTAACAACAAATATGAAGAAAGGGACAGAATCAGCACCAAACCCCCTATGTTTGATGGGGAGAAATTTGATTATTGGAAAGACAGGATTGAAAGTTTTTTCCTTGGATATGATGCTGATTTATGGGATCTGGTTATAGATGGATATGTTCATCCCACTGATGGGAATGGCAAAAAAGTAGACAGAAAATCTATGACAGATGCTCTGAAGAAGGAATTTAGAAATCACCACAAGGCCAGAACAATATTGTTAAATGCAATATCTCACACTGAGTATGAAAAAATTACAAATAGGGAAACTGCATTTGACATGTTTGAATCCTTAAAGATGACTCATGAGGGAAATTCTCAAGTCAAGGAAACAAAGGCTCTGGCTCTGATCCAGAAGTATGAAGCCTTCAAGATGGAAGACTCTGAATCTGTTGAAGCTATGTTCTCCAGATTTCAAATACTTACAGCTGGACTAAAGGTTCTGGATAAAGGATACTTTACTGCTGATCATGTGAAAAATATCATCAGAAGCTTACCTACCAGATGGAGACCTATGGTGACTGCGCTGAAAATGGCTAAAGATCTGGAAAAAATCTCCTTGGAGGAACTAATCAGTTCACTAAGAAGTCATGAAATTGAACTTGAGGAAGATGAACCTCAAAAGAAAGGTAAATATGTTGCTTTAAAATTTAATAAATCTGCTAAAGCATTGCAGGTAATAGAGGAAAGCTCTGAAGAATCTTCATCTGAAGATGAAGATGAACTATCCATGCAATCTAGAAGAATAAATAAACTCTGGAAGCATAAAGGAAAGAAGTTCAGAAACTTCAGGAAGCCTGACCAAAGAAAAGAATCTTCTAGACACAGAAAATCTGGCAAAAAGGAGGTTGTCTGTTATGAATGTAAAGAACCTGGACATTACAAAAATGAATGTCCAAAGCTGCTGAAAGACAAGCCTAAAAGAAAATCTGATAAGAAGAAAAAGGTTCTAATGGCCACCTGGGATGATTCAGATACATCTGAATCTGAATCTGAGTCAGAAGAAGAATGTGCCAATGTAGCTTTGATGGTAGACATAGAAGATCAGGAGGAAGGAACTTCAGGTTCTGAATCTGACTCTGAATCTG
Source organism: Lathyrus sativus (assembly GCA_963859935.3). NCBI lineage: Eukaryota > Viridiplantae > Streptophyta > Magnoliopsida > Fabales > Fabaceae > Lathyrus > Lathyrus sativus. Next base: position 420,032,466 of record OZ012736.1, on the reverse strand, counting down.
ACTCTGACGCTGAAGAGGTAATGGCTAAAATCACTAAAGAAGAACTTATCAAAGTGTTATCAGAAGTTCTGAAGAGCTATAACAATATTAAGCTCAAATACAAGAAGCGTCAAAGCAATCTTGTATCTGAGAATAATATTCTCAAATCAGAAGTAGTTGAGCTAAATGAAAAGAACTTAAAATTAAAAAATGATTCTGAATTAGCTCAACAAAACTCTGATTCTGAAACTGAATCTGAATGCAAAAATATTTTGGAAAAATATGATTATAGCTTTCATAAGTTTCTTGCTAAAAGCATAGACAGAAGAAAAATGGCTTCTATGATCTATGGAGTTAGCAGAAATAACAGAAAAGGAATTGGATATGAATCTTCCTCTGGAAAGGATTTAAATCCAAAACCTGTTGATAAAATTATCATCAAAAAGACTACTTTATATTCCCACTTTAAATTTGGTCACCTGAATGATATTGAACAAATACGTTCTGAAAAGAATATTCATATGTTTAAATCTAAGGCTAGTCAGAATAAACCTTATGTTGAAAAACAGAAGTTTAGACAAACCTTCAGAACAACTAACCCTAAAGGACCCAAGAAGATCTGGGTACCTAAAAGTAAAATAATTCCTGTTGCAGATGTTCTTAGCAGCAAGGTCAGGACGCCAATCATGGTACCTAGACTCTGGATGCTCGCGACACATGACAGGAGAAAGGTCTATGTTCCAAAGTCTGGAACTTAGATCTGGAGGTGATGTGAAATTTGGAGGGAATCAGAAGGGCAAGATCATTGGATCTGGCACCATTGGAAATGGTAAACTTCCCTCTATTACTAATGTTTTACTTGTTGAAGGGTTAAAGCATAACTTATTGTCCATAAGTCAATTAAGTGACAATGGTTATGATATTACCTTTAATAAAAAATGTTGTAAAGCTATTAGTCAAAAGGATGGCTCTATCTTATTTAGTGGTAAGAGGAAAAACAACATTTATAAAATAAATCTTTCAGAACTTAAAGTTCAGAATGTTAAATGCCTCTTGTCTGTTAATGAAGAGCAATGGGTCTGGCACAGAAGATTGGGGCATATTAATATGAGACGTATATCTCAGATTAATCAACTTAATCTTGTCAGAGGACTTCCTAATCTGAAGTTCACCTCGGATGCTCTTTGTGAAGCATGCCAAAAAGGGAAGTTTTCAAAATCATCTTTTAAATCAAAAAATGTTGTTTCTACTTCCAGACCACTAGAATTACTTCATATTGATCTGTTTGGACCAGTGAAAACTGCATCCATCAGAGGCAAGAAGTATGGATTAGTCATTGTTGATGACTATAGTAGATGGACATGGGTAAAGTTCTTAAAACACAAGGATGAGTCACATTTTGTGTTCTTTGACTTCTGTAAACAAGTCCAGAATGAAAGCCCAACATTTCATATTTTCATCCTTTTGGATGTATTTGCTATATGTTAAATACTAAAGAAAATCTAAACAAGTTTGATTCCAAAGCACAGAAGTGTTTCATGCTTGGATATTCTGAATGCTCTAAAGGTTACAGAGTATACAACACTGAGACACAGATTGTGGAAGAATCTATTCATGTTAGATTTGATGATAAGCTTGGCATTAAAAAGCCAAAGCAGTCTGAAAACTCTGCAGATAGAGAAGTAGTCTTCACAGACTCTAAAGACTCAGAGGCAGACAAAGCTCAAGTGAAGGAACCAGAAGCAACGCTAGATGCTATTCCTTTAACTTCTCAGATGAATAATTTAAACATTTCTGAAGAATCAACTGTTAGAGGATCATCTTCTAGAATCAAAGCTTCTCATCATGAGAATGTTATCATTGGAAAGAAGGATGACCCTATCAGAACAAGATCCTTTCTAAAATCATCTGAAGCATCATTATTTGGACTGGTGTCAGAAATTGAACCAACTTCTGTAGATGAAGCTCTGCAAGATAATGATTGGATTATTGCCATGCAAGAAGAGTTAAATCAATTCACCAGAAATGATGTGTGGGATTTAGTTCAAAGACCAAAAGGATTCAATATAATTGGAACTAAATGGGTCTTCAGAAATAAGCTTAATGAGAAAGGAGAAGTTGAAAGAAATAAGGCAAGGCTTGTTGCTCAAGGGTACAGTCAACAAGAAGGTATTGATTACACTGAAACTTATACTCCAGTGGCAAGGTTAGAATCTATACGCCTTCTTATTTCTTTTGTTGCACAATATAGCATCACTCTATATCAGATGGATGTTAAAAGTGACTTTCTAAATGGCATTATAGAAGAAGAAGTTTATGTCCACCAGCCTCCTGGTTTTGAGAATGAAAAATTTCCAGATCATGTTTTCAAACTAAAGAAATCTCTGTATGGTTTAAAACAAGCTCCCAGAGCTTGGTATGAGAGATTGAGCAATTTTCTTCTGGAGAAAAATTTCATCAGAGGCAAAGTGGACACAACACTCTTTTGTAAATCATTTAAGAAAGATCTTCTAATTTGTCAAATATATGTGGATGATATCATATTTGGATCTACCAATACTATGCTGGGAAAGGAGTTTGCTAAATGTATGCAGGCAAAATATGAAATGAGCATGATGGGAGAATTGAGATTCTTTTTGGGAATTCAAGTCAACCAAACTCCAGGGTGCACTTACATACATCAGACCAAATATGTTAAAGAACTTCTGAAGAAATTTAACATGACTGATAGTAAGCTTGCAAAGACTCCCATGCATCCAACTAGTTCACTAGGCAAGGAAGAGGTAAGTAAGAAAGTAGATCAGAAACTCTACAGAGGTATGATAGGATCTCTTCTTTACTTAACTGCTTCTAGACCTGACATATTGTTCAGTGTATGCCTGTGTGCAAGATTCCAATCAGATCCTAGAGAATCACACTTGACAGCTTTCAAGAGGATTCTAAGGTATCTAAAAGGTACTTCTAATGTGGGTTTGTGTTACAGAGAATCTGATGATTTCAAATTAGTTGGATTCTGTGATGCTGACTACGCTGGAGACAAAGTGGAAAGAAAAAGTACTTCTAGAAATTGTCAATTTCTAGGAAGAAATTTAATCTCTTGGTACAGCAAGAAGCAACCCACAATTGCACTATCAACCACAGAGGCAGAATATATTGCTGCTGCTGGATGTAGCACGCAGATGCTCTAGATGAAAAGTCAACTAGAAGATTATCAGATATTTGAAAGTAACATTTCTATATTCTGTGATAATACTTATGCTATATGTTTGTCTAAAAACCCCATTTTACACTCTAAGGCAAAACATATAGAAATTAAGCATCATTTCATCAGAGACTATGTTCAGAAGGGAATTATAAATTTAGCCTTTGTTGATACAGATCATCAATGGGCAGACATTTTCACAAAACCCCTTGTTGAAGATAGATTCAAATTTATTCTGAAAAATATTGGTATGGATTTGTGTCCAGAATAATATTTATCAGAAGCAAATTTTACAGATGCAAAAATGTTTAATGTTCTGAAGTATTTCATCTGATCAACTATTCATTTCCTTAAATTACTTTATTTGTGAAACTCTGAACTAACAATACTCAGAGGATCTAAACGTTGATTAACGTTTCATTTCTCAAGAGAATTCAGAAGCACATGCAAGCAAACACGTGTCACTCTGAATCTGCAAAGGTGGCGTGTATACTACTGAAGAGACGTTTGAGGTGAAGTTTGAATAGTGAAAATCTTGATTTTCCCCCCAAATTTGTCAGAATCAATTAATGCTTGAAATGAATTTTATTCTTTTTCATTAAATGCTTTGTGTGAACGTGCTTTTATCTGACTGTTTGTATGCCTAAGTGTTCACTACAAATATCACACTTCTCACCACATTCACACTTTTCACATCTCAATTGTTTATGCATTTCTGTCTCCTTTTCTCTCTTCACAAAAACCCTAAGCGTTTGACAAACTCATCTTCAATGGCAACCTCTCCATCCACTGCTGCACAATTTCAATCTACCATGGCTGCAGTTACTTCTGCAAATATGGGTGTGACTCCTTATACGACACCAAAGAGACTCTGTTAACACCTGTTGAAAAACTGGAGGTTCTCTGTGAATCAATGGTGGAATTTGATTCACTGGCTGAGAATGGGTGTGAGTTTCGCTCCATAATAGATGCTCAAGGATGGGTGAAATATTTTGACAGACTTTTTGGACCAGTTTACCCCCTTCTAGTGAAAGAATTTTGGATCCATGCTGCTGTGTACCCTAAGTTCATTTTATCTTCTGTTCTGGGTAAAGAAATAATCATCACAGAAGATCTGATCAGGAAACTCATTGGATATGAGGAAACATATGGAGTATCTCACTTGCCAGCTAGCCGTGTAGATATGGATGAAGTATATGAGGAAGTGATGACTGCTGGACAAGCTTCTAATAAGTTCAAAGATCTGAAGCCTGACTACAAGATCTGGGCTAAGATTTTCATGGGATGCACTCATCACAGAAAGTCTACAAACTCTCCAGAATATGTCAACAATGAACAGCTCTACTTTATGTATTGCTTAAGTCAGAGCACCAAGGTAGATCTTCCATATATTCTGTTTATGCACTTATGGAATCATATAAATGCCTCTAGAGAAAATGTGAAAGAAAAATGTCATAAGATCAGAACTTGGATTCCTTTTGGAAGGTTAGTTTCAGATCTTCTAACAGAAAATAGACTTGTAACTTCCCTATATGCTACTAGCGTCACAGATGAACTGGAATTCACTCTTGGGAAGCCTCTGAATGCCAAAAATCTTCAGAGACTAAAAATAGTAGAAGAACTCACAACAGCACCCAAGAAGCTGAACATCACTGAACTTAGTCAGAAGAGAATCCCTGTAGATGACTACCCTCTGTTCTTTGCTGAGGAACCCAGAAAAATTATAGTAAGTTATATTGATGCTTGCAAGGCAGATGGAACGCCCATTCCTGCAGATATTCTGAAGAGAGCAAGGGAACCATTGCCTGTTGTAGAAGAAGAGATCCCAAGAAAAAGAAGTCAATCAGAAGCAGAAGTTGCACCTGTTCAGAAGAAGCCCAAAGTTGCTGAGAAGCCTCAGAAACTTATCAAGATGAAAGCATCTGAAGACACTCCTTTTGTTCCAGCAAAACGAATCAAGATTAAAGGTACCAAACTTTTTGTATCTTCTGTAAATAATAATGTAGTAAATGATGCAACAATTAAGTCTATTCCTAAACCACCTTCAACTCAAAAACAATCTGTTACTGCTCCACCTCATACATCTGTTCCATCCCCACAAAAATCATCTGCACCAAAACCAACAACAACAAAACCAAAAATTCAGATTCCACAACCAGAAGTACCAACAAAACAATTTGTATCACAACAAACACAACAACCAGAAAAACAATCTGAACCACAAACACAACGACAAGAAAAAAAACCAGAAAAACCACCATCAAACACATCTGAACCCACTGCATCTGTTCCAGTTATCTCTGAACCAATAAAAGTTACATCTGATCCACCTTCATCAGAACCACCTGCATCTGAACCCCCATCAAAAACTTCAGAATCAACCAAACCATCTGGAACCAATATCCCTGAGATAGAAGTTCTAGATGTTACACCTCTCAAAACTGTCTTTCAAGTATCCTCTACCTCTTGCACACCAACCACATCCTCAAATTCCTCAGAATCAGATATTCACCGAGATTTTCTGGTTTCTCCATCTCACAGAGATTCTGAAGTAAACCAACCAGAACCATCTGTTTCTTTTGGAACCCTTATTCCCAATCCTACCACAACACCTAACCCAACTTCTGAAATCCTCATTCCAAATCCTATCCCAACATCTACACCAAGAACATCTGTAACTTCTGCCTCGTGCAAACTATTCTCATCTTATCTTCACAACCTTTCCTATGGTTTAAAACTCAAAGATTTCTATGACAGATTTGAACCATCTGACCCTTTCACTCCTTTCAAACCCAAACTTACAATCAGTCTACCATCTGTGCTTCTAACTTATATTAAATCAATGTCAGTTGTAGGTTCATTAGATACAATATTATACTCTACTAAATCTGCAAAAGCTGTTACTTCTGCTAAACCTGCTACATCTGATTTATCTGCTAAATCTGATAAACCTAGTAAATCAGCCTTCAAACCTTACTCAGATAAACCATTTGATGTTGTTTCTCATACCTCAACTGCCAAACCATGTTTGATGAATGCTCTGAAAAGATCAAAACCTGACAAATCCTCTAAAATTCCATTCATACCCTACTACCCTCCTCCTCTGATCTCCATCCATAAATCCATCTTTCCACCTACTCCCCAACCCAGGCCAATAACCTTGGAAACTCTGTTACACCCTAGACCTAGACTAAATGTTGATCATTTATTTACATGTTTTTTACAAGAAATACAGATGTATTTAGGATCTGTACAGAAGAAATGTTCAGCAACAATGGATGCAAAGGAATCAGATATCATTTGGAATGGCTTCATCAACAGATTCAATACTGTAGCATCTAATATGAAGAATGTATGTTCTGATGATGTGAAGCTCAGATTTGCTGAAACAGATAGAAGTCTGTTCTGGACTGTTAAGAGATCTGGACCACTGCTTCTTACAGATGCTCCTTCGTCATCAGAAGAAAATCCTGAATCTGCATCTGAAGATAATCCTCTGGCTATGACTCTGATAGAACAACCTTCTGGCTCTACTGCTCCTAACTCAAACACTCCTATGGAAATTGACTATGTTCAAGCTTCAGAAACTGTTCCACCTTCTTCATCTGAGATTAAGAAAGAACATCCAGATCTTGAAGATAATATTGCAGTTCTGGAAGCTGGTCAATCAGAAATCAAGTCATGGATGGCTAAACAAGATAAGAAGTCTGAAGACATGATTCAGTGGATGTCCCAGCAGGATCAGAAGAATGAAACAATGTCTAAGTGGATGTCAAAACAAGAACAGTCCTTTTCTAAGATCACGGATCTATTGAAGATGCTTTTGTCAAAACACTCTTAGTTATTCATTTTGTTTCTTCTGTTGTTTGCATCTGATGTTTGCATATGTATTTTGAATATCTTCTGATGTGTGTACTTTTGCTCTGAATTGAATGAATGAATGCTTCAAAGTTTTCTCCACATGATATATCTCATTTATTGTTTCCTTTTCTTTGTCTTTTCAAATTATTACTTTTTGCTTATGACAAAAAAGGGGGAGAAAATATAGATCTGAACTATTTAATTAAACTTCACCAGAATGAAACTTCAGACATATCAACTTTATCTAACAAAAATTCTAAGTATTTCAGAACATTTGATAAGTACACTCTGTAAAAGAAACTCTGAGACTCTCAGATCATTTTGACAATTATCAGACTCTGACTTTGAAATATGCAAGACACTCTGACTCTCAAATGTTAAAGAACAATCAAGCTCTAACTCTGAAAAATACTCAAGACAAAAGGGAAGTTTCTATTCCTTATTTATACTTAATTCAGGGGGAGATTCATCATCTCAGGGGGAGTTATAATTACTCTGTTTTCAATTAAACAAAATTTCTGATGTTTTTGTCATCATAAAAAAGGGGGAGATTGTTAGAACACAGATTGGTTCTTAATAATATCTCTATGTTTTGATGATAACTATTATGAAATTTTGTAATTAAGAATTATATACTCTAAAATTTGCTTGAGAGTGTTTGCTGCAGATATTAAAATAATTATCACTCCAGAAGCAAATCAGAACTCAACATAAGAAATATGCTAGACTCTGAAGCGTCAGATGCATCCATTAGAAGATTCTGAATGCTGCCAACAGAAGATCCTGAGCGTTGTCTCCAGAAGGATCTTAAGCAGAAGCTCCAGAAGGATCTGAAGCAAAAGCTCCAGAAGAATCTGAAGCAAGTCAGAAGCATCTGAACCAAAGAAGAATTCTGTATGAAGAGTTTTCAAAACATAGTTACTATAGAAGATTCTGAAAGTACTAAAGCTGCCAGTACTGAGGATCTGACTCAAATATGCTCTGAACTTATACACGCTAAAAGCACACCTGCTGCAAAGACTCTGATTCAGCAAAACTCTGATCAACATCAGAAGGCTTTGATCAAATTAGACTCTGATGAATCTTGCTGAAAATTGAAGAAGAAGAATTCAAAGATTATGTCCGTTGGAATAATTCAAACGACTCTTTCCTTATTTATGCTAGACACAAGAACACAGACAAAAAGGATTTTTCTGTGCTTTCTTCTTCTAGGAAAGGTCACTTGATGTGAAGACAAAAAGGCTCAGACCTTTTGGACACTCTTTTCAACGTGAAGTTCTCTTGGATCAAGCTGCCTATAAAAGCAAGTCTTCACCCATCTTCTTCAGTTGACGTTTTTATCTGAAAGAAATCAATATTCAAAGCTCTCATACTATTCATATACTTTCTAAGAATTAATTTCTTTGTTCTTAATATTAAGTGAAAAATCACAGTTGTGATAAAGCTTTTTAGAAGCAATTTAAACACTTGTATTTGTTATTACATTTAATTGTAAGAAAACCTTAAGAAGATCCAGTTAAGATCAGTAGTTCTTGAGAAGACTTTGAACAGTTGTTCTTAGTGCTTACTATTGTAATCAGTTGATTAAATAGTGGATTAAGTCCTTGTTTGAGAAAGGCAAATCACTCTAGGAAGGGTGGACTGGAGTACTTGAGTTCAACGAACCAGGATAAAAATACTTGAGTTTTTATTTATAAGTTTTTATCAAAATACTTATTCAACCCCCCTTCTAAGTATTTTCTCACCTTCATTTTTGCCTCCTTAAATAGTAATGCATACTGGGCTTGGGCTGGTCAAAAATAACAACAAGAAGAGATGATTTCAATCTTCATAAATAGCAGCAGATTTGATTTGATCAATCAAATCTAATCATATCATTCTTCTAATCTTCAATCAATCTTCTAATAATAACTCCATATAAAATCCAACCTGACCCATAATAAGTGTATCAGAAACGCCCATAGTAAGCCACCAGAAACACGCAGATTCTGCACCAGAAAAGTGCAGCCAGCTTGCACAAAAAGATATGGATACACAAACATATTCATGACAGACAGATGTGACGACATACTGTAGGACATCTTGTGATTACACCTAGTTTTACTAAAATGCCTGCCAATTAAGCCAAACTCCAAATCTTCTGCAGAATCTTCTTCATAACAGTAGAAATAAATATTTTATAGTTTCCTAAAAAGTCTCAAAGATCCTTTTTATGAAATCCAATTAAATTTGTACTTTGTTCCTAATAAATCTCATTGACCCACGCATACTGATGAGGTATATCCAACAGGATCTCATCAAACCAAAACACCTCTGTCAAGAGATATAAAATAGCAGCTCCTGCTGTACCAGACAAAGATGTCACGACATCTGTCTCGACATCTTGATTAAAACACATGACAACAGTTCTGTCTCGACATCTTGATTAAAACACATGACAGTAGTACTGTCAAAACAGTAGATGGAGATGTTATAACATTTTGCTTAACATTAGTGCAGAATCATGTTTTACCAAAATTTAGTCAATCATAGAACCATGGACAATCATAGAATCATGGAACTAACAAAGAAAGATAATGTTTACTAAAATTAAACCAATATTCACTCTAAACAAGACACACACAAAATTTCACGAAAACATCATACTAGGAACACTCTCGAGAAAACCAAACCGTCTGCAAATATAAAATGTTCACCAAATCAATACAGTATCATAAACAACATATGCACCGATTTCGAACACCGGATTATAATGGCAGTAACATGTCAGTTTTCAAAAATCATAGATGCAATAGAAAGGATGAAAAAAGCAATGCTAACATAAATTCAAACCTAATCGATACCGAAATCGTGTAATCGCGGAAATCGTGAGTGCAATGTATATACCTATTCCATGAGGAAAATCAATCAGCAAGAAAGAATTACACCTTTACTAGATTGAATCAGAACAACATATGTGATGAAATCAAACACAATGAGTATCACAAATCGGGAAGCAACCACATATACAACATTAGCTCATCACAGTATCAGAAATCACGTTAATAACACACGAGAAACCGATGTTAGATTATAACCATTACAAGCAGAATTTTGGAACATCCATAGCCATGACTCTAATGAAAAACAAACCAAAACACCAAAAACAATCAGACAACTTGATTTTAAACCACGACAAAAATGTCCTACATGAAATGAACCCACATCAGAAGATCAAAGTGCAAAATTTAATCTTGAATGAATTTCATAAACAACTCAAACTTAAACAGACATCTGGGATCGAAATGTTAGAATCGAATTGTTGCAAAACAGTATCAGAATTCTGCAACATGATTTGCCACGAATCATAACCTGTTAGTTCCATGGTTCTATGATTGGCTAAATTTTGGTAAAACATGATCCTGCATTGATGGTAAGCAGGATGTTATAACATCTCCACCTGCTGTGGTGACAGAACTGCGGTGGAGTGTTTTAATGTGAATGTCATGACATCGCTGTCTAGTACAGCAGGTGATGCTATTTTATCACTTGACAGAAGTGCTTTGGATACACCTTATCAGTATGTGCAGGCCAAAGTGATTCATTAGGAACAAAGTGCATATTTAATTGGTGTTCATAAAAAGGACCTTTGAGACTTTTTATGAAACTATAATATGCTTGTTTCTACTGTCACGGAGAAGATTCTGCAGAAGTGTTCAGCAGGGCAAGCTGGAAAGCTAAGAGTAAGTGAAGTAGAAAGTCATGACTGAATGTTATGACATTGATCGTATGACATCAGGCGTGCAGGGTTTGTTTTTCTGTTATGATATCTGATATATCTCAGGCTAGATTTCAAGAAACCTGTTATGGCTCCTTAGTTATCTCGGGCGAGATTCTAGTCAGGGCTGGACATAACATGAAGCAGCTGTGACCTAATTTGACAGCACCTTGAATTATGGAAAGTGGTTTAACTTTGTTAAACCTAAAGTTTGTTACTTGTAACCAGCCCAAGCTCAGTCTGCATTGATATTTAAGGAGAATTCTATGGTAGACATATTTGTGAGTGGATAATTCTGTGGTATGCAATGATTCTTCACGTATGTAGGAGTCTTAGGATTTCTTATGTGCCAAGAAATTGTATGTTATATAATTGCTTTGGTTAGTGTGTATGAACTGTTGTGTTCATTGTCCTTGATTGAAGCTGTTAAGAAAAATTAAGTATTGTGACTTTGAAGAGTGTCTTCTAAAGTCTGTCTTTTGTATTGAATTGTATATCACCGATGTGATTGAGGGGGAGTGAGTGGGTATACTCTTGTTTAGTGGTCTCTAGGCAGAAATTGCATTGGATAGAGATTAAGTGAGGAGTTGTAAACGGGGGAGTTTAGCTCTGAATTGATTCTGCTAATAGTGGATTTCCTTCCTGGCTTGGTAGCCCCCAGATGTAGGTGAGGTTGCTCCGAACTGGGTAAACAATTCATTGTGTTATTTATCTTTCAGCATTTACAATTCTGCACAATTTAAATGCTTAGATAAATAGTTTGTCTGTCTGTTGATGTTACAATTTAAAGAAATTTAAATTGGTCATGGTCTGTCCTCGTCCTTGTTGAGCAGAGGTCAATGTTCTTGGGACATATGAGATCTGCATACTAGAATTTCAATTGGTATCAGAGCAGGCATCCTGTCTGTTCTGGATGAGATGTTGGGAGATACTTTCTAGTGGTTTAAACAAGGAGAAGTGGTAGCTGATTTGCTGATCTTGCTAAATGGTTGAGCTACTGCTTATAAGGAGAAGTGTATGTTCACTCCTGTTGATGAAGAATTCTGTGTATCTGCTGTTGTGCCCTCTGATATAGCAGCTTCTATGATCTGGTGAATGGTTTGCCAAAGGAGGAGTGGTTATAATGTTCTATAAGATGTTCTGACAGCTTATTTAGGGCATGTTAAAGATGTTCTTTTGGTGGTTCCGCTGCATATTTTTCTAATGAAAGAACTCTGGTCGCCCTGGGAGAAGATTGCCCTATATTCATATTGCTGAATGTTGTAGCTGTGCTGTTTGGGTGCCTGGGCTGTTTCTTGGATTGTTCTGTTGTGTGGGAAGTGATTTATTTTCACCACTCATAACTTGCAAGGATTCTATCAGCAGAGGAAGTCATAAGAGAGGGTGGCAGCCTTGCTGTTTCAACATTAAAGATAGTTATACTAAAGAATACTCTTGGTATTGCTGAAGTGTAATCATCTGTCTTTCTCGACAAGTTGTATGGATTTAAGATCAATCTCTATTTGTGGAATGCACAAGTATTTAATTGATTATCCATAATGATCAACATTGTCAAAGTTCTGTTGGTTCATCAGGTGGATGATCCAAGTTTGTCTTCTGGAAGAAGGATCTCTTTTATTGCACAAAGCATCTGGCCCTTATTTTGTGTGGTCAACTTCAAAGGTCTGGTGTTCAACCAGATGTTGAGACATTCCATCAACAGAGATTATGCAGTTGATTCTGATGATCTTGGTACCATACACATGTGTGGTAGGATCTGTCTTTGTTCTAGTAAGGTTCTTGGCAAGAAACTAAGGCTAGAATGTAGTGTTGATGGAAGATAAAGACATTCTTCTTGGATCAGTTTATTAGAGTGCAGCAGCATATGATCTGTATCTAGAAAGTTTCCTGGCAAGAAACTCGTCTAGAAGATGGTGCTAATAGCTCTGCTTGGGTCAGTTCATTTCTGATCTAAGTGCACATGAGCATGAGATCTTGCTCAGCTTGGAGGTCAAGGATAAGTGGAAGTTATCTCTGATCTTCTGAAGAAGTCTCTACTTAAGAAAAGCAGGATTCCTTTTATAAAGATTTTTTTTATCCCTCCTCTCTGAAGAATCAAGCTTTGGCATGATTGGTTTCTCTAAAGAAGAGTTTAGTTCAAGGTATCTGTTAAAGCATAATAGAGGGTGTCTAGTCTCTGTGAACATGGAACTCTTGTTCTGATAGAGTGATAAGGCTATTATAAGTGATAGAATGAAAGCCTGAACTCATCAGCAGGATGTCTTATCAGATGTTGTGACACCAAGCAGTAACTTCAGGGCCTCAATGGATGTTGTGGTACATCATTTGAAGATAATCTTCTCAGGTATGAATGGAATTGATACTATCTCATGCAATTGCAGGAGCTGTGTGAAGGAGTAGGTGTTACAGGTCCAAGTCTTGGTGTATCTAAGCTGCCTTGGAGCAGGTAGGATATGAAGATCAAGCTTGCTAGAGCTCTGAAAGATGATGAGTAACCAAACAGTGACATTTTGTTATTTAAGTAGTGAGCCTTTAGAAAACTATTCTTGTGCAAAAGGGTAGTCATTTGAAGACCACAGAAGGTTCTTGGATTGTTCATGCTTGGAACTAATTACTCTTGTGCAGAAGGGTAGTTGGTTGAAGACCAAAGGAGGATTTGTTTCTGTTCATATATTGGAGCTTGCGGTAGAAGCCCTAAGTTGTGTATGGAAGATTACCCTCTTTTGGAGATGTTTTTGATCAAGCTGGTGCAGCTGTGTTCTCTGAAGATATTCAGTTAGATTACTAGGCAGTAGTAAGTCTAGTTGAGGGCATACCAAGAACCATTGAATGGTGTAAACATCATCTGGAGAAGGACTTGAAGATCTGTTGTGGAACTTGTGATTCACATCTTGGCTAAGAAGTACTCTATCTTGTCATACGGGAGAATGATGAGGTAAAAGGACTGTCTTGGAGTATGATGTGAAGGTATTGTACAAGATTGGAGTGGATCATTGGTTGATTGCATTCTGATGTGATAAAGTCCCTAGTTGAATCAGAAGTGTTCTACCTTATCATATAGGAGAATGATGAGGAAAGAATGTCTTGGATTATGGGGCGTCTATCTTGTACTCAGCCTAAGGTCAGAATACTTGTGGAGAAGTGGTATTTTCTGCTACAAGTAACTCTAGGAAGAGGTGGATCAGTTTGGTGCCTTCTCACTGTATGAGCATGGAGTTGGTCATGAGAGATAATGTGATGATCTTGGAGCAGCTTTTATAAAAGATAGGGGGAGAGCTTATGTCTGATGGGTGTACTAGTTACCTATGATTCAAGCAGTAAGTGAATGCGTTCAGCATGTGTGTTGAAAAAGGAGTGAGCTCTTGAAGACATGAAGATGAGTCTTATGTTTTCCATTCACGCGCTTCTGGAAATAGAGCACTAGTTATCCTTGGTATGGGGAGGTATACTTCTATCTAGGATATGTTGCTGCACTGGTACAGTTGTGTCTCAAGATTGCTTGTGGCTTCAAGCAGTTTATGACTGTATGCCTCTAGGAGGGTAGAATGTCATACCAGATGTTGTGACATTGTGTTACTGTTCTAGTTCATGATGAACTTGATAGTATTTTTGTTCTTGGCTATGTCATTGGGTGTCAATAGATCAAATCAGACAAGAGCATTATGATCTGACCTCCACTAAAGGGATTTGTGTTGGTCAGCAAGATTTTTGGCCTCTATCCAAGTGTTTGTCTTGGATGTGTATGATTGGATCAAGACACAATCAGCCTTGCTTCTGTGCATATCGAAGGACATTCACTCTGTCATCTTGGAGAGCCTTCTATTTCTTCAAAGCTGCATGTGGTTCCAATGTGTGAATATGAAGATGATGGTGTAAGTCTTCATATGGTTGTGTTCTCTCTTTTAGGGGGAGTGCTGACTATGCATGACAGGGGGAGCAATGTACATGTCTGATATACAGCTGCATTGCTTGTGTTGACATTGTGCTGATATGGAGCTGTGTAAAACTCTGGTCTGTGTCTGGGAGGATTAATTTTTCTCTGCAGAATTTTCCTGTCTCTCAATTTGGGGATTTAAAATCAGTTGCTACTTGGCAAGTAATTGACTGATTATCCTTTAATTGGTAAGTGTCACTCCTGAAGGTGTAGCTTCAGACAAGACAAGAACCCAAGATTCAAGACTGATTCACGGTGTACTCTCAAGTAGTTATGGTTTAGGGCTGATTTTACACTGGCTGAGTGAGTTCAGCAAGGAGGTTAAGTCATTGTCCATGATTGTTGGTGAAGTCTTTAGAGATCAAGAAATGTCAGACTTAGGCACCATGTGCAGTATATACACTTACTCCAATTTTTGTCTATTTTTGACTAAACCAATGGGGAGTAAAGTGTTGTTATCTGTTGCAATTATCAAGGGGGAGCATGATAGTGTGTGAGGCTGGAAAAACTATTGATGTTGCCTTGATAAGGTGTTTGGTTGTTTTAGCCAAAATTTGTCAAAGGGGGAGATTGTTAGTTCCATGGTTCTATGCTATAGAATTGTCCATGGTTCTATCATTGGCTAAATTTTGGTAAAACATGATCATGTACTGATGATAAGCAGGATGTTATAACATTTCCACCTGCTGTGGTGACAGAATTGTTGTGGAGTGTTTTAATGTGAATGTCATACTGAATGTCATGACATCGCTATCTAGTATAGCAGGTGCTACTGTTTTATCACTTGACAGAGGTGTTTTGGATACACCTCATCAGTATGTGCAGGCCAAAGTGATTCATTAGGAACAAAGTGCAGATTTAATTGGTGTTCATAAAAAGGATCTTTGATACTTTTTAGGAAACTATAATATACTTGTTTCTACTGTCATGAAGAAGATTCTGCAAGCTAGAAAACTAAGAGTAAGTGAAGCTGAAAGTCATGACTGAATGTTTTGACATTGATCGTATGACATCAGGCGTGCAGGGTTTGTTTTTCTGTTATGATACCTTATATATCTCAGGCTAGATTTTAGGAAACCTGTTATGGCTCCTTAGTTATCTAAGGCGAGATTCTAGTCAGGGCTGGACATAACATGAAGCAGATGTGACCTAATTTGATAGCACCTTGAATTATGGAAAGTGGTTTAACTTGGTTAAACCTAAAGTTTGTTACTTGTGACCAACCCAAGCCCAGTCTGCATTGATATTTAAGGAGGCGCAGAAGCAAAGGAAAAAAAGCACTCACATCAAGAACAACTTGAGTGTAAAATAAAGGTCTACGGTTTGAGAGTCCCTTGTGTTTGTAAGTCACCCTTTGTATCTTTTTATACATTGCGGTAGACATATTTGTGAGTGGAGAATTGTTTGGTATGCATTGATTCTTCACGTGTGTGGGAGTCTTAGGATTTCTAATATGCCAATCAATTGTATGTTGTATAATTGCTTTGGTTAATGTGTATGAACCGTTGTGTTCATTGTCCTTGATTGAAGCTGTTAAGAAAAATCAAGTATTGTGACTTTGAAGAGTGTCTTCTAAAGTCTGTCTTTTGTATTGAATTGTATATCACTGCTGTGATTGAGGGGGAGTGAGTGGGTATACTCTTGTCTAGTGGTCTCTAGGCAGAAATTGCATTGGGTAGAGATTAAGTGAGGAGTTGTAAATGAGGGAGTTTAGCTCTGAATTGATTCTGCTAATAGTGGATTTCCTTCCTATGTAGGTGAGGTTGCTCCGAACTGGGTAAACAATTCATTATTTTATTTATCTTTAAGCATTTGCAATTCTGCACAATTTAAATGTTTAGATAAATAGTCTGTCTATCTACTGATGTTACCACAGACGGCATGACATTGGTCATGACATTGGTACAATTTAAAGAAATTTAAATTGGTCATGGTCTGTCCTCGTCCTTGTTGAGCAGAGATCAATGTTCTTGGGACAAATGAGATTTGCATACCAGAATTTCAAAACCAACATTAGAAAATTGTAAACAACTTAAGCGATCTCTTTTATAACTGTGAAATATGAGTCGAAATTAATGTTTTAACAGCATCGTGAACAAATTAAACCGGTATTTTAGCATTACCTCTTACAAATTTCTCAGCATCGAAAAGTTACCGAAATGATGTGATTAATGTTGCTATTGGTGAGACTATGATGCTGCGAAGTTGTTGCTGTGGCCTGATTCATGTGGGTGTCGAAATCTTGCCTAGCTCACTGTTGCGGTTGAGTCTTCCCGAAACCGGGAATAAAATGAAACAAAGTTGCTGCTGAGTCCGAGCCTTGCGTGTCGTTGTTGTTGAAGTAGTGAGTTCCTTATTTATTGAAGGGTTTGGTTTAAACGGAGGAACTTCACGGACGCGGAGCTGGGGTTTCACTGGGAAAAGGGGGAGAGCGTGGGTTTAGAAACAGTGATTTGAAATGTTTCGAGCAAGGTTGAGTTATGGTGCTGATAGAGTGAGAAGTATGGAGGTTTATTTTTCGAAGATTGAAGAATGGAGTTTATGGGCTACGTTATGGGTGATGGCGGCCGTGAGTTTATGCGTGGTGAAGGGTGCAGGTGGGTTTTTCGCAAATTCGTCACTGGTGAATCAGAGAGTGAGCTTGAAGGTGATGGCGACGGGTTTGATGGAGGAGGAATAGTGACGGGTTGTTGTTAAAGGTTGAGGATGGTGGGAAGAAGGTCATCTGATTTTCATATTGGAAAGAAAAAAATTGTTCTTGGTCTTCTTTTTTCGCATTGAAATCTGAGAAAAAGACCATACAGGAGGCGCGACCCCCCTTCTTCTTTTTTGACCTAATTTCATCCCCCCTCTCGGTTTTTTTCTCCTCTTGTTTTCCACACTCATCTTAATATATAGAGATGCATATTCAACAAAACCTATGAGCCCAAATCTATATTTTTTTAAATATAAAAAAAAAATTAATTGGACTTAGTGAAGTAACCTTTCATGGGCTTGATTAGTAGTTTTACTTCTTGCACCCTCACATTCATCTTCTAAACAAACTTGTAAATGGACTAGTATTATTCAATGCCTCTAATTCTTCAATTAAAAATAATGATGACTTGGACCTCGAGTTACCAATGGAACCAAATTCCAAAATTCTCGACTTGAAATAAATGCAACTTGAATTAACTTTGAGAAATGGAATCGACCAAGAATCAATCCCTGAATCAATCCTCTGAATTTTTCCACTTGCACTTAGTTAGGGTCTCAGACACATAACACTTAAATCATGCATACCCTGGCCTTGATCATGAAACCAAATCCCTGCTTGACCAAGACTAGGTTATATCCATTGAACTTCAGTCAACATTGCACACACTATTGCCTTCATGGCCTCAAATGCATCTTGCAACTACTAGAGTTAAGCAATAAGAATAATGGAAGCAAAGACAACACATTGTTTTTGGATTTTTGCAATGTGGTTAGTGGATGGAGATATAGGTGAAACTTATATACGAGTAAGACAAATTTGGGGTATGACAGATCCTTTCTTTTACTATGAACAAAGTGAACACTTTTACTGACATATCCTTTTTTTTAATAATGATGTTTCAAGAAATATATACTAACTTCATAGAAAGAAGTAAGTTAGCATCTATGAATTATGGAGTTATCGAAATTAATAAAAGAAACATTGGTTTTAAAAAATTTAATGGTAATAGAACTTCCCCTATATCCTACAGGTTTCGGGGTCAAAAGCTTTCAATACTAAAAAGTAAAACTTAAAGTCACCCTTATCAAGACAAAAACAAAACTCTAAAACTAAATTTGTTTCGGGCTAACCCAATGGCTAGACATGGCTCAGTCTACTTCTTCTCCCAGAACAGCCCCATTGCCTAAGTCCAGCCAATTTGGGGGAGCATTTACCTTTCTGCCCCTCCACCGGGGAAGGTTAGCTGGTTTACCCCAGCTTCAGCTACTTCTATTTAGTAGTTCCTGCCTGTCACGCACGATTCCACCATCCAGAAACAGTCACGACGCTTGTGTCAGCTACTACGCTCATGCGCGTAGCAACGACTAGTTTTGGGAACCTCTACCCGTCCTAATGGTTAGTTTATAGCAGTCACCTATTCTCCAGGGAACGAATATCTCGCCCGAAAATAGGGACCAATGGCCAAGCGCTGAGGGCACTATAAAAACCCTCTCATTTGAGAGGGTCATGTATTCAATATTCATCCTAATACATACACACTCTGTACTTGCCCTATTTTTCTCCAGATTCTTACTTTAGCATCGGAGTGCCTTGTAGGTACACCCCTCCTCATATCTCACTCCCAGCATCACATACGTTGTCTCTGACCCACTTCATGTTCTGATCAATCGGTAAGACCAGTGGCACCGTCTGTGGGAAACTCTGTTATCCCCATCTTTCTTCCATCGTAGATTCAAGACCGAAACAGTTCTTCCAAACTCCGATCATGGCCAGCCGTGACAAAACCTATGATGCTCACAACTCTTCTTTCCTCCCCGTCTGCAAGACTAATATTGATAGGGCTACCACCTCTCTCGGGGGGACGCCCACTAACAAAGAGATGGAGCCATCGCGTCTCCATCCCCCATTCTCACTAATCACAATGAGGTCCACCCTATTCAGGACCACCAGCTAGTCCCAGTTCTACCCAACGCCAACCCGGCCATGACGGCCCTCCTCAAGGACCTCAACAAGACCAACCTCCTAGTCCTTCATCAGAATGAGAGGATTGGAGCCCTAGAAGATTCCAGCCGTCCAAGATCCTCCCTGCTGAGAAAAGAGTGTCAGAGATCACGAAGTCCTCCTTCCCGGTGGGAAAGAAACCTTCGGACATTTTCAGAATCAGAGTCCCAGGCCGTCAGAAAGCGTGACGTGTCTCTCTCCCCGGAGCCAGTAATCCCCAAGAACCAAGAGGACTAGAAGAGATCAATAAGTAGAGTCCCAATGTTCTCCTTCGCCCAGACCCAAGGGTTGGGAATGAACCCCATCTCCCCGTCAACATCACCATCCTACCTATAGACGAAGCACTCACTCCCCATCATGGTCCAGCAGCAGCAGCGACGACGAGCCTCGCGACCCATTATCCCAGGAGGTTATGGCTATGTGCCTACCGAAGGGACTGGAGAAACCCCTTTCTCTGGGAACATATGACAGTACTACAAACCCTGACGAGTAAATTGAAAAT
This sequence comes from Lathyrus sativus, assembly GCA_963859935.3. Classification (NCBI taxonomy): domain Eukaryota; kingdom Viridiplantae; phylum Streptophyta; class Magnoliopsida; order Fabales; family Fabaceae; genus Lathyrus; species Lathyrus sativus. The sequence goes on along the minus strand of OZ012736.1, from coordinate 420,012,532 downwards.
ATTAATGTGTTGCTCGATTACCGTGGCGTCCAGGGCGCCATAAAATGTAGATTGTTCCCGACCACGTTGAGGAAGGGAGCGATGACTTGGTACAAAAGTCTCCCTGATGATTTCATCATATCATGGAGGCAATTGGGATGAATGTTCTCTAGACACTTCACGGCCTCTCGCCGCCACCCAAAGACCGAAGCCTCCCTTGAGACCATCATTTAAGGGAAGGATGAACCTCTTCAAGCCTATATTGAAAGGTTCAACAAGGAAGCTGTCTAGATCTCCACGACCGACAACATGAAGAAATTCTTGCTCGAGCGCGATCTTTGTCCCTGTATAGAGTTTTCCAAAGCAGTAGGCATTCAACCTCCATAAACGCTGGACGCCTTCCTCCTCAAAGTGCAAGCATACATATAGTACTAGGAGAAAGAAGCCACGAGCTCCACCTAAGACTCGAGGCACCAGGAGAGTTCCAGGTCCTCTAAGTCCGACTAGCCCTCAATATCTCGTCGGGGAGATAGAAGACGTGAGGATCACCCCTAGAAGCCCCATGACAACAAAGCGCCTTCCAACTAGTTCTATGAATATATTCCTCTGACAGCCTCTCGAAAAAAGATCCTCCCTGAGTGCGCCAACTTGGAATTCCGGCAAGCAGGAGTCCGGTTCCCTAATTAGATAACACCTAAGCCAAATAATGACAAGTTGAAATATTTCCAGTTCCACAAGACCCACGACCATATGACTGACAACTGCATCTGATTGATGGTTTTTATGTGTTATTTTACTGTTAGTTTTAGTAATCTCCTTATGTGTTTAGTTGCATTTTATTTTCGTTTACCTCATTTTATGCTTTGGTTGTGTCTTTCTAATGTTTTTAGGTACAGGTAATCATTCAAGAAGAATTGGAGTGAAAACCAAGAAATATTGCAGGAATTCGAAAGAGTTTTTGGAAGAGAAACAGTGGCCTGACACGACCACCCGTGTTAGGAGGAAACCTAGGGATGGAAGTTTTGTAGAAAGGCAGTGGGCTGACACGAGTGCCCGTGTCACCTGACACGGCCCGTGTCACCTGACACAGCCCGTGTCAGCAACTCTAGCATATGCAGAGTTTTTATCAGAGAGCCAAGGGGCCAACACGGCCGTCTGTGTTAGTTGACATGACCCGTATTGGTTGCGCCGTGTTACCTTCTAATTTTCTTGGAACTTTGACTTGTGTGATCCATCAGGGTATTTTGGGTATTTCCCTACATCTGTTTTGGACCTGAGAGTATTTTAGATGCTTTTTGAGAAGGAAAAAGGGAGTTTTAACAAGAGAAGAATTTTCCGATCAAGATTGGAGAGATCAAGCAGATCGGTGAATTGAAGGTTTTCATGAGCGGAAGCAATTGAAGATCAAAGGAATTCTATTATCTTTTAATGTCTAATTTTTATTTTGTATTTTCTCTAAATCTTATGAGTAGCTAAACCTTCCAATGCTAAGGGGTTTCCCTGAATGACTTCTGTAATGATCTTAATTTCTTTTGTTCAATGACATAAGTGTTTTTTCTTAATCATTTTTATCGTTCAATTTTCTTAATGCTTTTTTTATTGGACAAATAGATTTTGATTTACAGTTGACCTTAGGTCAGACAAACCATCGTTAACGCTTTTGTACGATAATGTATCAATAGATATTACCTAGGACTAGGAATACCCTGTTGCACTTGGAACACTATTGACATTATAATGTTTGACCTTAAACGTAATTACCTATGGACATAGTTATTAGGTTATAACTTCAAAGGTTTTCTCACTAAGGACTTAGGAGTAAACAACGAATAGTCAATAAATTGATTATTTTAAGCTTTGTCTCTGAAATAAGGATTAAGGTTGTTACAAGGCAATTCATACACCGTCCCTAGCATGCTTCTCATATCTGTCAGAAACCTATTTTACTCTTTTGCTCTATTTTCTCTCTATAGTTTATTATTTTCAATTAAAATCCAAAACCCCAAGTACTTTTGTTCAATTCAATTATTATAGAGCTTGTATTTCCTACGCAGTCCTCGAGATCGATACTGGGGATAAAACCCATATCTTAACTACGATCGGAAAAAATAGTACACTTGCTATTTTACCGATCAAGTGTTTGGCGCTGTTACTGTGACACCCCAATTTTTAGTAATCATTTATTTAATTAAATTAATTGACTAATTGTGTGATTTTGTACCTAATTGAATTAATTGATTTACTTGATATATTTGAATTAGTTAACTTATTGAATTTATATGAAGTATTTGATTTATATAAATTAATTGATTTATCTAATTTATATGAGTTAATTGATTTAATTGATATATGTGATTTATGAAATTAATTAAACTAATTGATTTATTCTATTTGGTAGAATAGTGTAATTGCTAGATTAATTAGTTGGGCCTAATTATGGGTGTGTGAATAGAAAGTGAGAGTGGGTTGAGTAAAGCCCAATAACTAAGGATTAGGGTTTTAGAGAAGGAAAGTTGGTAAGAGAAGAAAAGGGGGAAAAGAGAATAGAGAAGATAGAAGAGAAGAATATAAAGAGAAAAAGAAGAGTGGAAGGGAGAAAATCAGAATCCAAGCATTCAAGGAATCGAGAATTCTTCCCCAAAGAAAAACCTAAGGTAAGGGTGGGTTTTCATATGATTATTGGGATTGCATGATAATGTATGATGGATAGTATCATTTTAAAGGTAAAAATCTCTAATTTCCATGGGTTTGAAATTGATTATTACATGATATATGATGATAGGGTCCTTAAATATGTATTGTTGGCTGTTATAATTGTCATATAATGGTAGGATTTCAAATTCTGGAACTGGGGCTTTTTACGGAATTGAAATCGGAGGTCCGGAAGGCCTCTAACGGTGGAAAACGCAGAAAATTCTAAATTCTGCGTTGTTTGCGTCGACTCATGCGTCGCAGTGGTCGACGCATACTTTTTGCGCTTTTCTGGATTTCGTTTCTGTTTGCCATGCGCCGACCAGCGGTCAACTCAAGGCTGCGTGTTGGAAAAATTTCTGTTCCGACGGTTTTGGCCATAACTTTTGATCCGTAAGTCGGTTTTAGTCCCCGTTCGAAGCGTTGGAAAGCTAATGAATAAATATATAACATAATATAAATAATATAATTAGTTGAAAAATATTTTTATATCTAATATGTTTGGGAAGTCATTGTTTAATTAAATCTTAACTAAAACATGGATCAATTGAGATGATTATTGATTATTTACTTGAGTATTGATTGATCATCAACTTTTGGTTGGTTATTAAGATATCAATTGTTGTTTAACAAGCTGATTGTGTATTGAATATTGAATTCAACTATTGGTTATGGATTGATTATCCTATGTGTAATCGTCGAATTGTGTTGTGAGTGGTGATTGAATATAATGAATTCTTGTGCATTACTTGATAAATGTAGTGATGATGTTGAAAGTATGAATACTTTGATTATTATGAAATGTGTTGTGTGTGCAATCATGTTATAATTCTTGTGTGATGAATTATTTGAGAATGCATGGGATTAAGATGCGAGAACGGTCTTAAGTGCATATGGTTGTTGATTTCATACGCATCATTTGTTGTCAAGAGGCAATGCTTGCTAGTTTCGTGGAGACTAGTGACTTGTCCCAAACCTAGAGTGGGGTTTGAAAGCCTAGGGGACAGGCTTTTGTTTGTTATTGGTCTAGGGGACGGACCCGGTTTAAATGTAAAAATCGAAAAATAATAACAAGTGTTGGTACCACATGGCATGAGTTGCATTGAGTCACATGGCATATATAATTGTTGTATGAAAGTATGCGTATGTGTATGACTTGTTGAATTCAGAGTTGTGGATGTGTAGTTGTTGAATGATATTGGCTGAGGAAGATTGAAGTGTGAGAATATTGGTGTTTGTACTGACATGCTTTACATTATTCATTATCTTATAATTTCCATATTGATGTGAATTCTCACCCTTCTGCTGGAATGATGTCCTATACGACATTGTGCAGGTATCAAAGAGTAGAGCTGCTCGTAGTTGCGTGGCCGCTGTTGGTGTAGCTATTTAGTATTTTAGTTATGTTGGGTCGAGTCGTGCTCTGGTCATGTAACACTGGGATCGCTTGGTTTATGTCTTAGAGATACATTATGCACTCTACGCTATTTTTTATATTCATTGGAATATTATGATGTTGCCTTAGTGCCTAAGTAATGTTGATTTATGTGATGAACACGAATATTTCCGTTAAGAGAATTATGATATAAATTGAATCCGCTGCTACATGCAAAGTGAAACCTTGAAAAGCATGATTATTTACTAAAGTGTTAATGAGCATGACAAGTGTTTTTGATGTTTTGGAAATTATGTGTGACACCCTTGTGTGAATGCATGATGATTTACTCTGATTATTTATATATATTCCGCGGGGTTTAGAAGGGCGTTACAGTTGCCGGGGACTGCCAATTTATATGTCTTAATTTTTGTTCAATTGAAATTTTGTTGCTCGTCAACTAAAATTTTATTTTCAGTTTTTTAATTATTATTTTTGTTCCATTACTACTAATCTGCGTTTAACGTTTTTATGCGAGGAGAATCCTCAGCTAATTTTTCTTTTGATGCAGAAATTGAAATAACTTTACACGCAAGGCATAAATAAGCAAGGCTGACAGCTTCAGAAGCAGAGCCTTCTGCGTCAGCACTAGAAGAAGAAAAAGTCTCTGTTTATTTAGAGCAATCTGATTCAGGTTCAGAGTCAGATAGAGATACTGTAAGAATGGCTGAAAATCCACCAGTAGAGAGACTCCTTGGTGATTACGGTGGAGCAAATGCACCGGCTGGTAGGTTAACAATTGTGAACCAACCGGTGAATGTGACGAATTTCCAGTTGTACCCGATCACCATCACTCAACTTGAAAGGAGACCTTTCACCAAAAAGGTTAATGAAGATGCCAACAAACATCTGCAAAGATTCCTGACTTTGAACACCACTCTCAAGATTCATAGGCACAGTGATGAAGTAAAAAAAGTTAAGAATGTTTCCATTCACTCTTTGTGAAGATGCTGAAGAGTGGTTCTACTCGTTTCCTGTCGGGAGTATTGCTACTTAGGAAGAGATGGAGAAGGCCTTTCTTAATGAGTATTTTCCTGCCTCTTTGTATATTCGTAAAAGATATGATATCATGAATTTTAAACAAAAGGAGGGAGAATCGATGGGCAATGCTTATAAAAGGTTCGAACGGTTATTGGTTGCATGCCCTACTCATAACATAGATTAAACTGAACAGATGTAGATGTTTGTGAATGGTCTTAAGATAAATACTAAGAAACTCATTGATACGGAAGTCGGTGGCTCATCAAACTTTACAACATCCACTAGTATTAAGATGATCATTGAAGTCATTGCTACAAATTAGCATTTGGAATTATATGACCGTAGTGTGAGTAAACCTAAAGGAACAATTGACTTGAAGTTGGCTAATCAAGTTGTGAAAATGGAAGATCAAATCACAACTGAAATAGAAATAAGGCTTAAAGAAATGAATGTAAGTGCTCAAACTGTTGCTCAAGTTCAACCTGTCCAAGCTGTGAGTTTTAAGATTTGTAGTGGACCCTATTTTACTGCACATTGTGTTGCGACTATGAAGAAAATTAAAGAGATAAAGTTTCTGAAGCAGAATAATCCATATTATTAGACTTATAATCCAGGGTGGAAAAATCATCCTAACTTCTCTTGGAAATATCATAATCAACCTCAATATCAACAGCATCAACAGGCTCCTCATAAAGTAGAATGGGAGATAACTATTGAAAAAACGGTAGCTCACAATATTCAATTCCAAGAAGAGACACGAAACAATCAGAGGAACACCACAACTTCTATAAAAAATCTTGAGGTTCATATGGGACAAATAGCACAACAACTCTCCATGCAAACTCAAGGAACCTTCCCGAGCGCGACAATACCGAATCCAAAAAATCATGAGAATGTTAATATTGTCACGACAAGAAGTCAGAGAGTTGTGGAAGAAGAGGATGAGAGGGAAACAAATGGTTATCAGTGTAGAGAGGTGGAGCTAGAAGTAAGAGAAAATTAGAAAAAACTGAAAAGAGCTTTACCATCTGTGAAGCCAACTGAAGAGAAAAGGAAAAAGGAGGTTAAACTAAAAATCAAGCTACCTTACCCTCCGAGAGTTACAAAGAAGGATCAAAAGGAGAAATACTTTGAAAATTTCAGCATAATGTTCAAAACGTTAGAGATCAATATGTTGTTGTTTGAAGCACTCGAGCAAATGCCATTGCACAAGAAAATCATGAAAGAGGTAATGGGAAAGAAGAAACCAATGAGTGAGGAGCAGAAAATTTCAAATGAGCAGTGTAGTGAAATATCACAAGGTAGGAGAATCCCCATCAAGCGGAACGATCCTGGATTTGTAGTAATCTCTTGCACTATAAACGACAGAACTTTCAAGAAGGTCCTTATTGATTCAAGTGCTAGTGTGAGTCTAATGCCTTTATCCATTTTCAAAAAGCTGGGTATTGAAAAAGTGAGCGATACGGAAACAAACTTGAAGTTTATGGACCATACGACTATGCGGTCATATGGCTAGTAGAGGATGTACTGGTGACGATTGATAACGTTACCTTTCCAGTTGATTTTGAAATCATGGATATTTTGGAAGATGAAGAAACTCCCATCATACTTGGCTGACCATTCTTGCTTACTAGTCGGTGCAATGTTGATATTGAAACATGTACTCTAACCTTGAAATCTTTTGATGAGGAAATAACATTAAAAGTGTTAGACATCAAGAAGCGAGGTAAAGAGGAAGACAATCACTCTGCAGTTGGAGTGATCAAAATAGTGGGAAAAGACAAAAGTTCAAAACCACTTCCGAAAAAAGTCTCTGGTGTAATCTATCAGGTTGTAATATCTCAGTCGTTTAGAGAACATAATGAGGCTCTAAAATTCATTCAAGGAGTCAAGAGGAGAAAAAGGAAGAACATGGATGTGATTTAATACACAAGGCTGCTCTTATCTCTGAACCTGACTGGTCCTCTGTTGCAGAAAGGTCAATCAACAAGCTGTAGAATCTGAAATACCCCCATAACAATGAGGAGTGAACCATCGAGCCATGCAATGTTAAACAAAGAGTTGCCTGGGAGGAAACCCACGTTTTTAATGTTTGATCATTTTCTTTTTGTTGTTTATTTTGTTTCGTTTGCAGGAATAAACGAGACTTTACAGGTGCAAGTTAGGATGTAGCAATTGGTGTTGTATTACCCTCCGCCTCCTCAGTAAGGATCTCTGTGAGTTACGTCTCTCTCCCTGGTTCTAAAAAATTGAGGTCAATGTTTAGTTCAAGTTTGTGGTGAAGGTGAGAAAATTACTTAGAAGGGGGGGGGGGGGGCGGGGGGTTGAATAAGTAAGACTAAAAATCAAAGATTAGAACACAGATATTTTTATCCTGGTTCGTTGAATACAACTACTCCAGTCCACCCTCTCAAGAGTGATTTGCCTTTCTCTGTCAAGGACTTAATCCACTATTTAAATCAAACAGATTACAAATAGTAACACCTAAGAACAACTGTTCTTAGTCTTCTCAAGAGCAACTGATCCCAACTGGATCCTCTTAAGGAAAACCTTTTACAAACAATGTAAAACTTTTACAAGAGTAAGAATGCTTCTAATAAGTTGTTATCACAACTGTGATATTTCTCTTAGGTTAAGAACAAAGTTAAAGTAAAATAATATAATAAGAGCTTTAAGAGATTTGCTTTGATGAGTGATTTTGCTAGAGGTTCGATACTGAAGAAGATGGAGTGGACTTCTTTATATAGGCACTAAGATCCAAGAAGTCTTGTTATGTTGAAGGCTGTGCAGAAAAGCCTGAAGCCTTTTGTCTTCACATTGGAGGCTGTGCTGAAACAAGCCTGATGCCTTTTGTCTTCACTTGCAGAAAACTTTCCTCAGAATGGAATGCACAGATAAAACCTTTTTGTCTGTGTCCTTGTGTCTAGCACAAAATAGGAAAGAGCTGTTGAGATAAACCAACGTACATATTTAAATCTTCTTCAAAGTAAGTTCAGCTTTCAACATTAGAATCTGAATCTTCAGAGTCTACAGAATAGAGATCTTCTGGATCTTCAGAGTCTTGGATGTTCTTCAGATTGAGCTGAATCAGAGTATGTGCAGCTTGTGTGCTTGAGCGTGTAAATCTCTCAGAGCAGAGTCTTCTATGCTTTAGAGGCTCCTGCTTCAGAATCATCTGGGAGCAGCGTTCAGATCTTCACTAAGATCCTCTTGAACTTATGAAGCCCTTCATAATAACATTGTTCAGATCCTAATTTGCTTTCTTAAGATAATTTTCTTTAGTGCCTGTAGCAAACAATCTAGAACACGTTTAGAGTATATAATTCTTGAATACAAAATTTATAAGTGTTATCATCAAAACATAGAGATATAACTAAGACACAATCTGTGCTCTTACAATCTCCCCCTTTTTGATGATGATAAAACATGAGAAATTTTGTTCAATAAAGAGTAAGAATTAGAAACTCCCCCTGAGATTAACAATCTCCCCCTGAAATAAATACTTCAATAGAATAGAATGCTTCCCTTTCTGATTTAGTATATTTCAGATTCAGAGCCTGATGAAAGAGTTCAGAATCAAATCTTGATGCCATATACATATGACTTCCTTTAGTCAGAGCGTCTGGTTATCATCTTGCATGAATTCTCTTTCAGAATAAATGTATCAGAGTAAGATATCAGAGTTATCAGAGTTGATTGAATACTCAGATTTTCTTTAGAGGATCAGGTTCTGGTTGATACAGTCTCAGGGTAACTTCAAAGAATTATGTCAGATATATCACTGTAATCTGAAAGACTTAAAATCAAAGTAAGTTAATAAAATGTCTGAATTTCAGTTTTAGTAATTGCTTATAGGTTGAACACTCAGTTTCTCTTTTTCTCCCCCTTTTTGTCATAATCAAAAAGATTTTCAAAGACATAAAGATATAAAAAAAAACATATAGGAGAAAAACAAGATAACATGCAATTAAAACAAACCAAAGTTCACAGTCAAACAGGCAGATGCCAAAACACATAACACAACAAAAAACAAACAGACATCAAAATCAGTTCATGTGCAAAACAACAAATAAAACTAGGTCTGGCGAGAGGCAATAAGGGTCAGAAGCTTTGTCATCTTGGCAGCTGACTCTTCTTGCTTAGACATCCAGGTCTTGATTTCATCAGTTGTCTTCTCTTGCTTGATCATCCAGTCCTTTATATCCTTCACATCATTCACAAGTTCTGAAACCACAGATGAAGACGGAGCAGATGCAGTAGCAGCAGGGTTTCCTTCAGTTTGGTTTTCAACAGAAGCTTGTTCAACCATTTCAGATTCAGGAACTACTGGAGGAGCAGTTTCCAAAAGTAACACAGGAGGAGGAGGAGGCATGTTCATCAGCGTTACCTTGATTAATTCAGCAAATTTAGTCTTAGCAAGCTTAGAGTATTTAGCTCTAACTTTTAAGGCAGCTTTGTTGAACATCCAGATGAAGCGCTTCCAAGCAGTATTCGAAACATTGGGATCCAAACTAGACATGCATACAGCCTTAACACGATCATATTCAGAATCTAACTCCTTTTTGAAAATATCAAACATAGCATTAACACAAGATCCTAAATCTGACTGTTCAGTCTGTCCAGTGGAAAAAGGATTAGGGGTGTTAACAGGAGTAGGTTCAGATGGTTGTGGTTGAGGTGTGGGTGGTTGAGATGTGTGGATGTCAGATTGAGGGAGTTCAGATGATTGAGGTGGTTGAGGAATGGTTTGATTTTCAGATGTTTGAGGAATGGTTTGATTTTCAGATGTTTGAGTGTCAGATGGTTGGGTTTCAGATGGTTGTTGATGAGATGAAGAGTTTGGTGGGGTATGAAACAAGGCAATGTTAAGATGTTTCTTCATAACACTTTCAGAGCGAGCTTGTTTGAGTGATTCTGAATCACAGTCAGATGAATCAGATGAATCAGAAGATTCATCTGAGTGAACAGATGTTGAAGAAATTACAATTGTTTGGTTGAGGGGTTGAATATCAAGAATATTGTCAGAAAGATTTGGATCTTCTGAGGGAATTGTTTGTTCAGAGTGTTCAATTTGAACATTCTCTGGTTGGTTTTGTTCTGAAATAATTGTTTCTGGTTGGAGAGTCTCTAATTGGGGATTCTCTGGTTGTGACAAAGTTGGTTGTGGAGTTACTGTTGGAGAGTTTTCTGTTTGAGTTGGTTCTGGTGGAGTTACTGTTGGAGAATTTTCTGATTGAATTGGTTCTGGTGGTGGAATTTCTGTTTGAATTGTTTGAGGTTCTGGTTCAGATGGAATTGTTACAGGAGATGGTTGTAAATTTTCTGGTTCAGAGGGGAGTGGTTCAGATGAGATATTGACAGACTGTTTGGATTTGGAAGTTTTTTGTATAAGGCTTGGAGAGAGTTGTGGTGAAGACAGGGGTGAATGAACAGTAGGAGTAGGATCAGATGCTAATACCTGTTGAATGGTGTCTCTGATCTCTTCCAGAGTAGCTTCTCTAGGACTGATTTTGGCCTTCTTTCCTTCTTTCTTCTTCTTTCTTGAAGCTTCAGGTGCTTTTCTCTTCTTCTGAACGGATCCTTCGTCAGCCTTCCTCTTACTACGCCTTTCCTTCATCTGATTGGGCAATTCTTCTCCTGGCTTCTGAACAAGATTAGCAGGTAGAGGAATTCCTTCCTTTAGACATTCAGTAATGTACAACCAGACAAATTCCTTTGGTTCATCTGCACTGAATAGTGGAAAGTTTTCCACAGGAATTCTTCTGCCTTGAACCTCTTCAGAGTTGATCTTCCTTAGTTGTCCTTTCAATTCTGAAATGATTTTCATCCTTTTCAGATTGAGTCCATTAATTTCAGAGCCAATGATGTAAGTCAGATCTTCTGTAATCTTCGCATCTGTTAGATGCTGTACCAGCTTGTTCTCAATAAGGATGTCTGAAATCAACCTTCCCAGGGGTATCCACGTCCTAACTTTACCAGCTTTGGCTCTTACTTCCTCTCTGGTTTCTTTGACATGAGTTAGTAAATGACTGAAGATAAGATATGGTAGATCCACTTTGACATTTTTGCTAATGCAGTACATAAAATACAGATGTTCCGAACTCACATAGTCTGGTGAGTTGGATGGTTTTCTGTGAAAAAATGTACTCATAAAGATTTTTGCCCAGATCCTATAAATGGGTTTCAAATCTTTAACCTTACTAGACGGCATTCCAGCTATAGTAACTTCTTCATAAACCCTAGCCATATCAATGCGAGAAGAAGCAAGATTTGAGACTCCATCAGATTCAGTATAACTGAACAGTTGTCTGATCAGTTTTTCAGTAATAACTATTTCCATTCCAAGAACCGAGGAATGAATAAACTTGGGACCAGCGCTTGCATGAATCCAAAATTCCTTTACCAGTGATGGAAAAACAGAACCCATTAGCCTTTCAATGTATTTTTCCCAACCTTGAGCTTTAATGGCAGAAATGAGGTCGAACCCATTTTCCTTTAACGAATCAAGATCAATGAAGCTTTCACAGAGCACCTCCAGATCAGCCACTGGAGTGAATAAGGTTTGTTCAGGTTCTTTGTACATAATAGTTTTGTTGGGTTTTGCAGCAGTGTTTGAAGTAGACGCCATTGAAGAAGAAGAATACCTTGGTTTAGGTTTAGGGTTTTGGTAGAGATTGAAAAGAAAGCAGAAACGCATGAATAAAGTGAATGTGGAAAGTGTGAAAATAGTGTGATAGGTGATATATATATAGATAACCAAAAATCAAACATAGGGCACACAAAAGACACTTACGCACGTTTGGACAGCATTTAATGAAAAATAATCATTTCATATTAAATTTATGACAGCTGGGGGAAAACCAAGAAAAATGAGATTTTCAAAGCAATACCTCAAACGTCAATTCAGTTGAGCACTCCATCTTTTCAGATATTGAGTGACACGTGTTTGCTTTGTTGGCGCATCTGATGTCTCTCAAGAAATGAAACGTTTCCAACTTTCAGATCTTCTGAGCTTGTTAGTTCAGAGTTTCACACAAAAAGAAATAATTGAATAAATATAAATGAACGAATAGACAGATGAAATACTTCAGATTATTAAACATTTTGCATCTGAGAGGTTCCCTCTGATAAATATTACTCTGGACAAAAATCCATACAAATATTTTTCAGAATGAACTTAAATCTATCTTCAGCAAGGGGTTTTGTGAAAATATCAGCCCATTGATGATCTGTATCAACAAAAGCTAAATTAATTACACCCTTCTGAACATAGTCTCTGATGAAGAGATGTTTAATTTCTATATGTTTTGCCTTAGAATGCAAGATTGGATTTTTTGACAAACATATAGCAGAAGTATTATCACAGAAGATAGAAAGATTACTCTCATAGATTTGATAATCTTCTAATTGACTCTTCATCCAGAGCATCTGAGTACAACATCCAGCAGCAGCAATGTATTCTGCCTCTGTAGTTGATAATGCTATGGTAGGTTGCTTCTTGCTGTACCATGAGATCAGATGACTTCCAAGAAACTGACAGCTTCCAGAAGTGCTCTTACATTCAACTCTGTCTCCAGCATAGTCAGCATCACAGAATCCAACTAATGAAAATTCATCAGATCTTCTGTAACACAAACCCATGTTAGCAGTACCTTTCAGATACCTTAGAATCCTCTTAACAGCTGTTAAGTGTGATTCTCTAGGATCTGATTGGAATCTCGCACATAAGCAAACACTAAACAGAATATCTGGTCTAGAAGTAGTCAAGTATAGAAGAGATCCTATCATACCTCTGTAGAGTTTTTGATCTACCTTCTTACTTACCTCTTCCTTACCTAGAGTGCTTGTAGGATGCATTGGAGTCTTTGCCATTTTGCTATCAACCATGTTGAACTTCTTCAGAAGCTCTTTAACATATTTGGTTTGATGTATGTAGGTGCACTCTGGAGTCTGGTTGACTTGGATTCCCAAGAAGAATCTCAATTCTACCATCATGCTCATTTCAAATTCTTCCTGCATACATTTAGCAAACTCCTTTCCAAGCGTAATATTTGTTGATCCAAAAATAATGTCATCTACATAAATTTGACAAATTAACAGATCTTTCTTAACAGTTTTACAGAATAAAGTTGTATCCACTTTTCCTCTGATAAAATTTTTCTTCAGAAGGAAGTTGCTCAACCTCTCATACCAAGCTCTGGGAGCTTGTTTTAATCCACAAAGAGATTTCTTTAATTTGAAAACATGATCTGGAAAGTTTTCACTTTCAAAACCAGGAGGTTGGTGGACATATACTTCTTCTTCTATAATACCATTAAGAAAAGCACTTTTAACATCCATCTGATACAGAGTGATGTTATTCTGTGCAGCAAATGAAATAAGAAGACGAATAGATTCTAACCTTGCCACTGGAGCATATGTCTCAGTGTAATCAATACCTTCTTGTTGACTGTATCCTTGAGCAACCAGCCTTGCCTTATTCCTTTCTACTTCTCCCTTTTCATTCAGCTTATTCCTGAAGACCCATTTTGTTCCAATGACATTGAATCCTTTAGGTCTAGGAACCAGATCCCAAACTTCATTTCTGGTGAATTGATTCAGCTCTTCTTGCATAGCTATAATCCATTCATTATCTTCCAGAGCCTCATCTACAGATGTTGGTTCTATCATTGACACTAAGCCAAATAAGGAAGATTCAGAAGTTCTGAGAAATGATCTTGTCCTTATAGGATCATCTTTCTTTCCAATTATCACATCTTCTGGATGAGAAGCTTTGATTCTGGAAGAAGATCCTCTGACAGTTGGTCTTTCAAAAATATGCAAGTTGTTTAGTTGGGAGGTCAAAGGTGTAGCATCTGGGGTTGCGTCAGATTCTTTGTTCTTTGCCTTTTCTGCCTCTGAGCCTTCAGAGTCTGTGAGAATCACTTCTCTATCTACAGAACTTTCAAACTGCTTTGGCTTTTCAGAGCCAAGCTTATCATCAAATCTGACATGAATAGACTCTTCCACAATCTGTGTTTCAGTATTGAATACTCTGTAGCCTTTAGAGCGTTCAGAATAACCAAGCATGAAACACTTCTGTGCTTTGGAATCAAACTTGTTCAGATTATCTTTAGTATTAAGCATATAACAAATACATCCAAAAGGATGAAAATAAGCAATGGTAGGCTTTCTGTTTCTCCACAATTCATAGGGAGTCTTTTTCAGAAGAGGTCTTACAGACACTCTGTTCTGAATATAACAAGCTGTGTTAATTGCTTCTGCCCAGAAATATTTTGCCAGATTTGTCTCGTTGATCATGGTTCTGGCCATTTCTTGCAATGTTCTATTTTTCCTCTCTACAACTCCATTTTGTTGTGGAGTTCTAGGGCAGGAGAAATCATGTGCAATGCCTTTTTCAGAAAAATATTTTTCAAAATGTTTATTTTCAAATTCTCCACCATGATCACTTCTGACTTTAATAATTTTACAATCTTTTTCAGTCTGGACTTGATTGCAGAAGTCAAAGAACACAGAATGAGACTCATCCTTGTGTTTTAGAAACTTTACCCATGTCCATCTGCTGTAGTCATCTACAATGACTAACCCATACTTCTTGCCTCTGATGGATGCAGTTTTCACTGGTCCAAACAGATCAATGTGAAGTAATTCCAATGGTCTGGAGGTAGAAACAACATTTTTTGATTTAAAATGAGATTTTGAAAATTTACCTCTTTGACATGCTTCACACAGAGCATCTGAGTTGAACTTCAACTTAGGAAGTCCTCTGACCAGATTGAGTTTATTAATCTGAGATATACGTCTCATATTAATATGCCCCAATCTTCTATGCCAGACCCATTGCTCATCATTCACAGATAAGAGGCATTTTACATTTTGAACTTTAAGTTCTGAAAGGTTAATTTTATAAATGTTGTGTTTCCTCTTTCCATTGAATAGGATAGAACCATCCTTTTGACATACAGCTTTGCAACATTTTTGATTAAAGATTATATCATAACCATTGTCACTTAATTGACTTATGGACAATAGATTATGTTTCAATCCTTCAACTAACAGAACATTAGAAATAGAGGGTAGGTTGCCATTACCTATAGTTCCAGAGCCAATGATCTTTCCCTTCTGGTTCCCTCCAAATTTCACGTCCCCTCCTGATCTAAGTTCCAGACTTTGGAACATAGACCTTTCTCCCGTCATGTGTCGTGAGCATCCAGAGTCCAGGTACCATGATTGGTGTCCTGACTTTGCTGCTAAGGACATCTGCAACAGGGATTATTTTGTCTTTAGGTACCCAGATCTTCTTGGGTCCTTTAGGGTTAGTTGCCTTGTAGGTTTGTCTAAACTTTTGTTTTTCAACATAGTTTTTGTTTAGACTTGCCTTAGATCTAAACACATGAGTATTCTTTTCAGAGCTCGTGTGTTTAATATCATTTAAATGACCAAATTTAAATTTAGAGTATAAAGGAGTTATCTTAATGATCAGATCATCTACAGGTATTGGTCTCACATCTTTTTCAAGAGAAGAAGATTGAAATCCAATTCCCTTTCTTTTATTCCTACTAACTCCATAGATCATAGAAGCCATTTTGCTTCTGTCTATGCTTTTAGTGAGGAACTTCTGAAAACTAGAGTCATATTTTTCCAAAATATTTTCAGATGACTTAGCTTCAGAGTCAGATTCTTGTTGGGCAATTTCCAAATCATTTTTGATTTTTAAATTTATTTCTCTCTGCTCAACAAGTTCTGTTTTCAGATTATCAATCTCAGATTCAAGATTGCTTTTCAGCTTCTTGTTCTTGAGTTTGATATTATTGTAGCTTTTCAAAACTTCAGATAACACCTTTATAAGTTCTTCTTTGGTAAGTTTAGACATTACCTCTTCAGCGTCAGAGTCAGAGTCTGACTTAGATTCAGATGATAATTCTTCATTCTGATCTTCTATTCCAGCCATTAATGCCATGTTGGCACACTCTTCTTCTGCTTCAGATTCAGATTCAGATTCATCTGAATCATCCCAAGTTGCCATAAGAACCTTCTTCTTTTTATTAAACTTTCTCTTGGGTTTCTCCTTGAGAAGTTTGGGGCAGTCATTTTTGTAGTGCCCAGGTTCCTTGCATTCATAGCATGTGACCTCTTTCTTTCCAGATCTTCTGTGTCCAGAAGATTCCTTCCTGTGGTCAGCTTTTCTGAAGTTGTTAAACTTCTTTCCCTTGTGCTTCCAGAGCTTGTTGATTCTTCTGGAAAGCATGGACAGTTCATCTTCTTCTTCAGAAGACGATTCTTCAGAACTTTCTTCTTTTACCTGCAAAGCTTTAACAGGTTTGTTAGATTTTAAAGCTATGGATTTACCTTTATCTTTCTTCTGGGGTTCATCTTCCTCCAGCTCTATTTCATGGCTTCTCAAAGAACTGATAAGTTCTTCTAACGAGATCTTGTTCAGATCTTTTGCCATCTTCAATGCAGTCACCATTGGTCTCCATCTGGTGGGAAGACTTCTGATGATCTTCTTGACATGATCTAACGTTGAGTAGCCCTTATCCAGAACTTTCAGACCAGCTGTAAGAATCTGAAATCTAGAAAACATAGTTTCTACATTTTCAGACTCTTCCATTTTAAATGCCTCATACTTCTGTATGAGCGCCAGCGCCTTGGTCTCTTTAACCTGGGAGTTTCCCTTATGAGTCATTTTGAGAGACTCAAACATGTCATGAGCAGTATCTCTGTTTGTAATCTTCTCATACTCAGTATGAGAGATTGCATTAAGCAATATAGTTCTGGCTTTGTGGTGATTCTTGAAATCTCTCTTCTGTACTTCAGTCATTGATTTTCTATCAATCTTTTTGCCATCCTCATTAGTAGGATGTTTATATCCATCAATGACCATATCCCAAAGGTCAGCATCATACCCAAGGAAAAAACTTTCTATTCTATCTTTCCAATAGTCAAATTTTTCCCCATCAAACATGGGTGGCTTGGTACTGATCCTATCTCCTTCATATTTGTTGTTGTAAGTTGATGTAGATGTATCCATATTGACAACAAAACAAATATCAAAGTATCTTTCTCACTGGATCTTTAACTGTCACGGTTAAGTGGAGCACACGCAGAACCGGAGCTCTGATGCCAACTGAAGGTGAGAAAATTAATTAGAAGGGGGGGGGGGGGGGTTGAATAAGTAAGACTAAAAATCAAAGATTAGAACACAGATATTTTTATCCTGGTTCGTTGAATACAACTACTCCAGTCCACCCTCTCAAGAGTGATTTGCCTTTCTCTGTCAAGGACTTAATCCACTATTTAAATCAAACAGATTACAAATAGCAACACCTAAGAACAACTGTTCTTAGTCTTCTCAAGAGCAACTGATCCCAACTGGATCCTCTTAAGGAAAACCTTTTACAAACAATGTAAAACTTTTACAAGAGTAAGAATGCTTCTAATAAGCTGTTATCACAACTGTGATATTTCTCTTAGGTTAAGAACAAAGTTAAAGCAAAATAATATAATAAGAGCTTTAAGAGATTTGCTTTGATGAGTGATTTTGCTAGAGGTTCGATACTGAAGAAGATGGAGTGGACTTCTTTATATAGGCACTAAGATCCAAGAAGTCTTGTTACGTTGAAGGCTGTGCAGAAAAGCCTGAAGCCTTTTGTCTTCACATTGGAGGCTGTGCTGAAACAAGCCTGATGCCTTTTGTCTTCACTTGCAGAAAACTTTCCTCAGAATGGAATGCACAGATAAAACCTTTTTGTCTGTGTCCTTGTGTCTAGCACAAAATAGGAAAGAGCTGTTGAGATAAACCAACGTACATATTTAAATCTTCTTCAAAGTAAGTTCAGCTTTCAACATTAGAATCTGAATCTTCAGAGTCTACAGAATAGAGATCTTCTGGATCTTCAGAGTCTTGGATGTTCTTCAGATTGAGCTGAATCAGAGTATGTGCAGCTTGTGTGCTTGAGCGTGTAAATCTCTCAGAGCAGAGTCTTCTATGCTTTAGAGGCTCCTGCTTCAGAATCTTCTGGGAGCAGCGTTCAGATCTTCACTAAGATCCTCTTGAACTTATGAAGCCCTTCATAATAACATTGTTCAGATCCTAATTTGCTTTCTTAAGATAATTTTCTTTAGTGCCTGTAGCAAACAATCTAGAACACGTTTAGAGTATATAATTCTTGAATACAAAATTTATAAGTGTTATCATCAAAACATAGAGATATAACTAAGACACAATCTGTGCTCTTACATGTGGGAGGATTTACTGTTTTGAATTTTCATTTTAAGTACTTTTTATTTGGGTTTTGTGTGCTTTTATTTAAAAACTGCTTTGAATTCTCCCCGAAATAGGACCGAAATTTTTTTCTCTTGTGAATATTGTGATCTGTGAGGTAGTCAAGAAAGTATATAGTTGTTGGAGGGAAGAGGATTTAGAACTAGGTACTCGGAAAGTTTTGAAATTGGGGTATAACCTGAACACCCTAGATTGCCAGGAGTAAGTGTGATACCCCAAATTTGTCCTACTTGTATATAACCTTCACCTGTACTATCCATCCACTAATCATCATTCAGAAAATCCAAAAAAGATGCTACTTATGCTCCTGATCTAAGCTTAAGATATCACAGGCTTGAAATGAGTTGAACTGAGGTTCATTTGACGTTTATCAGTATGAGTCTATGGGCTCAGTGAGGGTTGATGATCAGTTAGGGCTGACCTAATCTTGGTCAGATAAGTTTTGTTTCGAGATTGAGGTCAGGGAATGCAGTTTGTGTGGTGTTTCTGGAGTGCCAAGTCAGGGGTTTTGTGTTATTTCAAAATGTATATATATATATATACATATATATGAACTAGGTTATCAGGTTGAGATTTTATGCAATGTAGGGAGATCCAGAAGATAGGTCGTTATCTTCTGATTTTAATACATTTGTTGCTCATTCAGTGGTGGATTCATATCAATTCAAGGTTTAGATTCAAGATGGATCATGTGTTTTTTATTTGTTAATGATTCAATTTGAGTGATTTCATTTTCAAGTGAAGATCCAAAGGTGTTAGAATTTTGGTTTTGAATGTGATTCAATTCAAGAAAAGGCATGTTGGGTGTAATTTGGATTCAAGTGGTTTTCAAAGTCATACAAAGTTAAATACAAGGCCATACAATAAATGCCCATTGTCATTACAAGCCCATTAGATTTCCTTTATTTCCATATTTTTATCCATTTTCAAAACCATAGTCCATAATTCCAATCCAATTATTACATATTCATTCATCAAGATACATTTCATATTATCAAAAATAGGAAAAATCATGAAACCCACAAATTCCCAATCAATAAAAGTCCATTACATTTCTTTGTCATAAGTAAATTACAACAAAAGTTACAAAAAAATAGAGGAAATGAAGTTTCACAAAGCTGCCACACCAACTTTCCATTTGAACCAACCTTGACATCTCCATTTTCCTACAGAAAAGTCACTTAAAATCTCCCATGTTGACATCTTCACCTTAGAGACAAAGTGATACTAGCCTTAAATTACAGCACAACAACCTGCTCTACCCCGCCTCCTTTTCACAAAGTACTACAAACAAAAGGCATATATTGGAAACAAAAGTAGCCTGCATAAACCAACCAACATAAAACCGCAACACCTACATCCAAATAAACCAAAAACACTCCATTAATAAAACAACAGTGAAGAAATGAATTTGCAGTAGAGGTTCACAATGCCACCCATCATACAACAATAAAAAACAAAACAAAAGAACCATAACAACCTTACCAGCCAAACACGATGCACAAATCCTATGTCACTTTCCCAAATGACGTTGCTCACAAAATGTGTAAGACGTACATGACCTGCACATACGACAAAAACGAAAATGCACATAATACGCGAACCGTACAAAATGCAACGACAACTTTTTTTCCGACTCAACCTTCCGCTTATACCCTTTCCATTCCCTATAAATCAAAGCTCTTTCCTCACTATTGGGGGGACTCTTTAACCAACGTTACTCTGCAACTTCAACCATAATTCCTTCCTCTACTACTAAAACCAAAGACCAATAACAATAACCTTTTATCCAACCATTGAACCTTTATCTCCCTTCACCCAAAATCCTTTGACTCAAACCCAGATTGGAACAGATGAAGTAGAACAAAAGGGAACGAACCCTCAACAAAAACCAGATCTGGAAACAGAGAAAGACGAAGGGGGTAGAAAGACTGAATTGAAACAAGATCAAGACTCATGAATCTTAAATGGAGCGAACCTGAATAAATGGAAGGTTGGGTCGGTAAAAAAAAAACGTAAACAAGAAAGAACTGACGCAAGTTCCCTTTTTTCTATGAAAGAAGGTGGGAGCAAACATTGATCTCGCTTCTTGTTATCTTTCCGGTCAATGTGTGTGCTTGCGTGTCTCCAAGATCTTGCCTTCCCCATCTCATATGAACAGAGCACGTTGAATTTGTTTTTTGATTTTTGTTTAAAAAAGGAAAGCGATGATAATGTTGGTACTGTCGTGGCAAGATGTTTTTTTTCTTGTTTGATTTGCTTCTGTAGAGCATGGCCTGGCTATAGAAGTTTTTACGTTTTGTAGGACTGGGCCTTTAAGCCCATTTTATTACACTCCACACACCGCCCTCCTTGTTTCTTTGCCTTTTTTTTTATGTTGGAGAGTGGAGGAATGGGTTAAAAGCCCATAATGATTCCACTTAGTGTTTCAATTGTTTCACACCCCATCTTTCTAACTGCACTCCCTCGCTTTTATGATTTTTGTTAGATTTTTTCTAGGGTTTTTAATATGAAGTTTTTCTAATTATTTTTTTAGTGATTTTGTTAAACATTTTATTAAATAATTTACTGTTTGTTTTTATTAGTATTAAATCACTCTTGATTTTATTTTGTATATCTTTTTTTTTCTTTTCATTTTTCACTTTGATTTCATCTTGGATTTTATTTCCATTTCATCTTAGGTCGATGATGAAACTAAAAAAGTCACCACTAGTCAAACTATTGATAAGTGGCGATGAAACCGACACCACCTTCTTTTTTTCTTCTCATTTTCTCTTCCATTTCTATTTTATTTCATTTTTCGAATCGATGAAGTCTTTCGATTCACAAACCTTAGTTTTCGAGGTTGTTAACCTTCATTATTTCAAATTTGTAGAAAATGATCAATTGAATCATTTTTCTATACTTTGGGATCGTGAGAGGTTACCCTCAATTAATTAACATAAGGCTTGTGATTAAGACGAGATCCAACCTCACTTTCAATTTCATCTCGATTTTATTTTATTTTTATCAGTCAATGAAGTGTTTACATTCGTAAACGTCGACTTATCGAAGTCGATAACCTTCATTATTTCAAATCTGTAGAAAATGATCATTTGGATCATTTTTTTATACTTTGGGGTCGTGAGAGGTTACCTTCGATTAATCGACACGAGTTTATGATTAAGACGAGATCCCACTCTTTTGGTCTATATGACACGATTTAATCGGAGAATGATCCTTAATATCATTTCTCTATCTTGGTTTTAGCACGGATATCTATTTACGCGACCTCCTATAGTCCTAATTTCATCATAAGTCGAGCTACGATGGTTTAGCATTACATTTTGACCCATTTCATTCGATCCATCATTAGCCATTGATTTTAATTTTTTTGTTCAATATAATTGCTTTACTTTTCTGTTAATATATCATTGTTTATATACCCTTGCTCGTACTATTGTTTATATTATTGTTGATATTATCTTGCTTATTATCTTGCTCATTATATCATTCATCTTATTATTATTGTTCATATTCATCTTATTATATCTTATCATATTATTCATATCTTGCTCATCTAACCCCTTTCTTGTTTATCTCATTCAAAAATACCAAAAATACAATAAAACTATTGGAACCCTAAAAAACGATTAATTGGAGGACTGTTGGTCACTATCTTTGGGTATTGGAGTTTGGACCTTGTACATAAACCTTAGTTTGGTTATTTTGTCTGAGCTCTTTTTCATTGTTTAGTTTAGGACACCTCGCACACGCACGGCTTCCTCTTGGGCTACCTGACAATGACCCCATTTATTTCTCGCAATCCCATGTACTTTATATGTATCCCTCTCCCATTACAGTGTAATAGCTTAGTTTCTTTTCATGCTTGCTTGCTTACTTGTGAAGAAAGATAAAAATAAATTAAGCTAGAACACGTTTTCAAAATAAAGAACAAATGAGGCTTGATCCAACGTCAAGTCATTTTCAAACTCATTTCAACTTGGACCACCTTAGGGTTTGTCCTTCTCTTTTCACATCCCTTCCATCAAACCACACTAACCTTGTATGTATTCCACCTTTATAAGTCGATCGCTTCGCGCATCGCGATCAACCTACCTGATCTATTCACTACCCTTTTGTTTCAAAACTTTTCTACATTTCTTTTTGTCACATTGAGTCTAAAAACCTTGGTTTTGTAGTAAGTGAATTTTTAAAACTTTTTTCCTAATAAACTTGGATGGTTGTGGAGTGGTTAGGCGAAGGCCTTCTCCTATCCCGAGTGCTTGACATTTCCTTTAGGGTTCACTATCGTAAAGCACTTACCATTCAAGATCAAAATATCTTTAATAAGATAATGAAGTTCTCTTTGTATTGAACTAAAGAGAGAGGATTGAGTGAAGACTTCATCCTCTCCGAGTATTAGGATACTCACTTTAGAGTGTGTGTGTTGCACCATAAAATTTGACCAACCTTTTCTTTTAACTTGACTTATGTTTCATTTCATTTAGCATTTTCATCTGCATATCATTTAGGTCATTTATTTCTCGCATTTTGTTCATGTTATCAGCCGGAATGGATTTATCGGGATCACAGTCGCTTCCTTCGCATTTTAGACGATTCAAACCAGTTCAAGTGATGAGGAGATTTATGTTGAAATCGAGCGAAGTTGCTCTCTTCCTGGTGGTTCAGTCTGTACTGATAATTTTGGTTGCGTTTCGATGTTCGACCCCTTTTTCCGTTTATTTTGCTGCATTTTTGTGATTTTATTCCTATTTTGGTTTTTATTTCTTTTAGTTTTAGAATAGTTTTTCTGGAATATAGAATTAGATTTTAAGTTTAGAAAATATTTTGTTTTTAATAGAAATAGAATTTTTATTTAGAAAATAGATTTTTATTTTTAGATTTATTATAGTTTTTAGAAATAGAATTAGTTTTACTAGAAATTAGATTTTTAGAATTTTAATTAGACATAGAAATAGATTTTAATAGTTTCTAGAAATATAATTAGATTTTATTTAGAAATTAGAGTTTAGAATTTATTAGAAATAGAAATAGTTTTATTAGAAAATAGTTTTTATTAGAATTAGAAACTAGTTTTTTTAGAAATAGTTAAAAAGTTAGTTTTAGAATTAATTAATGAATATTAGAAATAGATTTTATTTAGTTTAGATTAATTAGATTTTAATTAGGTTAGATTAGATTAACTAGGATTAGAAATAGGTTTATTATTTAGTTATCAGTTAATTAATTGGATGAGCACACAAAACAAACCCATTTTTGGAATTACCAGAAAACCCACAAAAAGAACCTCATTCTTCATCTCCAACCTTCAATCTCCAACCAAATGAACCCTGTTCACCTTCAATCTCACAACAAACCTCATCACCTTCGTAGAATCCCCATCTCCTCTCACCATCCACGAAAACCCCTTTAACCCCACTTCATTTCCGTCACGCCATCATCTACTCACCATCATCTTAATCCCTCACAACTTCCATTCATTTTTTTTCGAACCTAATAAAAACACGTTCAACATTTTGATTTATGGTTATTGTTCTAATAATAATTTCAACGAGGCTTTTCGGTTGATTAATCAAATGAGTGAGTTTGGTTGTTGTCCTGATATTGTTACTTACAATACAGTTTTGGATGCTTTGTGTAAAGGAGTCGTTGCTTTGTGGAGGTTCTGTTTGGGACCTTTTTGGATTTGTTGGGATGGGCCTTAGGCCCATCGATCTGTATATTCACACCCTATTTTCAGTTTATAACCCCCCTTTTCTTTTCTTTTTTGATTAGTTTTGTTAATATGTAATATATTATTAATACTCTTCTTTTATATTAGTTTAATATATTAAATTAGTTTTTTTCAATATTATTCTAATTAAGTTTAAAGTTTTCCTTTCTCTCTATATATATATATATATATATATATATATATATATATATATATATATATATATATATATATATATATATATATATATATATATATATATATATATATATATATATATATATATATATATATATATATATATATATATATATATATATATATATATATATATATATATATATATATATATATATATATATATATATATATATATATATATTTCTAGTTTTAGTTCTTTTAGAAACTCTTTAATATATTTTTTTTAGAAGTTGGATTTTGATTTTGTATTTATCATTGAGCCTTCTATTTCACCTTCCTCTTTTGGGTCGATGATGAGACCTCTATTGCTTTTCTGTCAAATTATTGATGAGAAACGATAGATTCGAGACCACTTTCTTTCTCCCTTCTATTTTTGACCTAATTTCATCTTTGTTTATTTTTACCACTTTTTGGTCGATGACGAGACATCTGTAATCCGTTATTAGTCAAATTATTGATAAGTAATGTTGGATCCGAGACTACCTCCTTTCTCTCCTTATTTCTTCTTCTTTTCGATTTTATTTTGACTTTCCTTGATCAATGAAGTCTTGTATCTGTAAGCGTCATATTTTGAAGTTGATAACCTTCCCGATTTCAAATTTATGGAAAATGACCATTTGGGTCATTTCCTTTACTTTGGGATCGCGATAGGATACCTTCGGTTAATCGACATTATGTTTGCGATTAAGACGAGATCCCGCTGTTTTTGGTCCGTGCGACACGATTAAATCGGAGAATGATCCTCAATATCATTTATCTATCTTGTCCTTAGCATGAATATCAATCACACGACCTCTTATAGTTTGACTTCCCTCATAAGTCGAGCTACGACGATTTAGCGTCACAATGGTCCCGATTCGATTCACTTACCCTTTCGAACTGTATTTCAAAATATCATCACCAAGCATCAAAGAGGAGATTAAAAGCTTGGAACTGAAGCTTACACGCAATTTCAAGGGTCAACGGAACCACTCCGTTTGGTAACTTTTCCAACTTAAAACTCTTGATACGTCTGAAGTCCTACACTTTGTAGGCCATGTTTGATTTATTTGTATGCATGTTCATGTTCGATTCCTTAACCCTTTCAGACCGTTTTCCATCCGTTAGCCGCGATGAGTGTTGTGAGCCAAGCGTTAGATACGTAGGAAATGATGAGAGGGGAGCCTCTTCTCTCTCGTCTAGAGTGTTTAGCGTATGCCCTTTGGGCGATATGCGACGCGCTCGCTCCTACGTCTTAGGAATTAGCGTAGTGCGTCCCGAACTAATCCGGTTCCCTTCCGTTTATGCGTTCCAGGCCTAAGACCCTTTTCTCTCGCCTCCGTGCAATCGAGACCCTTTTTCTCTCGCACCCGTGTGATCGAGACATTTTCCCATAGTTAGCCGAACTACGACTGCTCTGATTTCTCATACTCGTTGAGAATACGTAGGCACAGGATTGCGATGATCCTGGCGAGCACTCTTCTTTAGTCTCCCGTTTCTTATAACCCAGTACATGCTACGTCCGTTCTACCACAAACAGGTAACGCCTAAGTCTCCAACGAGTGAGCCGCGATACACCTAACTGCTAGAATGCGTACGCCAGCATCGTCTACCAACCAAACCTTTCCTATCGCCCCCGTGCAATCGAGAGCACCCCATTATTTCCGTAGTTTCCCGAACTACATTTGCTTTGATTTCTCGTACCAGACGAGGATACGTAGGCACAAGACGACGATGTCTTGGCGAGCAACCTTCCCCCCTTTCACCCGTAGTTTCTCGAACTACGTTGACTCTGACTTTCCCATTGCACGAGGGAATACGTAGGCATAGGGCGGCGATGTCCTATCGAGTCTCTTTTCTTTTCTTTTCCCTTGTGTGCCAGCCTTTTAGATAGTTTTAACACCCTTTTAGATAGACAACAAGCATGGATCCCATTTAGTACAACTGACGTGAGGGGTGCTCATACCTTCTTCTTGCGTAACCGACTCCCGAACCCAAGATTTGGTTGCGATGACCTTGTCTTTCCCTTTTCGTCAGGTTGTCTTTGATCATTTCCTTTCCCTCTCTTTAGAATAAATAATGTTCGGTGGCGACTCTTCTGTCTTTGCCGGCCCTTTTTTCGCAGAGATGCGACAGCTGGCGACTCTACTGGGGACTTTCCCATCCCCTATGCGAGTCAATCCTAGCGCTTGTCTTTTTTTGTTCGTGGGTTTTGTCGCTACTGCGAAAAACAACCGGCGGAAAAAACAGAAGAGTCGCCACTTTTGTTATTTATCCCTAAAAAAAGGGAAAGGAAATGATCGCAAAAACCTAAAGAAAAAGGAAAGGACAAGGTCATCGCAACCATGTCTGGGTTCGGGAGTCGGTTACGTAAGGGGAAGGTATTAGCACCCCTCACGTCCGTCATACTCGACGGGATCCACGCTTGGGTTGTCTAGTCTATGGGTAAAAAACTATCTATCTACGGTTGCTAAAGCTAAACGGAAAGAAGCTGACTCGATATAGCATCACGCTCTATGCCTACGTATTCCATTGTGCAATGGGAAAGTCAGAGTCAACGTAGTTTGGGAAACTACGGGGGAGATTGCTCGCCAAGACGTCACGTCTTGTGCCCACGTATTCTCATCTGGCATGAGAAATCAGAGCAAAATGTAGTTCAGGCTAACTACGGGACGAAAAGGTGTTCTCGATCACACAGGGGTGAGAGAAAAGATTGACGATACTAGCGTGCGCATTCCAGCAGTTAGGTGTATGCTGTTCGACCATTAGAGACTTAGGCGTTACCTGTTTGCGGTAGAACGGACATAGTATGTCGGGGTTTAAAGGTACGGGAACCTACGGGAACTAGAACTACAGTCTGGTCTCGATTGCGCTAGGGCAAGAGAAAGGGAAGAATTAGTCGTCAGCGGGAAAGTCTCGATCGCACGAAAACGAGAGAACAAAGAAGTTAGTTGTTAATGTGCTCGTTAGGATATCGCATCCTATGCCTACATATTCTCGTCTGGTACGAGAAATCAGAGCAGCTGTAGTTCAACCAACTACAGAAAACAGTCTCGATTGCACGGGGCAAGAGAAAAGAACTCAATCGCCAGGACACGAGAGAAAATGGGAAGTCTCAATCGCCAGGATGCGAGAGAAAATGTTCGGAACGGGACGCACACGCGAAGTCCTAGACGTAGGAGCGAATGCGTCTCATATTGTCCTAAGGACATATACTAAACACTCTAGGCAATTGAGAGGTGACCACTCAATCACCATTTCCCACGTGTCTAACGATCTCACAACACTCGGCGGTTGAGAAGAAAGAGATGGAAGAAGTGAAATAAAAACAATGTTACCGAACGGAGTGGTTCCGTTGACCCTTGACTTTTGTGTGCAAATTCCATTTCCAAGCTCTACTCTTTTATCCTTGATGATGACATTTCGAACCAGAACCAATGTGACGTTGAACCATCATGATTCGATTTATAAATGAAGTCAAACCCCAAGAGGTAGCGTATTGATATCCGTGTCAAAGACAAGATAAAGAAATGATATTGAGAATCATTCTCCGATTAAATCATATCACACGGACAGCACAACATAAAAGCAATATAAAATCAGAAGAAGAAGAAAAGATGAGGAGAGGAAAAACGGTCTCGGATCCTACATTATCCCTCAACAAGTTGATTAATAACGCATTATGGAGGTCTCGTCATCGACCTAAAAAAAAATGGTGAGAAAAATCCAATAATAAAATGGAAATAATAAATTAACTTCAAAAGATGAGATAAAACTCCTAATAGAAAAAATAAATTCTAAAAGGAAATATTAAAATAAAATGACAAGAAATGAATATAAAAACTATATACTAAATATATACATATAATACTAAAAAAAAACTATAATATTCTAAAAGAAAATAATATATACAAAATATTATTTTAAAACAAATATCCAAAATAAAATATTATTAACATATATTACAATCAAAATAAAATCCAAAAATAAAGTACAGGGGGGTTGCAAAGTGAAAACAGGGGGTACAACCAAAAAAGACCCACAATCAGCAACCAAGCAGTCACACAGAGAGGGGGGGGGCACTTGGATAAGGGAGACAGTAATTAAAAAACAATGGGCCGCGAGGTATGAAAGCCCATAAACAATCACAACCAACAATCAGAGGGGGGTGCAATAATGGATAAGGAGGTATGATTCAGCAAAAAAAGAAATGGGTCGCGAGGCCCACTAACCCGTTAGAATCTCACGACATTCCTCAAAAAACTTCATCTTCTCACTTGGCAAAACGGAACCCTAATTCCTCTCTCTCAATTTCCGCCGCCGCCGACCACAAAAAACACCGTCTCAAATCTTCTCCGTCTGAAACCTCTCTCATCTTCGTCTCAAAATTGAGATTACCAAACACGAACCC
Organism: Lathyrus sativus; assembly: GCA_963859935.3. Classification (NCBI taxonomy): domain Eukaryota; kingdom Viridiplantae; phylum Streptophyta; class Magnoliopsida; order Fabales; family Fabaceae; genus Lathyrus; species Lathyrus sativus. Next base: position 419,983,854 of record OZ012736.1, on the reverse strand, counting down.
TTTTCTCTATTACTTCAATCTTCTCCTTCACTCTCTGTATGTGATGGCTTCACGAAAATGGCGTATGAATATGGCGCAGATTCAGAGTAAATCTGGGAATCGGTGATGTCAATGGAAGCTTGAGGTCCGCGAAGAAGATCCGTGATGTTTGGACTTGGAGATTTGTGAAGTTTTGAAGGAGATTCACGTTCGTGTTCGTGTTGTTGAGTTCGAAAGTTAAGCTGGAGGTGGGTAATTCTTTGTTCATGGCGATTTGTGGAAGAATGATGGATCGGAGACAAGTGATTAGAAGGTTGTTTGATGTTACTGTTTAGATCTATGAAGAACGGAAGCTGTTTGTGCATGGTGGTTTGAATCTAGATCTGGAGATCTGAGATGATGTTGAGAGGAAGTTTGTTCGAATATGGATCTGAGTTCTTTGTGGTTCAAATCTGAAGAACGTGTTTAAATTTTGGAAGTAGATCTGGATTTTTTAGATCGAAGGCGTTAATGAAGATCCGGAGTTTGGAGGTTTTGATTATCTGGAATTTGGTTGGAGGTTTGTGAAGTGTGGAAATGGTGAAGTTTGGAGTTGACGGAGTAAAATCAAAGTGAAGATCTGAGTCTCTGTTCATGGTGATGAAGTTGGTGACGAAGATCGATGAAGATCTGGAAAAAAAACTGGAGTTCCGATGAGTTTCTGGTGAAATGTTTGAATGTTCATGGATTTCTGGAAGATATTTGATGAACACGAAGAAGTTCATGGAGATGGATGAACATGGCTGGGTTTCGCATGAAGATTTGATGAGTCTTCTGGGAAATTTGTATGAAGTTGGTTGAGGATCTAGGGAAAAATTGAAGAACATGATGAACGTTTGAAGTTTCCGGTGGTTGGACGAATTTTCCGGCGAGAATTCCGGTGTGAAGGCGGTGGGATTTGATTCACATTGATTTTGCGGGTGAAGATTCCGGCGTTTACATGGCCGGTGGTGAGCAGTCGTCATTGGGACGCGTGCCCAAGCATTAATGAAGAGAGAGAGTCATGCTATTTATACTGTTCTGACAAGTGGCGCATGGCAGGACTGATTAGTGGAAAAAGTTGCATTAACAATGGATTAGTTGACAGATTAAATGATTAAAAACTGATTTAATTAATTAAACTAAAGGCAATTAAATACAGACTATTAAACCTAACTAATACTAAGTAAGACTAAAGCTAGATTAATAAAGCTAAACACTTAACAAAACTAATTAAAACGAAGCTGATTAGCAATTAAAAAAAAACTGATTAGAAATGAAAAGCTAAATGCACCGTATTACCCAAAACCAATTAGTAACTAATGAAACTAATTAAATCTAATCAAATAATATCCTAATAACCTAATTAAAATAATAATCTAATATCTAAATTAAAAACTATCAAATAAATTCTAATAAAAGAAAAAGAAGCAAATACTTAATATTTTGAAAAAACAATAAATTCTAATAAGAAAATATTATTAAAATCTATTAAGAAAATCTAAAAATATTCTTAAAAAAACCCTTAATTCTAGAAAACTATTTAAAATCTATTTTCTAAGTCAAAATTAAGGAATAAATTCTAGCAAATGCTAATAAATCCAACAAAAATCAATTACATCAATTAACAAAAAAACGAGAATATAGCGAAATAAACGGTAAAAACCGGACATCGAAATATCCTCAAAAATAACAGCATAGACCGAATCACCGGGACAAGCACAAATTCCACAACAAAACCTGCCTAATCGAACTGGTCTGAAATGCCTGAGACGCGAGAAAAGAGCTGTAATCCCGATAAAATCAGTTCGGCTGAAAAAATGCACAGTATGCGATATGCAGATGCAAATGCAAAATGAATCGAAACATAAGCCAAACTGCTAGAAACGGTTGGTCAAATTTTGGGGTGCAACAGGTTTGTATATTTGTGTGTTGTATTTTTGTATATTGTTGTATTTACATTTTCCGCACTTTATTATCTGTTGTTGTTGTGCTGTTGGGTGGGATTGTTCCATTGAGAGATAAGCCAAAACCCAGGCTTGAGAATACAAATAACATTAGAGTGGAAAGTAGTGATAGACTTGTATGTTTTAGCATGCACTAGTCCCCATGAAATTCGCGTTCATACGAGGTTTTCTTTAAAGACATCCTATATTGTACATTGGTCGGGAGGGGGATGTTGGATCTGCAAACTGTCGACTCTAGAGACCAATCATTTGAGAGTCAGCTAAGTGAGGCCGCTTCGTTTGACCATGATGCCAAACCAGAAATGGTGAACGTATCATTGTTTTTCGAAGGTCTGTGACACTGACGATCACATAGGATGCCGAACCTTGTCAGATATTAGGTCCATACCTTATGAGTGAGAGGGTTATGCAGGAAACTTGACCTCCAACCTACTCGGATTTCTTATCAATGCGAACCTTTGATCTCTGATGTTATGAGGTTCCTATACTTTGGTATTTTGATGTTTCAGTATTTTCTCCCCGAAACGAAGTTTTGGTTCATCTAGTCAGCAACGCAGCAGTTATTCAGAACTTTGTGGAGGTTGTGATCCCGTGTTCCTTGCATTTTGCGCATTTGCATAAACATCTTTGCATAATTTTGCATATCATTCTTCAGTAAGCCAGAGCTCTCATCCTGCCTTTGTTTTTTTATCAGAAGGTGATTCCCTGGTGCGTTCTGAACAAGCGGTGATTGTTGGTAGACGACCAAGTGTTTAAAGAAGGATTGAGCAGTGTTAAGAAGTGAAATCAAGTTGGGAGTTATTGGTAGCTATGTCAGGGAACGACCTCCAGAATGTTGATACCCCACCAGGTTTTGCTGTGATAATCAACCCTCTGTATGGTTCTCTGCCCGATGAAGACTCTCCGCAAGTGAACAACCTTATTGAAGCTCAGCCTGTGCAACCCTCTGCTGAGGACCAAGACTTACATGAACAGTTTGTTGTCCGAAGTGAACGCCCCTCTTCTCCTGATACTACAGATTATCATGATGTTGCTTTCTCTGTGTCGGATTCTGAAGTAAAGGTCCCCGTAATGAAGACTCAAAGCCTTGGAAGTTAAGGATACTTTTGGTCTCAACGCTTCAGACATGTGCTTGGTTCCCGACCTAGTGTTACCTCCAAATTTCAAGGCGCCGAGGTTTGAGAAATACAAGGGAGATAGTTTCCCGAAGCAACATTTGGTGATGTTCTACAGAAGGATGACTTCATTTGTGCATAACGACGAGCTAATGATTCACTGTTTTCAAGACAGTTTGAGTGGGGCATCTCTGAGTTGGTATATACAGCTAGAGAGTAGTCAGATCCGATCATGGATGGACTTAGCCAAAACTTTTCTGAAGCAGTATGAATATAATCTTGATATGGCTCCAAGTCGCATGCAGTTGCAAGGTTTGTCTCAAGAGAATAATGAACCCTTTAGAAGGTATGCTCAGAGGTGGAGAGAATTGGCTTTCAAAGTGCAACCGCCGCTTCTAGACCAAGAATTAGCAGATATGTTCATGAACTCCTTGCTGAGCCCATACTTTAAAAGGATGCTTGGGATTACACCAAACTTCTCTGACCTGGTAACAGCAGGAGAACGCGTTGAGAATGGCATTAAGAGTGGAAAAATTCAGGATGTCTCGAGCAGTCAGGCCAGTGAAACTGAATCCCTCAGTAACTCCCAAGAGGAAGAGGAAAGTGTGATCAATGCATTCATGGCAGTTGTTGAGTATTCTCAGGGTGAACCGGTGAAATTTTTTGGTTCTTCATCTTCTCAGCAGTCATCTCCTCCAATGTCACGTTATTCTTATGGACAGATGACCATGCCTAGGGCACCACATCAGAAGCCTTTGGTCGCTCCTCATGCAAATCAACGAGCCCATGGCCGAGGTTATCCAAATCAGCGCCAGAATCAGAATAGTCCTAGCAACAACTTGGAAAGAAGGATTGCTCCTCTTCATCCAGTCCCTATGTCGTACAGTCAGCTTCTAGCACATCTGATGCAAAATTCATTGGTGGAGCCTAAGACTCTTAAGCCGGTTCCAGAACCTTACCCTTCTGGGTACAATCCTCATGTGCAGTGCGGATATCATGGAGGATCCATGGGGCATTCGACCGAAGATTGCAAAGCCTTCCAAGCCAAGGTACAATAGTTGATTGACAAAGGGTGCATATCTTTTCCAGAGGGAAGTTTGGTTGTTCATGTCAACCTCTCAGCTGTCTAAGCTCACAGATTCTAAGGGTCTTTTCCAGAAGCCAGTGGTCCAAACAGGTAGACATCCTCAACAGTGGCAGTCCTTGAACATTTTTATCATTTGCATTTGTAGTTTCTTTCCTGTTAGTTGCTACTTGCTCTTAAACATTGTTGTTTTGAATGGTAATATTAATGAAGTGATTATGCATTTTTCTGAATTAATCATGTCGCATTTGCTCATTTGTCTTATTTATCACAAAGCACAAACACATACACCTTTTATCCACTCCACTTTATCACTGTTGTTTAGCAAAGATTGGAGGGAGGATGACGAAAATTGAATACCCATAACTGCTGATCGTATGCTTTCGGATAAAACCTGCTGATGACGTACATACATTGTTTCAAATCCCCTATACACTGGAGAGATAAGGAGTTAGTCCCTAGTTAACCACTTCGAGCCTAGAAGTAGAAGTTTCTTTCGAACTTTCAAACCCTCACATCTTAACCTGTGGCAGGGTAGTTGTCAGTTAATTTGACCGAGCATTCAAATATTATTGAGGAGTGTCCCCATTCAAGGACCAATCACATCATATCTCTTCAACCATAATGGTTAAGCCTCACCAATAAGGAGTGAGACAGTCACCACCCTTTCGTAGAAATCAAGACAGCCAGTGTCACACGACTTGTTTACAAAAAAAAAAGAGAAAGAAAGCCCGCTAAGTCAAAATGCTGGAAAGCAAATACTTATGCAAAATTGGGGCATCCCGCTGGACTTCAAAATAAAAGAGTCAGTCCAGGAAAAAGTTAGGGAATAAAAGAATAAAAAGAAAGGATCACAAAAGGAAAAATCCTCAAACAAGAACAAAGTCGTGTGACTACAGACACAGAAAACAAAAGGGGTAACTATCACTCTGAAAACCTTGTGGGTTCCTCAACCATCACTCCTGCCATTCAATAAACCTTTTGAAGAGGTGAGCATTTGTGCCTATTTAGCTGAACATAGGATTTGAAATCATCACAGAAAAGGGGTGGGTACAAATCATACTTTGAGCCTAATATCCTTTGTTTCAATAACCGTGAACCAAACCACGATTCAACCTTTAAAAGACCTAATTAAGGCAGGGTTTATTCTAAAAGCATACTATCGTAAGGTTGCGTAAAATGACTCCTCACATATTTTCTATTCATCAACATCAGTGTCATTATCCTTGCTATATCTTTCACACCAATCAAGTTAGCACAACGTTTGGACTAAATGATCCATTCGTCTCACTTTCACGACACTTAATAAATGACATTTCTTTCAAAATCTGCATGAGCGCCGCATTAAAATTACCATCCGTGAACAAAAATTTTTAATTGCAGGTCAGTAGTTGACATCGTGGAAATTCTAACAGGGAGCAATCAAACAGGACTAGATCATTCAGCAATCTGGATCTGTGGCATTGGCATATGAAGAGTTTGGAATCAGTCAGTTTGAGACAAATCCCCGAGCATCGGTTGATTATGGGGCAAATCATTCTAGAAGCGGTTGATCAGAAGTGAATCATCTCGACTCCACCAATTAGGGGAAGGCCACCCAGAGTTTCTTTGATTTGAGGGCAGATCCCTTCCAGCATTCAGTCAAGTCAAGTTAAGTCGCTTCAACGCTCATTCAGGGGCAGGTCACTTCGAGAGTACATTGAAGCCAACCACTATGAGAGTCAGTCAATTAAGGGTGAATCCTTTCATGGTACAAATTCTCGGGCAAGCCATCTCGAGGTTGTCTCATGGCAAGCTACTCTCTTTTCAAGATGAACTTTCCCAAGAATCAGCCAGGGGAAGTTGAACTACACTGGGGAAAACTACTCAAACAAGTTCATTTTCATCAGCAAGAGTTGAGCGTCGGGGAATTGGGCCATCACCTCATCAGACAGCCTAAACCTATTACCTTTCAGAACCTTGTAACCTAAAAACACTTCCAAAGTCCAGTTCTCGTCTGGAAAACCTTTAAACCAGTTCTCGCCTGGTCAACCCTTCAGTAAACACCAGTTCCCATCTGGTACATGTCAAACCAGTTCCCGTCTGGTACATGTCAAACCTTTAAACCAGTTCTTGCCTGGTCAACCCTTCAGTAAACACCAGTTCTCGTCTGGTACATATCAAACCAATTCCCGCCTGGTACATGTCGAACCTTTAAACCAGTCATCGTCTGGTCACCCATTATTTCGCCTATTGTTTAACCAGTTCTCGTCTGGCAAATACAATTTCAAAGTCCAGTTCTCATTTGGCAAACCACAAAATTAGTTCTCGTCTGATACCACAACCAGAAATCAGTTCCTGTCAGATACCAAAACCAGAAGTCAGTTCTCGTCTAACAACTCAACCTTTTGCCACCAGTTCTCGTCTGGTAGTCCACCCTTGAATACTAGTTCTCGTCTAGTAATTCCCCTTTAAAATCCATTTTTCTTGGTAACCATAAAAAAAATTCCAATCACCATAAACCTGGTCCCATCCTAAAGCCCAACTGTACTTGGCACAATCATTCCCATTGGATCCTATGCTATCACATTCCCTGACACGAGGCTCGATTGATCTCACTCCTCCACAGCAGAGATTTTGTATCCCCACAGGCGAAGATGTCAGATCAGGAGGCTCTCCCCAGCAGGTTAAGATGAACTTGTCCCCAGCAGGTTGAGTTGCACCTATCTGCAGCAAGCAGATGAGACTAGTTTCTTCCTCAGCAGGTTGAGATTGAGTTTCCCTGGCAGTGGTGTGCACCTATCCGAAGCAAGTAGATATGAGACTATTCCCCAACCATGGGTCAAGTCTAGTGTATTTCTCCACAGAGTCTATGATACTGACTCAATTCCCCAAGCATAGGTTGATGTTGATGAATCTTATTCTTAATCCCTAGTAGATTGAAATTAATCTCCAGTAGAGTGAAATCCCCGACAGAGCGGAGTGGAATCCCCGACATGTTGATTTGTGGTATTCTGGAAGGTCGTTCAAGGCATTTTCCTCAACAGAGTTGATTTGATCCCCAGCGGAGTGGATTTTGTTCTCAGCAGGGCAGTTTACCCAGGAGAGTTCTTTTTCAGGAAGGCCATCCAGGGCTTGTTTCCCCAGCAAAAGTCCAATCGTACTTGGCACCCGGTCGTCCCTAGCAGAGTTGGTTTCATCTCTTCAACGTTTATATTTGCTAGAGTGGTTCCTTTGCATTTGCGTTATGCATAGCATCCTCTCAAACGCGTAGCATTTCCATTTTGTACGGAGCATTACGCCATTCTCAAACATATTGTAATACCCCAAATTTTGCCTTAAGATTAGTCATTTCATCTTGCATCCCATTTCATTTTGCATGCGTTTAAATTAACCACTAACGGGTTGTGCAGTTGTTTGATTGTTGTAAGAAAATATCGTGTGGCGCGCTCTTTTAGTTTACAGGGTTTCTAGTGCCACTTTTCTTTGAATGAATAAAATAGCACAATTGGCAAGAGATCGTGTGTAAGGAGTTGTGAGTGTGAAAGGTCGAGAGTTCGAATCCCACCTTCTTCACTTTTTGTTTTGTTTCTTTTATTTTTATTCTAACTTTTCTATTTTCATAAAAAAAATTAACAAAAATAGTTTTTTATTATTTAATTATTATTTTTGTATTTTATTTAATTATTATTTTCGTATTTTGTTTAAATTATTTTTTAAAAAATATTATTTTTTCACTTTTTTCCATATTATTCATAAAAACATCCAAAAATTATAAAATTAAAAATATTAGAAAATATTTTATTCTTTTTATAATTTTTTTAATGTTTAGTATAAATAAATAGAATTTTAAGTTTATTTTAAATTGTTTAAATTTTATTTAGTTTTAACTAATTATTTAAGTTGGGTTTTAAAGTGGGCATTAGGTTAGAGTTAACCCTAATTTGTTACCTATATAAACATAAATTGTATTTGAGAAAGGGGGAAAGAGGACAAAAAGAAAAAACGGCGGCCGTTCTCACGACTTATCAGCAAAAATCTTCGAGGCTTTATCATCATCACAATCAGAAGAAGTTTTGGAATTGCGATCACCAGCTTCAGACGGACATACCCGTCGTCATCATCCTCTAGTCGTCGAACCATCATATCTGAATAATCTCACCGTAAGCATCGTTAATTGCCTGTTATTTCTTCTTTTTTTGTTTTTTTTCGTAATCCATTTCCAGGATAAGGAAGAGTAAGAAGAGAAAAGGTGGAAGCCAGGAAAAGATGAATAGATTCACGTTGTGAGAAAGACAAAATGGAATTAAAGCCAACCCTAATGGGTCAAATGAACAGACAAAAGGGAACTAAAGCCAACTCTAATGGACCGAGTGAACGGACACTTCCCCTTTTATTATCCTTCCCTTTTTTTTTATTATTATTTATTATTATTTCTCATTTCTTTAGCTTTTTTTTCCCGTTTATTTTTACTCTTCTTTTTGGTAAAATTCTTATCTTATTTTCTTTTTTAAGTAATTGAGTTTGAGCTGCTAAAATTTTCATTAAAAAAACTTAAAATTTAAATTTTTTTATAAAAAAAAAACATTTCTTTTCCTTAAATACAATTAAAAAAACTCTATTCTTATAATTAAAATTTAAAACATTTTGTAATTAAAATTAAAACTTTTTTTTGTCTTAATTAAAACATCAAAGCCGAAACACCTTCTTCATTTTATTTAACATTAAAATCCAAGCAAATTTTTCATAAAAACATAAAAAATAAAGTAATTTTTCCTTATGAACACAAAATTTAAATTTAAAAGTTTCTCTTAATTAAAATATGGGTTCTGTTTCTAGATTTCAATTAACTTTTCCTTTAAATAGAATTCAAAAAAATAAACTCTTGATGTGATTCGTCTAACCCTCATTATCTTGTTTGTTTAGATTATTCATATTCCATTTGTTCGCTTTATCGTTTTTTAATTGTAATTATGCGAGTAATCGTCGCAGTTTATTTTTGCATTTTTTTGGGATTTGTAATTTACGCGAGTGATTGTCGCGATGCTTTTTTTTTACCGCTTTCTTTACTTTCCGCACTTTAATTTCCGCCATATAGTAATTTGCCATGTTTTGCATGTTTTACCGCTATTTTCCCCTCTGAAGGAATTAGGTCTAAACTGTTTGACTTCCGAGTCAATAACCCTTTCCTTTGACCATTTCAAACCCTAATAGCTTAGGCGTCCCTCCGTGGACGAAAAAGCCCTTTACCCTAGCATTAGGTCAAAGAGTCGCCGTACTCTGTTTAGGGTTTCCCGCCGTGGAATCCATATATTCAACCCTAATTTTAATTCAACTTTTCAACATAGAAATAGGAGTTTCAAAATGCCACGTAAGCGTGTCCTTAACATACGTTTACTCCCCTTGAAACCTTGACCACAGTCAAGACGTTTCTAACCTCCCATTCAAGGGGAACTACGATTACTCTGATTCCATTCCCTATCCAGGATACGTAGGCACAAGATGCGAATCTTGCCAAGTAAACTTAGGAGTAAGCCTTAGGTCTTTTAGGTCGCTTTATCCCTTAGTTCAATATATATTTCAAACAGATAATAAAAATAAAATAAAAACATATAATAAACAAAAGGTTCCTGTAGAGTACTACAAAAGTTTAGGGTGCTAGTACCTTCCCTAAATTTAACCAACCCCTTACCTAGGTCTCTCCCCGCATTGTGTTTACGATGCAAAAATAGGTTTTCCCTTTTTTGACCTTTTCCTTCGGATAAATCAAAGAGCGGTTGTGAATTAAGAATTGTGATTCAAACTAATTAATAGTTTGATATCCTATTTCCACCGCAACAGAAAATGGCGACTTCACTGGGGACTGCCATAACTTTTAAGGGTTATCCCTATTTTGTTTATTGTATGATATTTTTCATTATTTATTCTCTTGTATATATTATTATTGTGCCTTGCTTGGGGGGTACCCTGTTATTGTGAGATAAGTTCTAACCCGGACTTGAGTGACCTTATTATAGGAAGGTGAGATATTAGACGAGGCTTGCCGGGAGTGAGTCCTGACCAAGTTGACTCGAGAATCACCGCTCAGTTGAGACCCTTTCGAAAATGGTTCGGTTGATCGAGTTAGTCGTGAAAACTTTTACTATTTTCGATTGGAGTCTGTGATATTGCGGACCGTAGTTACCTTAACACCACCTTGGCCTTATATAGGACGTAGTGCGGGAACTATGTGGGAGTAGTCCTACAATGGTTGCTACGCGATGCTACACTTAAAAGAGTTTCTCTTGAGAATATTATCGACCCCCGAGTCAGTAGGAAAGTTGATAATATCTGAAGGAAGGGCTGATGACTTTGGGCACTTCTTTAGAACCTTGTTCAGCAGGTACAACTAACCTTAGTACATACCTTATTGGGATGGGTAGACCCTAACTCCTTGCACACACCTTTAACCTAGGACTTGTGAATATATGTGCATTGCATTCATTAAAACATTACAATGCATTACATTTCATGGAATTCAAACCTTATTTATGAATATTGCAGGATTATGGATTACAATCGAAGGAAAACTTTGAAATATACTTTTAAAAGTCCTAAGCTAGATGACCTAAGGAAGCTTGGATCTTTAGTCCAAGATCAAGACGTATTTCAAAACCGGTATGGAAGGTTGTTATCTCTGTTGGAATATAAAATGAACGAAGAACTTCTTTCGGTTTTGCTACAGTTCTACAATCCCGACTATTATTGCTTCACATTCCCCGATTATCAGCTATTACCTACTTTGGAAGAATATTCTCAGCTTGTAGGGTTACCTATTCTGGATAAGTCTCCTTTCCCTTTCTTGGAGAAGGACCCTAAAGAACAGGATATTGCTAAAGCCACATGTTTGAAGGTATCTGACATTAAGGAGAATATGACTCATAAAGGTGAAATCTTTGGGTTACCTATGAAGTTCCTAATTAAGAAAGCCCAATATTATGCCGATTATTTGAGCATGCCTACCTTTGAGACGATCCTTGCCTTGTTTATCTATGGAGTGTTGCTTTTCCCTAATTTTGAAGGATTTGTGGACCTTAATGCCATCAAGATCTTCATGCAAAGGAATCCAGTACCGACCTTATTGGGTAATATTTATCATTCAGTCCATCTCCGAAACCTCCGTGGTGGAGGGGTGATTACCTGTTGTGTGCCGTTATTATACAAGTGGTTTATTTCGCACTTGCCAAAGTCCGGTCCTTTCTGGAGTCCCACTCAAGGACGTTGGTCACAAAGGGTTATGGACTTAACTCACTCCGATATTGATTGGTACAATCGCATGTACGATGGAATACTATTCATTGATGGTTGTAGAGACTTCGCTAACATGCCTTTAATCGGTTTTAATGGAGGAATTAGCTACAATCCAGTCCTAGCTCGCCGACAGTTAGGGTATCCCTTAAAAGAACCGCCTAAAAGTATCTACGTAGAGAAGATCTTCTTCGAAGTCAACAAAGAGCTTCAGGATCAAATTATATCTTCTTGGGGACACTTGCATAGGAAAGGTCGAGAAAGTCTAGGTAGGCCAAATTGCATTTCCATGGAGCCCTATCTTCAGTGGGTCCGAGAAAGAGCTATCAAATTGAAGATGCCCTATCCTCGCCAAGATCCTTTGCCTCAGAGAGAGGAACCTGTCCAATATTTCATGTCCGAAGCTGAAACATTGAAGATCGATTTAAAGATAGCTCAACATGAAGCAAAAACATGGAAAGACAAATACTACGTGATGGTCAGCGAGTACGGCGAACTTTAGAAACAGCTTCAGTCAAGGAATGAAGAGGTACCCTCCTACAAGAAGAGAAGACTCTACGAGGATTTATTTTCCTCTGACTCTTCGCCTAATTGTCAAAGTCAGGAATAGTGCTTCCTTAGGGCTTTCTAGAATTTTAGTTGGTTATTTTCATTGAGACTTTTCTTTTAAGAATATTATTTGTAATCCATTTTTCAATCAATAAAATTTTTTCGTTATCCCGCAATGCTCGTAAATACTTGAATTCCATGAAATCATTTCATTCGCATTTCGCATCATATCTTTGCATTACATGTGTCTCTCGATTTCTCATACTCGGTTCTCTCGCCTTCCTGTTTCGTCACCCTGAGTCGATACAATACTAGAGCTCAAGCTCGAAGAAGGATGGAAGAACACGCTCAAGAGATGGATCGCGTTAACAACGAGCTAGCAGACCTTTGAGGGAATGTAGGAATAATTATGGAATTGCTCCAGGTTATCAATGCAAAGATGGATACTCAGACTACTGTGGTTTCTGAGATTAACGCTACTGCTGCCATGGATCCTCCGGTTGTTTCTGTTGAGAATCAGTTTCCTTATGGTCTTCCGCAGAGTTTCATACATCCTCCTGTTGTTACATCAGCTCAGCAAGCTATTCCTGTTACCGCATCAGTTCAACAAGATGTTCCCGTTATATAGAATGTTCAACAGACTGTGCCTTTGGTTTCTGAGCCTCACAAGGTGGTCCCTACTTTCAAACAAGCTAATGTCCGTACTCATGTGTAGCCTTATCTTAATGAGCCTGTTTATGAAATTCTGGATGATAATGATGGAGGGTACCAACCACGTGATAGGCTTCGCGAGGAAGTTGTTACTATTGATAAAAGATTGAGAAAGATGGAAGGAGACCAGATCTTTGGTGTTGCTGCTAAAGACATCTGTTTGGTTTCCAGTCTAGTTATTCCACCAAAGTTCAAGACTTCAAACTTTGACTGCTATGAAGGGACTACTTGTCCGAAAATTCATTTAATAATGTACTACTGCAGGATGGCTGCTCACGTGGAAAATGATAAACTGATGATCCACTGTTTTCAAGACAGTCTGAAAGGTGCTTCGTTGAAGTGGTATTTGACATTGGACCAGTCTCGCATCAAGTCTTTTCAGGATTTGTCCGATGCTTTTATTAAGCAATATAAGTACAATATGGATCTAGCTCCTGACATGTGTCAACTGTTGAGTATGACATAGAAAAGTTATGAGACCTTTAAGGAATATGCCCAGCGATGGAGGGAAATTGCTTCTCAGGTTGAACCTCCGTTGAATGATAAAGAACTAGCTGATTGTTTCGTTGACACCGTTCATCCCGAATTCTATGAGAGGATGGTGGGTAGTGTAACCACGAATTTTGCTGATATTGTTGCTGTTGGAGTAAAGGTTGAATTGGCTATGAAGAGTGGAAAAATGTATAGTGGTTCTAGCAGTACGAGTTTGAAGGACCAAGCTAAGAAGTCTTCTTTCAATCCTCAGAAAAAGAAAAAAGGAGAAACTCATGCCGTGTCTTCGGGTAAAAGAGGAAATCAGCAATACCAATATCCGCCACAGTATGCTCAACCACAAGGCTATCCGGTTCAGTATGCTCCACCCCCATATGTGGCTGTTGTTGCACCATCTTTCAGTCAACAGGCTCCTCAAGCTCCCGCTTAACAGCCTATGCAGCAGGCTCCTGTTTATCCGCCTCCGGTTTATCAACAACCTCTGCCTAACTATCAACAAGCGTCCAACGCTCCGGAAAATCAACAACCGAGGAATCAGGAACCCCGCCAGAATGCTCCGAGGAGACCATATAAGCCTTGCCCTCCAATTCCAATGACGTTCACCGAGTTGTACCCTTATTTAGTACAACGAGGTTTGATTACCACCTGAGCTTTGGGACTGCCTCCGAATCCCTTTCCAGTTAACTACAACGCTGCCGCTCATTGTTTATTTCATGAGGATGCGCCCGGTCACGATCTGGAAAACTGCTATGCTTTGAAGAATAATGTGAGGAATCTGTTGGAAAAGAAGATTTTGTCGTTCAACGATCCGCCGCCCAATATCAAAAGTAACCCTTTGCCTGACCATGCATCTGTTAATGCTGTTGGTGAATCGCCCGACGAGAATTTTATTCATGATGTAGCACAGATTAAGACCCCTCTTAAGGCGTTCCATGCGAAGCTGTTCGAGGCAGGTCTTGTATCTGTTCCTCATATCAGTTGTACGAGCTGTAAGGGATGTGACAAAGGTTGTGTGATGGTTCAGAAAGACGTTCAGAGGTTGATTGATGATGGTTTCCTGCAAGTAGTTAACAAGGCGAAAGAAGTAGCCGCAATCGAGCCTACCTTCAACCTACCCGAGTCAATGGGTAGGAGACCAGTGTTTAACCTGCCAGCACCTAAGTCAGTCATGCCAATGTTCAGTATACCGACTCCTGTTGCTCCGACAGTGGGCCAACCGAAACCGTTGATTATTCAAAAGCCGAGTCCATTTCCGTTCAATGATCCCAAAGTTGTACCTTAGAAGTATGATGTAACCGCGAATGATAAGGAATCTGGGAAGGTCATTCCAAGAGAAGAAGTGAAAGCAGATGGTGAAAGTGTGACCAATATAGCTGGGGCAAGCAGGATGACCGGCAATGGTCGTGTTTACACACCCCGTTTTGATGAGGCACCACCCAAGGAGACAACTGCTAATACTGTTGGGCCTGCCAGAGATAAAAATAAGGAGGTTGTTACCAATGAGGAGGACGTTGAATTCTTGAGGATAATTCGAAAGAGTGATTATAAAGTTGTGGACCAGCTTCACCAGACTCCCTCCAAAATTTATGTCTTATCATTGTTATTAAATTCACCTGCGCATAGAGCTGCTTTGCAGAAGGTCTTGACTCAAGCTCATGTTGCTCAAGATATCACTACTGGCCAGTTTAATAGTGTAATTGCTTGTAATACTCTCAGCTTCAGTGATGAGGAGTTGGCAAAAGAGGGTTTGAATCATAATCGTGCTTTGCATATATCCATGAAGTGTCAGGAAGATAATTTAGCCAGAGTACTTGTAGATACCGGTTCATCCTTGAACGTCCTACCCAAGAGAGTCCTTAGCAGGTTGGCCTATAAAGAGACCACGGTGAAGCCTACGTCGTTGATTGTCAAGGCTTTTGATGGTTCTCGTAGAGCTGTGATTGGAGAGGTGGAACTTCCGATTCTGATTGGTCTGCATGTTTTCAATATCACTTTCTAAGTCATGGATATCAATCCCAATTATAGTTGTTTGCTTGGAAGACCTTGGATCTATGCCGCTGGGGCAGTGACTTCTACCTTGCACTAAAAGATGAAGTTTGTAGTTGATGGTAAGTTGGTTATTATACATGGTGAGGAGGATTTAATGGTTAGCAACTTATCATCGTTCAGGTATATTGAGGCTGATGAAGATGCTTTGGAAACTTCATTCCAAGCACTCGAGATTGCTAATGTTGTTTTAGTGGAAGTCGAAGAAATTGCAGGAGTCCAGAGTAATCCATCTTTTGCATATTTTAAGAGTACCAGATCAACGATCGACAGGGGCATTCCTGAAGGTTGGGGAGAAGTAATCAATATCAAGACGAAGACCGACCACTACGGGTTGGGTTACAGACCAACTCATGAGAAAGTTTCCGCATCTGTCAAAGGGCGCCCAAAGGTTTTTCAAGAAGTGTTTGTCAGCAAAGGTTTTCAAGTTAATGCCATCAGCAACGGTGATGAAGATGAAGACCTGAGCAGCCTAGTGTTCAAGAGTGACGCAACTTTGAGCAACTAGGAGGCTATAGAGATTCCAATCATTTTTCCATTGTCAAAGTAATTTAATTTTTCATATGTGTTTTCACATCCATAGCTCTGTCCAAGGCTATTGGATCTCTTTGTAGGGCCACCTTTCATTTCAAACGATTATTAATAAATTCATTTTGTTCCCGTTCCATCTTGTTTCATTAGCGTTTTTTCGTTTTCACCTTTTTAAAATGAAATTGGCAATCTTTCTCAAAAACTACAAACTAAAAGCATTTTCATTTTCTCTCGCATTTTCATCGAACATTTAATAAAAATAAGCCTTTCAACATGCAGTGACATTACAACCCTTGTTGAATTCGATGACTCTATTGTCTCTCCTTATTGGGATTCACCCATTTACCAAGCTGAATATGAGGGTGAAGAAGATTTTGAAGTGCCCACTGAGCTTACAAAATTTGTTGAGTACGAGTACACAGAACTTCAGCCGCATAAAGAGCAGGTGGACTTGATTAACCTTGGCACAAATGAAGACAAGAAAGAGGTCAAGATTGGTGCAGCACTGGGGGAAGAGGTCAAGCAGAGATTGGTCAAGCTGTTGAAGGATTATGTTGATGTGTTCACATGGTCGTATCAAGATATGCCCAATTTAGACACAGATATTGTAGTTTACAAGCTACCGCTTAAGCCAGAATGCTCGCCTGTTAAGCAGAAACTTCGAAGAACGAGACCTGACATGGCTTTGAAGATTCAAGATGAGGTTAAGAAATAGTTAGATGCAGGTTTCCTTGTGGTTGCGAAGTATCCTGATTGGGTTGCCAACATTGTTCCTGTGCCCAAAAAAGACGGTAAAGTCAGAATGTGTGTAGACTACAGGGATCTGAACAAGGCTAGTCCAAAAGACGATTTCTCTCTGCCTCATATTGATACACTTGTCAACAATACAGCTAGCTTTGCAGTTTTCTCATTCATGGATGGTTTCTCCGGTTATAATCAGAACAAGATGGATCCTGCCGACAGAGAAAAGACTACATTCATCACTCCTTAGGGAACCTTCTGTTACAAAGTTATGCCCTTCGGTTTGAAGAACGCAGGGGCAACCTATCAACATGCTATGACGACTCTATTTCATGACATGATGCACAAAGAGATTGAAGTGTATGTGGATGATATGATTGCCAAATCTCATAACGAAGAGGAACATTTGGTTCATCTGTTGAAGCTGTTTGAACGACTCCGGAAATATCAGTTGAAACTAAATCCCGCCAAGTCTACTTTTGGTGTCAGATCTAGAAAGCTACTTGGTTTCATCGTCAGCCAATGAGGAATCGAGGTAGACCCTGATAAAGTCCGAGCCATTCAAGACATGCCGTCTCCACAGACCGAAACCCAAGTCAGAGGTTTTCTTGGACATTTGAACTACATCTCCAGGTTTATATCTGTTGCACCCCAAATTTTGAGCCCTTAGATCCTCATCATCATTTTAGGATCATATTCTTTTGATTAACTAACCTTAACCCGTTTCAAGTTTATCTTTGTCAAGATGCAGATGAATCAGGGTTTCGTACCGTCAAAATCGAGGCTTCGGTGGTTTGATCAATCAATGTATTGGATTGATTTAACTATAAAAATGATTAAGGATACTACATTGGGTCAAGTATGAATCCAATTTGAGGTTGTCACCCAGGAATTGAGAACAGTACAGCTCAGGATACCCGATTAGGGTTTTCGATTAGGAAAAGTCAACTGTAGTTTGACTTTTGATTTAAAAAGTGTTTCAATGGTGGGATCATGGTCCATAAAGTTACTATGGGTTAGTAAATTCTATTCAAAGAGTTTCAAAGCCTCGAAAGGTCCGGATCCCCAATAGTCGACTCGGTAGTCACCGATTGATCGTACGGTTGACCGAAAAGTCAACTCTTCAACCATAAGAAATTGGACTTCAAGATGTGAATCAAAAATGTTCCTTATGCCATATTACACCTCCCTTGAATCAAATAGGAAAGCCCATGACCATTGGATCAAGGGTTAGGAAGTAATTGCAAAAGTCGGGAATTAGGGTTTTGAAACGGGCAAGACCATAACTCCTCAACCACACATCCAATTGAGGTGGTTCAAAGCTCATTGGAAAGCTCTTGGCAAGTCCTACAAAAGTCCCAAATTGGTCCATGATCAAAAAATGCATATATTTGGAGTTATGACAAAATTCATTTCAAGAAGGGAAATAACTTGGAAAAATTCTAAGTTATTTGGCTTTTTAAGTGTGATTTTTTAGCAACTTGGAGGGGTTTTTCAACCTAGTTCCATCTATAATTTGGAAATCTCAAAAACATGAAAGTTATAGAGCTACTTGAGGGCTTTCTAAAATGTGGTAGAACTCCTCAATAGCATTTGTGAGCAGAAAGTTATGGGTCATGGAAGTTGGGGCTGCCACACTTGAAGTCACCACTTCAACACTTTTCAAAATTCAAAATTCGTCAACTTGGGCTATCCTCAGCCATTGGATCATGTTCTATTCTGATATTATGAAGCTTAGATGATGTAAAAACCAGAAGAAATGGAGAATTGATGGGCTGTTGCAACATGGAGCAAGTGGCCATTAATATAATCATTAAAAGACTATGAAAGAGAAACTTTTTCAAAGAGATTGGGCAGCTGCAGTCCCCTACCCTCCTAGCCTCACTTCAGTCATCTCATCCCTCCCATCTCACTTGATTTTTGCACAGCATTTGCCCAAGGAACTGATGTGTAGAGCTGCCACAAGATCTTGGCAAGATTTCATTCAAAACTTCATAATCTCCCTCCAAAATGTGGAAAAGCCAAGGCTGCCCTCACCTTCATTTTCTCTATAAATAGAGACCTTGCTCTATGTTACAAAACACACCAGAGCTATTAAGAACACACAAGAAACTCATAGCTCTCTCATTCTTATCCTTGCTTGAAAATTGCTTGAGTTTACAAAATCACAAAAACACCATTTTCCACTTTTCATGCTAGTTCTTTTTCCAAACATCAAAACACTTCAAAGACCATCTATACATCCTTAAAATGGCCATTTGAAACTGTTCCAACCATTACTTTCATAAAAAAACTCATCAATCTAAAAGTCAACCTTCATACCTTTGTATGTTGACTTTCATGCACTTTGGAAGCCAAGTCTTTACTTAAGGCCTTTCCTACCACCTCAACACTCCCAACACCTCATATATATCATATTTCAACTGTCTAAAGTCTCAAAAACCAGTTGGAAAGTTCATAACTCAAACTGTCTTAAAAGATAGTTTATTGCTTCAAGAGGAAGAAAGCTCCAAATCTTTGCCAAAGAAGAAGATCTCTAGGTTTCTTAGCTTTTTAGCTTGTTCAAGAAAGTCTACAAGAGGTATGTAATGCTCAACTCCTTCATTACTCATACATTGTCATGTTTTGAAATTTTGAGGTTCTTGTTGTGAAAACCATAGTTATGCTGTCCCATATTGGTTCTTTGTCAAGAGTTTATGTTTTGTGGCTATGATATTGCTTTTGTTAAAGTACATTATTCATGAGTGATGTGTTGATGATATGTTGCCAATATTGAACTTTGATGTGGTTTATAACTTGTTTTGAGAATTTTGTCTACACGATTAACTTTAGGGATCCAAACATGAGATATTGATGTGCTTGCCTGGATCTGTCAGCCCTTGTTTATTGGTGATATTTTGATAACTTGTTAGTTGTTTCATGAGATTCCCCTGCCCCTAGGTCATGTTTGAGTCTAGGTTAGCTTGTTATGAGATTTGATACATTTTTCTATACCATTGTCATGAGTCTTTGTGTTGAAATGTTATGTGCCTACAATGTTGTACCTCATATGTTTGAACTGCTGATCTGTTCTAATTTGGTCTTGTTTGTATCATTTGAGACTTATTGAAATTGTGAAAAGCATGAGACTTAGCTATAGGGCCTGCTGTGAGGTTTTGTTTGTCTTGCTGTCAATGTTTGCAACAACATACCAGTTTTTGTTGTGAGCAGTTTGTGTATGATCTTGATATGTGAGAGCATCATTTAACATGTTTAGAAGTTGTGTGTGGTATGTGTATGTTCAAACTGACCTTGCTTTTTCAAAACAACTTTTCATTCTCCACTTGCATCTTCAAAACTTCATGCTACTAATCACTTTCCATTTTCTGTTTCAACTGGTTTTTGTCTGATCCATCAACCTAGAATCATTATTCTACCTATTTTAAGTTTGTATGTGGTGCCAAATTGTCTCAACTGCTATGACAGATCCAACTGCTTTTGAATTATGACAGTCTTACATTTTCATGTTTTAATTCCATCCAATATGCCATGTTCTGTTTGGTGTTGATTTGAATTGATTTTGAGGCATGAGATTATCCTTTTCCATATTTGTGATGTGTGTATGTCTTTGGTTTAACATTGAAACTCATTACTTGACAAATGCCCTGTTGTACCACTAGTATTGTTTCCAAACAGCTTTTGCATAGCCATCAACATGACAATTTCATTTCTGTTTGTTTAGGCCTGAATTCTAGGTTTGATCTCATCCATCTTTATGTTTGTGATGTGTGTATATTGCTTGTATAACCTATGTCCACTTGTTTTCTCATTTCACTTTCAAATTGTATTTTCAAGCCAAAGTATGCCATGACCATATCAAATTCTGTTCCAATTGCAATATACTTGTCGTATGAGTTTGATTTCATTTGTTATCATGTTTATGACATATGCATGACCTTGCTACCTAGTGGTTATCATTGCATTTCACATACCTCATCATTTTGCTGCCAAAACTATTTTGAAAAGCCACAGCTACAGCACACACTTCACTTTGCTGTTTGAGTTTGTTCTAGGTGATTCCATGAGCATAGGACCTCTAGATAACATGATTAGGTTTTGTGTACATGAACCAGACCTCATTTTATTGCTTTACCAATTTGTATCCTACCTGTTTTGACAGCCTGCCTTCCATATGTGCCAAAATTGCAACTTGAGAGCCATTTTGTGTTATGTGCATTTCATGATCAATCTTAAGTGTTAGAATCATTCATTGATGCATTTGAAACTTGTGTATAGTATCTGTTTGATCTCGACCTGTTCCAATCATGTCATTGCCTTCAATTATGCATCTTTATGTGTTAATGAGTAGCTGGCATATAATTTTCTTTTCTGTTGGGTTTGTGGTAAATCTTGAAGTGCGGAAACACTTAATATTATGTTTTGAGTTTGTGTGTGAGTTTTGTTCAACTTGTTTATGTTCATTTCTTGACTTGGCTTTCAAACTGCTTTTCTTTTCATTTCACATACTTGGCATGATGACAGTTCTGTTTGGTGTTTGTCTTGGCATTTGATTGTTATCCTCTTGTTCTTCTTTGCATTTTATTTGGGTTGGTTGAGATGCCATGAGATTTTCCTGTTCTGTTCTGATCAAGTTTGATTTCCGTCCATGATTGCCCTTGTGTTTGAAAACTAGGCAGCAGTGCCCTTTGGTTTTGGCCTGCTGTTTGGCTGCTATTGCTGGCCAATCTTTGATCTTCCAATTCCATTTTGATTTAGCCACATGTATGCATGATATGATTGTTTGTCTGTGTTATTTTTTTACAACTTGGCTTTGACTTGAGGTCATTTTATTCTTGTTTGTTTGAGAGCACAAGTTCACCTTTTTCACAAAGTTCACTCAAGTTTCCAATATGCTGTCATTACTGCATCTTACTTCTTTCTTCTGCCTGAGCATTTGTGTTTGGTTTGTAAACTTTAAGAGCATCAAATGACATGTTCAGAATTGGTAGGCCGTGTATATGTATGATCTAACAATTTCCATCGGCATCCTTGACAACTTGCCTTCTTTTTCATGCTATGTTTGCAATCCATGAGCCATTTTCAATTCTATTGGTTTGTGGCTGAGCCCTAATTGAGTAATCCATCTGTTATCATGTGTATGACTTGTGTGTAATGTCTATTGGATGTATATGAACTCAGAACTGGCTTGGCTTTCCATTATGCAACTCATTTGATCTCATTGCATTTTCAATCGTGTTTTTTATTTGAGGCATCATTTCACAAATTGGTTGTTACCATTTTCATCCTTGTTAAAAAACAATCATGTTAGGCTCAAATTTTGTTAAATTTGGAGTAGTTTTGATCAAGTTTGAATCCTTCACGCATTTGGTTTTTTGGTTTGTTTGTTGCCCAGAATTCCATCATATTTAGGTTTATCTATTTATAGGGGTAGCTTAATACTTGGATGTATAGCCACCCCAGTGGTAGACACTTGCGCGCCTTATACCCTTTGACATGCCTGACCTGAGTTCGATCCTTGGTGATCAACTCTTTTCGTCTTTTTTTTATTGCATTGTTTTATCATTTTCTTCTTTCTTGCCTTTCCTCTTACACGCGCGTGTTGTGGCCTGTTGTTTTGTGTTGTATTTTTAAACACAAGGGCGTGGGTCAATCACTTCCCATGCCACTTCTTTTTATTTTCTTGTTTCATTTTATTTTATTTTCATAAAATCGCTGAAACTTCAGAAATTCACAACTTTCTCATGCTTTATCGTTTTTTATCTGTTCTTTTTGCCAATTGCTCATTGTAATGTCTATTTTCATTTAATGGAATAAAATATAAAAATTGTTTGTATTTACAATGCTTTTTTTCCTACTTGTAAGTTGATTCATTTTTAGGTCGTTACCTTACGTCTTGATAAATTTCCCTTATACCATGCTTGACTTATCTTGTGAGATTTATTGGTATTTGATTTCTTTGTGTTTGTTAACATGTTGAGAATTCATTTCTTTTTGGTTGTCACCATGAACTTGTTGTTCTCTTCCTAAGTATTGAGTTTAACTGTTGTGATTATTCCTTGCATATTTGATTGTCGTCAATGCCTAAGTGTTGTTACCTTTGAACTTATAGCATGATCATCTTAAGTTGTGAGTTACTTGCATGATTGTTGTTTCCATATTTTTTAATATGTATTCTTTAAGTTGTTTATCTTTGTGAAGATATGTCATTCTCGGTTGTAACCATTTGTATCTATTTGATCCTTGCTTATTGTGATATGCATGCTCACTTGGTTGTAACCATATTCCTTATTCTTCTTGCTTAAATGTTTATTGCTTTGTTAAGTATTTCTTCCCCAAGTGATGGAACTCTTTAGTTCTCATCCAAGTTGCCTCTCCTTCTCCTTCCAAAGGAAAAGTCTCTCCATTGACCCTTGTGTCATGGATAGTTCATTACCCATTCCCATGACTGTGTGAAGTCTTCTTGAACCTTAGTATAAGCCATTAGACTTTGCCTTAAGTCTAAATAACCCACCTTTATTAGGAGTGTTTCTTCAACTAAAACCCTATGATAGAGTTTGGTTAACTCTATGTAAGAATCATAGTAATGATTACTTACTTCTCTCTTGAGTGTTACAACATAGATCTAGAGAGTTTTGTTAAACTCTATACAAACATTGTTATGTTTGTTCCCCTTTGAGTGTTGATCATAATCAAGTGTTCTTTAACCCTAGTGAGGTGAACTATGATTGCTCTGATTCTATCCTAGTTAGGATACATAGGCAGAGGACGTGATTTCTTTGCGAGCAAACTTAGAAACTATCTTTAGGTCTTAACCTACACCTTTTTACCCAATCCCAATCCATAACAAAAATTTAGCAAACTTAGCATGCAAACAAACCAAGAGGTTCCTGTAGAGTAATACAGATGTTTAGGATGTGAAATACCTACCCTATGCATAACCAACCCCCGATCCCTGAATCTCTTAGTGTTGTTGTTACATCGCGCAAAAGGTTCTTTCTCTCTTTAGAACTTTCCTTTGGATAAATTAAAGTCCGGTTGTGAATTTAAGAATTAAGATTCAAGTTAATCAATAGCTTGGTATCATGATTCTCACCGCAACAATATCTAACCTGACTGCTACTTGTGAGCCGATATTCAAGTTTCTTTGCAAAGGTCAGACTGCTGATTGGAATCCTGATTGTTAGCGTGCATTTCAAAAGATTAAGGATTATTTGCAAGAGCATCCTATCTTGATCCCTCCTGTTCCTGGAAGACCGTTATTCATGTACCTCATTGTTCTGGAGAAGTCTATGGGTTGTGTACTTGGGCAATACGATGAGACCAGACGAAAGGAACATGCTATATACTATCTGAGCAAGAAGTTTACTGATTGTGAGAACCGATATTCACTTTTGGAGAAGAATTGTTGTGCGCTAGCATGGGCTGCTAGACGCCTCAGGCAATACATGATGTGTCATACTACCTTGTTGATTTCAAAGATGGATCCAATAAAGTACATTTTTGAGAAGCCTGCTCAGACAGGGAGACTGGCTCGTTGGCACATGTTGTTATCAGAATATGACATCCAATATGTACCTTAGAAAGCTATCAAAGGAAGTATCTTATCAGATTATCTTGCAGACCAACCGGTCAAAGATTACGAGCCTCTCAAGTTTGACTTTCCAGACGAAGACATTATGCGGGTAAAAGATTTCGAAGAGCCAGAGTCAGAGCCCGAGGATGGTCCCGAACCGGGTCTCTGGTGGAAGATGATGTTTGATGGTTCCTCCAATTACAGCGGGCATGGTATAGGCGCTGTTTTGATGAATCCAAAAGGTGGTTATACCCCATTTACAGCAAGGTTAGATTTTGAATGCACGAACAATGTCACCGAATATGAAGCTTGCATCCTTGGCCTTGAAGCAGCTATTGAAATCCGAATCAAACTTCTTGAAGCAAGGGGAGATTCAGCTTTGGTTATCTATCAAGTGAAAGGTGAATGAGAAACTAAGAATGAGAAGCTAGTCCCTTACAGAGCCTACATCGTGGAGTTGATTAAACACTTCGATGAGATCAAGTTTGAACATGTTCCGAGGTTTGAGAATCATATTCCTAACACCTTTGCCATGCTAGCATCCATGTGGAAGGTCAAATTTGTCAATGAAGCGCCACTCATTCGAATCGAGCGTAGAATTGAACCCGCCTACTGTTTGGTGATTGAAGAAGATGAAACTGATTAAAAGCCTTGGTTTCATGACATCAAGAATTATTTGCTCACGCAAAAGTATCCAGCAGATGCTTCTTACCTCGACAAAAAGACTTTGAGAAGACTGACATCCAAGTTCTTCATCAGCAATGACGTACTATACAAATGAAACCACGACATGGTTCGGCTTAGATGTGTTGATAAACGTGAAGCGGACATGTTAATCCAGGAGATTCATGAAGGGACGTTCGGAACTCATGCCAACGGTTACGCCATATCCATGAAACTCTTGAGGGTTGGGTACTACTGGTTAACTATGGAATCAGATTGCATCCGATACGCTAGGAAATGTCACAAGTGCCAGGTTTACACCGACAAAATGCATGTACCTCCGACACCGTTTAACGTTTTGACTTCACCATGGCCTTTCTCAATGTGGGGCATTAATATGATTGGGGAAATTGAGCCGAAAGCTTCTAACGGTCACCGGTTCATTCTAGTTGCTATTGATTACTTCACCAAATGGGTAGAAGCCGCTTCCTATGCCAACGTGACCAAGCAAGTGGTCGCTCGATTCCTTAAGAGAGAAATTATCTCCCGCTACGGAGTTCCGAGCCGAATCATAACTGACAATGGCACCAATATGAATAATAAGACTATGAAATAGTTGTGTGACAACTTCAAGATTGCGCACCACAATTCACCACCCTATCATCCTAAGATGAATGGAGCTGTTGAAGCCGCTAATAAAAATATCAAGAAGATCCTACAAAAGATGGTCAAGACTTACAAGGATTGGCATGAGATGTTACCGTACGCTTTACATGGATACAAAACTACAGTCTGAACTTCAACAGGGGCAACCCCTTTTTCATTAGTATATGGAACGGACACCGTCCTCCCCATTGAAGTTGAGATACCTTCCTTAAGGGTATTGAGGGAAGCCAATCTAGATGAAGCCGAGTGGGTTCAAGACAGATTCGACCAGCTGAATCTCATCGACGAGAAGCGTTTGACGGCTATATGCCATGGTCAGTTATACCAGAAACGAATGAAGAGAGCCTTCGACAAGAAAGTATGAATCCGTGAGTTTCAACAAGGAGAACTTGTACTCAAGAAGATCTTGCCAGTTCACAAAGACATGTGTGGGAAATGGATGACCAACTATGACGGCCCGTTTGTTGTTAAGACAGTCTTCTCTAGAGGATCGCTAATTCTTACAACAATGGACGGTGAAGAGCTCACCCATCCTGTGAACTCCGATGCAGTCCGAAAATATTATGCCTGAAAAGAAAATAAAAAAATGCAGCTCGCTAAGTCGAAAACCCGAAAGGGCGGCTTAGGCAAAAATGAGCGTCCCGGTGGATTGAAAACCCGAAAGGGCGATCCAGGAAAAAGTTAGGGACAAAGGCATTTCACTGCATCAGACGACACCGAGCATTGCAATCGCATTTACATAAATCCATTTTCAAATCCCATCGCTCTCTTCAGAAGCAAGGTTGTGGGTAGTCTTAGTCGTTAGGGTCAGTAGGTCGTTGGATTCAATGTAACCTTCCCCATATTGCCAATTTCAAATTTGTAATTTCCCATGGAGCTATGCCTTTAGCAAGCTACCATTCTTCAATAAAATTTACCTTTTGCTTTTCAACTTCTTTGTGTGCATTATCTCCATTTTATTTTGTTATGCAATTTGCTTTCGTTAATAAATGTTGAACATGAAAAGTGTTTTCAAAAAAAAAAATATTTTTCACGAAAATACAGTTGGAATTGAAAGCTATTTTGACTTATGAAAATCTGTGAAGGATCTTTTCGCTCCCCAGTAAGTCTCATTGTTGCATAAGCATTTGTTCATTACCAGCATTTTCCCAGTGACAGTCCCCAGCGAGGCTTTAAGCTGACAACACTTTGGATCAGTCCGTTAAGTCTCTAGTAACTCCTAATGCTGTAGAGATCTTCCCGGTATCCTCCCAGGGATCCATGTTCTTGAAGCCACATTCTCAGCGGAATTATCTGTTCCTCAGTGAAATTGCCTTACTTTCCTCAAGAATATTCCCCAGGAGATTTACATGTTCTCCCTAAGAAGTCAAGATACTTGCCCCAGAAATGTCTGTTGAATTCTCCACAGCAAGTCTGATGAACTCTCTCCAGGGAAGTTTGATATATTTTATCCCCAGTCGGATGTACCTTTATCCCCAGGAAGTCGAGGTATTATTCCCAGGAAGTTGCTACACTATCTCCATGAAGCTGCCTAGCTCCATATCTTCCTCATACCGCGTATATTTATTTTATCCCCAAAAGTATCTGATCCTAAGATGTTCTTCGGCTGATTATGATTCATGATAGAAATCCCTCACGTGAAGTCATGACATCTTATCCCCATGCGGAGGTGATGAATCCCCCAATTGAAGTTATGATATCATACTCTCCAGGGAAGTCGTATCATATCCCCATGTGGAAATCATGATATCTTCTCCCTAGGGAAGTTATAACTTTGAAATAGGATTTGGTTCTACCATCAACTTTTCCTATACCCCAATGGATGTACTGTTGCAGAGGTCGCTAGGGTACTCCCGTCGAGATGTTTATTTCATCTCATGTTTCCTCCTCTCGCTTGTTTTGTCAGCATATGCATAAGCATGCTCATTACATGACAATTTAATATACATGAACATACACATTCGCATACACATTGACATACGCATTAGCATGTGCATGCTTGCTATTTATTGTCATCCTTTATCGTTACCGTCGAGTAACTGGGTTTGTTTGCTCTCTCTAAGTAGATTGTCAGCCCTAAGCACAAAATACTCATTTGTTTCCAGTTTCCCCATCGAGTTCATCCCTCGTGGACGATGGTTATTTTAGTTACCTTTCCGCGTTAGGTAAGATAGTCCCACTCGAGTTCGTTTCCTCAATGGAGACTTGTTTGTCAGTTCTTTCTAGCCCAGTTCTATTACCTTGCAACTTTCATTACAACCTTCATTACAATTTACCTTGCAAATTTCATCACCACCTTCATTACAATTTACCTTGCAACTTTCATTACAACCTTCATTACAATTTTCATTACAATTTTTCATTACACTCTACAATTGATCTTCTCGTACAAGGAGCTTAGTACAACCTTCATTACAATTTACACTGTTCTTTTATTACAACCTTCATTACAATCTTCATTACAATTTACATTACCTGTTACCATCTCTACAAGCGGTTCTCATCCGAGAAGCTTATCATTGCCTCTTGCAAATAAGCGGTATTTCTCACCTGAGGAGCTTATCCTATCTTCATCATGACTTGCAGCAAATGGCCATCTCCATCGAGCAGTTGGGCTTCCATTTTCCTTTTCATCTTGAAGTGCGGGGAGGTTTTGAACTAAATAATATTCAGGAGAGCATGAATCATGAACAATGAAGAAGTTCGTTTACCCTTTAGTAAAAGAAGGAGTTTAATCATATTCAGGAGAGCATGAATCTTGAAGTATGAAGAAGTTCGTTTATCCTTTAGTAAAAGAAGAAACCGAATCACGTCCAGGGAGCACAGACCTGAGAGTGAAGAAGTATATTATCAATCAATCTATTATCCACAGATAAGCAGCAGTCTCTTTATTTGAGAGCTTATCCAGTTTGGCATTTAAGCTCCTTCCAACGATAAGTGACAGTTCTCTCTCGAGAAAACTTATCAAGGCATTTCCCATTAAAGACCATTTTATTTTGGCATACAACTGGTTTTACCCTGTATATTGTCTACGGATTCCTAAATTCCACTTGATCTTGTCACGAGGGAGAGTTTACATAAGCGCGGATGTTATTCTTTGTTCAATGCTCCAACACCTTGTTAATCGATCCTACAGTCGTATATATATATATATATATATATATATATATATATATATATATATATATATATATATATATATATATATATATATATATATATATATATATATATATATATATATATATATATATATATATATATATATATATATATATATATATATATATATATATATATATATATATATATATATATATATATATATATATATATATATATATATATATATATATATATATATATATATATATATATATATATATATATATATATATATATATATATATATATATATATATATATATATATATATATATATATATATATATATATATATATATCCAATTTTACTTTTACTCTAGAGTATCAGTCGGGCACGCTTGAACCTGTTGATAATTACTCTTAGATGTTCCCCAGTGAAGGCCGTCTCACCAGTACCATCTCCATTGTGGATCTCGTTCTTACCTTTCCTTGTCTAAAAGTGACAATTGGTCGTGTTAGCACCAGTTGACTATCCCTTTAGAATTCCCCAGTGCGTCGTATTCCCCAGTGTGGTTTGTTTGTCGCGTCTGTCCCCGGTGTCGTCGTGTCGTCTGTATCTTTGCATTCTTCATTCCATCATACGCATCATATTAGATTCATGGCATTGTCAGCATTATAGTTTATTTCCGTTTTGTCCATAGCATTGCATATCACTGCATCTAAGGGAAAAAATTTCGGTTGTCTATATTTAAATCCCTCCACCATGATTTCTCCAGCCTTCGTCGCTCAAATCATCCGGTGAAGCTATTTAAATAGGGGCAACTGTAATACCCCAAATGTTTCCCTAAGATTAGTCGTTTCATCTTGCATCCCATTTCATTTTGCATTGCGTTTAAACTAACCACTAACAGGTTGTGCAGTTGTTTGATTGTTGCAAGAAAATATCATGTGGCGCGCTCTTTTAGTTTACAGGGTTTCTAGTGCCACTTTATTTTGAATGAATAAAATAGCACAATTGGCAAGAGACCGTGTGTAAGGAGTTGTGAGTGTGAAAGGTCGAGAGTTCGAATCCCACCTTCTTCACTTTTTGTTTTGTTTCTTTTATTTTTATTCTAACTTTTCTATTTTCATAAAAAAAAGTAACAAAATTAGTTGTGTTATTATTTAATTATTATTTTCGTATTTTATTTAAATTATTTTTTAAAAAATATTATTTTTTCACTTTTTTCCATATTATTCATAAAAACATCCAAAAATCATAAAATTAAAAATATTAGAAAATATTTTATTTTATTTATAATATTTTTAATGTTTAGTATAAATAAATAGAATTTTAAGTTTATTTTAAATTGTTTAAATTTTATTTAGTTTTAACTAATTATTTAAGTTGGGCTTTTAAGTGGGCATTAGGTTAGAGTTAACCCTAATTTGTTACCTATATAAACATAAGTTGTATTTGAGAAAGGGGGGAAGAGGACAAAAAGAAAAAAACGGCGGTCGTTCTCACGACTTATCAGCAAAAATCTTCGAGGCTTCATCATCATCTCAATCAGAAGAAGTTTCAGAACCGCGATCACCAGCTTCAGACGGACATACCCGTCGTCATCATCCTCTAGCCGGCGAACCATCATATTTGAATAATCTCACCGTAAGCATCGTTAGTTGTTTGTTATTTCTTCTTTTTTTTGTTTTTTTTCGTAATCCATTTCCAGGATAAGGAAGAGTAAGAAGAGAAAAGGTGGAAGCCAGGAGAAGATGAATAGATTCACGTTGTGAGAAAGACAAAAGGGAATTAAAGCCAACCCTAATGGGTCAAATGAACAGACCAAAAGGGAATTAAAGCCAACCGTAATGGGGCAAACGAACATACCAAAAGGGTATTAAAGCCAACCCTAATGGGTCAAATGAACAGACAAAAGGGAACTAAAGCCAACTCTAATGGGCCAAGTGAACGGACACTTCCCCTTTCATTATCCTTCCCCTTTTTTATTATTATTTATTATTATTTCTCATTTCTTTAGCTTTTTTTCCCGTTTATTTTTATTCTTCTTTTTTGTAAAATTCTTATCTTATTTTCTTTTTTAAGTAATTGAGTTTGAGCTGCTAAAATTTTCATAAAAAAAAAAACTAAAAACTTAAATTTTTTTATAAAAAAAAACATTTATTTTCCTTAAATACAATTAAAAAAAACTCTATTCTTATAATTAAAATTTAAAACATTTTGTAATTAAAATTAAAACTTTTTTTGTCTTAATTAAAACATCAAAGCCGAAATACGTTCTTCATTTTATTTAACATTAAAATCCAAGTAAATTTTTCATAAAAACAAAAAAATTAAAGTAATTTTTCCTTATGAACACAAAATTTAAATTTAAAAGTTTCTCTTAATTAAAATATGAGTTCTGTTTCTAGATTTCAATTAACTTTTCCTTTAAATAAAATTCAAAAAAATAAACTCTTGATGTCATTCGTCTAACCCTCATTATCTTGTTTGTTCAGCTTATTCATATTCCATTTGTTCGCTTTATCGTTTTTTAATTGTAATTATGCGAGTAATCGTCGCAGTTTATTTTTGCAATTTTTTGGGATTTATAATTTACGCGAGTGATTGTCGCGATGCTTTTTTTACCGCTTTCTTTACTTTCCGCACTTTAATTTCCGCCATATAGTAATTTTCCATGTTTTGCATGTTTTATCGCTATTTTCCCCTCCGAAGGAATTAGGTCTAAACCGTTTGACTGCCGAGTCAATAACCCTTTCCTTTGACCATTTCAAACCCTAATAGCTTAGGCGTTCCGCCGTGGACGAAAATGCCCTTTACCCTAGCATTAGGTCAAAGAGTCTCCGTACTCTGTTTAGGGTTTCCCGCCGTGGAATCCCTAATTTCAACCCTAATTTTAATTCAACTTTTCAACATAGAAATAGGAGTTTCAAAACTCCACGTAAGCATGTCCTTAAGATACGTTTACTCCCCTTGAAACTTTGACCACAGTCAATACGTTTCTAACCACCCTTTCGAGGGGAACTACGATTACTCTGATTCCATTCCATATCCAGGATACGTAGGCACAAGATGCGAATCTTACCGAGTAAACTTAGGAGTAACCCTTAGGTCTTTTAGGTCACTCTATCCCTTAGTTCAATATATATTTAAAACAGATAATAATAAAAAAACATACAATAAACAAAAGGTTCCTGTAGAGTACTACAGAAGTTTAGGGTGCTAGTACCTTCCCTAAATTTAACCAACCCCTTACCTAGGTCTCTCCCCGCATTGTGTTTACGATGCAAAAATAGGTTTTCCCTCTTTTGACCTTTTCCTTTGGATAAATCAAAGAGCAGTTGTGAATTAAGAATTGTGATTCAAACTAATTAATAGTTTGATATCCTATTTCCACCGCAACACATATGCATTCGAAACATAAGCCATGTTGTTATCTCCATTCTCAAACCTTATATCTCTATCTTGTCGTTGCGACTGAGGCCGTCAGCTCCGCCCTCATTCGTAAAACGACTGATGGACATAAGCTTATCTACTTCACGAGCAAGGCACTACAAAGACAAGAATTGAGGTACTAGTAGATAGAGAAAGTAGCCTTAGCCCTTATCAACACCGCAAGAAGGCTGAAAGACTACTTTTTGGCCCACACAATCGTGGTACGCATGGACCAGCTCGTAAAGCAACTATTGGGCCATCCAGAAATGGTCGACAGGATGCTCAAGTGGTCACTGGAACTATTCGAGTTTGGCATCCAGTATGAGAGAAAAAAGGCCCTCAAGGCCCAAGCACTAGTCGACTTCATTGCAGAGATGCCCATGCCTGATTCCCCCACTTGTGATGCACACAAATGGAAAATCTTTGTCAACGGGCCATCCAGCTCAGTAGGAAGCGTGGCAGTGTTATATTGGAAAACGAGGAAGGAATCCTCATCGAAGTCTCTCTTACATTGTCTTTCCCCAATTCTAACAACCAGGCCGAATACGAAGTCTTCCTCGCAGGTCTACGCCTCGCCGAAGACCTTGGGGCTGAAGAAGTCGTCATTTGCACCGGTTCTTAACTCGTGGCCCTCCGGGTTTGAGGAGAATACCAGGTCAAGAATGAAAATCTATCTGAATACTTGAACCTGGTCAAGGAAAAGATGACAAAGTTCACATCGGTGGAGGTAAAACATGTTCCTCGCAAACACAATTTCGGGGCAAATGTTTTGTCAAAACTGATAAGCACGAGAAAGAAAGGGGGAAACAAATCTGTTATCTAGAAAGTACTTCTACGACCTAGCATCGAGAAAGCTTCTGCGATCCTCGACGTGCATGTCTTTGGTGATAGCCATTGCTGGATGACCCTCGTCTACAATTACCTCGCCAAGAACGGGCTACCATCCTACCCCAAAGAAGTCAGCGTAGTCAGCCGCAGAGCCTGCTCCTACGTTATATTCGAAAGCAAGCTTTACAGGCGAGGGTTTTCCATCCCTCTCCTTAAATGTGTCTAGGAAAAGATGGTCGCCCACGTCCTCTGTAAGATCCACGAGGGAATCAGCGCACAACACCTCAGGGGGAGATCCCTCGCTGATCAGCGGTCACGCGCGGATCAAAATCGAGTGATTTTAATTAAACATAGTAAAAGCGATGGTAACTTGGATGTCGATTCACAAGGATTCTTATTTATAAAATATCCAATTGAAACTATTTTCGGGGTTGTTTTGATTAAGATTCGATTAAGAAAAAGTAAACGGTAAAAATAAGCGATTTTGAAATAAGTGATAAAACAGGTAAATCTACCGGTTAGACTCCCAACTTATCATCAGTCATTACAATTCCAATTCCCAAGTGATTACAATTCCTATTCAATTGCAATATTAACGAACAAGCATCAACAATACTGCACGATTTATATTCCTAATTACCGAATTAAGCAGACGGTTAAAGATGGCGCAAATTAACGAAAAAGCTAAGTTAATCCGCGATTAAGTCAAGGAACATTGATCGATCAAATTAAATCTGATTAATCTTATAATAACGAATTAAGAAAACGAAGTTATAAAACAAATTGGAACATAATTAAATTAAAATTGAAATTGAAATAAACCTCAAAGAATTACGGGATTCGAAACCGACGAATTTTCACTCGGGATTAGTTCGCCATGAACATTACGAAAAGCAGAAATAAATTCGTAAAATAAAATAGGTTGGCCGTTTTACATCACAGCAGCAACCTTATAAATAGAATAAGGTTTACATTATCCACTCAACTGGGTCAGAAACCTAAACCAGACCCAAAAGGGAAAAACAACTACATTATCACAAGTCAGAAACTTCAACGAATTATTCGAGACTCAAGCAATCTGAATCATCTTCTTCGTACAACATGAAAGTTGTAGATATTTTTCTTAGCTTTCCAACGACAGGTAAAACGCCTCGACCCAATTCTTGTAGCTCCAGTTATGAATTTTTTATTAGAAGCTGCTAATGCTGAAAATAACAAACGAAAATTAAATAAAGATGAAAATAAATTAAATTGTAAAAACATCATAAAATAGGAAATTAAACAAACTAAACTATAGAAATGCCTAAGTCTAAACATAGAGGAAGGTGCATCAAAATGCACTAATCAAATTCCCCACACTTGAACCTTTGCACTCCGAGCAAAGTATTATCAAAACACAAGAACATTTAGATACTCATTCTAGGCTGTGAACTCTTCTTTGGTCAAGATCGCATCGATAGGTACTAATTTTGCACACTAAGGATATCGTAAGAACACAAATCCGCAATTGTACGGTCATAAGGCTCCCTCCTATACAAACCAATCCAAACCATGTCGTTATGCCTAAGTCTAACTTACTCATCCTCCTTTTTGCTCTCTTTCATTCTAGTGCAATCATATTAAGCCCTTTATCTATTCACACACATGGTAACTGAGCTTGTTAGTGACTATGATCCATTTTTTTCCAACAATTCAGAATTACACACTTTTTGTGTCTTTTTTTTTCTTTTTCTCTTTTTTTGTTGAAGGTTTCACAACCGTTAGCCTAAGTGACCAGGTGAGGGTCACCTAACTTAAAAGGAAGATTCCTATTTTGACTTCTTATTAATACGTGATCATTCACTTATTTGCATCAGCTCAATTACTTAGCGTGTGATTTCTAAATGGTTCTGACTGCTAGATAAACTACTTAAGAGCTATTAAAGGACGAGAACTCAAGGCTATGCCATAAAAAGTATTTAAATTGATTTCCATATTCGGGAGACTTAAGGTGTTAAAACGATACTAATCTTATGAATTATTCCCAAGTCTCCACAATCTAACCTCAAATTGATCTGTAGCCAAAAAATTTCAAAAAATGCATTAAAAAATGCATTGTGTTCTAAGTAAACAATTTTTTATTATTATTTAATAACAAAACCAAAATAAAAAAATGGTTCCCTCCCACACACTTAAAACATGCATTGTCCTCAATGAAAGAACATAAGTATAAATAAGAGTGAGAGAAAGGAAAGAACACACTCGAGTATTCAAGGTGGATAGGTGATCACATAAGCAGCCTTTCCCAAAGAGAGATTTCCTGCAGTCTCATCTTCCAAAGTGAGGAGTAACTTTGGGTAGCATCCATCGCCCTTGAAATTTGTATTAATGTCTTTGCTTTTTATTCCAGGATCAAATAAGAATCTTCGATAAGTAAAAGTGTTGCATTAACACGTGAATGTAATCGCTTTTTTCATAACATCAAGAATTAGATGTTTAAAGGGATGCCTCACTAATTTTCTTCTATCTTCCATCGAGGTCCATCCAATTCCCTTCTTATGTTTCTTCAAAACCTACAAAAGTTTATTATCTTCATCAAAATCAAGGTTAGAAGAAATTATAATTGGAATCTTTTTATCCATATCTAAATAAGCATAATTCATATTGTTATGAAGTGGTTTAAGCTCCAAGGGGGGAGGTTGTTCAATGGATGGTGAGGTTGGGGTAGTCGTGATGTCACGATTTTTAGCTGTATAAACAACTTCATATGCATGAAAAACACTACCCTGCACGACATCATTAATCTCAGCACAAACAGAGCAAATGTTAGTGTCACTACATGAATCACAAGAGTAAGTATCATCATAATCTAATAAAGATGGAAAATCAGATAACAACTCAAGATAAGTATCATCAACTAAATCAGATAGTAACTCTTTTGGATTCACTACTGTTTGGGCAGGTAATTGGTTCGATTCTTGAGCTTCCTGCATGGCATTCACTATAGTGGCAAGCTGTCCAATTTGTGTTTGTAAGGCTAGGATGGAGGATTATGTCCGTTGTTGGAAGGATTATGTCCGTTGTTCGAATTGGAGATCATTTATAGCCATTTTCTTGACAAGGTCCTCTAGTGAAGGTTCAGAAGGTTTAAAGCACATAATTTGGAATTTCATCATATGCTTATTCAGATCCTCACCTGCAAGACCATTAAATCTGATAGGCTGAAATGCTTACCACTGCACTGCAACCCTGAAAATTAACACACACAAAAACAAAACAAAAAAAAACAAAAAACAAAAAACTCTAACAAAACTCTGAGATTAAAATTCTACAATTGGCTAAAATCAATAAGAATCCCCAGCAACGGTGCCAATTTGATCTGCAGTCGTGCGCAGATCAAAACCGAGTGATTTTAATTAAACGTAGTAAAAACGATGGTAGCTCGAATGTCGATTCACAAGGATTCTTATTTATAAAATAGCCAATTGAAACGATTTGGGGGGTTGTTTTGATTAAGATTCGATTAAGAAAAAGTAAACGGTAAAAATAAGCGATTACAAAATAAGTGATTAAAACAGGTAAATCTACTCGATTGCAATATTCGATTGCAATATTAATGAACAAGCATCAAAAATATCGCACGATTTATATTCCTAATTACCGAATTAAGCAGACGGTTAAAGATGGCGCAAATTAACGAAAAAGTTAAGTTAATCTGCGATTAAGTCAAGGAACATTGATCGATCGAATTAAATCTGATTAATCTTATAATAACGAATTAAGCAAACGAAGTAATAAAACAAATTGGAACAGAATTAAATTAAAATTGAAATTGAAATAAACCTCAAAGAATTACGGGATTCGAAACCGACGAATTTTCCCTCGGGATTAGTTCGCCATGAACATTATGAAAAGCAAAAAGAAATTCATAAAATAAAATAGGTTGGCTGTTTTGCATCACAGCAGAAACCTTATAAACAGAATAAGGTTTGCATTATACACTCACCTGGGTCGGAAACCTAAACCAGGCCCAAAAGGGAAAAACAACTACATTATCACAAGTCAAAAACATCATAGAGGAAGGTGTATCAAAATGCACTGATCACTCACCAAGAAGGCTCTACGAGTAGGATATTACTGGCCAACCATGCAGCATGACAGAAAGGAACATGTGAAAAAATGAGACAAATGGCAACGACACAGGGACATGCACTTGGCACCGTCCAATGAACTCAAAGAAATATCCTCACAATGGACCTTTGCATGATGGAGCCTATATATCCTTGGACCATTCATCGTAGTGTCAAATTAGAATAAGTACTTGATAGTAGGCGTTGACTACTTCATGAAGTGGATAGAAGCAGAGGCTCTATCCAAAATAATAGCTCATAACATACTTCGTTTCTACAAGCGGAACATTCTTGCCTGCTTCGGCATCCCTCAAGAAATTATCACCGATAACAGGACATAATTCACAGACAAGTAACACTTTGTGTCCGTCGAGCACCCCCAGAATAACGGGCAAGCCGAGGCAGCAAACAGGGTAATCGTACTGGGCCTCAAACTGAGACTAGATGAAATAAAGAAATAGTGGGTCAAGGAGTTGCACTGCGTGCTTTAGGCCTACCATACTATGCCCCATTCTTCGAACAGGGAAACCCCTTTTCATCTAGCATATAGGACTGATGCAGTGATCCCTATTGAGACTCATGTGCCCTCCAGGCAGATTGAAACACCCCTAGACGAGGAAACAAACAATGAGGCAATAAGGGAGAAGCTCGATCTCGTCGAAGGTCAAGAGCAGTCCTCTGTGAGGCCTCACTAAAAAAAATCACGATCAAGCACAATGCCAAAGTTATACGACGAGAGTTCCATGTATGCAGTCTTGTTCTAAGGAGAAATCACAAGGATTCCCGTGAAGGCAAACTCGCCGCAAACTGGGAAGGACCTTACAGTGTTAGAGCGAAAATAGAGAATGAGGCCTACTACCTAGAACATCTTAATAGGGAAGAATTCGCTCGACCATGGAACTCTCAAAAGCTAAAACAATATTATATCTAAGGCCTCAACTGTCGGCATGCTTCGTCAACATGAAGAACATAACGTACCGACCATAAGTGCGCGCCCAGGTACAAAAGCTGCATTACCAAAGTAAATTAAGGCAGGCTTTCGATCAAGAACAAGAAAAACCCATGTCCGGCAATGGTACCTCTACCGAGCCCGCTGTCGCCAAAGTACCATGAAAGGCAGAACACCCAACTTGCGATGGGAGGTTCACGCCGCGAACTCAGGCCACAAACGCAACCTGAGCTCCGCCTTCATGCCCGGAAACTACCCAGGCCTTTCGACCAGTTCCCCTCACTATCGAATACGATTTGTCAAGCAGACCCCAAAATGTAATAAAACCATTCACTAAGGTAGCTCATACGACGAGCATTGAGCAGCGTTCGACACTTAGAGACAATAAAGCAAAGTATAAACATGCACAAAAATAAATACTAACAAAAAATGGCCAAAAGGGTCGTGATTGTGCTTTTTACAATTTAAAGGGGCCAAGCTCCACAGAAGAGAATAAAATTACAAAAAACTTGGCGCGCAGGCCAAAAGTACAAATGAAAGAGAAGTCACCCCTCTGCCTGCTGAGGATCTTCACAGACACTCTGCGTATGCTCCTCACCGATTTGGAGGAAGTCGGGGATGACTATCTTACCACCTGCAACGTTATGAAGAAACCCGATACTCTTAGTAGATAACTCAACCTCGGGATTCATAATCTTCAATTGCTTTACAGTATTGTTGAAGGCCTCCTTGGCGGTGGCCAGGAAATCATCCTTGGCCTGGGTAATGTGAGCGACCAACTTTGCCCGAGTCTTTAAATTCTGAACATCCTCGCTCTCACCCTTAGTAGAGGCGGCAACAGCTTTCAACTGCTCGACCAGATCCTCAACGACTTTCTTTTCAGCAGCAAGGATATCTTTCTCCACGGACAGCTCTTCCCAAAACGTTTTCACCGCCTCCTCGACGGCTCTGGGCTGCTTCTCCTAGGACTTTTTAACCTTCTCTTCCAGATCTGCAACCGCAGCCTGGGCCTTCTTCAGCTCAAATTTGTGGTGGGAACCCTCCCCGGTGTAAACCACTGTCATCTCCAGAACCCTTATCAGGGTAGAAGCATCCTGAGAAAGCATGGTTCTTTTGCTCGAGCGGTCCATCTCCTCGAGATTTAGGGGCTCCGCCAGAGGAATCGTTAAAGAAGAACCCTTAAAGAACCTCTTGTTGTAAAGGCATAGAGGCAGCTCAAACCTGCTATTTTCCCCCTCCTTACTGAGGTCCACAATCTCGCTCGTACGTTGGCGGTTGAGCCTTGAACTCACAGGCATATGCGATGTCTGGACAACCGTTGAGGTAGACAAGGAGGTATCTGCCCCAGTTTGAGGAGGAGGCGTCTCATCCCGATCAATGCGCCTCCCTTTCGCTTCACATGGGCATTCTTCACCATTCGTTCTTGAGCGAAAGACATGTTTCCTGCAAAACGAAGAACACATTAATACGCAAAGAAAATATCAACTCAGATAAACTAAGAGGAAATAAAAGACTACCTCGAAGTTCTAATGCCTCCGCACATGTGTCTCACTCGAAGAGCTCTTTCGTATTTATGTATCGGGCCTCCACCTTAGGCCCCCCATATTCTTCGTAAATAATCTTCCCAGCACAAGTCACACACTAGGAAGGAAGAAAGTTGTTCATAAAATCCACCAGCTTGGTGTAGCTAGCTCGGTCGCCGTCCCCCAGCATGTGAGGAGTGGCGATGTAATCGTCGGTTGGGCAGGTAAAATGAACCCCACTCCAGCAAAAGGGAAACATGAATAGCCTTTGTGCAAGCACCTTGTCATGCTCGTCAACTAAGGTTTCCCCGCCCTCATTCGTCGAGACCTCCCAGATAATTGTTGAGTCGGTGGTCCTCTTTGACACAGACTCAATGATATAAAACCATTCCTTGAAAGTCCTAATGGACTCAAAAAAGGGTTTGAATAACTTCCTTCCCGAGACTTGCCTCTAAAGATGGAAGACAGTAAAGAATAGGGGAAGGGTATCTCCAATCTCTAAATACTCACACACCATCTCAAATGCCTATATAAAGGTGATTGAGTTCGGATGAAGTTGCGAAGGCGCCAGGTCTAGATGCACAAAGACGACCCTTTGAAAATCCAAAAAGGGCAACCTCAACCCTATCTTCTTGAAGACATATTTGTAAATAGGGAACTTCTCCTCATATGACGAGTAGATACGGTCGTCCTCTCTGGAGAAATGGACCTTCCAAACTCCCTTAGCCCCCAACAACATGAAGGCACCCCCGATGTAAGAGGCATGCTCCCTAGGCTCCGCTACTGACCACTCCCCAACGGTCGTCCTCAAAACAGGAACTTCCCCAGCGTCCTGAGGTGTGGAAGTATCATCAGTCTCAGTATCCTCTAAGGAGCTTTCCTTGGACAGATCTCTCAGGATTTCCTCTTCAGCTTCGCGCGACATCTCCTTTACCTGAAAAGTAGAGGATCAAAGTGAATTCGATGACAAAGTCAAATTCACCCTTCCACCGCTAGTCAAGTGAAATGGCTCGTGAAGGCCCGAGGATAACGTCCCCAACCTAAGCCCTACTCAAATGGCACATTTACGATACAAGGAGGCGCCCAAGACAAACACTTAAAGCGCACGAGGAAAAGCCTCCCCGATACATAACCCATAATTTCTGTTGGAAGACCACCAGAAAGCTCATAAGCACACGGAAATTCATGGTTCCCACCGGCGACGAACGTTCCCATGTTGCAAAGGCATCCAAATCAACTAAACATCCTAAGCTTCTAAAAGCTCCAGCAATGCTGAAAGTAGAAGAAAGTGGCCAAACGACCGCCTGCCACCAACAGTCACTAGAAAACAGCCCCTACGCTATCTAGTTTTGTCGTAACCATATGCACTATAAGAATCAGAAAGTAAATAAAACTATGATAATAGATCATTTCAAGTACTTACATGGTCAAGGACGGAAACTTGGGGTCGAAGAGCTCTGATCGACGAACGTACATCGATCAGACGGTATTGGACGGCAGCGAACATCGGATTTCAGAAGCAGAGAACAAAAGAAGAGAGAGAAGCGAAAAGTGAAAATGAGCATCTTCTCCCTATATTTATAGACGATCCATGGCACGTGCACAAGCACGCGCGGCTAGGGGCATCATTATGACCCTAGCCTAGGCATCATTATGCATTAAATGCGACACATGGCTCGAGGCACACGTGGCTCTTCACCTCTTCAGATCATATCAACTGTTGGGCTCCCCGTACTTCGAGCATCCCGCCAAGCAACATTACAGGTCCCCTGGGCATAGATTCCCTCAGACACCAAGTAACAGCCTCATGTCAACAATAGGCGACAACCTTATCCAGTCCTCCCCGGGACTATGAATTGCTCTTAAGTCATAACTCCCATGCTCAGGAGAAACGACTTGGGAGGCTCCTGTTCTGAACTGGCCCAATGGCTAGGCATGGCCCGCTCCATTTCTTCTCCCAAAATGGCCTAATTTCTTAAGTCCAGCCAACTTGGGGGAGCATTTATCTTTCTGCTCCTCTGATCAATAATTTTTATATGGTATTTTACCATGAGTTTTATTTAATTATCTTATACGTTTAGTTGAAATTTATGTCCTTTTATTGAATTTTATACATTGGTTTGGTATTTCGATTGTTTATAGGTTCAGCTAAGGAATCAAGAAGAATCAGAGCAAAAACCAGGAAAAACAACAGGAATTCGGACGAGTTTCCAAAGTGAAAAAGGGGCCTGCCACGGCCACCCATGTCACATGACACGGCCCGCGTCAGGATGGTACCAAGATGAAGAAAGTTGAGGGTTGGACAATGGCCTGACACGGGTACCCGTGTCAGCAAGTCTGGAGCAGGCATTCTTTTCAAGAGATAACCAGGGAGCAAACACGCCCGCCCGTGTCAGTTGACACGGCCCGTGTTGGCTGATGTGCTTCATCTTCCAATTTTTTGATTTTTTTGGGCCTTTGTGATCCCTATGGGTATTTTGGATATTTTCCTATTACTATGTTGGACTTGGAAGTATTTAAGACAAATTTTGAGAAGGAACCAAGGATGTTTTGGCCAGAGAAGAATTACACACCAAAGATTGGAGAGATCAAGGTTATTGGGAAACTGAAGGTTTTCATGAGCGAAAGCAATTGAAGATCCAAGAATCCTATTATCTTATAATGTCTAGTTTTTACTTTGTATTTTCTTCGAATATTATGACTAGCTAAACCCCCAAATGCTAGGGGGTGTCCCTGATTTAAATTTGTAATGACTCTGATATTATTATTCCAATGACATTTCCTTTGTTAAATAACTGATTTGATCTATAGCGTTTCTTAATGCTTGCCCTGTCGGACCAACAGGGTTTAACTTACGATTAACAATTAGGCTAGACCATCGTTGTTAATGCTTTTCTTTTGATCATCCTATAGTAGATATCACCTAGGACTAGGGATACCCTATAGGAACCGGAATAATTCTTGATAATTTATTGCTTAATATCACTTATAATTCTCTATGGCCATAGGAATTAGGGTAGATGATTAATGGTTTTCTCACTAAGGACTTAGAAGTAAACATTCTAAAGAATCGGTAATTAAGTAGTTACAATAAGTTGTTGCAGTGTTAATTCAGGGTTGTTACTGAGTCAGATCATACACCTTCCCTAGCATGTTACTCATATATTGTAAACCACTTAGTCAATTTTCCCTTTTCACTTGAAATTTTTTTATAATCAACCCAAACCTTTTAAAAACCCCAATTGCTTTTGTTCAACTGAACTATTTTAGAATTGTATTGCCTATGTAGTCCGCGAAATTGATATTTGGGGAAATTTCCCTTATTACTACATTGGCAAATTAGTACACTTATTATTTTCCCGATCAAGTTTTTGGCGCCGTTGCAGGGGATTGCCGAAATTAAAGTTAATTATAATTCAATTGAAATTTTGTTGCTCTGCAACCAAAATTTTATTTTCAGTCTTTTTATTTTATTTTATTATTTGCATTATGTTATTACTAATCTGCGTCTAACATTTTTATGCGAGGAGAATCCTCAGCTAATTTTTCTTTTGATGCAGAGATTGAAAGAACTCCTCACACAAGGCAAAGACAAGTATGATTGGCAGGATCAGACTCAAATATTAAGACTATGGCTGGAGTTCCACCAGCAGAGAGACTACTGAAGGTGAGATAATACTTAGAAGGGGGTTGAATAAGTATGAAAGATTAAAACTTAGAATTAAAACTCAAGTATTTTTATCCTGGTTCGTTGAACTCAACTACTCCAGTCCACCCTTCCTAGAGTGATTTGCCTTTCTCAATCAAGGACTTAATTCACTATTTAATCAAACAGATTACAATAGTAACACCTAAGAACAACTGTTCTTAGTCTTCTCAAGAGCTACTGATCCCAACTGGATCCTCTTAAGGAAACCTTTTACAATCAATGTAAAACTAATACAAGAGTAAGAATGCTTCTAAAAACCTATTATCACAACTGTGATATTTCTCTTAAGTTTAAGAACAATGAAATAAATTCTTAGAATGAATATGAAAGTATGAGAGCTTGAATATTTTGTTTCTTTTCAATGCCAACGTCAACTGAAGAATTTGGTGGAGTCTTGCTTTTATAGGTAGCTGATCCAAGGTGAGCTTGAACATTGAGAAGAGTGTCCAAAAGGTCTGAGCCTTTTTGTCTTCACATCAAGTGACCTTTCCTAGAAGAAGAAAGCACAGAAAAATCCTTTTTGTCTGTGTTCTTGTGTCTATCATAAATAAGGAAAGAGACGTTTGATTTACTCCAACGGATATAAACTTTGAATATTTCTTCTTCAGTTTTCAGCAAATTCATCAGAGTCTAATTGTGTCAGAGTCTTTTGATGATGATCAGAGCTTTGCTGAATCAGAGTCTTCTGCAGCAGGTGTGCTTTTAGCGTGTTTAAGATTAGAGCATATTTGAGACAGAACTTCAGTACTGGCAGCTTTAGTACTTTCAGAATCTTCTGTAGAAACTATGCTTTGAAAAACTCTTCATACAAAATTTTTCTTTGCTTCAGATGCTTCTGACTTGCTTCAGATTCTTCTGGAGCTTCTGCTTCAGATTCTTCTGGAGGCTGCGCTCAGAATCTTCTGTTGACAGCAATCAGAATCTTCTAATGAGTGCATCTGGCGCTTCAGAGTCTAGCTAATTTCTTATGTTCAATTCTGATTTGCTTCTGGAGTGTTAATTTCTTTACTTTCTGCAGTAAGAATTCTCAAGCAAATTTTAGAGTATATAATTCTTAAATACAAAATTTCATAGTAGTTATCATCAAAACATAGAGATATTATTAAGAACCAATCTGTGTTCTAACAATCTCCCCCTTGTTGATGATGACAAAAACATCAGAAATTTTTTTTAATTGAAAATATTAAATTATAACTCCCCCTGAGATGATGAATCT
The DNA here is from genome assembly GCA_963859935.3 of Lathyrus sativus. Classification (NCBI taxonomy): domain Eukaryota; kingdom Viridiplantae; phylum Streptophyta; class Magnoliopsida; order Fabales; family Fabaceae; genus Lathyrus; species Lathyrus sativus. The sequence goes on along the minus strand of OZ012736.1, from coordinate 419,939,578 downwards.
CCCCCTGAGTTAAATACAGATAAGGAATAGAAACTTCCCTTTTGTCTTGAGTAATTTTCAGAGTTAGATCTTGATTGTTCTTTTAACATTTGAAAATCAGAATGTCTTGCACATATTAGATTCAGAGTTTGATAATAGTCAAATGATCTGAGAGACTCAGAGTATCTTTTATAGAGTGTACTTATCAAATGTTCTGAAATACTTCAAATTAAATGTTAGATAAAATAGATATGTCTGAAGTTTCATTCTGGTGAAGTTAAATTAAACAGTTCAGATCTATATTTTCTCCCCCTTTTTTGTCATAATCAAAAAGTAAAAACTTTAAAGAGACAAATAAAAGGAAACAGTAAATGAGATAATTTAGTGGAGAAAACTTTGATTCATTCAATGAGTTCAGATCAATAATACATGCATCAGAAGATATATCAAGAAGTACATAAGCAAACATCAGATGCAACAACATCAGAATGAAAGAAAATGAAAATCTAAGAGTGTTTTGACAAAAGCATCTTCAATAGATCTGTGATCTCAGAGGAGGACTGCTCTTGCTTTGACATCCACTTTGCCATAGTCTCATTCTTCTGATCCTGCTTTGACATCCACTCTGTCATGTCTTCAAATTTCTTATCCTGTTTTGCCATCCAAGACTTGATCTCTGATTGACCAGCTTCCAGAGCAGCAATTTTATCCTCAAAATTTGGATGTTCTTTCTTTAATTCAGATGAAGAGGGATGATTATGTTCTGGAGCTTGAACAGAGTCAATTTCCATGGGAGTCTCAGAGCATGGAGCAGTAGAACCTGAAGGTTGTTCTATCAGAGTCATTGCCATAGGATTGTCTTCAGATGCAGATGTAGATGCAGTATTCCCTTCTGATGATGGAGGAGCATCTGTAAGAAGTAGTGGTCCAGATCTCTTGACAGTCCAGAACAAATTTCTTGCAGCTTCAGCGAATCTGAGCTTCGCATCATCAGAACATATGTTCTTCAAATTTGATGCTACAGTGTTGAATCTGCTGATGAATCCATTCCAGATGACATCAGATTCTTGGGCATCCATTGTGGCTGAACACTTCTTCTGTACAGTACCTAAATACAACTGTATTTCTTGCAAAAAGGATTGAAATAAATTATTAACATTAAGTCTGGGCTTGGAATGTAACAAAGTCTCTAGTGTTATTGGTTTTGGTTGGGGAGTAGGTGGAAAAATGGATTTATTAATGGAAATCAGAGGAGGAGGATAGTAGGGGAAAAATGGAATCTCAGATGATTTTTCTGGTTTCGACCTTTTTAGAGCATTTGTTAAACATGGTTTGGCAGTTGGGTTATTAGAAACAACATAAAAGTGTTGTTCAGTGTAAGGTTGGAAGGAAGATTTTGCAGGTTTATTAGAGGCAACAGGTTTATCAGATGATACAGGTATAGCTGAAGTAACAGCTTTGGCAGATTTAGCAGAATAAGGTATTGTTACTAATGAACCTGCACCTGACATGGATTGAATATATGTGACAAGCACAGATGGAAGGGTTATTGTGAGTTTGGGTTTCAGAGGGGTGATAGGGTCAGATGGTTCAACTCTGTCATAAAAGTCTTTGAGTTTGAAACCATATGCCAGATTGTAAAATAGGGATGAAACTTGTGCACATGAGATAGATGATCTTGGGTTAGATGTTTGGTTAGGATTTGGGATCAGGATTTCAGATGTTGGATTAGGTGTGGGAGTAGAATCTGGAATTGAAGCTTTAGAAGGTATAGTGGGTTCTGGTTGGTTTACCTCAAAGTATCTATGAGATGGAGAGATTAGGAAATCTGGGTGAATGTCAGATTCTGAGGAGTTTGATGAGGTGGTTGGTGTGCAGGAGGTAGAAGACACTTGAAACACAGTTTTTAGTGGTGTGACATCAAGAACTTCTGTCTCAGGAATGTTGGGTTCAGAAGGATTGGTTGATTCTGAAGGAATTTCAGAAGGTTTTGATGAGGGTGGATCAGATGAAATTTTGATGGTTCAAATGAAGCTGGAATAGATTCAGTGGGTTCAGATGATTTGGATGATGGATTATCTGATGGTGGTTGTTTCTGAGGTTCAGATGATTTTTGTGGTTGTTGGTGTGCAGAGTCCTTTTCTTGTATAGGTTCAGAGTGTTTTTCTGTTTGTTTTTCTTGTGGGTGCTTTTGTGGTTCAGATGGCTTTTGTTTAAATGGTTCAGAGGGTTTTTGTTGAGCAGATGGTTTTGTTGTTTGTTGTTGTTCCGTGGGTTGTTTTTCTGATGGTTGTTTCTGTGGTACAGATTGTTTGATTTGAATTTTTGGTTGAGTTGATTGTGGTACAGAGACTTTTGGAGTTTGAATTATTTTTGTTGTTATTGGTGTTGGAACAGATGATTTTTCAGGTGAAATGGAAATTGGATTAGCAGATTTTTATGGTGAAGGGGTAGAAACATGGGGTGGAGCAGTAACAGATGTATTTTGTGTAGAGGGTGGTTTTGGAATAGACTTAATATTAGAATCCTTTATAACAATAGATTTTACAGAAGATACAGAAGTTTTAGTACCTTTGATCTTTATTCTTTTGGTTTGTACAGAAGGAGTAGCGCCAGATTCTTTCCTCTTTAACAGCTTCTGAGGATTCTCAGCAATCTTGATCTTCTTCTGAGCAGGTGCAGCTTCTGCTTTTGGTTGATTCCTCTTTCTTGATGGTTCTTCTTCTTCTTCTACAACAGGCAGTGGTTGTCTTGCACTCTTTATGATATCAGCAGGAACAGGCTTGCCTTCCTTCTTGCAATCATCAATGTATCTCATTACAATTTCCCTAGGTTCTTCAGCATAGAACAGAGGGTAATCATCTATAGGAGTTCTCTTCTTACTCAGTTCATAAATATTCAGCTTCTTGGGAGCTGTTGTGAGTTCATCCACTATCTTAAGTCTCTGAAGACTTTTGGCATTCAGAGGCTTTCCCAAGATGAATTCCAATTCCTCTGTAACTCCAGCAGCGTACAGAGCAGTAACTAGTCCATTCTCAGTTTGAAGATCAGAGATTAACCTTCCAAAAGGAATCCAGGTTCTGATCTTCTGGCCTTTTTCTTTCACATATTCTCTAGAGGCATTTATATGATTCCAAAGATGCATAAAGAGAATATATGGAAGATCTACCTTGGTGCTCTGACTGAGGCAGTACATAAAATAAAGCTGTTCATTATTGACATAATCTGGAGAGTTTGTTGACTTCCTATGATGAATGCATCCCATGAAGATCTTAGCCCAGATCTTGTAGCCAGGCTTCAGATCCTTGAACTTGTTAGAAGCTTGTCCAACAGTCATCACTTCTTCATACACTTCATCCATATCCACACGCCCAGCTGGCAAGTGTGAAACTCCATCTGTTTCCTCATAGCCAATTAGTTTTCTGATTAGATCCTCTGTTATTATTATTTCTTTGCCCAGAACAGAAGATAGGATAAACTTAGGGTAAACTGAAGCATGGATCCAGAACTCTTTCACAAGAAGAGGGTAAACTGGTCCAAAGAGTCTATCAAAATACTTCACCCATCCTTGAGCACCTATGATAGAACAAAACTCAAAGCCATTTTCAGCAAGTGAATCAAATTCCACCATTGATTCACATAGAACTTCCAGATTTTCAACAGGAGTGAGCAAAGTTCTTTTTGGTGGTGAGTAAGGAGTAACGCCCATGTTAGCAGAGGTAACTGCAGCCATTGAAGATTGAAATTGTGCAGCAGTTGATGATGAAGTTGCCATTGAAGATAGTTTTGTCACACGCTTAGGGTTTTTATGCAGAGAGAAGAGAAGATGAAAATGCATAAAATTTCAGAGATATGAAAAGTGTGAATATGAAGAGAAGGGATGTATTTATACTAAAACAAGTAGGCATACAAACACTCAGAATTTTACACGTTTGATCAAAGCATTAAATGAAAAGAATAAAAATCATTTCAAGCATTTATTGCTTCTGACAAATTGGGGGTAAAATCAAGATTTTCACTATTCAAACATCACCTCAAACGTCTCTTCAGTAGTGTACACGCCACCTTTGCAGATTTGGAGTGACACGTGGTTGCTTGCATGTGTTCTGAATTCTCTTGAGAAATGAAACGTTAACCAACGTTCAGATCCTTTAAAGATTGTTAGTTCAGAGTTTCACAAAAATTAATTAAAGAGAATAAATAAGCAATCAGAAGAAATACTTCAGAGCATTAGGAATTTTTGCATCTGGAAAAATTTGCTTCTGATAAATGTCATTCTGGACAAAAATCCATACCAATATTTTTCAGAATAAATTTGAATCTATCTTCAACAAGGGGTTTTGTAAAAATATCTGCCCATTGATGATCTGTATCAACAAAGGCTAAATTTATGATTCCCTTCTGAACATAGTCTCTGATGAAATGATTCTTAATTTCTATATGTTTTGCCTTAGAATGTAAAATGGGATTTTTAGACAAACATATAGTAGAAGTATTATCACAGAAGATAGAAATGTTACTTTCAAATATTTGATAATCTTCTAACTGACTTTTCATCCAGAGCATCTGCGTGCTACATCCAGCATTAGCAATATATTCTGCCTCTGTGGTTGAAAGTGCAATTGTGGGTTGCTTCTTGTTGTACCAAGAGATTAGATTTCTTCCTAGAAATTGACAACTTCCAGAAGTACTTTTCCTTTCCACTCTGTCTCCAGCGTAGTCAGCATCACAGAATCCAACTAATTTGAAATCATCATATTTTCTGTAACACAAACCCACATTAGAAGTACCTTTCAGATACCTTAGAATCCTCTTGACAGCTGTCAAGTGTGATTCTCTAGGATCTGATTGGAATCTAGCACACAAGCATACACTGAACAATATGTCAGGTCTAGAAGCAGTTAAGTAAAGAAGAGATCCTATCATACCTCTGTAGAGCTTCTGATCTACTTTCTTACTTACCTCTTCCTTGCCAAGTGAGCTAGTTGGATGCATTGGAGTCTTTGCCAGCTTACTATCAGTCATGTTAAATTTCTTCAGAAGTTCTTTAACATATTTGGTCTGATGTCTGTAAGTGCACTCTGGAGTTTGATTGACTTGGATTCCTAGAAAGAATCTGAGTTCTCCCGTCATGCTCATTTTAAATTCTGCCTCCATACATTTAGCAAACTCCTTTCCCAGCATAGTATTGGTAGATCCAAATATTATATCATCCATATAAATTTGAAAAATTAGAAGATCTTTCTTAATTGATTTACAAAAGAGTGTTGTGTCCACTTTGCCTCTGATGAAATTTTTCTCCAGAAGAAAATTGCTCAATCTCTCATACCAAGCTCTGGGAGCTTGTTTTAAACCATACAGAGATTTCTTTAATTTGAAAACATGATCTGGAAATTTTTCATTTTCAAAACCAGGAGGCTGGTGAACATAAACTTCTTCTTCTATAATACCATTTAGAAAGGCACTTTTAACATCCATCTGATATAGAGTGATGTTATTTTGTGCAGCAAATGAAATAAGAAGGCGTATAGATTCTAACCTTGCCACTGGAGCATAAGTTTCAGTATAATCAATACCTTCTTGTTGACTGTACCCTTGAGCTACAAGCCTTGCCTTATTTCTTTCAACTTCTCCTTTCTCATTTAGCTTATTTCTGAAGACCCATTAAGTTCCAATTACATTGAATCCTTTTGGTCTTTGAACTAAATCCCATACATCATTTCTGGTAAATTGGTTTAACTCTTCTTGCATAGCAATAATCCAATCATTGTCTTGTAGAGCTTCATCTACAGAAGATGGTTCAATTTATGACACCAGTCCAAATAATGATGCTTCAGATGATCTTAGAAAGGATCTTGTTCTGATGGGATCATCCTTCTTTCCAATAATGACATTCTCTGGATGAGAAGCTTTAATTCTGGATGATGATCCTCTAACAGTTGATTCTTCAGAAATGTTTAGATTGTTCATCTGAGAAGTTAAAGGAATAGCATCTGGCGTTGCATCTGGTTCCTTTACTTGAGCTTTGTCTTCTTCTGGGACTTCTGAGTTAGTGAAGACTACTTCTCTATCTGCAGAGTTTTCAGACTGCTTTGGATTTTTATTGCCAAGCTTATCATCAAATCTAACATGAATAGATTCTTCCACAATCTGTGTCTCAGTATTGTATACTCTGTAGCCTTTAGAGCGTTCAGAATATCCAAGCATGAAACACTTCTGTGCTTTGGAATCAAACTTGTTCAGATTTTCCTTAGTATTTAACATATAACAAATACATCCAAAAGGATGACAATATGAAATGTTGGGCTTTCTGTTCTTCCACAGTTCATATGGAGTCTTCTCTAGAAGAGGTCTTACAGACACTCTGTTCTGAATGTAACAGGCTGTGTTGATTGCTTCTGCCCAAAAGTGTTTTGCCAGATTTGTTTCATTGATCATGGTTCTGGACATTTCTTGCAGAGTTCTGTTTTTCCTTTCTACAACCCCATTTTGTTGTGGAGTTCTAGGACAGGAAAAATCATGAGCAATGCCATTTTCATTAAAATATTTTTCAAAATATTTATTTTCAAATTCACCACCATGATCACTTCTGACTTTTATAATTTTGAAATCTTTTTCATTCTGGACTTGCTTGCAGAAGTCAAAGAACACAGAATGTGACTCATCCTTGTGTTTTAAGAACTTTACCCATGTCCATCTACTATAGTCATCAACAATGACTAATCCATACTTCTTGCCTCTGATGGATGCAGTTTTCACTGGTCCAAACAGATCAATATGAAGTAATTCTAGTGGTCTGGAAGTAGAAACAACATTTTTTGATTTAAAAGATGATTTTGAAAACTTCCCTTTTTGGCATGCTTCACAAAGAGCATCTGAGGTGAACTTCAGATTAGGAAGTCCTCTGACAAGATTAAGTTTATTAATCTGAGATATACGTCTCATATTAATATGGCCCAATCTTCTGTGCCAGACCCATTGCTCTTCATTAACAGACAAGAGGCATTTAACATTCTGAACTTTAAGTTTTGAAAGATTTATTTTATAAATGTTGTTTTTCCTCTTACCACTAAATAGGATAGAGCCATCCTTTTGACTAATAGCTTTACAACATTTTTGATTAAAGGTTATATCATAACCATTGTCACTCAATTGACTTATGGACAATAAGTTATGCTTTAACCCTTCAACAAGTAAAACATTAGTAATAGAGGGAAGTTTACCATTTCCAATGGTGCCAGATCCAATGATCTTGCCTTTCTGGTTCCCTCCAAACTTCACGTCACCTCTAGATCTAAGTTCCAGGCTTTGGAACATAGACTTTTCTCCTATCATGTGTCGTGAGCATCCAGAGTCCAGGTACCATGATTGGTGTCCTGACCTTGCTGCTAAGAACATCTGCAATAGGGATTATTTTACTTTTAGGTACCCAGATCTTCTTGGGTCCTTTAGGGTTAGTGGTTCTGAAGGTTTGTCTAAACTTCTGTTTTTCAACATAATGTTTATTCTGACTTGCGTTGGGTTTAAACACATAAGTATTCTTCTCAGAGCTTGTGTGTTTAATGTCATTTAAGTGACCAAACTTAAATTGAGAGTACAAAGGTGTCTTCTTGATGAAGAGTTTGTCAACAGATTTTGGATTACTTCCAGAGGAAGATTCATATCCAATACCTCTTCTGTTGTTCCCACTAACACCATAGATCATAGAAGCCATCTTGCTTCTGTCTATGCTCTTTGTAAGGAATTTCTGAAAGCTAGAGTCATATTTTTCTAAAATGTTTTCACATGACTTAGTCTCAGATTCAGATTCTTGTTGAGCTATTTCAAAGTTATTTTTGATTTTTAGATTAATTTCTTTTTTCTCAACAAGTTCTGTCTTCAGAAGATTAATCTCAGATTCAAGACTGCTTTTCAGCTTCTTGTATTTGAGCTTAATATTGTTATAAATTTTCAGAACTTCTGATAACACTTTGATAAGTTCTTCTTTGGTAAGTTTAGCCATTACCTCTTCAGCGTCAGAGTCAGATTCAGAATCAGATTCATATCCTGAAGTTCCTTCCTCCTGATCTTCTGTGCTGGCCATCAGTGCAACATTAGCACATTCTTCTTCTGATTCAGAAGATGACTCAGATTCATCTGAGTCATTCCATGTTGCCATCAGAACCTTCTTCTTTTTGTCAAACTTCTTCTTGGGTTTTTCTCTTTGATGTTTGGGGCAATCATTCTTGTAATGCCCAGGTGTCGCTACTGCGAAAATCGGCGCCGGCTGAACAGAAGAGTCGCCACCGTGCGTTATTTATCCCAATGGAGGGAAAGGAAACGCTCGAAGTAAACCTACCGCAAAGATGGGAAAGGAATGGTCATCGCAACCAAATCCTGGATTCGGGAGTCGGTTACGCAAGGGGAAGGTATTAGCACCCCTCACGTCCGTCGTACTCGACGGGATCCACACTTGTTTTCTGGTACGGATTGTTATTCTATCTATTCTACAGGTCTGGGGTTAAAAGAAAATAAAATGACTCGGCAAAGCATTGCGCTTTATGCCTACGTATTCCCGTCTAAAACGAGAAATCAGAGTCAACGTAGTTCGCCTACCTACGGGAAAGGAGGGGAAGGTTGCTCGCTAGGATATCGCATCCTGTGCCTACGTACTTTCATACAGCATGAAAGATCAGAGCAAACGTAGTTCGGGCCACGTACGACACAAGTCTGTCTTGATTGTTTTTATCCTTCTGAAAAAGGTTTTCTCCTGCTTACGGGTCCAAGCGGACAAAAATGACACTTTTGATTGGTTTACAGTCTTTTACGCAAGAAGTATTTTTTTGTGTGTTTGCAATCTCTGACGCACTAGAGACTATGATTTGAGAGTGACTACGTCGTATGTCACCCTAAGGGTAACACACTAAGCAATCAGATTACTGAAGAGTGACCCTCCAGCAACCTTTTCTCAAATAACTTAAGGCTCGTAACGTACGACATTGATTAACCTTATTACTGTGTTTTTGAATTATTCCGAGATGAGAAGAGAAAGGAGCTCTAAAAAGCCTATGGTTGAAAAGGGAATCAAAATCTACCCTAATGTTGTCATGCATGGATGAAAGCCTAGTGTCTGTCATATTTCTCTCTTGCGCAGAGAGAAACAGAGATCCTAAGGGATAAACGGAAAAGAAACAACATATATACAGTAAAGCAGTAAAATGCATGAATGCAATAGTACAAGCGAGGCAAGGGAGTCCCACTCAACCTCGAACCTAGAAAACAATGAGCAAAGTGAAACAGCTTCACCTCAATCTCAAGGGGGAAATTAACAAACAATACAATCAAGAAACTCAAACAATACATCAACAGCTCTAAACAGCACCAACAGCTCTAAGCAGCAAAATCTAATAGAAACAGCAACAAGTCACCAACACCTTCAGGCAAGGTCTTCATCCATCTACAAGCTTCAAACAATCATCCATCTTCAAGGGAAACAGCAAGCCACAACAAGCAGAGACTCTAAACAGTAGACAACATCAAACAGTTGCACAACTCTGACAGCACCAGCTCCTCTCTCTAGCAGTCTTCAAGGCACTGAACTTCATCTTCAATCTTCAAGGGATCCTTCAAAGCAAGCTCTCCAACAGAGAATTGATGTTATCAGAAGAAATTGAATGTCAAACAGTTCATTGACGACCAAAGGAAGCCTATGAATAGTTGACATTATAGGAGATTGTTTCCCTCAAAGTTCCACCTCTAGGGTATGGCCACTGATCCCTCCTAAGGAGAGAGGTGAATACCATAAAGGGGCTTTATGTCATAGAGAAGAGTGGAAGCAAAGGAAGCTATCCATGTTTATGAAAGAATTTCTATTTTAAGGCTCTACCTATACCCTATGTCCTATGGTCTTCAAGCAACTCCAAGCAAGCCAAGCAACCTTCATCAAGCCTTGATTTTGATCTTCAATCTTCATTTATTCCTTGCCAAGCTCCACAAGCTCTAACTAAGCCCACACCCCCAAGCAAATGCCCAAAAAGCCCACACAACAAAATAAACCCCAAAAATGGGCAAACCAAACAATCATACAATTGTAAAATATACTGAAAATAGTAATATCATATTTACAAGCCTAATATTAATTCTAAGGGAAATACTATATCTACCCTATATACCCCATAGGTCCCATACTTTAATTCAATCTAAAAACCCAAAAATAAAATGTTCAATTGCACCTATGTTGTGTATAAACCCTAATCTAACCCTCCTAACATCATCTAATCAAAACTAATCAAAACCCTAATTATAAAATCATGGAATAAATCCAGGGGGGAGCTCAAGTGTATATATAATTACTCTAAAAAGAATAGCACTAAAATGTAAAGGGAGCTAGCTAAACAAAAATCTACAAAACTATGTACCAACTATATCCAATAAAAAACAACTAAATGTAAAATATTCACAAAAAAATATAAAAAATACCTAAACTAATATTTCTATTTATTCACAATTTTCTTAAGATCAAAATCAACCTATTGCAAAAATTCCCAGATTAAAACAACCATTTTCTAATTTTTTTATGAATTTTCTAAAGTTGAAATAAAATGAATAAAAGAAAAATAAAAAGAACACTCAGGGGGTGTAGAAAATAACTGCGCTCAGTTCAAATGTCTTATGGGCCAAAACTCAGGGGGCGCGCATATCAATTGTTATTGAGCCCATAACCACATAAAATCAATTCAGAAATCATTAAGAAATTAAAAAACTCGTGGTGTGGATAGTAACCAAAATATAGTGTAAATCCAATGTGGGCCATGAAACAGGGGTGTGCATAGTACTAATCCACTCAAGCCCAACGTTTCCACTAAATGAAACGTTGCGTTTCACCTTCAATAGAAACCTTCACAATCTGAGCGCAATCTCGTCCACACGATACCTTCTAAGTCAACGAGTCTCTCTCGATCCAACAGCTGAAACGTTGTCTTCCCCATTCAAATTTATTTTGGAGCCAAAGCAGCCATGGAAGCTCCTCCAAGAACACTCAACATCAGCAAATCGTGTTCACTCAAAAATGAACCAAAATCAACAAAACAAAGCTCTAACATGCTCAGAAATTACTCCTGGTTTTCGCTATGGCATCAGCATCGATTAATATAAACCCTACCCTCCAACACGATCTTGAATTCAGAAATACTCAAAATTCCAATCATCACTAATCAGCAAATTAATGGCCCTAATCTCTCCCTTGTTCATCACTGGTCAATTACAACTAAAAACCTAAGGTTCTACTTGCATATCCATGGAGTTCTAGGTCCAAACAGAATTTGCGTGCATATGTCAACCTTCACCAAATCGTGTCAAACTTGCCAGAAAGCATCATTTAACCACCTACATTGCTTCTAACCTATAGATTCTTGCTAATTCTGCCTAATTCGAGCCAGAAGAAGGAAGTTACTAACCTGTGAAATTGATGAAAACAGATGGTGGAATGCTTCAATCCAAGGCCTGTGTTGCTCCAGAATCACTCAAGGTATTGATATCTTGCTTCTGTATGCAATGGATCTCGCTCAAACAGCTTGAATCACCATAACAGAATTTCACTTGCAGTAGGATATGTGAAAACTCAAGAACACGATTTGGCCAATGATTCACTCTGGTTTTGATCTCTACACACTCAGGGATGATTATTGAATTGAATTCAATCAAGAAATTGGATTGATTCTGAAGAAAATGAAGAACTCGATGATGAATTGCAATGGAGGGAATTGAAACTCAATATTGCTTCTCTGCACCAAATGACACCCAAAACTGATTTTGATCAACTCAAATTCATATATAGGCAGTGTAGGAAGGATCTAGAAAGTGCTGGAATGATCCTATGAGAAATTGGGTATCTCATGTCATGGTAAATCCTTTAATGAGTTTCAAAAAACCAGTTGGAGTTTGGACTGTTACAGCACATGAACAAGGCTTGAATTTCTCTCCAAATGAGAATTAGAATGTGCTTGGATGGTTCCTTGCATTGTAATCCACTTCTAGCTTGGTTTGGCAAGTGTAACTTCTCATATAAGTAACCAATGATAAGTCCAAGTTCTTGACCTTAAATTCAAAATACAATGATGTCAATGATCTCAAAATAGGTTTTCCCTTCAATTTGGTATATCACATGATGTATTTTGGCTTTGGATCAAAAAATCCCAAATTTGGTCACTTGAAAATGGACTTTTACCTTCCATATTTGGTCAATTTTATCATTTTGAGTTCCATGCATTTCCAAACCACCATGACCTCTGTCCTAGACTTAAAACATCATTTTGAGCAAGTTTGATGTTGAACATTTTTCCATTTGAAGCTTGCAAGTAGGAGTTTTAGGCATATGCTTGAAATGACCTATAATCTTACTTTCCCAAAATACCCCTGGCTTGTCAAGATCATAACTAGAGTTCCACAAATCAGAATGAGGCATACCATACCTTTCTAGAAAGCTACGATCATGAGGAACAACTTTCATGTTCACAAAAAGTCCATTTGAAAACTCCTTGTGGGGCAAAGGTTGCTTGGAAGGCAAGTAACTTTCACAAATAAATTTCAGTGTCCTCAAATGACCTGTAACTTGCAAGAACCATAACATGAGTTCTATAAATCTCCTTGATGCCTTCCACCACTCAAATTAAAGGTCTTGATATTCTCTAAAAGTTTCATGTTGGCCAAAGATCCATTTGAGACTTGTATTTTGAATTATTTTGCTTGGAAGTTTGACCTAAATTAGGGGATTTTACTCAGAAACCCTAATTAAGAAACCTTTCTTCTTCTTGATTTCTTTTGATTTCTCCTTGGCAAAACACCATATCCATATCCACATATCAAATGATGAATCCCACATCCTTCAAATGGGCCCTGATGCCCTTCAATCAAGCATTAAACCTAGGGTTGACCTAGGGTTGACCTAGGCGAAACCCTAGTTGACTGTCTTCAACTCTAACTCTTGTAACCATACCAATGACTTGTCTCATCTTCAAAATGACCCTTTAGGTATTCCACGAGGTCTATACACATTCCATGCCTCAATTCATAGCTCACAACCTCCTTGATGATCTTCAAATACCCTCAAGATAGAAGATAAATCCACTGCTTGACCTTTTAACTTCTCAAAGCTTCAATTTCTTTCTTGGTGACTTGAATAGACTTGGGCTTGAATAAAAACCTTTTGGATATACTCCTTGAAATGAAAATAGCACTTGATCCCTTGTTGGATGACTTGCCCATGCTATGCTATGCAAATGAATGACCTAGGTATATGATCTACTATGCAAATGATAAAGCTATGAAAACACAAATTAGGTAAAACAAGTTGGTCAAATTTTAGGGTGCAACAGCTGCCCCTATTCAAACGGCTTAGACCCGACTGGGTGAAACGCCCGGAGCCTTCAGACAATCGAGGTACGAGACGGTTGAATACCGATAAACCCAGAAATTTGCCAACTGCAAACATAAATTGCGAAATAAACTGCACCACTATCTGGGGGAACACCATCTACAAATCTGATTTCAATACTATCATTTCAATATCGGGATAAACTTATTGACTTCACTGGGAGAAGTACTTTTGTCGAATATAAGAACGCAACTCTGTCTTGTCATGGGACACATACTATGTTCCTTACGGGGAAATCATCCGTCTAGATACTGAGGAGTTCATCCGCCTATCTCTCACGGGAAACATGCATCGATTTAGCAACACTTCATCCGCCTATCCAATACGAGAACACTATTCTGTTTACATCACAGGAAAATTTTCTTCTGCCCATCACACAGGAAAATTACACTTCTGCCCATCACACAGGAAAATTATTCTTCTGCCCATCACACAGGAAAATTACACTTCTGCCCATCACGCAGGAAAATTATTCTTCTGCCCATCACACAGGAAAATTACACTTCTGCCCATCACGCAGGAAAATTATTCTTCTGCCCATCACACATGAAAATTATTCTTCTACCCATCACACAGGAAAATTATTCTTCTGCCCATCACACAGGAAAATTATTCTTCTGCCCATCACACAGGAAAATTATTCTTCTGCCCATCATATAGGAAAATTATTCTTCTGCCCATCACGCAGGAAAATTATTCTTCTGCCCATCACACAGGAAAATTATTCTTCTGCCCATCACACAGGAAAATTATTCTTCTGCCCATCACACAGGAAAATTATTCTTCTGCCCATCACACAGGAAAATTATTCTTCTGCCCATCACACAGGAAAATTATTCTTCTGCCCATCACACAGGAAAATTATTCTTCTGGCCATCACACAGGAAAATTATTCTTCTACCCATCACGCAGGAAAAATTATTCTTCTGCCCATCACGCAGGAAAATTTTCTCGGACATAGCTTCTTTGCCTATTCTTTGCATTAACTAACTCCATTGGGGATATTCCGAAAATAACTGTCAAACACTCGTCTCGATAACAAGTGTCTACTTCTAAACTTTGATTTTATAAAAAAACCTGAAACGCTGCCGCAGCAACAAATCTTGAAGGAAACATTCCGCTGGCCGGATACAACAACACCTCAATTGGCAACTCTGGTGGGGAAAATGATAAACTGGACTATATGATCACGCGTCTCCTGGCGAGACCTCGATTGTCTGGTAATATCTGAGCTTTAGAACTCCGTACTCCTATTGAGAGAGCACACCTGAAAGCGAAAGGTTAACCAACCTGATCTATGTTTCATAATGCGTATGTTTGATAATGGCGTAATGCTCCATACAACATGGAAATGCTACGCGTTTTTTATTTGGTAGATGCAAATATGACACTATATGCCGATGCAAATGCAGGCTCGAACTGCTGGGATAGCTCTAACAAGCTCGCTCCATCAAATCTGCCATCGAGGACAAATATCACCCTGCCGGGGAGTGAATGGGTATCACAAAGTATTCTAGCAAAATAAATGCCAGGACCCACAAACAAATCTGTCGGGGAGAGTTTTGACCTTCGATTTCCACTGGGAAGAAAGAAAACACTTGCTGAAAAGAGAGAACTCTGCTGAGGACGAACGACTCTCTCGGGAAAAATCAACTGTCTCCGTTGGGGAGAATAAATGACCCTACTGGGAAGGGAATCTCTGCTGGGGAGAGTAGACTGTCTGGGTACAGCTCACAAATTTGGAAATATTAGTCTTCTGAGGCCACACAACTCTGCTCGAGATAGGGAATCCTTTTGGGGGACACCATACTGTCTGAACACAGCCTACAATCTTGGAAGCACCAAACTCTGCTGATGGTAAACGAACCTGCTGGAGAATGTCCTGCGGATAAGCGACGACTAGCTGGGGAATTTGATCCTTCTTCAATAAGGAACATTGTCGCAACCTGCAGGGGGATTCACCTCACATAATGATCAAACCTTTTCGTCACGAGCCTCTGGTTAGGACTGCAGTCTTCCGATCGCCCACTTCGTATGGTCAAGAACCCTGCAACACCACAAACGTGACAAGACAAGTCTATACAACCAAATCTATTCAGGTTAGCGTTAGTGACATCATTTTCAGTCAATTCAAAGTTTTAGCAATTATTGGCAAGGGCCAGCAATGTTATGCACTTGCTAGTTTTTATTAAACATTGGCGCTTTTCACATACAAAACAGTAAAGAACAAGCATCAAATACTGAATAACATGTTTTATTGATTGGGCCCCTGAATGGGCAGAGTTTTGTACACTAGATGTAACTCCTGAAAAGAGGAAGCTACGCACAACAAATATACAAGTATGCACAGGAAGCATATATACAATGACAAATCGAATCTACACATATGTCGGCAACGTGATGCAGACGAACATCATGAGCTGATCCTCCTATGACTCGCCTGACTCTGGCACTTTCCCGGTATTCAAACTTCTGAAGAGATTGTATCTGATAATCGAACTCTCAGGTATATTCTCCCGCACCAATGTGCAAGGTAGTATCAAATTCGGACCGCAGTCATTTGCCTTTCAAATCCCTAACTTTTGCGTGAACCGCCCTTTGCGGGTTTTCAGTTCACCGGGATACCCTTTTTTGCCAAAGCCGCCCAGTGTAGGTTTTCAACTTCGCGGGTGTACATTTTTTCACTTTTTATCCCTAATTTTTGCCCGAACCTTTTATTCTGTTTTTGGTTCGCCAGGATGCCCCATTTTTGCCTGGACTCTCTTTTTTTTGTCCAGCGGGTCAATTTCAAGCAAAGTATTTTTTAACTGCGTCCGAATTTACAGGCGACTTAAAGTCTTCACTGTCCATGGTGGACAACAATAAAGTTCCTCCTGAAGAGACTTTTCTGACAACGTATGGCCCTTCGTAGTTGGGGGTCCATTTGCCCCTGTAATCAACCTGTGGCGGGAGAATCCTTTTCAGCACAAGGTCGCCCATCTGAAAGCTCCGAGGATGTATCTTCTTATCATACGCTTTCTTCATTCGGCTTTGGTACAAACGACCGTATGCTAGAGAAGCTAGCCTCTTCTCATCCATTAAACTCAGCTGGTTCAACTTGTCTTTCACCCATTCTGCCTCGTCGAGTTGGACATCTTGTAATACCCTCAGGGAAGGAATCTCAACTTCCAGTGGTAACACTGCTTCCATTCCGTATACCAACGAGAACGGGGTTGCCCCGGTTGATGTGTGTACCGTCGTACGATAACCGTGCAAAGCGAAAGGTAGCATCTCATGCCAGTCCTTATAAGTCACCACCATCTTCTGAACAATCTTCTTTATGTTCTTATTGGCCGCTTCAACACCGCCATTCATCTTGGGTCGATAAGGAGAAGAGTTGTGATGTTCGATCTTAAAACTCTGACACAGCTCCTTCATCATCTTGTTATTTAAGTTCGAACCGTTGTCGGTAATAATCCGCTCGGGGATTCCATATCTGCAAATGATATCTCGTTTGATAAACCTGGCTACCACCTGCTTGGTCACATTAGCATAGGATACCGCTTCCACCCATTTGGTAAAATAATCAATTGCTACCAAAATGAAACGGTGTTCGTTAGATGCCGTCGACTCAATCTTTCCAATCATATTGATTCCCCACATTGAGAATGGCCTCGGTGATGACATCACATTCAATGGACTCGGAGGCACATGGATCTTATCCGCATAGATCTGACACTTATGACACCTCTTCGCAAACTTGAAACAATCCGTTTCCATAGTTAGCCAGTAATAGCCTGCCCGCAGCAGCTTCCTCGTCATAGCATGCCCACCAGCATGTGTACCGAATGCACCCTCATGTATTTCCTCCATAAGCAACTTTGCCTCTTTCTCGTGTACACAACGTAGCAGTACCAAGTCGTGGTTTCTCTTGTACAGGACACCGTCCGGATTCAGATAGAAATTACCAGCCAATCTCCTGAGAGTCTTCTGATCGTGACTGGATGCCCCAGCCGGATACTCCTTGTTCTTCAGGAAATTATGGATGTCAAAATACCAGGGTTTATCATCAGATGCTTCGTCGATGGCAAATATGAAAGCGGGTCTGTCAAGCCGAGAGATAACAATTCTGGGAGCCTAATTCCAGAAGTTGACTTTATACATGGAAGACAATGTCGCCAGGGCGTCAGCCATTTGATTTTCTGCTCGCGGCACATGATGCAATTCAACTTTGTCAAAGAAAGGCAACAATCTCCTTGCGTAATTCATGTACGGCATCAAGTTGGGCTGACGTGTCTCCCATTCTCCTTTTATTTGATTCACCACCAGAGCTGAGTCTCCGTATACATCCAGATTTTTGATTCGCAAATCAATGGCTTCTTCAAGCCTCATGATGCAAGCTTCGTATTCAGCTTCATTATTGGTAACCGGAAAGGTCAATCAAGCAGTAAATGGGATGTGCAACCCGTGTAGAGTAGTGATGATTGTCCCTATTCCGCTACCATAGGAGTTTACAGCTCCGTCAAAGATCAACTGCCATTTGGAACCCAATTCTGGTCCTTCGTCCGGCAACGGTTCTTCACAATCTTTCATCTTTAGGTACATGATATCCTCGTCAGGAAAATCAAACCTCATCGATTGGTAGTCCTCAATAGGCTGCTCAGCAAGATACTCTGATAACACGCTCCCCTTTATAGCCTTCTGTGAGACATACTGGATGTCGTATTCGGTCAAAACCATCTGCCAACGGGCAATTCTCCCCGATAGTGCCTGCTTTTCAAATACGTATTTGATAGGATCCATCTTCGAGATGAGCATGGTTGTATGATTCAGCATGTACTGCCCCAAACGCTTGGCGGCCCAGGCTAGCGCACAACAAGTTTTTTCGAGCATTAAGTATCGAGATTCACAGTCAGTAAACTTCTTACTCAGGTAGTATATCGCATGCTCTTTTCTTCCTGTCTCGTCGTGTTTACCGAGAAAACAACCCATACTCCCCTCAAGAACCGTCAAATACATAATTAAGGGTCTCCCTGCCACT
Source organism: Lathyrus sativus (assembly GCA_963859935.3). NCBI lineage: Eukaryota > Viridiplantae > Streptophyta > Magnoliopsida > Fabales > Fabaceae > Lathyrus > Lathyrus sativus. The sequence continues at coordinate 419,921,168 of OZ012736.1, read as the reverse complement.
AGAGGTATCAAAATAGGAGGCTCTTGCAAATACTGTTTTATTTTATCGAACGCCTTTTGACAATTTTCATTCCAAGTTACAGCCTGGTCTTTCTTCAACAGCTTGAATAACGGCTCGCACGTTGCTGTTAGGTGAGATATGAACCGAGCGATGTAATTCAACCTCCCTAAAAACCCGCGCACCTCTTTTTCTGTTTTAGGCGTCGGCATCTCTTGTATGGCTTTTATTTTTGCAGGATCAACCTCTATTCCTTTTTCGCTTACGATAAACCCCAGCAGTTTACCCGACCTCACCCCGAAGGTGCACTTGTTAGGGTTCAGTCTCAGCCTGAACTTCCTAAGCCTTTTGAATAATTTCAGCAGATTCACCAGATGTTCCTCCTCCGTCTGGGATTTAGCAATCATATCATCGACATAAACCTCGATCTCTTTATGCATCAAGTCATGAAAGAGAGTCGTCATTGCACGCTGATATGTTGCCCCAGCATTCTTTAATCCGAAGGGCATCACTTTGTAACAAAATGTTCCCCAAGGCGTAATGAAGGTAGTCTTCTCCATGTCTTCTGGCGCCATTTTAATCTGATTGTAGCCCGAGAAGCCATCCATGAAGGAGAATACGGAGAATTGAGCGGTATTGTCAACCAGCACATCGATGTGAGGAAGTGGAAAGTCATCTTTCGGGCTCGCCTTATTCAGATCACGGTAATCTACGCACATTCTCATTTTACCGTCCTTTTTTGGCACTGGCACAATATTAGCGACCCATGAGGGATATTTTGTAACAGCTAGGAAACCAGCATCCCACTGCTTTTGAACCTCCTCCTTAATTTTCACTGCCATATCAGGTCTAGTTCTGCGAAGCTTCTGCTTAACCGGCAGGCATTCTTCTTTTAGCGGCAGACGGTGCACAACCATATTGTATCCAGCCCAGGCATGTCTTCGTACGACCAAGCGAATACATCACTATACTCTCTGAGCATTTCAACCAGTCTTCGCTTGACGTCGCTCTGCAGCGCGGCTCCTATACGGATGTTCCTTTCAACCCCTTCCGACCCTAGATTAACGATTTCAATGACCTCCTCATGAGGCAGAATGATTCGTTCTTCTTGCTTTACCAACCAAGACAACTCTTCTGGAACGTCGCCATCTTCAACAATCTCTTCTTCGGCCTGAAATACCGGGTGCTCAAAGTCAAAGTGAGTCATAGGCGGTTCAATGATGTCATCTGAAAATGTTATCCTGCAAAAGGAATGGTTAAATGCTTCAAAATGTGTATAAAGCGAATAACCACGTTGCCATTTTATTGTAAAACACAAAAACAGGAAAAACAGAGATCACAATATTTGTACATGAAAAACGCCTTTTATTTAACGATTAAACGATGCAATGTACATAACAGCACGACCCTAAGCAAAATCACGATGCCCCGGGTAAGACACCGGATTGTTCAACAATTAAGAAAACAAAGTATTACTGTTTGGTAGTCACAGGAACAGTCTCCTGAATAGACCAATTGCATAATCCTTGTCCTGGCACGCTCAGCTGAATCCAGGCGTCCATGTCGCAGTCGCTATCTCCTTCTTCGGAATCTGAAACAGCGTTGATGGCCTCGTGATACACTCCACTAGCCGTGATTGTTATTGGTCCTTTGAAACGGGGTGCCCCAGCAGCAGGCGTTGATGATGACGGTTGATATCCCAGCCCAAATCTGTCCATCTTCACGGGAATATCCAGAACCTTGCCCCAACCTTTTGTCTCACCAGTCTTCACTAGAGCCTGAGCCTCCTTGTATGATGAGACTGCCACCTCTGATGCTTTACTCGGCCCTGGAACCTTGTCTTTAATGTGCAACCCTTCAAAGGCTTGACAGGGTGTTTCATGAATCTCGCCGTCGACTTCTACGTACTTGAATGACGACAAATGGCTGACCAATATATCCTCCTCCCCACAAACTGTAACCACACTGTCCCCCACCATGTACTTTAGCTTTTGGTGCAAGGTAGATGTGACTGCCCCAGCACCATGGATCCATGGTCGTCCAAGAAGACAGCTATATGCTGGCTGGATGTCCATAATGTAAAATTTAGTTTCAAAAATCTCCGGCCCCACCTGCAGAGGCAAAGTTATGGATCCAAAGACTGACCTTCGTGTACCATCAAATTCCCTGACCACCAAGTCACTAGGCGTACAAATGATCCCCCTGATGTCTAATTTCATCATTGCTTTCTTTGGCAGCACGTTCAAGGAAGATCCGGTATCTACCAGCACGTGGGACATGAATGTGCCCCTGCATTCAACTGAGACGTGCAACGCCATGTTATGCTCTCTTCCCCTCGGGGTTAAATCAAAGTCCGTAAATCCCAAGCTATGGCCTGCATTCACGTGCGCCATCACCCCCTCTAACTGATTCACAGAAACATCTTGGGGTACAAACGACGTGTCCAGAATTTTCAATAACGCATTCCTATGGGCTTCGGAGCACAATAACAGCGACAGTATGGATATCTTCGATGGCGTCTGTTGAAGGTGCTCAACAATCTTATAGTCACTCTTACGAATAAGGCGCATAAACTCTTCTACATCTTTCAGTGACGTTTCTTTTTCATTCCTCTGCACAGGGACATCCTCATTCATTTTTCCTTTTCCTTTTGCCAACCGTTCAGTCTCTACCTCAGGCGATATAAAAATTCTCCCACTTCTTGTCATCCCTCCGGTCCCGACGACATTGTCCACAACCCCAGCTGGCTGTCTACTAATATCGATTTTCACCCCATCACAGTATGCTTCCAACCCATAAGTCCAGGGTACCGCCTTAGTGCTCTCATAAGGGGTTGGCCCTGCCTTGGTGATAGTGATCGGCGGTCGCCTGGCTGGCGCTGTTATAGTTATCGTTTTTCAGGGGATTGTCACCGTAGCTATATCACTTTGCTCATCCGCTAATTCTTCTGCAGGTTTTTCAACTGCCGTTCTGTCGAATTGCAATGTGCCTTCATCTATCAAGGCCTGAATACCCTTCTTTAGTTAAGCACAACCTCCAGTTTGGGTCCAACACTCTAGACAAAACTCATCGTAGCCCGAATACACACCTCCTTTCAATTACCTGCTCTTTACAACGGTGTTTTTAGCTCATCAACACTCATGACCAAGTTCAAATCCTCCTCGGTCAAAATAGCATTTGCCCCATGGTTGGGCATGGGCTGTTGTACTATGTTCGGACCTGCTTGTCCAAAATTTATGGCCTTGCTATCCAACAAATCTTGCACCACATGCTTGAACGCGTGGCAAGTCTCTATGTCATAGCCGGGAGCCCCGGAGTGGAACTCGCAGTGCTTATTCGTATCAAAACCGAACGGAGGAGTGCCCGTCATTGGCGCCATAGTCCTCTTTTCCACCAAGTTCAAACCCAATAATGTTTGGAGTAACTATGCATACGTATAAGGAGGTACATCAAATACTCTTTTCGGCCTTGCGTTAGGAAATCTCCTCTGTCCCTGATTTGGCCTCTGCTGCTGCTGTTGTTGCTGCTGCTGCTGTTGTTGTGGTGGTATCTGCTGTAGTGGTATTGGTTGTTGATGAAATGGAATTGTGACACTTGCCACCTGTTGCGGATGATTGTACTGATTCCGCCCTCTGCCCCAGCCTCGGCCCCCGAATACTGCACTTGTGTCACCTTGACGGCGACCACCGAAAGCTCTTCTGTTACTGTCAGCTGAAGTAGATTCCTCCGCTTGGAATCTCCCCATTTTAATATTACTTTCAACCTTCTCTCCCATCAAGATTAGATCCGAAAAGCTGCCCAAAGAAGCGGGAAACAGCTTGTCATAAAACATACCGGTGAACGTTCCTATGAACATATCATTCATCTCCTTCTCAACCAACGGAGGATGAACTCTTGCAGCCATGTCGCGCCACCTTTGTGCATATTCTTTGAAGCTCTCATCTTTCTTCTGCGACAACCCCTGTAACTGGACCATGTTCGGTGCCAGGTCACTATTGTACTTATAATGAGCCACAAACGCTTCATCCAGCTGCTTCCAAGTTTTTACCTGAGTAGGCTCCAATCCCATGTACCATTCAAGGGAAGGACCAGACAAGCTGTCTTGAAAGAAATGCATCAGCATCCTCTCATCGTTCGAATAAGCCGACATCCTTCTATAGTATGACTGCACATGCACCTTTGGACAGGTATCTCCCTTATATTTGTCAAATGTGGGAGCTTTAAACTTTAGCGGTACCCTCAGGCCAGGCACCAGACCCATTGTGGTCATATCTAAACCAACAGCACTTTGATTCACAACACCTTTCATCTGCTCCTCGAGCATCTTGATTCGCTGAGCGTTATCTACAGGACCTTCAAAACCCCCACCAGAGAAAGCATCTTTTTGCTGATCTTCTATCCAATTACCGTTCCCATTTCCGTATCCATCGTACCCATTGTTACAACCAAATCTAGCCTGATTCATCACAGGGCTCCGTCCTCTATTTCCGTACCCTTGAGCGACCCCGACAAGTCCAAAAGGCATCATTCCCGCACCATTTCCGTTACCGAATCCGCCATAACCCTGATTGGCATTACCAAATCCATCCTGTCCGAAGCCCTGAGCGTTGAAGCCGTACTTCCCATCTTGATTAGCATAATCAAACCCCTGGTCGTTATAGCCAAGTCCGTTGTTACCGAAGCCATTACCTCCAATATTATCACCGCCCAGATTGGCATCTCCGAACCCAACGTTGTTGATGACAGTCTCATTACCGATTCCTGTATTACCGTTCCCAGCGCCAGTGCCATTGTTCACATTCACAGCAGGTATGTTCGTCACAGGTGGAGCTACCGGTGTAGGAGTACCATCCCCGTGAATGGTGTCAACACGTACAGAATTGTGGTCTTCGTTTCCGTTCCCGACATTTCTCGCTAGCAATGGCTGCACCAGAGTTTGCAAGTTTTCCTGTCCCTTCACAATTGTCTCCATCGTCTGCATGAACAGCGCCATCTTCTCCCGCATTTCCTGCATCTCACTCTTCATCTGATCCATAACTCTTCTGCAGTTGGTACGAGTAGAGTATCGGTGCGGGCGTTGACTTTCAATCCTGAAAAGACCTGATGAAATGCAGGAGATGAGATAAAATTCAATAATTACCTGTAATGCAGTACGAATGCGAATGCGATTATGTAAATATGCTACAGGTCATATTCCCCCGATTCTAGTTCCAGAGAGAAAGCCATTATGGCAATGGAGTCCCTATTCGGTAAGCAATAAACCAGGAAATCCTCATATATAACAAATGCCAAGAGGCTGAGTACTGAATACAACCGAAGAGACCTCGGCCAACAAGTCTGGCGATGGCCCAAATATGAGTACAAATAACAAAGGTAAGGCAAAGATACGTCAGGCCAAGTGGCGCGCTCGGACGTCCTCCAATATCCTTATCGTCTCTGAGTGTCCTAGTCGGGAGATCAACTCCTGCACCAGTAAAGCATGCCGCTCAGTAGTGGATCTCAGCTTTGTGGCGTCGTCCCGGGGAGCTCCTTTGCTCGAACTCTCGTCAGATCTGTACCTCTTGGAACCGGCCTTCTCCTCGCAACCTCTCGACTTCTTGTCACCGTCACTGACTCTGAGATTAGCAGTACTCCTCAGGAATGTTACTTCAACAATCCGTGCTTCTTGGGCTTTAACCTGTGCTTCCAACATGGCAATCTGCATTTTCAGTTTGTCTTCGCGCTCTTTCCGCTTGGTGAGTGTGGCCTCCCACAAAGCCTCCCACTTGCTGATACGAGCATAAGCCTTGCTTAAAAGTTCCTTCTTGGACGTAAGTACCTTACTAACCCCGTTCAAAGCTATCCCTACTTTTTCTCTCTTGTTGGTCGCTTCTGTCAGCTTTGATCCCAACCTGTTAATCAATTCGGTCTGTTCCTTCACCGCGAAGGTGGCTTCCTTCTTCTCTCATCGTAACTGGAAGATCTCCTTCTCTAACTCCTCGTTAGCTTTCTTCAATTCCTCATTTGCAGCCAACAACTTGTTATATTTCTCTCTCTCCTCTGCAGGAGGTTGTCGCTTGCGCGAAAATAAGGTGCCGGCATGACAGAAGAGTCGCCACCTTTCGTTATTTATCCCTCAGAGCGGGAAAGGAAACGATCGGAAAAACCTGACGAAAAAGGGTAAGACAAGGTCGTCGCAACCATTGTCTGGGTTCGGGAGTCGGTTACGCAAGGGGAAGGTATTAGCACCCCTCACGTCCGTCGTACTCGACGGGATCCTCGCTTGTTTGTTTACTTGGACGGGTTGGTTTTAATCTATCTACCTATCAAGGCTGGCTGAAAAAGAAAAGAAAAATGACTCGGCAAAGCGTCGCACTTTATGCCTACGTATTCTCATCAGAGAATGAGAAATCAGAGTCAACGTAGTTCGGCTAACTACGGGTGAAGGTGGGGAAGGTTGCTCGCTAGGACGTCGCATCCTATGCCTACGTACTTTCATCTGGTATGAAAGATCAGAGCAAACGTAGTTCGGGAAACTACAGGTTATCTCCTAAAAGAAGTGTTTTTTATTGTGTTTGCGATTTCAACCGCACTAGAGACTATGACCTGAGAGTGAATGCGTCGCATGTCACCCAAAGGGTACCATACTAAACATCCAGACTATGGGAAAGAAACTCTCCCACAATCCTTTCTCAGATAGCTTAAGGCTCGTAACGTACGAAAGAAATCATTCGTGATTACTGTATCTTAAACTGCTTCGAGATGAGAAGAGAACAGCCCCAACTAGGAGGGAGACTATCAAGTCCTATTGTTGTCATGCCATGGATTCATCCTATGGTTGAGATTTGAACAGGGAACTCCTAGATGTTGTCATGCATAGGTTTCAACCTAAAAGTCTATCATCAAATCCTCATCAGAGGAAATGAGAGTCCTAAGGGATCATGTCGATGATACACCAAAACAGACAAAAGCATCAGCTTTAACAGTAAAATGCATGCAATGCAAGTGAGGGAGGAAATGTGTGTGGGGCTTCAGCCTCCACAAGCTCGTCTCGACCTCAAGCCAGTCATGAAATAACAGTAATCATACTGAAATAAACAACATGCTATCAAGCAAAAACAGTAAACTGTAATCATACAGACAGAAAATGACATCATGCTATCAAGCAATGAACCAGATAAAGGAAGTGAAATGCCAACAGGCAAACAACACACAAACTTGAGAAAGAATCATCTACTCTCTAATCCTAACCCTAACACAGAATCTAAACAAATCTAAGCAAAGCTCTCAAGCAAAACCTAAACAGGAGAAATCAATCCCAGTCTTCAAGCTTCAGAACAAGCTTACCAAAGAAAGGGAGCTAAGCAAGCAGACTCATAGTGTCTTCTTCAGGAAAGCACTAAGAGGTGTATACTCAGGAGTCATACCCTATGTGGCTCAACCACTGTGATCAGTTTATATTCCTCCTCAGGAGAAATTAAACTCACAAGCAGGCTCCAACATCACTGGATATTTAGGAAATCCTATCTGAACTAGTGGAACTAAGTGAATAGACTCGTAGGACCTTCCTCAGGAAAGTACTAGGAGGCCTCCACTTAGGAGTTGTATCCCATGTGGCTCAACAACATGTGATCAGTTTACATTCCTCCTCAGGAGAAATTAAACTCACAAGTTGGCTCCAACATCATTGGATACTTAAGAAATCCTAGATAAACTAATGGAACTAAGTGAATAGACCCATAGGACCTTCCTCAGGAAAGTACTAGGAGGCTTCCACTTAGGAGTTGTATCCCATGTGGCTCAACAACATGTGATCAGTTTACATTCCCCCTCCGGAGAAATTAAACTCACAAGTTGGCTCCAACATCATTGGATACTTAAGAAAGAGGTGAGAAGAAAGAATGAAAGTCATTCATAGTGCCTTCCTCAGGAAAGTACCATGAACTTCCTCCAAACTTCAGGATCTCAAACCTCACAGACAGGGAACAAGCCAAGCTCTGGGTCTCTGAGTCTTGATCTACAATCTTCTCTTCATGATGCTCTCCATCAAAGTCTTCAAGGCAACACAAGCCTCTCAACAAATTCCTCACAATGAACCCCAAAGATGAACAGATAACCACAGGGTAGATAAAATCAACAGGCAACTTCAGAAAATACCTAAAAATACTAAACCAATGGGGGAAAATCTAACAAATACTCACAAGGGTCCTCAACACCTACTCATAACATCTACATAGGCCTCTACCTAAAAATCAAGACCAAACTCAATCAAAGAAAGTGAATCTTCACCTAAGCACAATCTAAACCCTAATTAGGATACCCTACATCAACCCTAATTAAACTAATCAAAACTTAATTCTAAAATTCTAGAAAAAATCCTATGGGGAACTATGATTCATCATCTAATTGCACAAAAAAGAATGGATAAAAAACCCTAAGGGAAGGTCCTAAAACAATTCCTACAAAATCATGATACAAAACTAAACATTATAAAAGCTATTTAAAAAGAAAAATCTATTAACATACTAAACTTAAAAATAAAATCCCATTTTTATTTTTAATATTTTCTACACAAAATTATCTACTCATAGAAAAAAGAAGAATTAAAAAAGAGTTATTTTCCATTTTTTAATGAATTTATCAAAACAGAAAAATATTAAACAATATAAAAGAATATAAATTAAATAAAGGGAGGGGGGGTTGGAATAGCACACGCGCTAGTTAAAATGAGATGGGCCAGCAAAAAGGGGGGGGGGGCGAATAGTAAGCTGGGCCCAGAACGCTGGCTTAAATGAAACGCCGCGTTTCAATTATTTAAACTTTCCCTCCATTCTTCAGACTGAACCGTGGCCGTTGGATTAACGTAACAAGTCAGAATTTGAGACCAATCCAATGGCTCTCCTTCATCGTCCCCACCAAAACTAGGGTTTTCAGAACCCTCTCCTCCATGCCCTAATCTTCGAGCTCCTCTATCTCACTCACCTGGCCACCAAACACCACGACCCCAAGACCAAAGTTGACCCTCTCCTCACCCTCTACAACGCCATGTCCATAGATTTCTTTAGAACCCCACCAATAATGAGACCCGATAGGAGAGAGTTCTGGGCACACTTGTTTTCACCTGACATGCACTCCCTCAATTCTTGATTCTTTCTACACTAAAATGCTCTTTATTCCATGCTGATTCTAACATGCTAATGGATGTGGATTAATGCTCACCACACAACATTTTCTTGGTCATTAAAGTTTCAACACCCTGTTATCAAACCTCATGAAATGAACCCTAACTCTCTGAAAATCATCCTCTACTTATTCCTAACATTTCTAACCTAAAGATTCAACCTACTAACACATAAATAAGAGTGTAGAGATGAAAATGCCAACCTGTTTCTTGGCTATGGCAGAGGTAGCTATGACTTGATTCAATGCTTGCAGCCTCTTCACAATGATCCTTAGATGTTGGTGTGAGTTCTGTTTGCAACAATTTGGAGGATGAAGGCTTGTAGCATGAGATTCGAAGCTTGCTTGCAATGGAATCCACCCTTGAATATCTCTCTCTCCTCTCACTCTCTTTACCAACTTCACCAACCTTCTATCTCAGCATACTCTTCTCAATATATAGAATGATTTAGAAAGCCCTAGAATCATCTAGAACAATCTAACGAGAACTTGAATTTATCATGTCATGACATATGGATTCATCTCATATCATGTACTCTTCCTTGTTACAGCCCCTCAATTCCATTTGAAAATCTCCTCATATGAGTTTTTGGAAGGGTTGGAGTGCTTAACCAGCTTGTATGTTCACTTCCCTTGAGTTTCACCTTGGTGCCTTATTATGCAAGTAACTAAATTCCAAAGCAACTCCATTTTTTAAACCTTAACTCAAAAATGTGGCTAAACCAATGTTCTCAAAATGGTTTTTCCAATCAAAATGATATATTGGATGACCTATTTTGGATTTGTGGATCTTCCAAATCACTTTTCAAATTCAACTTTTCAAGTTTATAAGCCATTTTTAGTTCATTTTGGACCAATCATGTAATCTCATGCTATGAGCTTTTACAACAATTTGTGACCTTATTTCTAGACTTAAAATAACATTTTGAGCAACTTTCATGTTTTGAGTTTTTCCATTTGAGGCTTGGAAATAGGAGTTTTAGGCATTGGCTAAAATGACCTATAACTGACAAATGACCAAAATACCCCTGTCTTGTTCAAACCATAAGTTGAGTTCCACAAATCCAATCAAGGACTTCTACCACTCAAATTAAAGCTAAGAAGATCCTCTTCAACCTTCATGTTGACCAAGAAATCATAGGAATCATCCTACTAGGGCAAAAGTTGTCTGCAAGTTGGGTGACTTTCAAGGACCCAGATTCACACACCTCTGCTGACCTGTAATTTGTCAAAACCATAACTTGAGCTCTGTAACTCCTATCAAGGACTTCCACCACTCAAATTAAAGCTTAGAACAAGCTCTACAACATTCATGTTGTGGGGAAGATGAGATATCAATCACATCTTGAGCTAAAACTGTCTGGAAAATAGGGATCAAATTAGGGTTTTCTCACTGACAATCCTCAGAAACCCTAACTCAAAACTTCTCAAACTCCTCAATCATGATGAGTTAGTCTAGGAATCATCTTTACAACATCTCTATGCATCATTCCATGATCTCATGGCCCTTGGATTAGGTCTCAACCTTCTCCAAATTTTCAGTTGATTTAGGGCTGACCCAGTCAAAACCCTAATCCTACCATTCATGGTTGAATCTTCTGAACTCTTGCATAATGACCTCTCTGGGCTTCATGATGGCTTTCAAGACATCTCATAGGCTTTCTCAAAATATCAAGTTCATTCTCAAAGTCTCAGAATCATTTGAGGAGCTCTCACAACTCTCAAGTTAGGAGGCACACAACTCTGGTTTCAACCACTTCCTCTGAGGATCTCTTGAACTTTCTGATGAAGGTATCCACTTTCAAACACTCAATGAATAAATAATTGTTGGTCAAATTTTGGGGTGCAACAGCTGCCCCTATTCAAACGGCTTGGACCTGACTGGGTGAGAAGCGAACGGCTCTCAACCAATCAAGGTACGAGACGGTTGAATACCGGTAAACCCGAAAATTTTGCCAACTGCATGAGCACACGGTACTCTGCGGGGAACAAATCTTTGAATACTGCAACACTAGCTGCTCAACAACTAGCTGGAGAAATACTGATCTGAATCTCCGTCAGTTATCCACATTAAATTCTTCTGACGTTGCCTTCAGACAACCAAACACCCAACATCGCCGCTGGAGAACTAAAGGATCTGCATCACCTAACATTGCTGCTGGAAAACTGAATCTGACATCGCCGTCGGAAGCAAACATCGCTCTGAGAGACACTCGACATCGCCGTCGTACAAACATCATCTCTGCTGGGGATTTAAAGAGCCTGACATTGCCGTCGAACAAATCATAATCTGACCTCGCCGTCAAACAAACATTCAACCTCGCCGTCGAACAAAATACCACACTGAACAAATCTGACCTGGGGTTCACCCCTGGTAAAGTACACTCGCGTATTTGAACCTACTCTGCTGGGAATGAGAGACTTAACTGAGCCCGCTCTTATCTGGGGTTCACCCTCAGAACCATAACGGACATTGGAATACTACTGCACACTGCCCGCCGTAGAACTTCAACATTAAAGATATTTAAAACCCTGGCCCCTGGCCACTTCCAGCTTCAGCTAGAAAAATCTTTAAGTATTTCTAAAGATAGATGGAACCCTGGCCCCTGGCCACTCCAGATCCGCTGGAGAATCTTTAAGTATTTATGAAGAAAGATGAAACCCTGCCCGTCGGCTATTCCAGCTTCAGCTAGAAAAACATCCTTGGCCTTCAAGGATATAAACTTTGCCCGTCGGCAACTCTGCAGGAGGTATCTTCGACTTCAGTCTGAAGAAATGGTCCTTGGCCTTCAAGGATACATGGATCTGCCTTCAGGCAACTCCGCCTCTGCTATAGAGCATCCGAGACTTCAGTCAGGGATATACTTCGGCCTTCAGTCCGAAAGATGAATCCTAGGTCATTCATGACCTTGGGGATAACCTTGCCCTCAGGCACCTTCGCTTCAGCTTAGGAAAATTGTGACTTCAGTCAGAGAAATGGTATCCTGAGCCATTCATGATTCTACGGGGATTCAAACACTTTGCCTTCAGGCAAAACTCCGCTTCAGCTGGAGAAACATTTTCGACTTCAGTCAGAAGAAACACTATTCGCTTGATCGCAATCAATCATCTCCTCAGGACAACTGACTTGGTCTTCAGACTCACACGAATCACTCTGTTGTATCTACAACCCTGGAACCTTGTCTTTATCCCCCCGTTGATTCTTCAACACGGAAATCTGGACTCACCGGAACCTTCTGATATCGCCATCGGGCGCTTACGAAATCCATCTTCAGATTAGACATCGTTGTTGGAGCAGACATATCATGCCGCTGAGGACTTCAAGAATCAACTTGAACAAACAGATCCGTCGGGCATCTTCAAGAATCGTCCTGAACTAATAACCTTTCTGGAGCAAACATTCTGTTGGGAATTCCAGGAATCTTCCTGGGCAACTCTTGCTGGAGGCGCTATTGGGGAGCTCAAGTATCATACTAGGCGAACAACCCGGGAAGCTGTACTGAGGTCTTAAGAATCGTCTTAAGCAAATGGCCCTGCTGAGGGATTTGAGAATCATCTCGAACCGAAGACTTCGCTGGGGGTCTCAAAAATCATCTTGAGCGGGCGACCTGTGGGGATCACACCGGGGCCTTTAAGAATCATCTCGCAAGCGACCTTGTTGGGGAGAACATCAAGAATCGTCCTGAGCAACCGGTCTTTTGGGGATACACCTGTTCAACAAGGATGATGATGACCTAGATCATGCTTATGATGCGTATGCTTCTGCGCTACGCTCCGCACGGTGGGAATGATATGCGTTTATGCTAAATGCCATGCAATCCTGCATAATTCTATGCAGCGTTTAAATGCTATGCAGTCATGCACAATGCTACGCAATCATGCACAATGATGCGATCCCATCAGCAAAATAAAGGCCGAAGGGGGGAAATCCTCCTGTCAAGGAGAAAGAACCGCTCAGATAGAGGAATCATCCTGCTGAGGAGAACGTGAACACGCCAATATCAATCAGGCCCTGTCTGGGGAATTGATCTTCCGCGAACTGCTGCAGGGGACGAAGCTCTACGAGAACTTGGATCTGCTGATATCAATCGCGAGGATGAACTGCGCGGCCGTCTCGGTTACTCTTCTGGGGATGACCACTCTGTGGGGAACCAACTTCAGCTGCTCAACACTCCACTGGGGAAAAACCAATCATGATCTGATCAACTTCCAAGGATTCGGCCCTTCTGGATATCTGCAAACTCGGCTGAGGAAGGAGAAATCATTCTGCTTCGATGGAGAGAGTGCGATTCTGGGGAAACACGACACTAGCTGCCCCACGCTCTGCTGGGGAAAATCAATCATGATCCGGTCAATGCTCAAGGATTCTGCTTTTCTGCGGACTCAACCGGGGAGGGAAATCATTCTACTTCGCTGGAGAGTGCGACTCCGATGGGGAATTCGATTCCACTGGGGAAGAAAGGATCATCTGCCTTCGGGAGAGAGCATGACTCTGCAAGGGAATATAACATCAGCTGTTCCAATACTCTATTGGGGAAGAGGGAATCGTCCAACTTCAGGAGAGAGTACGGATCTGGTGGGGAATTTCAACTCCACTGGAGACTTCAGCCTGGCACCATCAGTTACCGCATCCTTCGTCATACGAACGACCTCCTGCGAAACCTGCACTTGTGACCCGGTGCTGGGGAGAGACGACATCATTCTTCGGTGCTTGACTTACCTGATGAGGTGACATTCCTTCAGGATGCGTCTGCTTGGGGAGGAGAATCACCTCTACCTGGGGAAGACATATCAATGCTCACTATTCTGATTCTGATTCTGCGGAGGAGAGACTATTGAACTCTGCTGGAGAAGGAGGACTCGCTCCGCTTCGGGGATATCAATCCTGGTCTACTGAGGGCAATCTTGACCCTAATCTGATGAGGGATAAACGCCATCTCAATCTGCTGCAGTCTCCAACTGTACGGGGGAACAACCTCGAACCGTACATCTCTGCGGAGAAACAATCCTGATTCAACAACGCCAACACAGGGAATACAGGCTACCAATCATGGAGTCAAGTAACAGGTTATGCTGTAGGATAGCAACCCAATGACCGCAAGGCTTCTTCAGAAGGTTCAGGTTTTGACGGGGTAATGACACGATTCCCCGATACTCAATTCTTGCTAGGGTGAACAAACTCATTTGAACAACTTGCCCCAGTGCATTTCAACTTGCCCCAATCCGACCTTTGGGAATAATTCATTCTGAGCCGAAAACAACTGGCAACAAGACAATCTTCAGAGGGCTTGCCCCAGCATCTGCACAACGGGAGGATTCATCCTCAACTAATCAACTTTCAGCATGGTCGGCTTCAATATCTCTGAAGTAGTTTGCCCCTGAACGAGCGATGAGCGACTCAACATGCTCTGATCGAACACTGGAGGGATCTGCCCTTAAATCGCAAGGATTCCGGATAACTGCCCCTGATTGGGTCTCGAGAAGATTCACTTCCGATCAACCGCTGCTTGCATAAACTGCCCCATAATCAACTGATGCTCCGGGACTTGTCCTCAGACAAACCGATTCCAAACTCACTGGAAGTCGATGCCCCAGATTCACAGGGTTTCACAACATACCATTCTGATCCAGACCTCTGACGATTCAGTCCTGAGTGACTATTCCCTGCTGAAGTTCCTTCGTATCAGCTACTAACCTGCAACTAAAATTGTTTATTCACGAACAATAATTTTAATGCAGTGTTCATGCAAATTTCGAAAAAAAATGTTGTACTGTCACTCATTTACGTGTCATGCTAGTGAGTGACGAATGAACTCAAGAGTTCAAACGTAGTGCTGATATAATCAGTGAAAAATGCAATAAGGATATGATTAGCAGATCGTGAAGGAGTCAGGTTACTCAACCTTATCGTAATGCGCTTTCAGAATAAACCCTGCCTCAATTAGGTCTTTTAAGGGTTGTATCGTGGTCGGGTTCACGGTTAGTGAAACAAAGGGTATTTGGCTCAAACTATGATTTGTACCCACCCCTTCTACGTGATGATCTCCGATCCTAAAGTCCAGTTAACTTAGCTCGAGCGCTCTCCTCTTGGAGAGGTATGTTGAACATTGGGAACAACTGGTTAAAGAATTCTCAAGGTGTTTCGGAGTGACAGTTACTCCTTTTCGTTTTCGGTGTCTGCATCTACACGACTTCGTCCTTGTTCGAGGATTTTTCTTTTTTATATCCTTTCTTTTTCATTCTTTTGATTCCCTAACTTTTGCCTGGACTGACTCCTTTTGAGTTCTTTTCGATTTTTTCTTTTGAAGTCCAGCGGGATGCCCTGATTTTTGCCTAAGTATTTGCTTTCTAGCTTTTCTTTTTTACTTAGCGGGCTTTCTTATTTCTTTTTCTTTTGGAATAAGTCGTGAGACACTGGTTGTCTTGATTGCTTCGAAAGGCTTGTAACTGTCTCACTCCTGATTGGTGAGGTTTAACCATTGTAGTTGATGAGGTACGACCTCTGGAGAGGAATATGATGTGATTGGTCCTCGAAGGACAACACTCCTCTATAAGACTTGAACGCTCGATCAAGCTAACTGACAACTACCCTGCCCCGGGTTAAGATGTGAGGGTTCAAAAGTACGAAAGAAACTCCTACTTCTCGGCTCGAAGTGGTTAACAAGGGATTCTCTTCCTTATCTCTCCGGTGTTTAGGGGATTTGAAACAATGCCTTGTACGTCATCGGCAAAGTTTTATCTGAAAGAAATACGATCATTGGCTATGAGTATTCAGTTTCATCATCCTCCCTCCGCTCATTGCTAATCGTAGTAAGAAATCGGAGTAAATAAAATGCAAGTGTCAGTGTAATGCAGTAAATGAGTGACAACGACACAATTAGTTCAGAAAAAATGCATAATCACTTTATTAACATCACCATTCGAAACATACAATGTTTAAAGCAGGTAGTAACTAACAGAAAAGAAACTACAAATGCAAAAATGGTAAAAAGTCCGAGGACTGCCAATGTTGAGGACGTCTGCCTGTCTGGATCACCGGCTTCTGGAAATAGCCCTCTGAATCTGCGAGCTCAGACAGCTGAGAAGTTGTCACGTACAACCAAAACTCCACCTGGAAAGGAAATACACCCTTGGTCGATCAATTGCTGCACTTTTTCCTGGAAAGCCTTGCAATCTTCAGTTGAATGCCCCAGAGATCCACCATGGTAGCCACACTGAGCATGAGGATCGTACCCTGGAGGGTAAGGCTCTAGCACGGGCTTGAGAGCTTTCGGTTCCACCAAGGAATTCTGAATCAGCAGTGGAAGAATCTGGCTATAAGGCACAGGCACTGGATGGGAAGAAGCATTCCTTTGTTCTAAGTGGTTGCGAGGTCTCTTGTGATCCTGGGGCTGGTATTCTTTCCGCCCAAGAGCAAGAGGTCGTCGTTTCTGAATGGCAACGGTCCCTTGTTTAGGCGCTTGCGTCCTCGAACTCGATCCAGGTAGGAACTGCGAGCGAGGCGATTCAGTCACCAAAGGTCGCGGGACATATTCCAGATCTTTCTCAGCCTCAGGCAAAGGAGTGGAATCATCCACCTCTTCCGCAGGGTAAGGGATGAACATTCCCGATGCTCTTATGCCGCCCGACACAAGCCTAATCGCCCTTGAGTCGATCAGGTCCTGAATCTTATTCCGGAGAGCCTTACATGTTTCAACATGGTGCCCCGGTGCTCCTGAGTGGAAATCACAACGCATGCTGAGGTCAACGTCTGGTGACACGTCATCTGGTGGATTTGAGGTCCGAAGCTTGAGAACACGGTTCTGAACCAACAGCGGCAGCAGCTGGGCATAACTCACAGGTAGTGGGTCCACAGCTCTATCAAGTAGCTTCCTCTTTTGACCATAACCTTCAGGGTTATTCTGAGATGCTCGGCGCGGCTGATGACGAGACAGGCCTCGAGCTTCATGCTGTGTAGAGGGTCCATGAGGTCCATTTGGCTTCAGCACAGGTGGCACTGACGGCAATGGGAGAAACACTTTGGTCTCCTCCTTGGGTGCTTGACCACTCTCCTTATTTAGCATACTTCTCACCACTCCCATGAGAAAGCTCAACTGATTCTGCAGCTGCTGATTCTCCTCTCTGAGTACTTGCTGGTCCAGACGCACTGCCTGTATGTCATTCATGACCTGCCCCAGCTGGCTTTGGATTTTCCCCAGTTCAGCTTGTATCTGCTCCATTAGTCTGAGCTGCTCGATTCTGAGTCAAACCTGCAAACACAAAGGTTAGAAGACAAGCCCCGGCTTCTGTCATGCAAGATGAATTATGCTAATGCCATGGGTGTCTGCACGTTTAGGAGATCACCCCTAATTCTGGTGTCGACGTGCCAACATAGTGTCACTGCAATGATAAGACTGGATCCATTCATGGAAGAAAATATCTCATCTTGCTCGGGACACCAGAATCAGGGTACGAAATGCGCCTGCAGCACCGACACATGCTAATGGAATGCAAACATGAATATGCGAGCTAATGCAAAATGCAGGGATGCAACAATATATCCAGGTGGCTGCTGTGGAGATTCGGTATCAACAGTCACTGATGAGAAGGAAACCCCGGTGTAAAACCATTGATCTGATCTGCTGAGAATAACCATCTGATAGGATCGAGATCAAAATTCTGCCCTCTCAAGAACAAATAACAACTGCCGATGAAATCTTCAGACCCCACTCAAAATCTGCCCTATCCCGAACAAACCACTGATAACAATATCCTGATCGAAACCCGCTCTATCAAGAACAAACAAACACCCGATGATAAAATCCTCTGATCAAACCCTTGCTCTATCAAGAACATATCTGCAACTGAGAACCCAACATAACTGATTCACCGTCAAGAAAACCAGGTAGTCTGGAGGTCAAAGTTTCCTGCAATATCCCAACCCCACTCACAGGTATGATGGACCTAATCCACGGACAAAGGTACGGCATCCTATGCGGTCGTCAGCGTCACAGACTTTCACGAGTGACAATACGATTCCCAGAAGGAGTGGCATCGTCAAGTCATGAAGAGGCCTCTCTTAGCTGACTTCCAAATGATCGGTCCCCAGAGTCGACAATTCTCACGTCTGGACTCCCCTCAGATCCTCAGGACCGGAAAGGAGCACCTCTGCAAGAATCTCGTCTGAGCGCAGATTTTCGTAGGGAACTGTGCCTGCTCAACAGACAGGTTCGTCTACTACTTCTCCGCAACTATATCTAGGTGTGTACTCAAGCCCAGGTCCGGCTTTTCACTCACAGTAACATCCCTCTCCCATAGCAGCACAGATAATCATATCGAACTGGAAATAAAATGCGGGAAATAAAATGCGGGAAGTAAAGATGCGAGAAGTAAAAATGCGATAAATAAACGCAACCCAACAAGCAAACACACAAACGATAGGATTGACTCGCGTAGGGGATGGGAAACGGACCCAGCATAAGGGATGGGAAAAGTCCCTAGATGTTGTGAGTCCCCAGCAGAGTCGCCAGCTGTCGCTTGCGCGAAAATAAGGTGCCGGCATGACAGAAGAGTCACCACCTTTCGTTATTTATCCCTCAGAGCGGGAAAGGAAACGATCGGAAAAACCTGACGAAAAAGGGTAAGACAAGGTCGTCGCAACCATTGTCTGGGTTCGGGAGTCGGTTACGCAAGGGGAAGGTATTAGCACCCCTCACGTCCGTCGTACTCGACGGGATCCTCGCTTGTTTGTTTACTTGGACGGGTTGGTTTTAATCTATCTACCTATCAAGGCTGGCTGAAAAAGAAAAGAAAAATGACTCGGCAAAGCGTCGCACTTTATGCCTACGTATTCTCATCAGAGAATGAGAAATCAGAGTCAACGTAGTTCGGCTAACTACGGGTGAAGGTGGGGAAGGTTGCTCGCTAGGACGTCGCATCCTATGCCTACGTACTTTCATCTGGTATGAAAGATCAGAGCAAACGTAGTTAGGGAAACTACGGGTTATCTCCTAAAAGAAGTGTTTTTTATTGTGTTTGCGATTTCAACCGCACTAGAGACTATGACCTGAGAGTGAATGCGTCGCATGTCACCCAAAGGGTACCATACTAAACATCCAGACTATGGGAAAGAAACTCTCCCACAATCCTTTCTCAGATAGCTTAAGGCTCGTAACGTACGAAAGAAATCATTCGTGATTACTGTATCTTAAACTGCTTCGAGATGAGAAGAGAACAGCCCCAACTAGGAGGGAGACTATCAAGTCCTATTGTTGTCATGCCATGGATTCATCCTATGGTTGAGATTTGAACAGGGAACTCCTAGATGTTGTCATGCATAGGTTTCAACCTAAAAGTCTATCATCAAATCCTCATCAGAGGAAATGAGAGTCCTAAGGGATCATGTCGATGATACACCAAAACAGACAAAAGCATCAGCTTTAACAGTAAAATGCATGCAATGCAAGTGAGGGAGGAAATGTGTGTGGGGCTTCAGCCTCCACAAGCTCGTCTCGACCTCAAGCCAGTCATGAAATAACAGTAATCATACTGAAATAAACAACATGCTATCAAGCAAAAACAGTAAACTGTAATCATACAGACATAAAATGACATCATGCTATCAAGCAATGAACCAGATAAAGGAAGTGAAATGCCAACAGGCAAACAACACACAAACTTGAGAAAGAATCATCTACTCTCTAATCCTAACCCTAACACAGAATCTAAACAAATCTAAGCAAAGCTCTCAAGCAAAACCTAAACAGGAGAAATCAATCCCAGTCTTCAAGCTTCAGAACAAGCTTACCAAAGAAAGGGAGCTAAGCAAGCAGACTCATAGTGTCTTCTTCAGGAAAGCACTAAGAGGTGTATACTCAGGAGTCATACCCTATGTGGCTCAACCACTGTGATCAGTTTATATTCCTCCTCAGGAGAAATTAAACTCACAAGCAGGCTCCAACATCACTGGATATTTAGGAAATCCTATCTGAACTAGTGGAACTAAGTGAATAGACTCGTAGGACCTTCCTCAGGAAAGTACTAGGAGGCCTCCACTTAGGAGTTGTATCCCATGTGGCTCAACAACATGTGATCAGTTTACATTCCTCCTCAGGAGAAATTAAACTCACAAGTTGGCTCCAACATCATTGGATACTTAAGAAATCCTAGATAAACTAATGGAACTAAGTGAATAGACCCATAGGACCTTCCTCAGGAAAGTACTAGGAGGCTTCCACTTAGGAGTTGTATCCCATGTGGCTCAACAACATGTGATCAGTTTACATTCCCCCTCCGGAGAAATTAAACTCACAAGTTGGCTCCAACATCATTGGATACTTAAGAAAGAGGTGAGAAGAAAGAATGAAAGTCATTCATAGTGCCTTCCTCAGGAAAGTACCATGAACTTCCTCCAAACTTCAGGATCTCAAACCTCACAGACAGGGAACAAGCCAAGCTCTGGGTCTCTGAGTCTTGATCTACAATCTTCTCTTCATGATGCTCTCCATCAAAGTCTTCAAGGCAACACAAGCCTCTCAACAAATTCCTCACAATGAACCCCAAAGATGAACAGATAACCACAGGGTAGATAAAATCAACAGGCAACTTCAGAAAATACCTAAAAATACTAAACCAATGGGGGAAAATCTAACAAATACTCACAAGGGTCCTCAACACCTACTCATAACATCTACATAGGCCTCTACCTAAAAATCAAGACCAAACTCAATCAAAGAAAGTGAATCTTCACCTAAGCACAATCTAAACCCTAATTAGGATACCCTACATCAACCCTAATTAAACTAATCAAAACTTAATTCTAAAATTCTAGAAAAAATCCTATGGGGAACTATGATTCATCATCTAATTGCACAAAAAAGAATGGATAAAAAACCCTAAGGGAAGGTCCTAAAACAATTCCTACAAAATCATGATACAAAACTAAACATTATAAAAGCTATTTAAAAAGAAAAATCTATTAACATACTAAACTTAAAAATAAAATCCCATTTTTATTTTTAATATTTTCTACACAAAATTATCTACTCATAGAAAAAAGAAGAATTAAAAAAGAGTTATTTTCCATTTTTTAATGAATTTATCAAAACAGAAAAATATTAAACAATATAAAAGAATATAAATTAAATAAAGGGAGGGGGGGGGGGGGTTGGAATAGCACACGCGCTAGTTAAAATGAGATGGGCCAGCAAAAAGGGGGGGGCGAATAGTAAGCTGGGCCCAGAACGCTGGCTTAAATGAAACGCCGCGTTTCAATTATTTAAACTTTCCCTCCATTCTTCAGACTGAACCGTGGCCGTTGGATTAACGTAACAAGTCAGAATTTGAGACCAATCCAATGGCTCTCCTTCATCGTCCCCACCAAAACTAGGGTTTTCAGAACCCTCTCCTCCATGCCCTAATCTTCGAGCTCCTCTATCTCACTCACCTGGCCACCAAACACCACGACCCCAAGACCAAAGTTGACCCTCTCCTCACCCTCTACAACGCCATGTCCATAGATTTCTTTAGAACCCCACCAATAATGAGACCCGATAGGAGAGAGTTCTGGGCACACTTGTTTTCACCTGACATGCACTCCCTCAATTCTTGATTCTTTCTACACTAAAATGCTCTTTATTCCATGCTGATTCTAACATGCTAATGGATGTGGATTAATGCTCACCACACAACATTTTCTTGGTCATTAAAGTTTCAACACCCTGTTATCAAACCTCATGAAATGAACCCTAACTCTCTGAAAATCATCCTCTACTTATTCCTAACATTTCTAACCTAAAGATTCAACCTACTAACACATAAATAAGAGTGTAGAGATGAAAATGCCAACCTGTTTCTTGGCTATGGCAGAGGTAGCTATGACTTGATTCAATGCTTGCAGCCTCTTCACAATGATCCTTAGATGTTGGTGTGAGTTCTGTTTGCAACAATTTGGAGGATGAAGGCTTGTAGCATGAGATTCGAAGCTTGCTTGCAATGGAATCCACCCTTGAATATCTCTCTCTCCTCTCACTCTCTTTACCAACTTCACCAACCTTCTATCTCAGCATACTCTTCTCAATATATAGAATGATTTAGAAAGCCCTAGAATCATCTAGAACAATCTAACGAGAACTTGAATTTATCATGTCATGACATATGGATTCATCTCATATCATGTACTCTTCCTTGTTACAGCCCCTCAATTCCATTTGAAAATCTCCTCATATGAGTTTTTGGAAGGGTTGGAGTGCTTAACCAGCTTGTATGTTCACTTCCCTTGAGTTTCACCTTGGTGCCTTATTATGCAAGTAACTAAATTCCAAAGCAACTCCATTTTTTAAACCTTAACTCAAAAATGTGGCTAAACCAATGTTCTCAAAATGGTTTTTCCAATCAAAATGATATATTGGATGACCTATTTTGGATTTGTGGATCTTCCAAATCACTTTTCAAATTCAACTTTTCAAGTTTATAAGCCATTTTTAGTTCATTTTGGACCAATCATGTAATCTCATGCTATGAGCTTTTCCAACAATTTGTGACCTTCTTTCTAGACTTAAAATCACATTTTGAGCAACTTTCATGTTTTGAGTTTTTCCATTTGAGGCTTGGAAATAGGAGTTTTAGGCATTGGCTAAAATGACCTATAACTGACAAATGACCAAAATACCCCTGTCTTGTTCAAACCATAAGTTGAGTTCCACAAATCCAATCAAGGACTTCTACCACTCAAATTAAAGCTAAGAAGATCCTCTTCAACCTTCATGTTGACCAAGAAATCATAGGAATCATCCTACTAGGGCAAAAGTTGTCTGCAAGTTGGGTGACTTTCAAGGACCCAGATTCACACACCTCTGCTGACCTGTAATTTGTCAAAACCATAACTTGAGCTCTGTAACTCCTATCAAGGACTTCCACCACTCAAATTAAAGCTTAGAACAAGCTCTACAACATTCATGTTGTGGGGAAGATGAGATATCAATCACATCTTGAGCTAAAACTGTCTGGAAAATAGGGATCAAATTAGGGTTTTCTCACTGACAATCCTCAGAAACCCTAACTCAAAACTTCTCAAACTCCTCAATCATGATGAGTTAGTCTAGGAATAATCTTTACAACATCTCTATGCATCATTCCATGATCTCATGGCCCTTGGATTAGGTCTCAACCTTCTCCAAATTTTCAGTTGATTTAGGGCTGACCCAGTCAAAACCCTAATCCTACCATTCATGGTTGAATCTTCTGAACTCTTGCATAATGACCTCTCTGGGCTTCATGATGGCTTTCAAGACATCTCATAGGCTTTCTCAAAACATCAAGTTCATTCTCAAAGTCTCAGAATCATCTGAGGAGCTCTCACAACTCTCAAGTTAGGAGGCACACAACTCTGGTTTCAACCACTTCCTCTGAGGATCTCTTGAACTTTCTGATGAAGGTATCCACTTTCAAACACTCAATGAATAAATAATTGTTGGTCAAATTTTGGGGTGCAACAGAGGTACCTCAATCAATGGAAGATACAGGGGTTCTACAGCAGGATAAGGCATCAAAGACATACGAGCTCTCTCACGGACCCAGGCCAAATAAGGATCATAAGCTCTGTTGTTGCTCTTACCGAGCAAAGCCTTCCCCCTCTTGTGGATGCTAGCCCACGCATGCCTCAACCTGATCAAAGTGGTCTCGTCTAAGGAGCCTGTGAGATACAGAGATTCCTGTATCTCGACCTCAATAGGAGCATCTCTCAAGGCATAACCAAATTGTCGTACCAATAGTGAAGGATTATAGTTGATGCAACCTTTCCGTCCAATCAGGAGAACATTCGGAAAGCCACTGCAACTGTATATAATGTCAGTACCAAGCATACCCCGATCAAACCAAATGATATTCTCAGCAGATAGCCCCATCAACCGGGACGGCCAATCCAAAGTATCAACAGTATCAACAAACGGCCCAGTCTTCAGAAGGTGCCTCTGGAACCACCTGTACAAGAGAGGAAGACAGCAGGATACGTTCTTGCCACGACGTTTCTCATTCTTGTAGTGGATAGAATGATAAACATCGCCCAAGAGAGTAGGAACGGTATTCTTCGAGGCGAGAATCAGGAAGGCATCTGAATCAACAAAGTCTGGCACATTAGGAAACAAGACAATCCCATAAATGCAGACAGCCAGAATAGCACTAAAGGCAATCCAACACCCATTCTTCGCGCACTGCGCGGCCTTCTTAACTAGGATAGATAAGTGAAAACCATAAGTGCCATTCAACTTGACTAAGCCTCCTGGAAACTCAGAAGCGTCCAGACTGACAATCTCGGTGAGTGTAGCTAATTCAGGCTCGGTATCACTGTGTACAAAGGGCATCTGGTCTAGCACGGGGATATCCAACATGACATGATACTCTTCCAAAGTGGGTGCAAGAATGTAGTCTGGAAACAAGAAACATCTCAGCTGCAGCTCATAAAACTGCATCAAAGTATACACCCCAGTAATCTCGAAAGCCGAAGGTGTGTACAACAAACTAAGCAGCCTCCCAAAGGACACTCTGAACCCAGCCCTCACACTCTCATCTGCCAAAGCAACTAAACCCAGTAATGAATTGATGTCTGGTGGCTGCAACCTGTAAGCAACCGTCTTCTTCAGGGCTCCATGTCTGGCTAGAAGATATCCTAGAATCAGAGGGGAATAATCACCTGCAACATAAATACATGTTAATGAAATGCAAACATGAAGATGCACATGCATATGCAAACATGGGATCAAGTGCCATGCTGATAGACTGGGTTGCTCTGTATTGAAGACTTGAGAACCAATCATTCTTTATTTCAAACCAAACCAACCACTCAAAAGAAACCTGTAACCACATCCCACTGATAGAGGTAAACTAGATATTCTGAGGTCAAAGGTTCCCTGCAAACAGACCCTCCTACCCCTCACAGGTGTGTACTTAACTCGCAGACGAGGTACGGCATCCTATGCGGGTTCAACGTCACAGACTTTCAAGAGCGATGATACGATACCCAGAAGGTGTGGCATCATCATCCCTTGAAGCGGCCTCACTTAGTTGAATCCCAATTGATAGGTTCCCAGAGTCGACAATCCTCGGGTCAGACAACTTGTCGAGCCCTAAGGGCCAGGCAAGAAGCATCAAAGAGAATCTCGTCCGAGTGAGATTTCGTGGCTAGCTGGTGCAAGCTAAGCAAGCAGGTTAACCACTACTCTCTCTCTAAGTCTATAGGTGTACTCAAGCCTGGGTTTGGCTTGTCTCTCAACAGATTTCTCCCTCATACCCACAGCAATAATCACAATAAAATAATGCTGAAAGTAAAATACAGAAACGTAAATCCATACAAAATCCTCGACGGGAAAACAAGCGCTAGAATTGACACGCGTAGGGAACCGTTGGAGTCCCCAGCAGAGTCGCCAGCTGTCGCTACTGCGAAAATCGGCGCCGGCTGAACAGAAGAGTCGCCACAGTGCGTTATTTATCCCAACGGAGGGAAAGGAAACACTCTAAGTAAACCTACCGCAAAGATGGGAAAGGAATGGTCAATGCAACCAAATCCTGGATTCGGGAGTCGGTTACGCAAGAGGAAGGTATTAACACCCCTCACGTCCGTCGTACTCGACGGGATCCACGCTTGTTTTCTGGTACGGATTGTTATTCTATCTATTCTACAGGTCTGGGGTTAAAAGAAAATAAAATGACTCGGCAAAGTATCGCGCTTTATGCCTACGTATTCCCGTCTGGAACAAGAAATCAGAGTCAACGTAGTTCGCCTACCTACGGGAAAGGAGGGGAAGGTTGCTCGCTAGGATATCGCATCCTATGCCTACGTACTTTCATACAGCATGAAAGATCAGAGCAAACGTAGTTCGGGCCACGTACGACACAAGTCTGTCTTGATTGTTTTTATCCTTCTGAAAAAGGTTTTCTCCTGCTTACGGGTCCAAGCGGACAAAAATGACACTTTTGATTGGTTTACAGTCTTTTACGCAAGAAGTATTTTTTAGTGTGTTTGCAATCTCTGACGCACTAGAGACTATGATTTGAGAGTGACTACATCGTATGTCACCCTAAGGGTAACACACTAAGCAATCAGATTACTGAAGAGTGACCCTCCAGCAACCTTTTCTCAAATAGCTTAAGGCTCGTAACGTACGACATTGATTAACCTTATTACTGTGTTTTTGAATTATTCTGAGATGAGAAGAGAAAGGAGCTCTAAAAAGCCTATGGTTGAAAAGGGAATCAAAATCTACCATAATGTTGTCATGCATGGATGAAAGCCTAGTGTCTGTCATATTTCTCTCTTGCGCAGAGAGAAACAGAGATCCTAAGGGATAAACGGAAAAGAAACAACATATATACAGTAAAGCAGTAAAATGAATGAATGCAACAGTACAAGCGAGGCAAGGGAGTCCCACTCAACCTCGAACCTAGAAAACAATGAGCAAAGTGAAACAGCTTCACCTCAATCTCAAGGGGGAAATTAACAAACAATACAATCAAGAAACTCAAACAATACATCAACAGCTCTAAACAGCACCAACAGCTCTAAGCAGCAATATCTGATAGAAACAGCAACAAGTCACCAACACCTTCAGACAAGGTCTTCATCCATCTACAAGCTTCAAACAATCATCCATCTTCAAGGGAAACAGCAAGCCACAACAAGCAGAGACTCTAAACAGTAGACAGCATCAAACAGTTGCACAGCTCTGACAGCACCAGCTCCTCTCTCTAGCAGTCTTCAAGGCACTGAACTTCATCTTCAATCTTCAAGGGATCCTTCAAAGCAAGCTCTCCAACAGAGAATTGATGTTATCAGAAGAAATTGAATGTCAAACAGTTCATTGACGACCAAAGGAAGCCTATGAATAGTTGACATTATAGGAGATTGTTTCCCTCAAAGTTCCACCTCTAGGGTATGGCCACTGATCCCTCCTAAGGAGAGAGGTGAATACCATAAAGGGACTTTATGTCATAGAGAAGAATGGAAGCAAAGGAAGCTATCCATGTTTATGAAAGAATTTCTATTCTAAGGCTCTACCTATACCCTATGTCCTATGGTCTTCAAGCAACTCCAAGCAAGCCAAGCAACCTTCATCAAGCCTTGATTTTGATCTTCAATCTTCATTTATTCCTTGCCAAGCTCCACAAGCTCTAACTAAGCCCACACCCCCAAGCAAATGCCCAAAAAGCCCACACAACAAAATAAACCCCAAAAATGGGCAAACCAAACAATCATACAATTGTAAAATATACTGGAAATAGTAATATCATATTTACAAGCCTAATATTAATTCTAAGGGAAATACTATATCTACCCTATATACCCCATAGGTCCCATACTTTAATTCAATCTAAAAACCCAAAAATAAAATGTTCAATTGCACCTATGTTGTGTATAAACCCTAATCTAACCCTCCTAACATCATCTAATCAAAACTAATCAAAACCCTAATTATAAAATCATGGAATAAATCCAGGGGGGAGCTCAAGTGTATATTTAATTACTCTAAAAAGAATAGCACTAAAATGTAAAGGGAGCTAGCTAAACAAAAATCTACAAAACTATGTACCAACTATATCCAATAAAAAACAACTAAATGTAAAATATTCACAAAAAATATATAAAATACCTAAACTAATATTTCTATTTATTCACAATTTTCTTAAGATCAAAATCATCCTATTGCAAAAATTCCCAGATTAAAACAACCATTTTCTAATTTTTTATGAATTTTCTAAAGTTGAAATAAAATGAATAAAAGAAAAATAAAAAGAACACTCAGGGGGTGTAGAAAATAACTGCGCTCAGTTCAAATGTTTTATGGGCCAAAACTCAGGGGGCGCGCATATCAATTGTTACTGAGCCCATAACCACATAAAATCAATTCAGAAATCATTAAGAAATTAAAAAACTCGTTGTGTGGATAGTAACCAAAATATAGTGTAAATCCAATGTGGGCCATGAAACAGGGGTGTGCATAGTACTAATCCACTCAAGCCCAACGTTTCCACTAAATGAAACGTTGCGTTTCACCTTCAATAGAAACCTTCACAATCTGAGCGCAATCTCGTCCACACGATCCCTTCTAAGTCAACGAGTCTCTCTCGATCCAACAGCTGAAACGTTGTCTTCCCCATTCAAATTTATTTTGGAGCCAAAGCAGCCATGGAAGCTCCTCCAAGAACACTCAACATCAGCAAATCGTGTTCACTCAAAAATGAACCAAAATCAACAAAACAAAGCTCTAACATGCTCAGAAATTACTCTTGGTTTTCGCTATGGCATCAACATCGATTAATATAAACCCTACCCTCCAACATGATCTTGAATTCAGAAATACTCAAAATTCCAATCATCACTAATCAACAAATTAATGGCCCTAATCTCTCCCTTGTTCATCACTGGTCAATTTCAACTAAAAACCTAAGGTTCTACTTGCATATCCATGGAGTTCTAGGTCCAAACAGAATTTGCGTGCATATGTCAACCTTCACGAAATCGTGTCAAACTTGCCAGAAAGCATCATCTAACCACCTACATTGCTTCTAACCTATAGATTCTTGCTAATTCTGCCTAATTCGAGCCAGAAGAAGAAAGTTACTAACCTGTGAAATTGATGAAAACAAATGGTGGAATGCTTCAATCCAAGGCTTGTGCTGCTCCAGAATCACTCAAGGTATTGATATCTTGCTTCTGTATGCAATGGATCTCGCTCAAACAGCTTGAATCACCATAACAGAATTTCACATGCAGTTGGATATGTGAAAACTCAAGAACACGATTTGGCCAATGATTCACTCTGGTTTTGATCTCTACACACTCAGGGATGATTATTGAATTGAATTCAATCAAGAAATTGGATTGATTCTGAAGAAAATGAAGAACTCGATGACGAATTGCAATGGAGGGAATTGAAACTCAATATTGCTTCTCTGCACCAAATGACACCCAAAACTGATTTTGATCAACTCAAATTCATATATAGGCAGTGTAGGAAGGATCTAGAAAGTGCTGGAATGATCCTATGAGAAATTGGGTATCTCATGTCATGGTAAATCCTTTAATGAGTTTCAAAAAACCAGTTGGAGTTTGGACTGTTACAGCACATGAACAAGGCTTGAATTTCTCTCCAAATGAGAATTAGAATGTGCTTGGATGGTTCCTTGCATTGTAATCCACTTCTAGCTTGGTTTGGCAAGTGTAACTTCTCATATAAGTAACCAATGATAAGTCCAAGTTATTGACCTTAAATTCAAAATCCAATGATGTCAATGATCTCAAAATAGGTTTTCCCTTCAATTTGGTATATCACATGATGTATTTTGGCTTTGGATCAAAAAATCCCAAATTTGGTCACTTGAAAATGGACTTTTACCTTCCATATTTGGTCAATTTTATCATTTTGAGTTCCATGCATTTCCAAACCATCATGACCTCTTCACTATACTTAAAACATCATTTTGAGCAAGTTTGATGTTGAACATTTTTCCATTTGAAGCTTGCAAGTAGGCGTTTTAGGCATATGCTTGAAATGACCTATAATCTTACTTTCTCAAAATACCCCTGGCTTGTCAAGATCATAAGTAGAGTTCCACAAATCAGAATGAGGCATACTATACATTTCTAGAAAGCTAAGATCATGAGGAACAACTTTCATGTTCACCAAAAATCCATTTGAAAAGTCCTTTTTGGGAAAACGTTGCTTGGAAGGCAAGTAACTTTCACAGATAAATTTCAGTGTCCTCAAATGACTTGTAACTTGGAAGAACCATAACTTGAGTTCTATAAATCTCCTTGATGCCTTCCACCACTCAAATTAAAGGTCTTGATATGCTCTACAAGTTTCATGTTGGCCAAAGATCCATTTGAGACTTGTATTTTGAATTATTTTGCTTGGAAGTTTGACCTAAATCAGGGGATTTTACTCAGAAACCCTAATTTAGAAACCTTTCTTCTTCTTGATTTCTTTTGA
The DNA here is from genome assembly GCA_963859935.3 of Lathyrus sativus. Classification (NCBI taxonomy): domain Eukaryota; kingdom Viridiplantae; phylum Streptophyta; class Magnoliopsida; order Fabales; family Fabaceae; genus Lathyrus; species Lathyrus sativus. Next base: position 419,891,049 of record OZ012736.1, on the reverse strand, counting down.
TTTCGCCTTGGCACAACACCATATCCATATCCACATATCAAATGATGAATCCCACATCCTTCAAATGGGCCCTGATGCCCTTCAATCAAGCATTAAACCTAGGGTTGACCTAGGCGAAACCCTAGTTGACTGTCTTCAACTGTAACTCTTGTAACCATACCAATGACTTGTCTCATCTTCAAAATGACCCTTTAGGTCTTCCACGAGGTCTATACACATTCCTTGCCTCAATTCATAGCTCACAACCTCCTTGATGATCTTCAAATACCCTCAAGATAGAAGATAGATCCACTGCTTGACCTTTTAACTTCTCAAAGCTTCAATTTCTTTCTTAGTGACTTGAATAGACTTGGGCTTGAATAAAAACCTTTTGGATATACTCCTTGAAATGAAAATAGCACTTGATCCCTTGTTGGCTGACTTGCCCATGCTATGCTATGCAAATGAATGACCTAGGTATATGATCTACTATGCAAATGATAAAGCTATGAAAACACAAATTAGGTAAAACAAGTTGGTCAAATTTTAGGGTGCAACACCAGGTTCTTTGCACTCATAGCATACAACTTCTTTCTTTCCAGATCTTCTGTGCCCAGAAGATTCCTTTCTATGATCAGATTTTCTAAAGTTTTTGAACTTCTTTCCTTTATGCTTCCAGAGTTTGTTTATTCTTCTGGACATCATGGATAATTCATCTTCATCTTCAGATGAGGATTCTTCAGAGCTTTCCTCTATTACCTGCAAAGCTTTAGCAGATTTATTAGATTTTAAAGCTACAAATTTACCTTTCTTTTGAGGTTCATCTTCCTCAAGTTCTATTTCATGGCTTCTTAGTGAACTGATTAATTCCTCCAAGGAGATCTTGTTCAGATCTTTAGCCATTTTCAGCGCTGTCACCATAGGTCTCCATCTGGTGGGTAAACTTCTGATGATCTTTTTCACATGATCAGCAGTAGAGTATCCTTTGTTCAGAACCTTTAGTCCAGCTGTAAGTATTTGAAATCTAGAGAACATAGCTTCAACAGATTCAGAGTCTTCCATCTTGAAGGCTTCATACTTCTGGATCAGAGCCAGAGTGTTTGTTTCTTTGACTTGAGAGTTTCCCTCATGAGTCATCTTTAAGGATTCAAACATGTCAAATGCAGTTTCCCTGTTTGTAATTTTTTCATACTCAGTATGAGATATTGCATTCAACAATATTGTTCTGGCCTTGTGATGATTTCTAAATTCTTTCTTCTGAGCATCTGTCATAGATTTTCTGTCTATCTTCTTGCCATTCCCATCTGTGGGATGAACATACCCATCTATGACCAGATCTCATAAATCAGCATCATATCCAAGAAAAAAACTTTCAATTCTGTCTTTCCAATAATCAAATTTCTCCCCATCAAACATAAGGGGTTTGATGCTGATTCTGTCCCTTTCTTCATATTTGTTGTTAATGTTAGATATTGTATTATCAGCCATAATAACAACTAAATATATATCAAAGTATTTCTCTCTAGATCTTTACTGTCACTGTTAAGTGGTAGCACACACAGAACCGGAGCTCTGATGCCAACTGAAGGTGAGATAATACTTAAAAGGGGGGTTGAATAAGTATGAAAGATCAAAACTTAGAATTAAAACTCAAGTATTTTTATCTTGGTTCGTTGAACTCAACTACTCCAGTCCACCCTTCCTAGAGTGATTTGCCTTTCTCAATCAAGGACTTAATCCACTATTTAATCAAACAGATTACAATAGTAACACCTAAGAACAATTGTTCTTAGTCTTCTCAAGAGCTACTGATCCCAACTGGATCCTCTTAAGGAAATCTTTTACAATCAATGTAAAACTAATACAAGAGTAAGAATGCTTCTAAAAAGCTATTATCACAACTGTGATATTTCTCTTAAGTTTAAGAACAATGAAATAAATTCTTAGAATGAATATGAAAGTATGAGAGCTTGAATATTTTGTTTCTTTTCAATGCCAACGTCAACTGAAGAATTTGGTGGAGTCTTGCTTTTATAGGCAGCTGATCCAAGGTGAGCTTCAACGTTGAGAAGAGTGTCCAAAAGGTCTGAGCCTTTTTGTCTTCACATCAAGTGACCTTTCCTAGAAGAAGAAAGCATAGAAAAATCCTTTTTGTCTGTGTTCTTGTGTCTATCATAAATAAGGAAAGAGACGTTTGATTTACTCCAACGGATATAAACTTTGAATATTTCTTCTTCAGTTTTCAGCAAATTCATCAGAGTCTAATTGTGTCAGAGTCTTCTGATGATGATCAGAGCTTTGCTGAATCAGAGTTTTCTGCAGCAGGTGTGCTTTTAGCGTGTTTAAGATTAGAGCATATTTGAGACAGAACTTCAGTACTGGCAGCTTTAGTACTTTCAGAATCTTCTGTAGAAACTATGCTTTGAAAAACTCTTCATACAAAATTCTTCTTTGCTTCAGATGCTTCTGACTTGCTTCAGATTCTTCTGGAGCTTCTGCTTCAGATTCTTCTGGAGGCTGCGCTCAGAATCTTCTATTGACAGCAATCAGAGTCTTCTAATGAGTGCATCTGGCGCTTCAGAGTCTAGCTAATTTCTTGTGTTCAATTCTAATTTGCTTATGGAGTGTTAATTTCTTTACTTTCTGCAGTAAGAATTCTCAAGCAAATTTTAGAGTATATAATTCTTAAATAAAAAATTTCATAATAGTTATCATCAAAACATAGAGATATTATTAAGAACCAATCTGTGTTCTAACAACTACTTGGTGATTACTGTGGGGCTAATGCACCGGCTGGTAGGTTACCAATTGTAAATCAACTAGTAAATGTGGCAAATTTCTAGTTGCATCCAAGCACGAACAACCAACTTGAGAGGAAACCTTTCACCAGAAAGGTTAATGAAGATGCCAACAAATACCTACAAAGATTTCTGACTATGAGCACTACTCTCAAGATAGAGGGGCACACTGATGAAGTAAAGAAATTACGCATGTTTCTGTTCACTCTATCTGAAGATGCTGAAGAATGGTTTTACTCATTACCCGTAAGAAGTATTGCTACTTGGGAAGAGATAGAGAATGCCTTTCTTAATGAGTATTTTCCCGCCTCTGTGTATATTCGTAAATGATATGATATCATGAATTTTACACAGAAGAAGGGAGAATCATTGGGTGATGCATATAAAAGGTTCAAACGGTTATTAGTTGCATGCCCTACTCATAACCTGGACCAAACTGAACAAATGCAAATTTTTGTGAATGGTCTCAAGATGAAGACTAAGCAACTAATTGATACAGCAGCTGGAGGCTCATCAAACTTTACAACAGCCAGTGGTATTAAGAATATCATTAAAGCCATTGCTACAAATGAGCATTTGGAACTGTATGACCGTAGTGTGAGAAAACCTGAAGGAACAATTGATTTGAAGATGGGTACTCAAGTTGTGAAAATGGAAGATCAAATCAAAGCTGAATTAGAAAGAAGGCTTAAAGTAATGAAGGTAAGTACTCAACCTATGGCTCAAGTTCAACCTATGCAAGCTATGAGTTGTGAGATTTGTAGTGGACCCCATTTTACTGTGCATTGTGTTGCGACTGCTCAACAAATTGAAGAGATAAAATTTCTGAAGCAGAATAATCCCTATTCTCAGACTTATAATGCAGGGTAGAAGAATCATAACTTGGAAAGATCAGAATCAACATCAATATCAACAAGATCCTCAGAAAGCAGAATGGGAAATAACTATTAAAAAGATGATAACTTACAATATTCAATTCCAAGAAAAGACACAGATTAACCAGAGGAACACCACAGATGCTATAAAAAATATTAAAGTTCAGTTGGGACAAATAGCCCAACAACTCTCCATGCATAATCAAGGAACCCTCCCGAGCGCGACAGTACCGAATCCAAAAATCCTGAGAATGTTAATGCTGTCACCACAAGAAGTCAGAGAGACGTGGAAGAAGAGGAAGAAAAATAAACAAATGATTATCAGTGTATAGAAGTTGAGCTTGTAGTGAGAGAAAATGGGAAAGAACCGGAAAAAGTCTTGCCACCTGTGAAGCCAATTGAAGAGAAAAAAAGAGGAGGTTAAACCAATAATCAGGCTACCCTACCCTCAGAGAGTTACAAAGAAGGATCAGAAAGAGAAAGACTTTAAAAAGTTCAGCACAATGTTTAAAAAGTTAGAAACCAATATGTCATTCTTTGAAGCACTCGAGCAAATACCCTTGTACAAGAAATTCATGAAAGAGGTAATGGAAAGAAAGAGACCAATGGGTGAGGAGCAGAAAATCTCAACTGAGCGGTCTAGTGAAATATCACAAGGAAGGAGAATCCCCGTCAAGCGGAAAGGCCCTGGATCGGTAGCAAATCCTTGCACTATAAAAGACAGAAATTTCAAGAAGGTCCTCGTTGATTCAGGTGCTAGTGTGAGTCTCACACTTTTATCTATTTTCAAAAAGCTGGGTATTGGAAAAGTGAGCGATACGGGAACAAAATTGAAGTTTGACGACCACACGACTAAGAGTTCATATGGGCTAGCAGAGGATGTAATGGTGACGATTGATAACTTTACCTTCCTAGTTGATTTTGAGATTATGGATATCCCAGAAGATAATGATACTACCATCATACTTGGCCGACCATTCTTGCTCACTAGTCAGTGCACTGTTGATATTGAAACATGTACTCTAACCTTGAAATATTTTGATGAAGAAATAACTTTAAAAGTATTGGACATCATGAACCAAGGTAAAGAGAAAAATCATCAACCTTCAGTTGGAATGATCAAAATAGTGAAACCAGGTAAACGTTCTAAACCACTTTTGGAAATGTCTCTGGTGTAATTTATCAGGTAGTAATATCTCAAGCATTCAAGACACATAGAGAGACTCCAAAATTCATTTGAGGAGTCAAGAATAGAAAAGTTGGATGTGATTTAATACACAAAGTTGCGTTTGTCTCTGAACCTGACCGGTCCTTTGCTGCGGAAAGATCAAGCAACAAAGTGTGGAAGCTAAGATACTCCCCATAACAATGAGGAGTGATCTGTTGAGCCATGCAACAATAAACGAAGCGCTGCGTGGGAGGCATCCCACAGTTTTAATGATTAATGTGTTTCTTTTTGCTGTCATTTTATTTTGTTTGCAGGTAATAAACAAGACCTTACAAAATAGAGTGTTGCATTACCCTCCACTTCCTCAGTAAGGATCTCTGTGAGTACATCTTTTCCACTTCTGTTCTAAAATATTGAGGACAATGTTCAGTTCAAGTTTGGGGGAGTTTTTACTGTTTTGAGTTTTCGTTTTTAGTATTTTTAATTGTGGACCTAAAAAAATCGCTTTGAACTCTCCCCGAATGAGGATCATAACATTTTTTCTTATAAATATTGTGATGTGTGAAGTAGTCAGGAAAGTATATAGAGTTTGAGGGAAGAAAAGTTGAAACTAGGGAATTTGGGAAAGTTTGGAAATTGAGGTATAACTTGAACACCCTAGATTCTCCGAAGTAAGGTAGCGAGTCCAACGTGTATATTTGTGCCATAGCACTTGGATTTGAGAAGTATTCACCGGTTAATTCATAGTGATGGTCCGACACGATTAAAAAGAATCGCATGTACAAAATTGATTGAGAGAATGACTTATGACACCCAAAAAAATACGATGAATAATGATGGTAAAGACAACTGATCCTTCTAAGTTGGGTAACCCTCACCCGATTATTTATCCTAACTGCAGTTGAACCTCTATAGTCTTCCCAAAATGGACAAATAAACGCCTATGCGCGAGGGAAAAAAAAGAATAAAGGTGCCTTGATAAAATTCTCGATCGAATCTTATACATGTGAGGGAAAGCGATCAAAAGTGCCTTAATCTGATTATCTGAATCAAAGGGGTAGAAAATCTAGGAAAAAACTTAAACCCAAAGCATAGTTAGAGAGGTGACCGAAAGGGGATTTAGGTCCGTGGTGTTACTATGGTATGTGTTTGTGTAATACCTTCGTTAACGAGCAATTACCAAGAGAACTAGTTTTGGCCGATCAGAACAAAGGCTCGCGTATGAGTGTTGCACCCCAAAATTTGCCCAACCTTTTCTTAACTTGGTTTATGTTTCAGTTCATTTCTTTCTAGCATTTGCATTGCATATCATTTTTCATTGAATAGGGGATCAAGAGTTTGTGCATGGCAAGAAGAGTCTACTCAGAATGTTGAGCCTAAGCAAGGGGTTTTACTCAAGTTTGGATGGGCATCAATCATCAAGGAGTGGACATTGGTCTTATAAAAGAAAGGATGGATGTATGTGGATCAACTCCTAACTTGGAAGCTAATTGAAGATCATCAGGGGATTGTGGATTCATTGTTATGGATATAAGATGTTGAGAGAGCTCATTGAGTTCCTTGAGAGTCACTTTGGAGCTCATCCAAGTGTTTGTGCCAAGTGTGGAAGGTTACAGTTGAAGTTGATGCAATTAGGGTTTCATTTGGCTAACCCTCAGTCAATTGTGCAATTGAAGGAGATTAAAACCAATTCAAAGTCTCTATGGTAATGGGATGTTGTGTTAGGATATATGAGATATCATTTCAAGTTCAATTCATCAAGGGTTAAGTGTGTGAGAAGTTACTAAATTAGGGTTCTCAGGGTAAAATCCCCTATTTAGTGCCTAACTTCAAGACCACATATCTCAAGATACAAGTTTCATCTCAACTTTTGACCAACATGGAACTTGTAGAGCATGTTCTTAGATTTAATTTGAGTACTAGAGGTCCTTGATTGGATTTATAGAACTCATGTTATGGTCTAGACAAGTTACAGGTCATCAGAGGGATGTGATTTTGGTCAACAAAAGTCAACCAACTTCCAAGCCATTTTTGACCTAGAAGGATGTTTCTCCTCAACTTTTGGCCAATATGAAAGTTGTAGGTATTGGTCTTAGCTTTCCAAATTGTACTAGAAGTCTTTCATATGATTTGTAGAACTCAAGTTATGAGGTTTACAAGTTAGGGGTATTTTGGGAAAGTAAGATTACAGGTCATAAAATTATAGGTCCATTTCACCAACTTGCACACTTCAAATGAAGATTTTTCCAACATCAAACTTGTTCCAAATGGTGTTATTTGCTTAGTCAAACATTGAGAAGTCACTGTTTATGCTTGGAATGAAGATTGGATTTGAGAATTTTCATGGAAGAATGATTAAAAGGGCAAAATTGGAATTATTTCATTTTTAATCAATTTAGTGCTAGTAAGTGCATTTTTTGAGTGCAAACTTCATTTTGAACACTTTGGCAATTTTACAATTTGGATTTGGGGTGTTTAAGTGAGCCATTTTCAAGGTTTCTTCACTATGAAGTTACACAACCAACATGAGCCATTGAGATCAATTAAGGCTCTAATCTTGACCATTCATGCTCCATGAGGTACTAGCAAGCTGTTTCAACCATTTTGGAGCCAAAATTAGTGCGTTTTCGTGTACATGAAACTTGAAAAAAACTCAATTCTTTGGATTTTTGATTGGACTGTTAGAGACTGAGATTGGGCCTAATTATCATCAAGATCCATTGCATATAAGGTTTTGAACCTTCATAATTCATCAGAAGTGCAAATTGGAGCCAAATTCATCAAGTTCAGTTTTCAAAAAGTGTTGAAAATTCAAATTTTGAATTTGGAGATTGAGGCTGTTTCAAGAGAAATTGTGAATTGAGAAAGCTTTATTGGAGTTCAGTTAACGATTCTGGGCAATTATCTTCAAGCTTGAGCTCCATTTGATGGCTCAGTGGAAGTTCTCCACTAGGTAATTGAAATTCAACATTACACTCTTGTTAAGCATCAATTCACTGCCATTTTTGCATACTTGAGACGTAGGATCAATGTAGATCATTAAAATGTAAAACGAACTGGCATTGGTTGTGATTGTTGGATGATGCTTGAAAATGTTTGGATCTGGTTTGGCTTGTTTATACGTGTTTTTGCTTCATTCTTGTTGGATCTATAACCTCCATAACGTGTAGATAATGTTTGAATCAAATGGAATGAGTTTTCATGAACTTTTGGTTTGGTGCATATTTTTGTTTTGCTTCGGTTTGGATGTATTACGCAAGATATATGGATTCTGATGCTAGACATGAGATCCTCATGATCTCTAGAAGAATTTTGATATAAAATTCGTCAAAAACGGTGAAGTTTTGAAGAGCCCATGTTGTTGTTACAGTCCGCGGCGGCCGGAGCTGTTGGAAGGGATGACCGGAAGTTCAGTCCGGCCGGTGGTGAGTCTTAAGGAAGAAGACACATACGTGTCGTCTTGATGGGCGTCCGTTGCACATACTTTTCGTGTGGACGTGTAGGATTAAGAAACACGGTGTACCGTGTTTGACTTGCTCCATGTGATTCTTTTTAAGTTTTCATTAATGTGTTGTCAGCATTTAAACCACATGATTGGATTACCACACAATCACGCGTCTCACATTGAACTCCATGATGCTCCCTAGTTTGACCTGTTGCATTGGATCACCAGATTATTTTGGTTTTTGTTTTATTTGGATTGGGCTTACCACGTGCTTGCTATTTACACCCCAGTTTGGGCCCAGTTCCATGTTTGAACTTGTTTCAATTGCTATTTGTCACGCCATTTTCTCATTTTCTTTTTATTTTCATTTGTTTTTTATTTTATTTTCTGTTTACACTTTTAATTAATTAAAATAGCTCCAATATGTTAAAAATTCACCAAAAATATTTTTTATCAACTTTGAGATGCCTACTTTTTTTTGATATTTTTTATTTTATTTTTCCATTTTATTTTCAATTAAAAAATGAATTAAATATTGGAGTTTGTTTTAGTTGGTTTAAATTGTAACATGCTTGGCTTTTGCATTTATTTCTCTCATTCCTTTTTGATCCAATGATTGAAAATTGATCCTCATCTCAATGATGAGTTGATCAATTTTTGAGGACCCTTTTGCCCCTGGTTGTTGACTTTTGGGTTGACTTTTGTCGCTTTTCTTGTTGCACTTGTTTCTTCCATTTTAAAGTGGTACATCCAAATGATTTGATTCTTTTGATGGTGCTTTGAGAGGATATTTGTCTTGGTCTTTTTGGCCTCTGGTTGCCAACTTGTGTAGCTTCTTTGTGCATTTTATTTGATATTTTTTGAGCCTTTTTCCTATTTTTGAAGTGACTTACAAGTTAGGTCATCGCATAGGACAGCTCACACAAGTGCTTGACCTAGTTTAGATTGGAAATGACCTTTGTGGATCCAATAAGCTCTCAACTCTTCTTGTTTCACATTCTAGACATGTTGAGTTTGCTGTATGTTCATTTTTAGGTCAAAATTATGTTCATTGCTTGTTGATTGATGCCTTTCTTTTTATGCTTCCAACTTGAACTCCTTTGTGATACATGCTTGCTTTCCTTGTGCCTTTGCTTGCATTTCTTCTTGTCTTGTTTTGATTTTGCTTGTGAGATTTCTTATCTTCATCTCCCTTCTGTCCAATGACCTTGGAGTGTCATTTAAGGTGGCTTGGTCCCTCCTTTGGAGGTATTTGAAGCATACCTAGAATGATGAATCCTTGAGGACACTTTTGGTGTTTCTTCTTGTTTGATAAGTGATGCTTATGGTTGAGTACTGTAATACCCCAAATTTTTCCCTAAGATTTGTCGTCACATTTCATTGCATTTTTATTGCATTTAATCAATTACTAACAAATTTGTGTAGTCGTTTGACTTTTTGCAGGTAAATATCATATGGCATGCATTTTTTTTCTAAAAAGTAAAAATGGCACAATTGGCAAGAGGACATGTGGGGTCAGAAGGTTTTCTTCAGAAAAGACGAGAGAGAAAGGGAGAAACAAAGGAGATCCCCAGAGAAGAAAGGCGGTCGTTCCCACAACTCGTCAGAAGGATTGGAGCTCTCCAGTGTTCCCTTATTCAAACCTTTTTCACATTTACCGAAGCAAACCTCCGCTTCGTAGGTTAAATTACTAAACTTTTTGCCTTTTCATGTTTATGTGCATATTTTGCCATGTTAATGTGTTTAGGTCCGTTAAATTATTAAACCTTTTGCTTTTTCATGTTTATGTGCATATTTTGCCATGTTAATCTCCATGTGTGTTTAGGTCCCTAGATTTTAATACCAAAACCCTTTTTTAACAAAACCTTTTTTTTAAAATCAAAACCTTTTTTTTTATTTATTATTAAAACCTTTTTTTTAGTAAGACCTTTTTTAAAAACTGAAAAGTCTTTTTGTTCCGAAGAAAAAAAAAACCTTTTTGTTCCCAAAAACCTTTTCCCAAAAAAACTGAAAAGCCTTTTCCCAAAAAACTGAAAAGCCTTTTCCCAAAAAACTGAAAAGCCTTTTCCCAAAAAAATGAAAAGCCTTTTCCCAAAAAACTGAAAAGCCTTTTTTTGGGATGAAAAGCCTTTTTTGTTCTAAAAAAAACTGAAAAGACTTTTCCCCCAAAAACTTTTTTTTTATAATTTAAACTTAATTTTTTTTAATTTTAACTTAAATATTTTTTATTAAAAAATTAAAACCTTTTTTTCATAATTAAAATATTAAAAAATTAAAACCTTTTCGTAAGGAACTCCTGATGTTTGATGTCTGTCGTGTCATTTTATGTACCTTTTTATTACTTTTCTTTCTTTTGGCATTTCATGTGCATGCTCGAGGTTGAGATGTGCTTGTGGTGGCCACAGCCCCACACTATTTTTCTCCCTCACTTCATTCTAAGTGTCATTACATATTTTCATATTCTTCATGTTTTCAGAAATGTTTCTTTGTTTCTTTATACCCTCTGCCTTTATTACTTTTCTTATTTCTGTACCTTAATTATTCCTCCATATAATGATTTGTCATATTTTCACATTTTTTTATAGTTTTATCCTTCCGAAGGATTAGGTCCAGCCTTTTGGCCGCCACGCCAATAGTCCTCAAAACTTCAAACCCTTACAAACCCTAACTTTTCACAAATGTCTCGCCGTGGACAAAATTACAAAACTACCCCTAGCTTTAGGTCAAAGAGTCGCCGCACTCATTTTAGGGTTTCCCGCCGCGGAATCCCTAACCTAACCCTAATGCACTTAACAATTTATAACATAGAGATCGGAGTTTAAGACTCCATGTAAGCGTGTCCTTAAGATGCGTTTATTCCCCTTGAGACCTTGACCACAGTCAAGAAGTCTCTAACCTCCCTTTTGAGGGGAACTACAGTTACTCTGATTCCATTCCCGTAAGGATATGTAGGCACAAGATGTGATGTCTTGCCGAGTAAACTTAGAATTAACCCCTAGGTCTTTTTTAATTTTCAATCCTTTGTATATACCCTAAAGCAAAATAATTAATGAAATAAATAAAAAAAAATAAACAAAAGGTTCCCGTAGAGTACTACGGAAGTTTAGGGTGCTAATACCTTCCCTAAATTTAACCAACCCCCGAACCTTAGATCTCTCCCTTTTAGGTTTTTCCTTTCTTTAACCTTTCCTTCGGATAAATAAAAGACCGGTTGTAAATGAATTAAGATTCAAGTTAATCAATAGCTTGACATCCAAATTTCACCGCAACAGAAAATGGCGACTTCACTGGGGACTCCTAACTATTGAGGGTTATCCCTATTTTGTTTATATATTTGTTTTATTATATATTTTGCTCACTTGTATGTATATATTGGGGTACCTTACTTGGAGTTACTGTGTTGTGAGATAAGTCCTACACCCGGACTTGAGCGACCTTATGATAGGATGGCTGATATATTCGACGAGGCTTATAGGGAGTGAGTCCCAACTAAGCTAAATCGAGAATCACCGCTCAGTTGAGACACTTTCGAAAATAGTTCGGTTGATCAAGTGTAGTCGTGAAAACTTTTACCGTTATCGATTGGAGTCTGTGATACTGGGAACCGTAGTACCTTTACACCATCTTGACCTTATATAGGACGTAGTGCGGGAACTATGTGGGAGTAGTCCTACAATGGTTGCTACGCGATACTACACTCGAACGAGGTTCTCTTGAGAATATTATCGACCCTTGAGTCAGTCGAGAAGTTGATAATATCCGAAAGATGGGCTGATAACTTTGGGCACTTTTTTTAGAACCCTTGTTCTGCAGGTACAATTAACCTATAGTACACACCACTTTGGGAAGGGTAGACCTTGACTCCATTCATTGTTCCTCTAACTTAGGACCTTTTGTTTGCTTATGTGTATTTGTGCTTCGCATCCATAAAGCATCATATCATTTCTAGTTTCAAGGAATTCAGCAGTCCTTTGCAAATTCGAAAAGCCTTACATTTTAAAGTCTAAATTTTTTTCCAACTTTCTTAAAAAGCAATATTCGCAATCGACCGTTGAAATTCTTGAAACCATTGCATGGCATCAGCATCACATTTTTGCATTGCATTTGTCCCCCGGTTTCTCATTCTTGGTCCTATCGTCTTCTAGTGTACCTTTGAGTCGTCAAGCTGATTCCTCGACACAGATATCAGACCAGAAACGGAACAGGAGTCACTTTGATCCTATTCTCATGACTTACACAGAGCTATATCCTGACTTAGTCCGGCAAGGACTGATTACTACAAAGGCTTTACCACCTCCTCTTAATCCTCCGGCTGGATTTAGGGTTGATCTCCATTGTGCTTCCCATGAGGGTGCCCCAGGCCATGACTTGGAGCATTGTTTTGCATTGAAGGCTAGAGTATGTGAATTGGTTAGAACTGGAATACTTGATTTTACAGACAGTCATCCGGATGTTCAGAAAAATCCCTTGCCAGTACATCAGAAATGAAGTTTTGTCACTAGGCCTTTTGCTTCTCGTTGTTTGCACTTTCCTTATTTTGTTTAAGTTGTTTGCTTTCAATTATGTTTGTACTTTCATTAATGAAATAAGCATTGCGATTTTTGATTCAATTTATTTCCGTCCATTTATTTGCATCTTTATGCTTTATTTTTCAAATGTTTACTTCTTGTCCAAAATTTTGATATGCTAAGATCGGAGGGAGGATGACGAAAACGTTATACCCATAATTGCTGTCAGTATGCTTTCAATCAAACCTTGTTGACGATGTAAGGCATTGTTTCAATTCCCAAACACTGGATAAATAAGGAGGTTAATCCCTCGTTACCCCCTTCGAGCCTAGAAGTTGGAGTTTCTTTCGTTACAAAAAACCCACAATTTTAACCTTGGGATGGGTAGTTCTCAGTTAACTTGGTTGTGTGTTCATACGATACACCTTTCATTAACAAATTTTCCTTCGCACACGTCAAACAAGTGTCGAAGATGTTTTCTAATCAAAAGGTCGATGATGGTTCACCGTAATCATTAAAATCAAACAGTCACTTTCCTTCACACAAAAAAAATAATATAAAAAAAATCAAAAGAAGCCCGCTAAGTCAAAACCTATGAAGGAGACTTAGGCAAAACTGGGGCATCTCGCTGACTGTAAACTCTAAAATAAACAGTTCAGGCAAAATTTAGGGATAATACAAAGAGATTTTTAAATCCTTATCTTGAAAATCCTCAATGTCAAAACAATCAAATGTTATAGGGGAGTAGTGGCTGCCTTTTCATAGGTCCCTTTGCTTTCTGAATCATCATTGCTACGATCAATGAAATCCCTAACTTATGGGAACCTGAATGCATAGTATGAGTTAACTGAGCATAGGACTAAGGATCATCACGTAGATTGGGTGGGTACAAATAAATTTTGAGCCTTTATCTTTTGTTTCATAAACCGTGAACCAGGCCACATTACAACCCTCAAAAGACCTAATTGAAGCAAGGTTATTTTGAAAGTATACTACAGCAAGGTTGCGTAACCTGACTCCTAAAGATCTTTGTGAATCATTTATTTTGGCAATACACTTTTATTTTAAACTTTGAGTGTCTTGAACCACCTTGTTCTGACTAACGACTCATGTATTTTCCATCTTTCAAAAATAATTTTTCAAAAATCGCATGAACTTTGCATTACCATGTTTGTATGAATATTTTTGTTTGCAAACTGGCTTTCCTCTAAGGTATTTTCAAACAATGAGAAACTTGGTCAAGTGATCTTATCAGGGGCAAGTTCCTTTTACATCCTGTCAAAGAATTAGTTCAAGATTTGTTCAAGGCAATATCTTCTCAGATTTGGTTTATCCAGAGAATTGTTCAAGACCCAGACTGGGGCAAGCCCTCCGAGGATACAGCAAAACAGTCGATTCCACGAATCAGACAGCTGAAGCAATTATCAATTCATTTGACCTGGGGCAGTTTACTTGCATAATCCCCAAGCAGTTATTCATCATTCCTACAGTGACTATCAACTTGATACAGTTTAACAGAATGATAGTGATCTCCGTGTTGAGGAATCAGTCCTCCAGTTTTGTCATCTCACCGAAAGAGTCGAGCCTTGTCGTCGATGTCTGCATTTGCATTTGATCATATGTCATAGCATAATTCCTATACATGTGCATATCTTGGGTGCTTTATTCCCCATTTACATTTCTATCTTGGGTGCTTTACTCCCCATTTACATTTACATCTTGGGTGCTTTATTCCCCCTTTACCTCTCTATCTTGGGTGCTTTACTCCCCATTTACATTTTTATCTTGGGTGCTTTACTCCCCATTTACATTTCTATCCTGGGTGCTTTACTCCCCATTTACATTTCTATCCTGGGTGCTTTACTCCCCATTTACATTTCTATCCTGGGTGCTTTACTCCCCATTTACATGTCTATCTTGGGTGCTTTACTCCTCATTTACCTTCTATCCTTGGGTGTTTTATCCCCCATGTACCTTTTATCCCGGGTGTTTTATTCCCCGTTTACCAGATATTCCTGGGTTTACCTAACATCGTGGTGTTTTACCCCCATTTGCTTCTTTTTTTTCTCCCTGAGGTCGTGTTTTACTCGCGTCTTACCTTGTGGGCAAAATTTATTTACTTGGCATCATGGGTGTTTTATCCCCATTTGCGTTTTTCTCCTGAGCTCGTGTTTTACCCGCGTCTTATCTTGCAGACAATTTCTAATTTACTTGGCACCTATCAACAATTCTGTGTCGTGTCTACCCGACGTTCTTCCAGATATGACATGTCTTCTTCCCTAGTGCAATTCCTCGATGGGTCATCCCCTGTGACGTTGTTTCGTCTGTATCCGTGCATTTGTCATTTTCATCATACGCATCATATCAGATTCATATCATATTTAGCATTATAGTTCGTTTTGTTTTGTCCATATCATTGCATAGCACTGCGTCTAAAAGCAAAATTTTCGGTTATCTGTATTTAAATCCCTCCACCACGATTTCTCGAGTCTCCGCTGCTCAAATCACCCGGTGAAGTTATTTAAATAGGGGCAACTGTAATACCCCAAATTTTGCCCTAAGATTTTTCGTCGCATTTCATTGCATTTTTATTGCATTTAATCAATTACTAACAAATTTGTGTAGTCGTTTGACTTTTTGCAGGTAAATATCATATGGCATGCATTTTTTTTCTAAAAAGTAAAAATGGCACAATTGGCAAGAGGACATGTGGGGTCAGAAGGTTTTCTTCAAAAAAGAGGAGAGAGAAAGGGAGAAACAAAGGAGATCCCCAGAGAAGAAAGGCGGTCGTTCCCACAACTCGTCAGAAGGATTGGAGCTCTCCAGTGTTCCCTTATTCAAACCTTTTTCACATTTACCGAAGCAAACCTACGCTTCGTAGGTTAAATTACTAAACCTTTTGCCTTTTCATGTTTATGTGCATATTTTGCCATGTTAATGTGTTTAGGTCCGTTAAATTATTAAACCTTTTGCTTTTTCATGTTTATGTGCATATTTTGCCATGTTAATCTCCATGTGTGTTTAGGTCCCTAGATTTTAATACCAAAACCCTTTTTTAACAAAACCTTTTTTTTAAAATCAAAACCTTTTTTTTTATTTATTATTAAAACCTTTTTTTTAGTAAGACCTTTTTTAAAAACTGAAAAGTCTTTTTGTTCCGAAGAAAAAAAAAACCTTTTTGTTCCCAAAAACCTTTTCCCAAAAAAACTGAAAAGCCTTTTCCCAAAAAACTGAAAAGCCTTTTCCCAAAAAACTGAAAAGCCTTTTTTTGGGATGAAAAGCCTTTTTTGTTCTAAAAAAAACTGAAAAGACTTTTCCCCCAAAAACTTTTTTTTTATAATTTAAACTTAATTTTTTTTAATTTTAACTTAAATATTTTTTATTAAAAAATTAAAACCTTTTTTTCATAATTAAAATATTAAAAAATTAAAACCTTTTCGTAAGGAACTCCTGATGTTTGATGTTTGTCGTGTCATTTTATGTACCTTTTTATTACTTTTCTTTCTTTTGGCATTTCATGTGCATGCTCGAGGTTGAGATGTGCTTGTGGTGGCCACAGCCCCACACTATTTTTCTCCCTCACTTCATTCTAAGTGTCATTACATATTTTCATATTCTTCATGTTTTCAGAAATGTTTCTTTGTTTCTTTATACCCTCTGCCTTTATTACTTTTCTTATTTCTGTACCTTAATTATTCCTCCATATAATGATTTGTCATATTTTCACATTTTTTTATAGTTTTATCCTTCCGAAGGATTAGGTCCAGCCTTTTGGCCGCCACGCCAATAGTCCTCAAAACTTCAAACCCTTACAAACCCTAACTTTTCACAAATGTCTCGCCGTGGACAAAATTACAAAACTACCCCTAGCTTTAGGTCAAAGAGTCGCCGCACTCATTTTAGGGTTTCCCGCCGCGGAATCCCTAACCTAACCCTAATGCACTTAACAATTTATAACATAGAGATCGGAGTTTAAGACTCCATGTAAGCGTGTCCTTAAGATGCGTTTATTCCCCTTGAGACCTTGACCACAGTCAAGAAGTCTCTAACCTCCCTTTTGAGGGGAACTACAGTTACTCTGATTCCATTCCCGTAAGGATATGTAGGCACAAGATGCGATGTCTTGCCGAGTAAACTTAGAATTAACCCCTAGGTCTTTTTTAATTTTCAATCCTTTGTATATACCCTAAAGCAAAATAATTAATGAAATAAATAAAAAAAAATAAACAAAAGGTTCCCGTAGAGTACTACTGAAGTTTAGGGTGCTAATACCTTCCCTAAATTTAACCAACCCTCGAACCTTAGATCTCTCCCTTTTAGGTTTTTCCTTTCTTTAACCTTTCCTTCGGATAAATAAAAGACCGGTTGTAAATGAATTAAGATTCAAGTTAATCAATAGCTTGACATCCAAATTTCACCGCAACAAGTACCTATTATGGGATCCTTGCTGCCCTCATTTCTCCCGTCCTCACTCGGCTTTGATGTTTGTTTTACCTTTCATTTGGTTTATTTTAATGGTGTGGTTGATGTTGCTTGACTTAGGTAATTTCATCCCACTTGTTAGTGCATCTTTGTGGGGTTTGCTTGTGTTTGTTTAATCTCTTCTTGTGCATTTTTTCTTCTTCTCTTTTCTTGCATTTCCATATGCATGCTTGGTTGAGATTAGCTTGTGGTGGCTACTGTCCCACACTATTTTCCTCCCACTATCATTCTATTTGTGAATTCTATATGTTATATCTTGTTTACATCTTCATTTGCATATGCATTTCTTATTCTTCTTCTTCTTCTTCTTCTTTTTCTTTTCTTTGCCATGCTCCCCATAAGTTCTCTAACCTTTTGAGGTTATGATAGACGCTAGGTGCCTAACCATGCATGATAACATTAGGTAGTTCCCCTTTCAAACTCAACTTTAGGTCCACTTTGCATGCTAACTCTTAGGATTGATTTGTCTCCCATCAGTGTTCCTTCTTCTCTTCTCTTAAAAACTTAATAAAGAGTGACAAGTGTAGCACGCTACGAGCCTTAAGCTACTTGAGAAATGGTAATTGAGGGTCCTCCTCTCAAGGACCTAGAGTGTTTAGTGTACACCCTTTGGGTGATATACGATGCACTCGCTCTCAAGTCATAGTCTCTAGTGCGACATGAGTTGCAAATCAAATTCAAAACACTTCTTCTCTGAAAAACACAAAAACAATTCAAACCTTTTTATCCTTCGGGATCTTAATTAGGAAAACCCTTTTCATAAACAAAAAGAGTGTCGTTAACTCTTAGTTCTACCGCAAATGGTAACGCCTAAGTCTCCAAAGGTCGAGCTGCATACACCAACTGCTAGAACTATTTGTTAACCCTACTCGGGCCTAAAAAACTGTTGAACCAACCTGAGATCCTTTTAGCCCGAACTACGTTTGCTCTGATCTTTCGTACCAGACGAAAGTACGTAGGCACGAGACACGATATCTCGGCGAGCAACCTTCCCCCTTCTTTAGCCGTAGTTATGCGAACTACGTTGACTTTGACTTTCCTATTGCACGAGGGAGTATGTAGGCACAGAGCGGCGATGCTCTGTCGAGTCACTTCTCTTTTCTTTTTCTTTGGTCCTTAAAACTTTAGCTAGATAGTTTCAACACACCCTTTTAGATAGAAAATAATGCATGGATCCCGTTGAGTACGACGGATGTGAGGGGTGCTAATACCTTCCCCTTGCGTAACCGACTCCTGAATCCAGACATGGTTGCAATGACCTTGTATTTCCCTTCTTCTTTAGGTTTTTGCGATCGTTTCCTTTCCCTCTCTTTGGGATAAATAACGAAAGTGGCGACTCTTCTATTTTTCTGCCGGTGGTTTTTCGCAGTTGCGACTGCTGGCGACTCTGCTGGGGACCCTGGTTCCCTATGCGAGTCAATCCTAGCGCTTGTGTGTTTATCTTTGGGTGTTGTATATATGTGCTTTATTTATTTTCCCGCATTTATTTTCCGCATCATATATCATATACTGTTGTGCTGTGGGATGGGAAGTTCCATTGAGTGATAAGCCGGACTTGGGCTTGAGTATACACCTAGATTTAGTAGTTGATATTAGTGGTGGGTGTGCTTGCTTTGCTCGTACTAGCTCACCACGAAATTCACGCTCGGACGAGATTCTCTTAGACAACTTTCTTTCTGGCCCTTTGGGCTCGAGGGAATTTTAGATTTGAGGGTTGTCGACTCTGGGGACCGATCATTTGTGAGTCAGCTAAGTGAGGCCTCTTCAGGAGACGATAATGCCAAACCAGAAATGGTGAACGTATCATCATTTCTTGAAAGTCTGTGACGCTGAAAAACGCATAGGATGCCGATCCTTTGTCTGTGGATAGGTCCATACCTGTGAGCGGGATTGGGTTATGTAGGAAACCTTGGCTTTCAGAATACCCGGTTCTTTGCAAGTGTGAATCTGTTTATTAGTGGGTCATGTTATCGGTACTTTGTTCTTGCTAAGGCAAAGCTCTGGTTTTTCTCGACCAATAACACGGCAGTCTTGTTCCCTTGTTTGCATTTTCATATGCATATCATTAACATGTAATTGTGTTGCAGATGCATATTTCTCCTTCGATTCCAGTGATCTTATTCCCTCGTTGATATGGATTCTTTGAAGAGAATTGTGGCTTACAAGCTTCCGACTCCAGATGTTAGGTCTTTGTTGAATTTGATTTCTCTGGATGGTGGGAAAGTGATGGAGGATTTCAGGAAGTCTTACGGGAGATTACTGAGATGGGTCTGCAAGCCTTCAGCATATGAGGTGGATGGTCTTTATGCCTTTCTTCAGTTTCATGATCCGCAGTTGAGATGCTTTGTTTTTCCTGATTACATTCTAGCACCTACTTTGGAGGAGTACTCAGTATTGTTGGATGTGCCTGTTCTTAGTCAGATGCCTTTTGTTCATGTTGATGCTAAGCCTGATCTGGCTAAGCTAGCTGCCATAGTACATGTGGATGCTTCAGAGTTACAGGGGGGTTTGACAGAGTGGAATGGAGTGCATGGTTTTCCTTTGGCTTTCCTGGTTGACAAGGCTAGACAGTTTGCTAAAGACGGTTGTTGGATTGCATTTAGTGCTGTTCTTGCTCTTTGTGTATACGACATTGTTTTGTTTCCTAATCTTCCAGACTTTGTGGATTTGGATGCATTTCATATATTGGCCTCGAGAAACCCGATACCTACTCTTCTCGGAGACGTTTATCATTCTGTGCGTTACAAGAATGAGAAACGGAGGGGTAAGAACGTAGCTTGTTGTGTTCCTCTATTGTATGCTTGGTTTGCTAGTCATATGCCTAAGACGAATCCATTTGTGTCTACTGCTAGTACTTCCAAATGGTCGGAGAGATTAATGGGATTATCTGCATAGAATATTGTTTGGTTCGATCGAGACATGCTGGGTACGGATATTATTTATAGTTGTGGAGGCTTTCCTAACGTTCCTTTGATCGAAAGGAAAGGTTGTATCAACTATAAGCCTTCTTTATTGGTGAGACAGTTTGGGTATGCATTGAGAGAGCCTCCTAAAGAAGAGAAGATACAAGAATCTCTGTATCTTACTGGCTTATTGGAGAGCGAGGCTCTGGGCAGACTTAAGCATGCATGGAATAACATTTGTCGGAAAGGGAAGTTAGCTTTGGGGAAGAGTAACAACCAAGCGTACGACCCTTATTTGACTTGGATTCATGATAGAGCTACGAGGTTCTTGATGTCATTCCCTGCAGTTGTACCACTGTATCCCCTCATGATCGAGGAACCCACTACTGTAGATATCCAGAAATACAATCAGGTATTGGTAGAGAAAGAAGAGTTGAGGAAAGCGAATGAAGAATTGGAGAAAGAGATTATCCAACTTCGCAGTGAGAAGATAGATGCAGTTCATGCTTTCAAGAGGCAAACCGAGCTTATGAACAAGCTGGGTACTGATATGACTAAGGAGACTAAGGATAGAGAGCGCACATGCCAAGATTTGAATGCTTCTTACAGGGTTCTTGCCACTACGAAGGAGGAGTTGGATAAGGCTTACACGAGGATCTCCAAATTTGAGTCATATGGAATGCCACACTTACTAACAACAAGGAGTGTGAGGACAAGTTAAAACTCCAGATCAGCAAGCTCAAGGCTCAGCTTAATGCCAAAGATGAAGAGATTGCAGCAGAATCCTCACGTAGACGAGATAGCGAGTGCAGGTTGGATGAAGCGATCGCTAACTTGAAGGATCTCAAGTTGAGAGCTGGCTCTAAGAGACGCAGACTTGAGGCATGTTTCGGAGAGAGAGCTTTGGAGGATCACGTTGATAGCCTACATCATACTATGAGTCAGCAGGATTTGCTTATCTAGGGGTTGCTTGTCAGGCCGGATCATCTAGAGACGTTGAGGCTGTTAGAGGATTTTCGATCACGTCATCCTGCTTGACTTGTTTTGTCCATTTCTGTTGTAGTCTTTGCTGCTTATTTTGTTGTATTTGACCATCGCCAGGCTTGTTGGCCGAGGTCTTTTCCTTATTTGTACTCAGTTGTAGTTTGTACTTTGCCTGATGGCTCTTTGATCTATATATGAGGAGTTGGTATTCTATGCTTGTCCGCAGGTTCTCCATTGTTATGTTGTTCCTGGAAACTAGAATCGAGGGGGAAATATCCCTTTTACATAAATACATGTCTGCATTTTAGCATTTTTCACGCATTTGCAGGTGCACCAGAACAGTTAACCTTATTTTCTTCTTGTGGTTTACTAGTATTTCAGGATTGCTGACGTGACAACTCACCGGTACGGTACCAGAGGAAACCAGGAAAGGCTGATGGATCAGATGCAGGTAGAAATGCAAGAGATGAGAGATCGTATGGCACAACTGATGGAGGTTACGCAAGGGGTTGCTAGTGGTCAGACTCAACTGCAGACTTTGGTGCAACCTCTGATTGCGCGAGTGGATAGTGATGGTGTGCTACATGGTGGGATTGCTTCTAACCCTCCTCACCATGAAACTCCTTGGGTGGACAATTCTATGCCAACTTTAGTCATCCCTACTGCTGGAGGGGTGGTCACACTGCTGGTGCTGGAAATGTGATAGGTTTTAATCATGCTGGTTTTGCCAATGGTGGTAATGGAAATGGTTATGGTCTCGACACTACAGGTGCCATACATGGTAGCTTGGATCACACTTGGAATGAGGATAGGCAGGAAGATGTGTTTTCTCCAAGGATTGTGAATGGTGAAATACCTTCTGAGGCTGATAGAAGGATTAAGATGATCGAAGAGAAGATGAGATCGCTTGAATGCCAAAACTCTATGGGGCTGGATATGTCTAATCTGGGGTTGATTCCAGGCTTGAGGGTACCACCAAAGTTTAAGGTCCCGGATTTCGATAAGTACAAAGGTACTACTTGCCCTAGGGTTCATCTGAGGTCTTATTATCGCAAGATGTCTGCGCATTCTGAGGACGAGAAGCTCTTGATGCATTTCATCAAGGATAGCTTATCCGGACCATCGCTGGAATGGTATATGAGCTTAGAGCCCGCTAATGTCCGTAGCTGGAAAGAACTAGCCGAAGCTTTTGTAAGGAACTATTAGTACAACAGTGACCTTGCTCAAAATAGAGTTCAGTTGCAGAATCTTTCTTAGAAGAGCAGTGGATACTTTAAAGAATATGCCTAGAGGTGGCGAGAGCTTGCTGCTAGGGTGCAACCACTAATGGTAGAACGAGAACTTGTGGATATGTTTGTTACTACCTTACCAGGAGTGTACTATGAGAAACTCATCGGCAATATGTCTAGAAGATTTTCTGATTTGATTATCACGTGAAAGGGTGGAGAATGGAATTAAGATAGGAAAGATCAATGCTGGCGAAGGATCCTCATCTGGAGGAGGAAACAAGAAAGTGTTTGGAAACAAAAGACGAGAGGGAGACACTAATGTTGTATCCAGTTCCAGGGGAAGAAATAGGGGTCAGAATAGGCAGCATCAGCATATTGCTAGCATCACTATTCCAGCAGTTCAGCAACCACAGCAACAACAGCAACAACGACCGCAACAGAATCAACAGGGGTATGACAGATACCAAGATAGAGGTCGGGAAGCAAATAGGAATTTTGGTACGCCTCCTATGCCTTACACTCAGTTATTGCAGGCTTTGCTACAGCTGCAATTGATTCAGAAAAGGACTTTGGCTCCTTTGACCAGACAACCTCCACCGGGGTATGATGCAAATGCCCACTGTGAATTTCATTCGGGTGCTCCAGGACATAATATAGACAATTGTAAAGCATTCAAACATAAAGTGTAAGATATGATCAACAGTAAGGCTATCAATTTTTCTAACGATGTTCCCAACGTGGTGCAGAATCCCATGCCGAATCACGAGCAGATTGGGGTTAATACAATTGTAGAGGAAGAGGTGTTGAACTTGGTGACCAATGTTTATGAATTGAGGACGCCCTAAAGCTTTGTGAAGGCCAGGCTGCTAATTTACCTTGGTTGAAGGCTGTGTTGAATGTTCTATTGATCATGAAAAAGGATGTGGACTGTTGGGAAGCTGTATTCAAAAGATGATTGATGACGGGGTTTTACAATTTGACCGTTTTGTTGGAAGAGAATCTGAGGATGTAGTGGCTGAAGAGAAGGATGAGATTGCGACAATCTCCATCCCTTACAAGACTATTATTATCTACGCACCAAAGCCACCAACGATAACTATCACCAAAGCAGGTCCTATACCATTTGAGAGCACTAAGGCCGTTCCATGGAACTACGGAGCCGAAGTGTATTGTAATGGGCAGAAGATAAATTTGAATGATACTCCTGCAAGTTCAGTTGACAATCTAGTGGGTGCAGGAGGTATTACTCGTAGTGGCCGAGTCTTTTCGTTGCCTAAGGTGATTGATGATAAGGTAGACAAGGGGAAAAGACCGGTAGTGGAAGAGACTTCTCAATATTTGTTGAAAGATACGGAGGAATTTATGAGGTTGATTCGGAAAAGCGACTACAAGATAGTCGATCACTTATAGCAAACTCCGTCCAAAATATCTATCCTATCGTTGCTCTTTTGCTCTGAGGCACACCGGAATGCATTGCTGAAGATACCGAACACTGCGTACGTGCCACAGGAAATTTCAGTCAATCAACTTGAAGGAGTGGTGGCACACGTAAATGCAGGCAATGGTTTAGGCTTTACGGATCTGGATTTGACACCCAGAGGTAGAAATCACAATTGTGCGCTGCACATATCTTTAGAATGCCGAGGGACTGTCATGTCTCACGTGCTGGTGGATACAGGATCTTCTTTAAACGTGCTTCCCAAGAAGGCTTTGATGAAGTTGGATATGAAGGGGTTGATCTGCACGCCAAGTGACTTGGTGGTGCGTGCGTTTGACGGAACCCAAAGGTCCGTATTTGGGGAAGTAACTTTGCCGATTCAGGTTGGACCTGAAGTCTTTAATGCTGTGTTTTACATCATGGATATTCAGCCGGCCTACAGTTGTTTACTAGGCCGCCCTTGGATTCATTCAGCCGGGGCTGTTACATCATCTCTGTATCAGAAGCTGAAATACATGGTTGGTGGTAGCGTTGTGACGGTATACGGAGAGGAGGATATCATGGTCAGCCATTTATCATCCTTTAAGTATATTGAAGTGGATGGAGAGATCCATGAAACCCTCTGCCAAGCCTTCGAAGCGGTCAAGATCAAGGACAAGACTCCCGGTGTGAGTAAAGAGCCTGAGGTGGCTATGTCTTCCTTTAAAGAAGCACAGGTTGTGGTGCAAGATGTTGTGGCCCAAGGCTGGGGGAAGGTGATTGATATACCACAGAAGTAAGACAAATTCGGTCTGGGGTACCGTCCATCATCTTCACAGAGCAAGCCGAAGTTCGAGGGGCCGATCAGGTTTACTAGCGGAGGTATCTTCTTTGAGCAGATCAATGCCATTTCTGATGATGAAGCTGGAGACAGTGACTGCAACATGGATGCCTGGATCAAGCCATGTATTCGGGGACAAAGCCTACGCAACTGGTCAATTGAAGAAGTAATTCAAGTGACGACCGAACAATAATGCTTTTTTTTTTCCAGTTATTGTACTACCCTATGTCCTACCCGGGGGATAGTGGTATTTTATTTCAGGGTCTTACTTGTTTAAGTTTGAACACTGTTTATCAATTAATCAAAGGGAGTTTTCTCATACAAATTTTGTGATCTCTGTTTTTCGTATTTTGCTTTTCCCAATAAAAAGGCAACGTGGTTGATATTTGGTTGCAAATTGTTTGAAACATTTAACCATTTTCATTGTAGGATTCCTATTGCAGATGACATTGATCCGGAACCTTCTATGAATCGCTTCGACTTTGATTGACCAATATATCAAGCTGAAGAAGAGATTGATGAAGATGAAGACCTGCTCGAGAAATTAGCCAGACTTTTGAAACAAGAAGAGAAAATCATTCTGCCTCATCAGGAGGAAATTGAGGTCATTAATCTGGGTTCTGAAGAAGTGGTCAGAAATGTTCGGATAGGGGCTGCGCTACAGAGTGACGTCAAGCAAAGACTAATCGAGATGCTTCGAGAGTATAGTGACATCTTTGCTTGGTCGTATGAGGATATGCCTGGGCTTGATACCGACATAGTGGTTCATCGCTTACCGTTGCATGAGGAATGTCTGCCGGTCAAGCAGAAACTGAGAAGAACAAGACCAGATATGGTGGTAAAAATCAAAGAAGAGGTCCAAAAGCAGTGGGATTCTGGATTCTTAGCTATGACTACCTACCCTCCGTGGGTCGCTAACATAGTACTGTAAGAACATAGATTGTTTCTTAGTAATATCTCTATGTTTTGATGATAACTCTTATGAAATTTTGTATTAAAGAATTATATACTCTAAAATTTGTTCATGAATATTTGCTGCAGATGTTAAAGTGTATATATATATATATATATATATATATATATATATATATATATATATATATATATATATATATATATATATATATATATATATATATATATATATATATATATATATATATATATATATATATATATATATATATATATATATATATATATATATATATATATATATATATATATATATATATATATATATATATATATATATATATATATATATATATATATATATATATATATATATATATATATATATATATATATATATATATATATATATATATATATATATATATATATATATATATATATATATATATATATATATATATATATATATATATATATATATATATATATATATATATATATATATATATATATATATATATATATATATATATATATATATATATATATATATATATATATATATATATATATATATAAGAGCAAATTCATCTGAACATGGAACTATGGAAGGCTCTGAAGAGTCAGAATCATCTTATAGAAGAATCTGAGTGCTGTCTGCAGAAGATTCTGAAGTAGAAGATACAGAAGAATCTGAAGCAGAAGACTCTGAAGCATTGAAGATCTTTGTATGAGAGTTAAGAAGCACAGTTTTTCAGAAGACTCTGAGAGTACTACATGCTGCATGTACTGAGGATCTGATTCATAAAACTCTGTTATGATAGAACTACACGGTAAAGCACACTTGCTGCATTACTCTAATTCAGCAAACTCTGATGGACATCCAAGACTCTGATCACGCAGACTCTGATGTTTACTTTGCTGAAGTGAAATACTTGTTGAAGAAGAATTCAAAGTTAATTTGGCTCAATGACTCTTTCCTCTTTCATGCTTTACACTAGAACACATACCAAAAGAATTTCTCTGTGCATTATACTTCCAGGAAAGGTCATGTGATGTAAAGACAAAAAGGTTCAGGCCTTTTCAGTACACAGCCTCCAACGTCAAGACTTTGTGGACTACTGTGCATATAAAAGCAAGTCTTCCTCATCTTCTTCAAAAAGATGAATCTTTGATAGAAACTCGTACAAGCTCTCATAAAACATTCCTATTCTCTTTGCTGAGTTTATTCTTTTGTTCTTAATATTAAGTGAAAAATCACTCTTGTGATAAAGCTTGTTAGAAGCATTCAAACACTTGTATTTATCTTACATTTCATTGTAATAGTTCCTTGAGAAGATCCAGTTGGGATCAGTAGTTCTTGAGAAGACTTTGAATAGTTGTTTTTAGTGCTTACTATTGTAATCAGTTGATTAAATAGTGGATTAAGTCCTTGTTTGAGAAAGGAAAATCACTCTTGATAGGCTGGACTGGAGTAGTTAAGTTTAACGAACCAGGATAAAAATCATTGTGTTTTTATTTCTAAGTTTTATCTTCATACTTATTCAACCCCCCCCCCCCCCTTCTAAGTATTTTCTCACCTTCAGTTGGCATCAGAGCTCCGGTTCTGTGTGTGCTACCACTTTACAGTGGTAGAAAAGATCCAGTGAGAAAAACTTTGATATATATTTGGTTGTTATTATGGCTGACAACAAATATGAAGAAAGGGATAGAATCAGCACTAAACCCCCTATGTTTGATGGGGAGAAATTTGGTTATTGGAAAGACAGGATTGCAAGTTTTTTCCTTGGTTATGATGCTGATTTATGGGATTTGGTCATAGATGGATATGTGCATCCCATTGATGGGAATGGCAAGAAAGTAGATAGAAAATCTATGACAGAAGCCCAAAAGAAGGAGTTTAGAAATCACCACAAGGCTGGAACAATATTGTTAAATGCAATATCTCACACTGAGTATGAAAAGATCACAAATAGAGAAACTGCATTTGACATGTTTGAGTCCTTGATAATGACTCATGAAGAAAACCTTTAAATAAAAGAGACCAAGGCTCTGGCATTAATACAGAAGTATGAAGTGTTCAAGATGGAAGAATCTAAGTCCATAGAAAACATGTTCTCTAGATTCCAGATTCTTACAGCTGGTCTAAAAGTTCTGGACAAGGGCTACTCAACTGCTGATCACGTGAAGAAGATCATCAGAAGCTTACCTACCAGATGGAGACCTATGGTGATTGCACTGAAAATGGTTAAAGATCTGAACCAGATCTCCTTGGAGGAACTAATCAGCTCACTGAGGAGCCATGAAATTAAACTTAAGGAAGATGAGCCTCAAAAGAAAGGTTAGTCAATTGCCTTAAAATCTAATAAATCTGCTAAAGCGTTGCAGGTAATAGAGGAAAGCTCTGAAGAATCCTCATCTGAAGATGAAGATGAATTATCCATGTTGTCCAGAAGAATAAAAAAACTCTGGAAGCATAAAGGAAAGAAGTTTAGAAACTTCAGGAAGCCTGACCAAAGAAAAGAATCTTCTGGACACAGAAGATCTGGCAAAAAGGAGGTTGTCTGCTACGAATGTAAAGAACCTGGGCATTACAAAAATGAATGTCCAAAGCTTTTGAAAGAAAAAACTAAAAGAAAATTTAATAAGAAGAAGAAGGTTCTAATGGCAACCTGGGATGATTCAGATACATCTGAATCTGAATCTGAGTCAAAAGAGGAATGTGCCAAAGTAGCATTGATGGCAGACATAGAAGATCAGGAGGAAGGAATTTCAGGATCTGAATCTGACTCTGAATCCGACTCTGACGCTAAAGAGGTAATGGCTAAACTCACTAAAGATGAACTTATCAAAGTGTTATCAGAAGTTTTGAAGAGCTATAACAATATTAAGCTCAAATAAAAGGAGCGTCAAAGCATTCTTGTATCTAAGAATAATATTCTCAAATCAGAAGTGGCTGAGCTAAATGAAAAGAACTTAAAAATGAAAAATGATTTTGAATTAGCTCAACAAGACTCTGATTCTGAAACTGAGTCTGAATGCAAAAATATTTTGGAAAAATATGACTACAGCTTTCAGAAGTTTCTTGCTAAAAGCATAGAGAGAAGCAAAATGGATTCTATGATCTATGGAGTTAGCAGAAATAACAGAAAAGGAATTGGATATAAATCTTCCTCTGGAAAGGATTTAAATCTAAAACCTGTTGATAAAATTATCATCAAGAAGACTCCTTTATATTCTCATTTTAAATTTGGTCACTTGAATGATATTAAACACATTTGTTGTGAAAAGAACATTCATGTGTTTAAATCTAAGGCTAGTCAGAATAAACCTTATGTTGAAAAACAGAAGTTTTGACGAGCCTTCAGAACAACTAACCCAAAAGGACCCAAGAAGATCTGGGTATCTAAGAGTAAAATAATTCCTGTTGCAGATGTTCTTAGCAGCAAGGTCAGGACGTCAGTCATGGTACCTGGACTCTGGATGCTTGCGACATATGACGGGAGAAAGGTCTATGTTCCAAAGTCTGGAGCTTAGATCTGGAGGTGACGTGAAATTTGGAGGGAATCAGAAGGGCAAGATCATTGGATCTGGCACTATTGGAAATGGTAACCTTCCCTCTATTACTAATGTTTTACTTGTATAAGGATTAAAGCATAATCTATTGTCCATAAGTCAACTAAGTGACAATGGTTATGACATAATCTTTAATAAAAAATGTTGTAAAGCTATTAGTCAAAAGGATGGCTCAATCTTATTTAGTGGAAAGAGGAAGAACAACATTTATAAAATAAATCTTTCAGAACTTAAGGTTTATAATGTTAAATGCCTCTTGTCTGTTAATGAGGAGCAATGGGTCTGGCACAGAAGATTGGGGCATATTAATATGAGACGTATATCTCAGATTAATAAACTTAATCTTGTCAGAGGACTTCCTAAGTTGAAGTTCACCTCAGATGCTCTTTGTGAAGCATGTCAAAAAGGGAAGTTTTCAAAATCTTCTTTTAAATCAAAAAATGTTGTTTCTACTTCCAGACCATTAGAATTACTTCATATTGATCTGTTTGGACCAGTGAAGACTGCATCCATCAGAGGTAAGAAGTATGGATTAGTCATTGTTGATGACTATAGTAGATGGACATGGGTAAAATTCTTAAAACACAAGGATGAGTCACATTCTGTGTTCTTTGACTTCTGCAAACAAGTCCAGAATGAAAAAGATTTCAAAATTATAAAAGTCAGAAGTGATCATGGTGGTGAATTTGAAAACAAATATTTTGAAAAATATTTTAATGAAAATGGCATTGCTCATGATTTTTCCTGTCCTAGAACTCCACAACATAATGGGGTTGTAGAGAGGAAAAATAGAACTCTGCAAGAAATGGCCAGAACCATGATCAATGAGACTAATCTGGCAAAGCACTTTTGGGCAGAAGCAATCAACATAGCCTGTTACATTCAGAACAGAGTGTCTATAAGACCTCTTCTGGAAAAGACTCCCTATGAATTATGGAGGAACAAAAAGCCCAACATTTCATATTTTCATCCTTTTGGATGTATTTGCTATATGTTGAATACTAAAGAGACTCTGAACAAGTTTTATTCTAAAGCACAGAAGTGTTTCATGCTTGGGTATTCTGAACGCTCTAAAGGCTACAGAGTATACAATACTGAAACACAGATTGTGAAAGAATCTATTCATGTTAGATTTGATGATAAGCTTGGCATTGAAAAGCCAAAGCAGTTTGAAAATTCTGCAGATAGAGAAGTAATTCTCACAGACTCTGAAGACTCAAAGGCAGACAAAACTCAAGTGAAGGAACCAGAAGCAATGCCAGATGCAATTCCTTTGACTTCTCAGATGAACAACTTAAACATTTCTGAAGAATCAACTGTTAGAGGATCATCTTCCAGAATCAAAGCTTCTCATCCAGAGAATGTGATCATTGGAAAAAAGGATGACCCTATCAGAACAAGATCCTTCCTCAGATCATCTGAAGCATCATTATTTGGATTGGTGTCAGTAATTGAACCAACTTATGTGGATGAAGCTCTGCAAGACAATGACTGGATTATTGCCATGCAAGAAGAGCTAAATCAGTTCACTAGAAATGATGTGTAGGACTTAGTTCCAAGACCAAAAGGATTCAACATAATTGGAACTAAATGGGTCTTCAGAAACAAGCTTAATGAGAAAGGAGAAGTTGAAAGAAATAAGGCAAAGCTAGTTGCTCAAGGTTACAACCAGCAAGAAGGAATTAATTATACAGAGACTTATGCTCTTGTAGCCAGGTTAGAGTCTATTCGTTTACTCATTTCTTTTGCTGCACATCATAACATCACTCTGTATCAGATGGATGTTAAGAGTGCCTGTCTAAATGGAATTATAGAAGAAGAATTTTATGTTCACCAACCTCCTGGTTTTGAAAGTGAAAATTTTCCAGAACATGTCTTTAAACTAAAGAAATCTCTTTATGGTTTAAAACAAGCTCCCAGAGCTTGGTATGAGAGGTTGAGCAATTTTCTTCTGAAGAAAAATTTTATCAGAGGAAAAGTAGACACAACTCTCTTCTGTAAAACATTTAAGAAAGATCTTCTAATTTGTCAAATATATGTGGATGATATTATATTTGGATCTACCAATACTATGCTGGGAAAGGAGTTTGCTTAATGTATGCAGGCAGAATTTGAAATGAGCATGATGGGAGAATTGAGATTCTTTCTGGGAATTCAAGTCAACCAAACTCCAGAGTGCACTTACATTCATCAGACCAAATATGTTAAAGAGCTTCTGAAGAAGTTTAACATGACTGATAGTAAGATGGCAAAAACTCCTATGCATCTAACAAGTACTCTTGGTAAGGAAGAGGTAAGTAAGAAAGTAGTGTCGCTACTGCGAAAATCGGCGCCGGCTATGACAGAAGAGTCGCCATCGTGCGTTATTTATCCCACAAGAGGGAAAGGAAACGCTCAGAGTAAACCTAATGCAAAGAGGGAAATGAATGGTCATCGCAACCAAATCCTAGATTCGGGAGTCGGTTACACAAGGGGAAGGTATTAGTACCCCTCACGTCCGTCGTACTCGACGGGATCCACGCTTGTTTTTTGTCTAAGGGTATGTTATTCTATCTACTCTAAAGGTCTGGGTTAAAAGAACAAAAACTGACTCGGCAAAGTATCGCACTTTATGCCTACGTATTCCCGTATGGAACGAGAAATCAGAGTCAACGTAGTTCGCCTAACTACGGGTTAAGGGGGGAAGGTTGCTCGCCGAGATATCGCATCTCATGCCTACGTACTTTCATACGGCATGAAAGATCAGAGCAAACGTAGTTCGGGCTACGAAAGACACAAGTTTGTATGACAGTTTTTTATCTCCTTAAGAAAGGGTTTTCCTGATTAAAGGTCCAAGAGGACAAAAACAGAGTTTGAATGTTTGTTTGAGTCTTTTACGAAAGAAATGTTTTTTAGGATGTTTGCAATCTCAGTCGCACTAGAAACTATGACCCAGGAGTGAACGCTTCATATGTCACCCAAAGGGTACCACACTAACATCTAGATTACTGGAGAGAGACCATCCATCAACCTTTTCCCAGATAGCTTAAGGCTCGTAACGTACGACTTCAATTAACCTTATTACTGTGTTTTTGAATTGTTTTGAGATGAGAAGAGAAAGACACCCTAAAAATATGGTTGAAAGGGAATCTACCTACATTTATAATGCATGGGTCAAAACCTAATGTCTGTCATAATTCCCTCTTGCACAGAGGAAATCATAGATCCTAAGGGAAACAGCAAAAGAAAGCAAGCAGTAAACAGTAAACAGTAAACAGTAAAATGCATGCTATGCAACAGTACAAGCGAGGCAAGGGAGAAAACAACAGGCAAGAGGAGACAAGCTCCACCTCAAACCTAGAGGCAATCAACACAAGCAAACAGACAAAATAGGGAAAGACAAAAGATACAGAGAAAGCAGCCCAAGCAGCAGCAACAAACTCCTATAGCAGACAACAACAACACAGTTGAAATGACAACAAAGTTGACAGCAAGACATCATCTTCAAGCTAGCTTCTATCCTCAAGCTTCTTCAAACTTCATCTTCAAGCTCTAGCAAGCACACTCTAAGCATAGGATTAATCACCAAGATCAAGGTTGCAATGTTGAGAATCCAATGAAAACAAAAGAAAATCATCAAGTACCAACATTGAAATGGAAAGGCATCCTCAAAGTTCTACTCAACTATGGGTATACCACACATCCCTCCAAAGGAGAAATGGAGTTTC
This sequence comes from Lathyrus sativus, assembly GCA_963859935.3. Lineage (NCBI taxonomy): Eukaryota > Viridiplantae > Streptophyta > Magnoliopsida > Fabales > Fabaceae > Lathyrus > Lathyrus sativus. The sequence goes on along the minus strand of OZ012736.1, from coordinate 419,858,219 downwards.
CCTATGAGGACTTTACATCATTGGATGGAATAGAAGCACACAATGCATTCTATGTTTGATGAAAGAATCAAAACTAGTCCTAATGGCTCTTCCTAAAACCCTAATTTCCTAAACTCCTAAAACAACTCCTAAAAGAAAAGGAAACTCCAACTCCAAGATCCAATCTTCAAGCCAAAGCAGCTACACCAAGTCTAGAAGACCTCCCAAGAAGGAAACAAAACAAATCCAGCTCTAAAGTCACCCACAAAACCAAACAAGCAAAAGCACACAAGATGGAACACCACAAGCACAAGCAACTTGCAAAAATTCAACTAAAATAGAAAACAAAGTTGTAAAAATCTAACAAAATTCCTAGGGTAACATACATGTTTGAACAACCTAGGGTTAAAATATTAAAACCTAATTCAACTTCTAAGTCACCTAAATAAATTCTAAATTGAGGGGTATCAAGGTGATCCACAAGTTTGGGAAGGCTCTAATCTCAACAACTAAAACAGAACCTAAAGTTGTTCTAAAATTCCAACAAAAATCCTAAGGGAACATGAATATCTACCCTAGAAGATACTAAAAAATAAAAGCCAAATTCAACACCAATTGGAAGAAAAAAATTCATCAAAACAGATAATCAAATATGCAAAATTAAAAGAATTAAACAAAATGAGAAAAATCAAATTAAATTGAAAAATGCATGAAAATGCATTTTATTGATTTCATAAAATCACAAATTCCCTCAAGATCATGGAGATATTTTTGAAATAATTTTTGGATCAAAAATTGAATTTATTGTGATTTTTTGAATCAATAAAGCATTTAAAACAAAACAAAATGAATAAAAGAAAATAAAACTCTGAAATAAAACATGAGCCACAAGATGAGGAGACTGGTCCGCTGATCCAAGCGCTGAGAGCATGCCACCTCATTAAACGAAACGCCTGCGTTTTGAATTAAATTTCTCACTTCTCAAATTAAAACACAACCATTGGATCTGGTGGAAAGTCTTTGGTCAAAGGCAGATCTAATGGCTATGGACTCATCTTCTCCAAAATTCAACCTGGCCTGAGTGAGACTCAGTGTGGTGGCCGGAGAAGACTCTGGTCGTCTTCTCCGGTGAACAGGTGGTTGCAGGTGGTCAAACATCACCAATCCTTATATCAATCTCTCCAGAATTTCAACAGGATCTCAAATCTCCTACTCAAATTATCCAACTCTCCATGGATTTTAAAACACGAAGCAATGTTCAGAAATAGCATATAGCTCAAACATCACCAATTGCACAATTAAGATCATAGAAATCATCCTTATGCTACACTGATCATCTTGATCTATCCAAATCATGTTATAGCCTTAAGATCAGATCTACTCGAATCAAAACAGAAATGGCACCTCATGATCAAACATCACCAACGACTTCCAAATTGATCCTAAAACGATCTACATCTTGTCTAGATCCTAACCACAAGTTCAATTCTAACTACATCATGCTAATTCATGTGGAAAATTGAAAGTTACTAACCTGTTGTAGATCTAGCAACAGAGATAGCTAGAGCTTGATTCAACCTTCAAAACTCTCCAGAATCATTCAAGGATGCAAGAGAAAAATGTTGCAAGCTTCAATTTGCTCTGAATCAGCCTAGAACTCAAAACACGATTTCACTTGCTTCTTGGAAATTTTCAACTGCAACTTCAGTGTTCTTCACAAAATGAATGCCAAAAACCACTCTCAATTCACTGCAATGAATATATAGAATGTTTTTATGGGCTTTTGAAGTGTGTTTGAAGCCCAATCCAGCCAATTGCAATTTCTGATTTTTCTTTGAAATCCAATGTAACAGTCACGATTTCAGGCTGTGGCACTTGCTCTAGAAGGTTCTATCAGCTTGCAGATTAATTTTGGAGTGAAATTTGATTGATTAGCACAGCCTGAACTGCATTATAGAATGAATTGGCTATGTAACTTGCATTTGAAGAAACCAAATGACAACTCATGAAACTTGGCCTAAACTCAAAATTCTGGTAATGCCAAAGTGTCCAAAAATCAATTTCCATTCAAAAAATGTGGTTACATGACATGTTTTGGTCCTATAACTCAAAATTGGCATTTTCCCTCCTTAATTCATTTGAAAATTTCCCTTTTTGAAACCATTTCAAACCAAATCTTGCTATGAGCTCAATCAATCCATCATGACCTCTTGGATAGCCTAAAAACCACATTTTGAACAACTTTCATGTTGAACAAAATTGCATTTGACAAGTGCAAGTTGGAGATTTTGGCATATGATTGAAAATGACCTATAATCTCACTTTCCCAAAATACCCCTGACTTGTAAACCTCATAACTTGAGTTCTACAAATAATATGGAAGACTTCTGGTACAATTGAGAAATCTAAGATCATGAGGAACAACTTTCATGTTGGCCAAAAGTTCAGGTGAAACATCCTTCTAGGTCAAAAATAGCTTTGAAGTCAGATGATTTTCACAGACAAATTTCAGAAGCATCTGAGGACTTGTAACTTGTCTGGACCATAACTTAATTTCTATAAATCCCCTTGAGGACTTCTAGTACTAAAATTAAAGGTATTGAGATGCTCTACAAGTTTCATGTTAGCCAAAGATCCATTTAAAACTTGTATCTTGACTTATGTGGTCATGAGGTTAGGCACTAAACATGGAATTTTGCACTGAAACCCTAATTTAGCAACTTCCCACACTCTTGATTCTTCTTGACTTGATCTTGGCACAACACCACAAATGTCTTATCACATCATTTCATGAACTCCATGACCTTAAAGTAGGCCTTTGATACTCTTCAATTGTCCAGTTGACCTATGATTAACCCAGATGAAACCCTAATTGCTTGCACCTCAACTGTGGCTCTTGCATTCGACACAATGACTTGATTGAGCTCTCCCACAGAGGCAGAATACATTGTTGCTGCTGGATGTAGCACGCAGATGCTCTGGATGAAAATTCAGTTAGAAGACTATCAGATCTTTGAGAGTAATGTATCTATCTTCTGTGATAATACTTCTGCTATATGTTTGTCTAAAAATCCAATTTTACACTCTAAGGCAAAACATATAGAAATTAAGCATCATTTCATCAGAGACTATGTTCAGAAGGGTATTATAAACTTAGCCTTTGTTGATTCAGATCATCAATGGGCTGATATTTTTACAAAAACCCTTGCTGAAGATAGGTTCAAGTTTATTCTGAAAAATATTGGTATAGCTTTTTGTCCAGAATAATATTTATCAGAGGCAAACTTCTCAGATGCAAAATGTTTAAATGCTCTGAAGTATTTCATCTGTCAATTTATTCATTTTCTTGAATTATTTTATTTGTGTAAATCTGAACTAACAATACTCAGAGGATCTGAACATTGGCTAACGTTTCATTTCTCAAGAGATTTCAGAAGCACATGCAAGCAAACACGTGTAGCTCAGAAACTGGAAAGGTAAAGTGCACTTTACTGAATTAACGTTTGAGGTACTGTTTTGAAAATCTGATTTTTCTTGATTTTTCCCCCATCTGTCAAAATCATAAATGTTGTGCAATGATGTTTTTTTACTTTTTCATTTAATGATATGTGAAGCATGCTTATGTGACTGTTTGTGTGCCTGGTTTTATCTATAAATACCACAATTCACACTTTTCACCTCACGAACCTTTTATGCATTTATGTCTTCTCTTTGCTCTTCATCTAAACCCTAAACCTAAAACCTGTCACTCAAGAACAACAATGGCATCTTCTTCATCAACATCTGCTCAGATGCAATCAACCACTGCTGTTTCTTCTCCTAATGCTGAAGCGTACAAGGAACCTGTGAGAACCCTTCTCATTCCAACTGTTGATCTGGAAGTTCTGAGTGAATGCTTTGTAGATTTTGATTCCATTGAAGAAAATGGGTTTAATCTTTCTTCAACCATTCAAACTCAGAGTTAGACAAAGTATTTTGACAGGCTTATGGGTCCTGTTTATCCAACTTTGGTGAAAGAATTCTGGATACATGCTCAGGTGTGCCCTAAATTCATCCATTCTTCTATCCTTGGAAAGGAGATTGTGATTACTGAGAAGCTGATCAGACAACTTATTGGGTACTCTGAAACTGATGGTGAAACCAGTCTATAATCTGCTCGTGTGGATCTTGCTGATGTGTTTCAAGAAGTTAGTATTTCTGGGGAACCAACTAGCAAAGTAAGGGAACTAAAGCCAATCTACAGGATCTGGGCCAAGATTTTCATGAGTTCCATCTTTCACAGAAAATCATCAAATTCTCTAGATTATGTCAGTGTTGAACAACTCTACTTCATGTTTTGTATGAGAAAGGGAAAGAAGGTGGACTTGCCTTATCTTCTGTTTAGTCATCTTCTGAATCATATAAAGGAAACAAGAGAAGAAGTAAGAGTCAAAACTGGAAAGGTTAGGAATTGGATTCCTATGGGAAGACTGATATCAGATATTCTGACTGAGAATCGTCTGGTAGAACATCTGTATGCAGCTGGATTGACAGAGGATCTGTCCTATGTCATAGGTTCTGTCATCAATGGCAATACTCTGAAGAGGATGAAGGTCATCACAGAGCTTGCCAGCAAACCTAAGAAAATTGCTACTAAGGATGTCAGCAATAGAAGGATTCATGTTGAAGATTTTCCAATGTTCAGTGCTAACGAACCAAGGGAGATCATCTTATCCTACATAGCTGATTGTCTATTAAATGGTGTTCCTCTGCCTGTTAACATCGTCCAGAAGGAAGGAGAAGTTCTGCCTAATCTTCTTAGACAAAGGCGTTCAAAGAAGATTGCTGAAGAAGGATCTGAGGCTCAGCCTAAGAGAAAAGCCTCTGAAGCTGCTGCTAAGCCTCAGAAGGTAAAGAAAGTGAAACCAACTCCTCCAGAAGCAAGTCTGGAAGACATTAAAGAAACTATCGAACAGGTATTAACATCTGATCAAATACCAACCATTCACTCTCCATTACCTTCACCTCCTCCATCACCTTCTAGACCACAATCATCTGTACCACCACCATCTAGAATTCATTCATCTGAACCCTCTCCATCTCAACCTACACACTCTCAACCATCTTCTGTACAAACTCCATTTAAACCACCTCAACCAGAAACACAACCAGAACATCAACAACCAGAACAACCTCAACCAGAACCTCAACCACAACAACAACCACAACCAGAACAACAACAACAACCACCAGAACATCAATCTCAACCCATTTCATATGAACCTCCCCAATCAACACCATATGAACATCCCTCAATAATAGAACAATCGTTACCTGTTCCAAAACCCTCTATTTTTCAATCATCAAATGACATACTTGATTTGGAACCACTTTCAACCATGGTTGTTCTGAATCAGAAGTTCACTCACCCTCCTGTTTACACATTCCTGATCCATTCAAACCTACATTTTTTGACCTATCAGCATCTGACCAAATCAATCGTAGACTTTCACTTCGCTCTAAATTCAACCTCTCAGATTTCAACCTTCATCATCTGAAGCTGAAATTTCAACAACCCCTACACCTCAACTCACCATACCACAACCATCTGAACCTCAACCATTTGAACCTCAACCATCTGCACCTCAACCATCTGAACAACCACCATCTGATCCAACACCTCTTGATACCACTTGTGAACAACCTCAGCCAAACGCTGAATCTGCTGAAAAAGTGACTCTTGAGGAATACCTTTACCCCAATCCTGGATCAGATGTTGATAAACTGTTTTAGAATTTCAAAAAGGAAGTTCGTATGGGGATTTCACGTGTGGAAGAAGAGTGTCTGTTCAGTATAGATCCTGTTAAGTCTGAAGCTGCTTGGAATAAATTTATCTCTAAGTTCAACGTTGTGGCTTCTCATCTCAAGGCAGTCTGTGCTGAAGATGCTAAGGCAAAGTTTGCTGAATTGGCCAGACAGACTCTGATGAGCATTCCCAAACCACCAGTGCTGCTTCTGGAAGCTACTCCTGCTAAAGACTCTCCACCTGAAGATGTTGCATCTGATATGGACATTGATGTGTCTGAATCTGAAGTGAAGACTAACAATTCAGAACTTGTGAAAGAGGTTAAGGAAATTAAGTCCTGGATGATCAAACAAGAACAAACCACTAAAGAGATTAAGACTTGGATGGCCAAGCAAGAAGAGTCTACTGCAAAGATCACAGATCTTCTGACCCTAATTGCATCTCGCCAACCTTAGTTTTTTTTCATGTTTTTTTGCACTGTTGTTTGCATCTGTTTTCTTTTGCTTGTTTTTTATCATCTGTTATATGAATCATCTGAATGAATGAAAATGTTTGTTTTGCTTTTCTTCTGTTATCTTTTCTGTCTTTACACATCTTTTTGATTATGACAAAAAGGGGGAGAAAAAGAATCTGATTGTTCAATTCATAAGCAAATACTAAAACGAAATTCAGACATATTATTAACTATCTTTGAATTTAAGTCTTTCAGATTCTATTGTTTCATCTGACAAAATAAATTCATTGAAGTTATCCTGAGAATTACCCAACCAGACTCTGATTCTTGAAGCAAATTGTACTCTGATTCTAAAACGAAAAACCAGACTATGTGTTTGAAAGAAGTCATCAGACTCTGATTCTGAAATACACTCCAGCAAAAAGGGAAGTATTCTTTACCTTTAGAGTATTCATTTCAGGGGGAGATTCTTAATCTCAGGGGGAGTTATAATTACTGTTTTTTTATTGAACAAAATTTCTCATGTTTTGTCATCATCAAAAAGGGGGAGACGGTAAGAACACAGGTTGTTTCTTAGTAATATCTCTATGTTTTGATGATAACTCTTATGAAATTTTGTATTAAAGAATTATATACTCTAAAATTTGTTCATGAATATTTGCTACAGATGTTAAAGTATATATATATATATATATATATATATATATATATATATATATATATATATATATATATATATATATATATATATATATATATATATATATATATATATATATATATATATATATATATATATATATATATATATATATATATATATATATATATATATATATATATATATATATATATATATATATATATATATATATATATATATATATATATATATATATATATATATATATATAAGCAAATTAATCTGAACATGGAACTATGGAAGGCTCTGAACAGTCAGAATCATCTTATAGAAGAATCTGAATGCTGTCTGCAGAAGATTCTGAAGCAGAAGCTACAAAAGAATCTAAAGCAGAAGACTCTGAAAGATCTGAAGACTCTGAAGCATTGAAGATATTTGTATGAGAGTTAAGAAGCACAGTTTTTCAGAAGACTCTGAGAGTACTACATAATGCATGTACTGAGGATCTGATTCATAAAACTCTGCTCTGATAGAATTACAAGCTAAAGCACACTTGCTGCATTACTCTGATTCAGCAAACTCTGATGGACATCCAAGACTCTGATCATGCAGACTCTGATGTTTACTTTGCTGAAGTGAAATACTTGTTGAAGAAGAATTCAAAGTTAATTTGGCTCAACGACTCTTTCCTCTTTCATGCTTGACACTAGAACACAGACCAAAAGCATTTCTCTGTGCATTCTACTTCCAGGAAAGGTCATGTGATGTAAAGACAAAAAGGTTCAGGCCTTTTCAGTACACAGCCTCCAACGTCAAGACTTTGTGGACTACTGTGCATATAAAAGCAAGTCTTCCTCATCTTCTTCAAAAAGATTAATCTTTGATAGAAACTCTTACAAGCTATCATAAAACATTCCTATTCTCTTTGCTGAGTTTATTCTTTTGTTCTTAATATTAACTGAAAAATCACTCTTGTGATAAAGCTTGTTAGAAGCATTCAAACACTTGTATTTATCTTACATTTCATTGTAATAGTTCCTTGAGAAGATCCAGTTGGGATCAATAGTTCTTGAGAAGACTTTGAACAATTGTTCTTAGTGCTTACTATTGTAATCAATTGATTAAATAGTGGATTAAGTCCTTGTTTGAGAAAGGCAAATCACTCTTGATAGGGTGGACTGGAGTAGTTAAGTTTAACGAACCAGGATAAAAATCATTGTGTTTTTATTTCTAAGTTTTATCTTCATACTTATTCAACCCACCACCCCCCTTCTAAGTATTTTCTCACCTTCAAGTACATGTACCGAAGAAAGACGGTAAGGTGCGTATGTATGTTGATTATCGGGATTTGAACAAGGAGAGCCCTAAAGATGATTTCATGCTCCCTCATATTGACGTATTGGTCGACAATACGGCTCAATTCTCGGTGTTTTCCTTCATGGATGGTTTCTCGGGTTACAATCAGATAAAGATGGCACCGGAGGACATGGAGAAAACTAAATTCATAACACCATGGGGAACGTTTTGTTATAAGGTGATGCCTTTTGGCTTGAAGAATGCCGGAGCAACATATCAGCGCGCTATGACAACGCTCTTTCATGACATGATGCATAAAGAGATTGAAGTTTATGTTGATGATATGATTGCTAAATCCCAAACGGAGGAGGAGCACCGGGTTAACTTGTTGAAGCTGTTTGAGAGGCTTAGAAAGTTCATACTGAGGTTGAATCCGAATAAGTGTACTTTCAGAGTTCGGTCCGGAAAGTTATTGGGGTTTATTATCAGCGAAAAAGGAATTGAGGTAGATCCTGCAAAGATAAAAGCAATACAAGACATGCCAGCGCCGAAAATAGAAAAAGAAGTCTGTGGTTTCCTGGGGAGATTGAACTACATTGCTCGGTTCATATCTCATCTCACGGCCACGTGTGAGCCAATGTTTAAACTGTTAAAGAAAGATCAGGCGGTTGTCTGGAATGAAAATTGTCAAAAAGCCTTTGATAAAATAAAATAGTATTTGCAGGAGCCTCCAATATTGATACCCCCAGTAGCTGGAAGGCCTTTAATCATGTACTTGACGGTTCTTGAGAATTCCATGGGTTGTGTTCTCGGTCAACAAGAAGAGACTGGAAGAAAGGAGCATGCGGTTTATTACTTGAGTAAAAAGTTCACAGATTGTGAGTCCCGTTACTCAATGCTCGAAAAAACGTGTTGCGCACTTGCTTGGGCTGCCAAACGTTTGAGGCAGTATATGCTCAACCATAATACCATGCTGATTTTGAAGATGGATCCGATTAAGTAGGTTTTCGAGAAGCAGGCGCTTTCAGGAAGAATTGCTGGATGGCAAATGGTACTGACAGAGTACGATATCCAGTATGTTTCTTAGAAAGCCATCAAAGGAAGTGTTCTGTCAAAATACCTTGCTGAGCAGCCTATCGAAGATTATCAACCGATGAAGTTTGAATTTCCTGATGAGGATATCATGTTTCTCAAAGCAAAATATTGTGAAGAACCACTGCACGGTGAAGGTCCAAAGAGGGGCTCTCAATGGCAAATGATATTCGATGGTGATGTCAACTCTTATGGTAGTGGAATTGGGGCAATTATTACAACTCCTCGTGGCACTCACATCACGTTCACTGCCAGATTGATGTTCCTAGTCACCAACAATGAAGCTGAATATGAAGCATGTATCATGGGTCTGGAAGAAGCCATTGATTTGAGAATCAAGAACTTGGATGTATATGGCGATTCAACGCTGGTTGTTAATCAAATCGAAGGAGAATGGGAAACTCGTCAATCGAATCTGATTCCTTACAGAGATTATGCAAGGAGGTTGTTACCATTTTTCGATCGTATAAACTTCCACCATATTCCAAGAGCAGAGAATCAGATGGCCGATGTTTTGGCAATGCTATCTTTGATGTACAAAGTAAATTTCTGGAATGAGGCTCCCAGAATTGTCATTTCTCGCTTGGACATACCCGCTTTTGTATTTGCCATTGAAGAGGTGCTGATGGCAAGCCATGGTTTTACGACATACAAAACTTCCTCAAAAAGCAAGAGTATCCACCAGGAGCTTCGGCTTAGGATAAGAAGACGTTGAGGACGTTGTCTGGCAACTTTTACCTTAACCCAGATGGTGTACTTTATAGAAGGAACCATGATTTCGTGCTGTTGAGATCTGTGGATGAAAAAGAAGCATCGTTGCTTATGGAAGAAGTCCACGAGGGTACTTTTGGTACGCATGTCGGAGGACATGCCATGTCTCGGAAACTGTTATGAGCTGGGTATTATTGGCTAACTATGGAGTCAGATTGTTTCAAATTCGCGAAGAAATGCCAGATTTATGCTGATAAGATACATGTGCCGCCGTGCCCATTGAATGTTATGGCGTACCCGTGGCCGTTCTCCATGTGGGGCATCGATATGATTGGCAAGATTGAGCCCACCGCATCCAACGGTCACCGTTTCATCTTGGTAGCCATCGATTACTTCACTAAGTGGGTTGAAGCAGCTTCATACGCTAATGTGACCAAACAAGTGGTAGCAAGATTCATAAAGAAAGACATCATTTGCAGATATGAAATTCCCGAGCGAATCATTACTGATAATGGTTCGAATCTGAATAACAAAATGATGAAGGAGTTATGCCAGAACTTCAAGATTGAACATCACAACTCATCGCCCTATCAGCCGAAGATGAATGGCACTGTTGAAGCGACCAATAAGAATATCAAAAAGATAGTGCAATAGATGGTTGTCACCTACAAAGATTAGCATGAGATGTTGCCCTTTGCTCTTCACGGTTATCGTACGAAGGTACGCACATCAACCGGGGCAACTCCTTTCTCGCTAGTGTACGGTATGGAAGTCGTCCTACCGCTAGAAGTCGAGATTCCTTCTTTGAGAGTTTTGGTCGACGTGAAACTTGATGAGGCAGAATGGATAAAGAATCGTTTGAATCAACTTAGTCTGATGGATGAAAAGAGGCTAGCATCTATTGCATATGGTCGTTTGTACAAGAGCCGAATGGAGAAAGCTTACGATAAGAAGGTGCGCCCTCGAAGCTTTCAGACGGACGATCTTGTACTGAAAAAGATTCTCCCGCCACAATCAGATCACAGGGGCAAATGGACTCCCAACTATGAAGGTCCATATGTTGTACGAAAGGTTTTCTTTGGAGGAGCCTTGTTGTTAGCCACCATGGATGGTGAAGATTTTGCATCCCCTGTGAACGCAGATGCAGTTAAAAAAAAATACTTTTCTTAAAAGAGACCCGCTGGACATAAAAATAAACGTCCAGGGAAAAATAGGGCATCCCAGCGGACCATAAAAAGGAAAATAGGTTCGGGAGAAAATTAAGGATAAAAATGAAAAGACGTAAACCTGTAAATTCGAAAACCTGGAAAGGCGACTTTGGCAAAAATGGGTATCCCGGTGAATCGAAAACCCGAAAAGGGCGGTTTAGGCAAAAGTTAGGGACTGAAAAAGCAAATGACCGCAGTCTGCGTGTGAACTTCATTGCTTAGTGGATTGGGAGAACCTGAGGGATGTTTTCATCCGAATCAATCTCTTCCGAAGACGAAGCGTCGGGAAAGCGTCAGAGTCAGGCGAGTCATAGAAGGATCAGCTCATGGTGGTTGTCTGTACCACGTTACCGACATTTTTGTACACTCTTGTATATTTCTGTGCATATCTGTATTTTGTTTTGCGCAACTTCCTCTTTTCAAGAGTTGCATCTGCTGTAAAACTTTGCCTATTTATAGGCCCTTCATCAATAAACATATAATATTCAGTACTTGATTTGTATGCTTTGTTTTAACTTTTGATGTTTTGTTTGTGAAAACGCCCAATGTTTTGATGAACTTGTGCTAACATAAACTTGCAGGCCTTGGCCAATAACTGTTAAAACTTTGAATTAATTGAACAACGTCACGAATGATGACTAAGATGATTCTATTGCGTAGGATATCTTGTCTGTTTGTTCAATTTTGCAGGGTCGTTACCCATGGGGCAAAGGTGCAGATGAAGTTTGTCCTATCCCCAGCCAGAGATTTACTTCCCCAATCAATGAAGTTCGCATCTCTATCCCTAGTAGAGTTGTTGCACATTTAATCCCCGCAAGGTGCATGCTTGTAGGTACTCCCCAGCAAGTCGTGTTTGGATTTTTCTCCCCACAGAATATTTTGCAGCCTGGTTAGATTCGCTCCCCTGCAGAGCAATCCCCAGCGAGTTAGAAGGGATGGTTTCCCCAGCAGTGTTGTTCTCTCTTCCCCAGCAAGATAGAAGAATGTTGTCACGTCAGTATATTCCTTGCAGAAGGCCGATAAGGTCTGTTTCTCGGTAAAATTCCAATCGTTATTGGCGTGAGCCAGTTTGCACTCTTTCCCCGAAAGATTTGTTGCTTCCCCCAACAGGGTTATTTTTGTTATCCTAGCAGGATGGTTTCTGTATCTCTAGCATCCGTTTTGCTGTTTTAGTTTTGATGCATCTGCATGCGTGCATAACATCTACCCAAACGCGTAGCATTTCCATTTCGTATGGAGCATTACACCATTTTCAAACATATGCATATGAAACATAATCCAGGTTGTTATCTCTTTGTTTCAGGTGTATCTTCGGAGGTTTTGATCTTTTCCTTGGTATCCAGACCATATGATCTCTCCTAGCCCGCGTGGTATCCAGACCCCGGCTCATGTTATTACCCACCAGTATCCTCGGATCTCAGAGGATCAGGATTAGTATTAGTGTTCCGTTGAGTATCCAGACTCCGATCCATTCCCGGTTGAGGGGATTTTCTCTTTTCGTCGAGTATCCAGACTCCGGTAAAGTTGGTTGTGGTATCCAGACCACGGTGATTGATATTATTGTGCTTTCTCTATCGAGTATCCAGACTCCGGTAAAGACAGTGTGGTGTTCAGTTTTTGATGAGTATATTTGTGATATCTTCCCGTAGTCCGTTGAGTATCCAGGCTCCGGTTAATCTTTCGTTGAGCATCCAGGCTCCGGTATCTCCGTTGAGTATCCAGACTCCGGTGAATGTTTATTTGTGAAGCATTGCTTTCCCCGTTGAGTATCCAGGCTCCGGTAAAGCTAAACTTTGGTAAGTTTTGTGATAGTACTTATTCTCCGTTGAATATCCAAGTTCTGTTGAATTGTTGATTTGTGGTATTTGGTTTTGTCCGTTGAGTATCCAGGCTCCGGTCAATGTTCTGTTGAGTATCCAGACTCTGGTCGTTTTCGTATAATGATGATTTCTTTTTCCCGTTGAGTATTCAGGCTCCGGTCACTCTCGTTGAGCGTTCAGGCTCCGGTTTATTCGTCGAGCATTCAGGCTCCGGTTTATTTTCATTGAACGTTCAGGTTCCGATGTATTACGTTGAGTATCCAGACGCCGGCCAATTTCCAATATGTGATAATTTATCTTGTGTGTTAAGTATCCAGACTCCGGCATTTGATTTGTGATTCCCATTTTGTCGAGTATCCAGGCTCCAATAAGATTCCAGTTTATGGTGAACCTTTTAATCTGTTGAGTATTCAGGCTCCGGTCTACTTTACGTTGAACATCCAGGCTTCGGTCTCTCTATTGAGTATCCAGGCTCCGGTGAATTTGCGAATGATATCCTTTTGTATGTTGAGCATTCAAACTCCGGTTTTTACGTTGAGTATTCAGGCTCCGGCTATTTCGTTGAGCATTCAGGCTCTGATTTTACTCTCTTTGAGCACTCATGCTTTGGTTTTATGTCGAGCGTTCAGGCTCCAGTAAATCTCGTTGATTCACTTTGGTCGTCAAATATCCAAGTTCCGGTAATCTAAAGTATTTCCCTATTTCAAGGTTGCCCCCAAGCAGAGTTACTCGGTTAAGTTTCTCTTTTCCCCAATGGAATGTGTTTATAATCAAAGCAGTTACCCCAAGAGAGTCTGCAGATTTATTTTCTGCGGTTGGCAAATTTCCTAGTTCTTTGGTATTCAACCATCTTTTACCTTGATTGCGTGAAAGTCGTTCGCTTTTCACTCCTTCAGGTCCAAGTCGTTTGAATAGGGGCAGCTGTTGCACCCCAAAATTTGCCCAACCTTTTCTTAACTTGGTTTATGTTTCATTTCATTTCTTTCTAGCATTTGCATTGCATATCATTTTTCATTGAACAGGGGATCAAGAGTTTGTGCATGGCAAGAAGAGTCTACTCAGAGGGTTGAGCCTAATCAAGGGGTTTTACTCAATTTGGGATGGGCATCAGCCATCAAGGAGTGGACATTGGTCTTATAAAAGAAATGATGGATGTATGTGGATCAACTCCTAACTTGGAGGCCAATTGAAGATCATCAGGAGATTGTGGATTCATGGTTATGGACATAAGATGTTGAGAGAGCTCATTGAGTTCCTTGAGAGTCACTGTGGAGCTCATCCAAGTGTTTGTGCCAAGTGTGGAAGGTTACATTTGAAGTTGATGCAGTTAGGGTTTCATTTGGCTAATCCTCAGTCAATTGTGCAATTGAAGGAGATTATAACCAATTCAAAGTATCTATGGTCATGGGATGTTGTGTTAGGATATATGAGATATCATTTCAAGTTCAATTCATCAAGGGTTAAGTGTGTCAGAAGTTACTAAATTAGGGTTCTCAGGATAAAATCCCCTATTTAGTGACTGACTTCAAGACCACCTATCTCAAGATACAAGTTTCATCTCAACTTTTGACCAACATGGAACTTGTAGAGCATGTCCTTATATTTAATTTGAGTACTAGAACTCCTTGATTGGATTTATAGAACTCAAGTTATGGTCCAGACAAGTTACAGGTCATCAGAGGGATGTGATTTTGGTCAACAAAAGTCAACCAACTTCCAAGCCATTTTTGACCTATTAGGATGTTTCTCCTCAACTTTTGGCCAACATGAAAGTTGTAGGTCTTGGTCTTAGCTTTCCAAATTGTACTTGAAGTCTTTCATCTGATTTGTAGAACTCAAGTTATGAGGTTTACAAGTTAGGGGTATTTTGGGAAAGTAAGATTACAGGTCATAAAATTATAGGTCCATTTCACCAACTTGCACACTTCAAATGAAGATTTTTCCAACACCAAACTTGTTCCAAATGGTGTTATTTTCTTAGTCAAACATTGAGAAGTCATGGTTTATGCTTGGAATGAAGATTGGATTTGAGAATTTTCATGGAAGAATGATTAAAAGGGAAAATTTGGAATTATTTCATTTTTAATCAATTTAGTGCAAGTAAGTGCATTTTTTGAGTGCAAACTTCATTTCGAACACTTTTGCAATTTTACAATTTGGATTTGGGGTGTTTAAGTGAGCTATTTTCAAGGTTTCTTCACTATGAAGTTACACAACCAACATGAGCCATTGAAATCAATTAAGGCTCTAATCCTGACAATTCATGCTCCATGAGGTACCAGCAAGCTGTTTCAACCATTTTGGAGCCAAAATTAGTGCATTTTCGTGTACTTGAAACTTGAAAAAAACTCAATTCTTTGGATTTTTGATTGGACTGTTAGAAGCTGAGATTGGGCCTAATTATCATCAAGATCCATTGCATATAAGGTTTTGAACCTTCACAATTCATCAGAAGTGCAAATTGGAGCCAAATTCATCAAGTTCAGTTTTCAAAAAGTGTTGAAAATTCAAATTTCGAATTTGGAGATTGAGGTTGTTTCAAGAGAAATTGTGAATTGAGAAAGCTTTATTGGAGTTCAGTGAACGATTCTGGGCAATTATCTTCAAGCTTGAGCTCCATTTGAAGGCTCGGTGGAAGTTCTCCACTAGGTAATTGAAATTCAACATTACACTCTTGTTAAGCATCAATTCACTGTCATATTTGCATACTTGAGACGTAGGATCAATGTAGATCATTAAAATGTAAAACGAACTGGCATTGGTTTTGATTGTTGGATGGTGCTTGAAAATGTTTGGATATGGTTTGGCTTGTTTATGCGTGTTTTTGCTTCATTCTTGCTGGATCTATAACCTCCATAACGTGTAGATAATGTTTGAATTAAATGGAATGAGTTTTCATGAACTTTTGGTTTGGTGCATATTTTTTTTTTGCTTCGGTTTGGATGTATTACGCAAGATATGTGGATTTTGATGCTAGATATGAGATCCTCATGATCTCTAGATGAATTTTGATATAAAATTCGTCAAACACAGTGATGTTTTGAAGAGGTCGTGTTGCTGTTACAGTCCGCGGCGGCCGGAGCTGTTGGTAGAGATGACCAGAAGTTCAGTCCGGCTGGTGGTGAGTCTTGAGGAAAAAGACGCATACGTGTCGTCTTGGTAGGCCTCCGTTGCACATACTTTTCGTGTGGACGTGTAGGGTTAAGAAACATGGTGGATCGTGTTTGACTTGCTCCATGTGATTCTTTTTAAGTTTTCATTAATGTGTTGTCAGCATTTAAACCACATGAGTGGATTACCACACAATCACGCGTCTCACATTGAACTCCATGATGCTCCCTAGTTTGACCTGTTGCATTGGATCACCAGATTATTTTGGTTTTTGTTTTATTTGGATTGGGCTTACCACATGCTTGTTATTTACACCCCAGTTAGGACCCAGTTCCATGTTTGAACTTGTTTCAATTGCTATTTGTCACGCCATTTTCTCATTTTCTTTTTATTTTCATTTGTTTTTTATTTTATTTTCTGTTTACACTTTTAATTAATTAAAATAGCTCCAATATGTTAAAAATTCACCAAAAATATTTTTTTATCAACTTTGAGATGCCTACTTTTTTTTTTGTTGATATTTTTTATTTTATTTTTCCATTTTATTTTCAATTGAAAAATGAATTAAATATTGGAGTTTGTTTTAGTTGGTTTAAATTGTAACATGCTTGCCTTTTGCATTTATTTCTCTCATTCCTTTTTGATCCAATGATTGAAAATTGATCCTCATCTCAATGATGAGTTGATAAATTTTTGAGGACCCTTTTGCCCCAGGTTGTTGACTTTTGGGTTGACTTTTGTGGCTTTTCTTGTTGCACTTGTTTCTTCCATTTCAAAGTGGTACATCCAAATGATTTGATTCTTTTGATGGTGCTTTGAGAGGATATTTGTCTTGGTCTTTTTGGCCTCTAGTTGTCAACTTGTGTAGCTTCTTTGTGCATTTTATTTGATATTTTTTTAGCCTTTTTCCTATTTTTGAAGTGACTTACAAGTTAGGTCATCGCATAGGACAGCTCACACAAGTGCTTGACCTATTTTGGATTGGAAATGACCTTTGTGGATCCAATAAGCTCTCAACTCTTCTTGTTTCACATTCTAGACATGTTGAGCTTGCTGTATGTTCATTTTTAGGTCAAAATTATGTTCATTGCTTGTTGATTGATGCCTTTCTTTTTATGCTTCCAACTTGAACTCCTATGTGATACATGCTTGCTTTCCTTGTGCCTTTGCTTGCATTTCTTCTTGTCTTGTTTTGATTTTTCTTGTGATCTTTCTTCTCTTCATCTCCCTTATGTCCAATGACCTTGGAGTGTCATTTAAGGTGGCTTGGTCCCTCCTTTGGAGGTATTTGAAGCATACCTAGAATGATGAATCCTTGAGGACACTTTTGGTGTTTCTTCTTGTTTGATAAGTGATGCTTATGGTTGAGTACCTATTATGGGGTCCTTGCTGCCCTCATTTGGTCTCCCATCCTCACTCGGCTTTGATGTTTGTTTTACCTTTCATTTGGTTTGTTTTAATGGTGTGGTTGATGTTGCTTGACTTAGGTCATTTCATCCCACTTGTTAGTGAATCTTTGTGGGGTTTGCTTGTGTTTGTTTAATCTCTTCTTGTGCATTTCTTCTTCTTCTTCTCTTTTCTTGCATTTCCATATGCATGCTTGGTTGAGATGAGCTTGTGGTGGCTACTGCCCCACACTATTTTCCTCCCACT
The DNA here is from genome assembly GCA_963859935.3 of Lathyrus sativus. Classification (NCBI taxonomy): domain Eukaryota; kingdom Viridiplantae; phylum Streptophyta; class Magnoliopsida; order Fabales; family Fabaceae; genus Lathyrus; species Lathyrus sativus. Next base: position 419,840,467 of record OZ012736.1, on the reverse strand, counting down.
ATCATTCTATTTGTGCATTCTATGTGTTGCATCTTGTTTACATCTTCATTTGCATATGCATTTCTTCTTCTTCTTCTTCTTCTTCTTTTGCTTTTCTTTGCCATGCTCCCCATAAGTTCTCTAACCTTTTGAGGTTATGATAGACGCTAGGTGCCTAACCATGCATGATAACATTAGGTAGTTCCCCTTTCAAACTCAACTTTAGGTCCACTTTGCATGCTAACTCTTAGGATTGATTCGTCTTCCATTAGTGTTCCTTCTTCTCTTCTCATCTTCAAACATTCATAAAACACTTAACAAAGAATGACAAGTGTAGCATGCTACGAGCCTTAAGCTACTCGAGTAATGGTAATTGAGGGGCCTTCTCTCACGGACCTAGAGTGTTTAGTGTACACCCTTGGGTGATATACGACGCACTCGCTCTCAAGTCATAGTCTCTAGTGCGACATGAGTTGCAAATCAAATTCAAAACACTTCTTCTCTAAAAAACACAAAAACAATTCAAACCTTTTTATCCTTCGGGATCTTAATCAGGAAAACCCTTTTCATAAACAAAAAGAGTGTCGTTAACTCTTAGTTCTACCGCAAACAGTAACGCCTAAGTCTCCAATGGTCGAGCTGCATACACCAACTGCTAGAACTATTTGTTAACCCTACTCGGGCCTAATAAACTGTTGAACCAACCTGAGGTCCTTTTAGCCCGAACTACGTTTGCTCTGATCTTTCGTACCAAACGAAAGTACGTAGGCACGAGACGCGATGTCTCGGCGAGCAACCTTCCCCCTTCTTTAGCTGCAAAAATAAGGTGCCGACAAAACAGAAGAGTCGCCACCTTTCATTATTTATCCCTCGGAGCGGGAAAGGAAACAATCGGAAAAACCTGACGAGAAGGTATAAGACAAGGTCATCGCAACCGTTGTCTGGGTTCGGGAGTCGGTTACGCAAGGGGAAGGTATTAACACCCCTCACGTTCGTCGTACTCGACGGGATCCACGCTTGTTGTGTTTACTGGACGAGTTGGTTTTATCTATCTACCTATCAAGGCTGGCTTAAAAAGAAAAGAAAATGACTCGGCAAAGCGTCGCACTTTATGCCTACGTATTCTCATTAGAGAATGAGAAATCAGAGTCAACGTAGTTCGTCTAACTACGGGTTACGGGAAAGGTGGCTCGCCAATACATCAGTATTGTGCCTACGTACTCTCAACAGGTATGAGAGATCAGAGCTTACGTAGTTCGGGATAATACGGATTACGGGGATTCAGATTCATCTGTTTTTATCGAGTAGGGTTAAACAGCAGTTCCAGCAGTTAGGGACAAAGCCTGTTTGCGTTAGCGCTGAAGTTTAACGACACTCTTTTCTTCAGAAAAGCTTCCTTTGAATTACGGGCCCACGGGGCAAAAAGGTTTGAAGTTTGTTTTCTGTCTTTTACGGAAGAACTGTTTTTTATTGTGTTTGCAATTTCAATCGCACTAAAGACTATGACCTGAGAGTGAATGCGTCGCATGTCACCCAAAGGGTGCCATACTAAACATCCAGACTGTTGGAAAGAAGCTCTCCAACAATCCTTTCTCAGATAGCTTAAGGCTCGTAACGTACGAAAGAAATCATTCATGATTACTGTATCTTGATTTGTTTGCGATGAGAAGAGAACAGACTCAACTACGGGGAGACTATCAAGTCCTACTGTTGTCATGCCAAGGATTCATCCTATGGTTGAGGTTTGAAACAGGGAACTCCTAGAAGTTATCATGCATAGGTTTCAACCTAAAGTTCTAATCATCACTTCCTTATCAAAGGGAGTGAGAGTCCTAAGGGATCATGTCAATGATAAACAGATAGAGCATCAGCTTAAACAGTAAATGACTGTAAAATGCATGCAATGCAAGTGAGGGAGGAAATGTGTGTGGGGCAGCAGCCTCCACAAGCTCATCTCAACCTCAAGCCAGAATTAATAACTGTAATCATACAGAGGAAATAAAACATGCTATTAAGCAAAGTAGAATAATAACTGCAATCATACAACAATAGTAACAACATGCTATCAAGCAGAATATAAGAGACTGTAATCATACAGAAGAAAATAAAATGCTATCAAGCAAAGATAAACCACATGGGCAAGGGAGCAGGGCTCTACCGAATACCCGCAAGCAAAGCCATACAGTAAAAATACAAGCAGAGGGAGCAACTCAACCTCTAGTGCAATCATGCTCCTAGATTAAAGTCAGTCTAATCATGGACTTATTCTAATGCATCAAGCAAGTCAAACAAGGCACATCAGCAATACAGAAAAGAAAACAGACAAGAAAGCAGATCAGCAACTCTCCCTCATCCAAGCCTCAGCTCTTCTGACAGCAAACCAGTCTTCAGACTTCAACCACCCTTCCAAGGCTATCATCTTTCATGACAAATATCGATTTGTTCCTCCAAGGTTTCAATCCATCAAACATGAGTTTCAACTCATTCTCTCTTCTCTAAGCTTCAGCTCTTCAGTCAATTCCACCTTCAGGCTTCACTCCTAGCTACAAGTATCAACTTGATTCCTTCAGGTTCTCAATGTATCAGTGCAAATATCAACTTATCCTTTATTCCTCAAGCCTCAGCTCTACACTCAATCTCAATTGAATCCTCTTCATAAGTATCAACTTAGTCTTCAAGCTTCAGCTCTCTTTGCTTTACCAGTATCAACTTGGTCTTCTCTCTTCATCTACAAGCTTCAGCTCTTCAGAGTAATCTTCAATCACTTAGAAGTGTCAACTTCATCCTTCAATTCTCTTCAAGCAAGGAACTCTTCACTCTTCATTCAATCTTCATTGGATCTTCAAGTATCAACTTGTTCTACAAGCTCTCCAAGCTTCAGATGCAATGGCAATGCTCAAGGAATCATCCTTTTCCACACTCTTCAATGAAGTCCTCATCTTCAAACTCAAGTCTAACATCTCTCAAGATAATCCAACTAGAAGATAATTGATTTAATAGGATGAGGAGAAATGATAAACAACTTACTGACAACCAAAGGAAGCCTGTAAGGGTTCATCATTATGAGAGACTGGTTCCCTCAAAGTTCTACTTCCCAGATAAAGCCACTCATCCTTCCAAAGGAGGGATGTGAATATCTGAGAAGGACTTTTAGTCATTGGGAGGAATGGAAGCACAAGATGCTTTCCATGCTTGTGAAAGAAATCCTTCTAACTATAAGTCTCTCCCTATGTCCTATCCCCTAATCTTCATCAGACACCTTCAGGCACCAACAAATCCAAAGCTCTAAGCAACTTCAAGCAACTTCAAGCATCCTTATCTTGTCTTCAACTTGTCTTCAATCTCAACCAAAGGCAAACCAAGCACAAACCCTAATCTAAGGGGACTAAAGCAGTTAAACTAGTTGAATTAGTAAGTTAGGAACACCTAAAACCTAGTACTAAAGTTAGTCCTAACTAAAATACTAAAGTCAATTGTAAAATCCTACAAAAATTACTATGGGATCCTGGGTCAATCATGACTCTACCGCATTAATTTCAAAGATCAAATCATCAAATTGGACCTAGAAATAAATTCTACATTACAAGGTATCAAACCTAAAACCCTAAAAGGAAGCACCTAAATATCAATCTAGAAAGCACACCTATTTTCATCACAAAAATGTGAGAAAAAATCTATGGGATCATACATGTCTAACCTAATCACACACAAAAAAATTAGGCTCAAAAACATCACCAAGTGATCACACTAAATTCCACAAAAATATGCATCAAACATAAACATTTTAATATCAATTAAAATTTAAAATTCCAATAAAATAAGAAATTACATGAAATGAAAATACTTTTTCTCTAAAAAATAGTAGACTCAATCATGAGTAGAATGCAAAAAGAATGGGTTTAATTGGATTAATTTTCAATTAATTATGATTTTTACAAAAACCATGAATAAAATGAAAAAAAGAAGAAAATCCAATAAAATTAATAAGCGCACGGTGCAAATAGCAATCAAACTCAGTTAAAATTATGGGTTGGGCCATCAGGGGGGTGTGGATAGTGCCTAGTTCACTAAGCCCAGCATACCAAATAAATGAAACGCTGCGTTTCCTTCAGAAAACCTTCACAACTCAACTTTAAAACGTGGCCCTTGGATCATCTCCTAGTCAAAGGTCAAAACAAGATCTGATGGTCCCAGAGTCATCTTCTCCATTCAAACCTCTGCAATTTTGCGCCCAGCTCCGGCCACCGCCGGTGGATCTCCGATCACCTTCCCCAACCCTAGTTCTCTCTAGAGGCCTCCAATCCGAGAGGTCAAAACATGAAATTCATCCCAAATCTTGCCACGAGTTCAACCATACCATTAACTTCCTCTGAAACCTCAAGATTCATCATATTCCAATCTCAACCGAAAATGGCAATTCACCTAATTTGTCTCTAACTCTCCAATTAACTATCTGAAATCCATCCTACACCATTCTACAACCAATTTAGCACCTTAATTCAACTTAATTCTACCTAAATCATGCTATAGGAAGAAAGGTACCAACCTGAAAATCTTGGTTGAACAGATGCACTAATCCTCCACTTCAAGCTCTACAATCTTGCAGGCACGATCAATGAACCTTCCTCTTGCTTCTGTATGCAAAAAAACCAATGGAAAATGCTTGAATCTTGAAACCCGATGGTGAGTTGCAGGTGCTGAAAATCACTTGCTCATACACGATCTAGCCACCAATTCTTCTTGGAAATGATCTGGAATCACTCCTTGACATCCATGGAAGAAGTATCAATCAAGAAAATGGGAAGAAAATGGAGAATTTGATGAAACCGATTTCAATTGCAATCCAAGAAAAATCAATTTCAAGCTATGCTCAATCCTTCAATGATCACCAACCCCTTCAATGGATCCACTCCATTCCTTATATATATGAAGTTTGGATGATCTAGAATCCTCTAGATCCTTCCAATGAGATTTTCCACTTCCCATGTCATGAGATTTCCAATCATGTATCATGACATGTACAATCCTTGCAAACAGCTTGGAATTCATCCCATTCACTTTCAATTTCCCCCCTAGTGAGATATTAGAGGTGTTTAGCTTGTAAAAGCCTTGCTCATGCCTTGATTTTGAGTTTTGCAAATGTTACTTAATATGCAAGCCACCACTTTTCAAAGCAAGTCCCCAAATTGAATCTCAACTCAAAAATGTGGCTAAACCAATGTTCTTAAAATGTTTTCTAGAGTCAAAATGATATATTACATTCCATGGTTTGGATGTGTGGGTTGAAAATATCAATTTTCAACTTTGGTTTATTTAACTTATGCCCTTATTTTAGGTCATTTTTGCAACTTTGAGCTACAAGCATTTCCATCATCTCATGACCTCCTTACTAGCCTTAAAACATCATTTTGAACAAGTTTGATGTTGAAGATTTTTCCATTTGAAGCTTGAAAATAGGAGTTATGGCCTTATGCTTGAAATGACCTGTAATCTCCAAATGACCAAAATGCCCTTGACTTGTCAAAGCCATAACTTGAGTTCTACAAATCCTATCAAGGACTTCTAGTACTCTCTAGAAATCTAATAAGATAAGGAACAACATTCATGTTGACCAAAAGTTCATAGGAATCATCCTTCTTGGGAAAAAGTTTGATGCAAGTTGGGTAACTTTCAAGGCCCCAGATTCACATACCTCAGATGACCTGTAACTTGTCAAAGTCATAACTAGAGTTATACAAATCCTATCAAGGACTTCTAGTACTCAAATTAAATCTAAGAACAAGCTCTACAACATTCATGTTAGGGGCAAGATGAGATGACAATCACATCTTGGGCTAAACTGCCTTGAAGATAGGGATCAAACTAGGGGATTTTACACTGTCAAGCCCTAGAAACCCTAGCTTGAAACTTCTCAAACTCTTCAATCATGATGAGTTGACCTTGGAATCATCCTTATGGCATCTCAATGTGTCAATCCATGATCACATGACTCTTGAATTAGGTCTCAACCTTCTTCAAATCATCAGTTGACTTAGGGTTGACCCAGTCAAACCCTAATTGCACCACTCATGGCTGAGGCTTCTTACCCTTACCCAATGACCTGTATAGGCTTCATGATGGCTTTCAAGACATCTCATAAGCTCTCTCAAGGCTTCATGTCTACCTTCATAGCTTCAGAATCATCTGAGGAGTTCCCACAACTCTCAAGTTAGGAGACCTACACACTTGGCTTCAACCACTCACTCTAAGGATCTTTTTACCTCTCTGACAAGGATATCAACCCTTGAACACTTGAATAACCTTCTTGGCTAGCTTCATAGTATTGTGTAGCTCTTGATTGGTACTCATACCTCTTGATCTCCTGCATACATGTCAATGAAATGCAAATGATAATGCTAATGTGAATGAAATGAAACACAAGCCAAGTAAAGAAATGTTGGTCAAATTTTGGGGTGCAACAATACCCTATAGGAACCAGAATAATTCTTGATAACTGATTGCTTAATCTCACTTATAATTCTCTATGGCCATCTAAATTAGGGTAGATGATTAATGGTTTTCTCACTAAGAACTTAGAAGTAAACATTCTAAAGAATCGGTAATTAAGTAGTTACAATAAGTTGTTGCAGTGTTAATTCAGGGTTGTTACTGAGTCAGATCATACACCTTCCCTAACATGTTACTCATATATTGTAAACCACTTAGTCAATTTTCCATTTTCACTTGAAATTTTTTTCATAATCAACCCAAACCTTTTTAAAACCCCAATTACTTTTGTTCAACTGAATTATTTCCCTTGTTACTAAATTGACAAAATAATACACTTGTTATTTTCCCGATCACCCTTCACGGGGGAAGGATGGCCGGTTTACCCTAGGGACAACTACTTCTCCTCAGCATTTCCTGCCCGTCACGCACGGTTCTACCATCCAGAAACAGTCACGACGCTTGTACCCGCTACCGCCCCCATGCCCGTAGCAACGGCTAGTTTTGGGCACCTCTGCCTGTCCTAAAGACTAGTTTATGGTAGTTACCTATTCTTTAGGGAATGATTATCTCGCTCCAAAAATAGGGACCAATGGCCAAGTGCTGGAGGCACTATAAAAACCCTCTCATTTGAGAGGGTCAGGTATTCAGTATTCATCCTAATACACACATACTATGTATTTGTCCTCTTTTTCCTCCGATTCTTACTTTAGCATCAAAGTGCCTTGTAGGTACACTTCCTCTTCATCTCTCACACCCAACATCACAGACGTTGTCTCTGCCCCACTTCATGTTCTGATCAACCGGTAAGATCAAAAGCCTAACCATATATCCTAACTTTTTTTACTCAAAAAAATATGTAAAAAAAATAAATTTCAATTATATACATTAAAAATGCGACAAGGTAATCCCTTACTTCATCCCAAAAACATAATGACATATACGTTTGAAAAAAAATTCAATAGGAAACCTATATGCAAAAAGGCTTATGAATTTAGAACTTTAAGATTTTGTTGTATATCTTATTTTTAGATTTTTTGTCACATATCAACTTTAAAATCAACAATAATAGTACAAGAATGAAACAACGACTTTGAGTAAAAGAGAAGACGAGACATTTAATATATAGGTTTTTTCCGGTCAATAACACATTGAAAACAATCGATATTCATTAACTAATTTTACATTGACTTTATTAATAGACCAGCAATATTGCATGTTTATTAGTAGCAATCATGTTAAAGACAGATACATTTTGTTCTTAGACTTATTCAAGCTCGACCTCAACCAAACGATATCTGGGCATTGCGTGTAAATGTTGAGCTCTTGGCATAGTGAGTCCAAATTTCTCCTCCATGCTTAAATTAGGAGGATTCGTATTATATGGAAGTTCCCAATTAAAACAATGCACCAATTGGGCTACAACAAATTTAACTGTAGTTAAACCCATTTGAATTCCAGAACAACCCCTATGACCAGAACCAAATGGTATTGATTTAAACTCTTTTGTTTTAGATAGTTCATTTTCTTATCAATGAATCTCTTTGGATAGAATTCTTCAACATTTCCAGAACAAACATTAGGATCTCTTCCTATTGCCCATGCATTTACTAGAACTCGTGTCTTTTCTTTTATAAAATAATCATCAATTGTTATGCTCTCCCTAGATTCCCGAGGGATTAGTAGGGGTGCAATTGGATAAAGTCTTAAGACTTCATAAATCACCATATCTAAGTAATTCAACTTCTTCAAATCTTTTTCTACAACCATTCTTTTATTTCCCACTTCATTTTGTATTTCATTTTGCAAGATTTTCATGACTCTTGGATGTATGACAAGTTCAGATAAAGTCCATTAAATCGCATTAGAAGATGTATCAATTGTTGCTATTAACAAGTCGAGTAAAATAACTTTGATGTTAGTTCGATCAATAACATTATTTGGTTCATTCTCCTCATCAGTAGTTTGATATACAATTGAAAGAAGTATGTCCATGAAATCTTCATGACGATTTTTGTCTACATTAGTAACTTGTTCGTGGTGTGTTATTATCACCTCTAGTGCATCATCAATTGCTCTACTGACTTTCTTGCAAGCTCGTGTTAATCCCTAAAAATGAGTAAAATAAAAAAATCAAACACAAAATGAATATTTTCAATAAACTTAACATAATCATACATGTAAATTGAGGTTAAAATTGATAAAAGAAATATTTAAGTGAACATGAAAATATTTTAGACTTGATTCAATTATTAAATAAATGGTATTTTTTTCTTCAATTTTCTCCTATCTAGGTGTTTCTACCGAAATTCCCACACCAACAAGCCTCAATTCACTGAATTCCAACTTCCTGTATTCACAATCAACAGTTTCTTCGTCAGAACTCCTTTAAAGTTTAAAAAAATGATATATTTATTCATATCATAGCCTCGTTCAAGATATTATAATGTCGTTGGACCTAATTCAACCTTACAAAACCGGTTGGTAGGATGAGAACTCACCCCATTTATAAACATGTGTTCAGGTCATATATCATCCGATGTAGGACTCTTAACACGCTCCCTCACGTTTAAGGGCTAGAAAACTGTAGCGTGGAAATAAATGGTGAGTGGCTTAATAGAAGAAACTATAGAAGATTATATATATATATATATATATATATATATATATATATATATATATATATATATATATATATATATATATATATATATATATATCAAATGAGAGGAATTTTAAATGAGATGTGAGATGAACAAACAACAACTATTAGATCATGATTAAACTTATTCATTAATGTGACTATTAATTTCTCTCTCTTATTAATTTACATTTCATCTCTTTTATTAATTTGATCTAATAGTTGTTGTTTGTTCCTCTCACCTCTCATTTAAAATCTCTCTCATTTGATATGCTCCTTATATATATATATATATATATATATATATATATATATATATATATATATATATATATATATATATATATATATATATATATATATATATATATATATATATATATATATATATATATATATATATATATATATATATATATATATATATATATATATATATATATATAAATAAAATTGTATTTTTTTTTAACTATTACGAGGAGATTATGATTAAATTAAGGAGAGTATCACGGAGGTTCCTCTAAATGATTCCATAGTTACTATGTGCCTTCTTTCAACTGCACCCTCGTTGGGACATTCAGCATCTTTTCTTCATACTTCATTTAATATTATCTAAACATGACAGTTTCTGTATGTCTAGTAGATGATTTAGTAATGTTTTTTTCTTTCTATCTATATTACCTTCGAAGTTTTGTTGGTACACCCAATGAAAATTTGTTACATTTGTATATTTACAAGTGGAGTAAGCTTGTGAATACCACTAGTTAGTTAATTGTTGTGTGACCAGCTATTTTTGGGTTATGGCAGAGGAAAAATTTCTCAGCCATGTTGGCTAAAATTTTTCAAAAATGTTCAATTTTTTAATGGTTCTTTCAACTGCACCCACGTGACATGCAGCATCTTTTCTTTCTATATTATTTGTTTGTTTTTGTTTAAACAAAATGCCAAAATTATTAACAATTATTTATAGTTTTTAAAGACAAATGTGAATCAAGTTGAGCTGAGGTCAATTCTGGTTCAAATTATATAATGAACCAACAAACATTGCAGCCCCTAAGAAAAATACTTTATTAGTATTTTCCGCATGGTCTGATTTAACGTGCGTGTTTTTTATTATTATATGAATTTAATTGATATATATTGATAGTGTAAAAAAAATATATACTATCACCCAATTATTACCATGTATTCCGTCAAATCATACTGTAAATTATTTTGAAAGACATTGGGTCAACCAACTTTAGGCTGCTGCAGTTCGTTGAAGAGAAGCAGAATCTCTCAAACTCTGCAGAGAGGCAACGCTGATATTTGCCTTATTCAGGAATCAAGAATCACTCATATGGAGGACGGTATCGCTCATAGCATTTGGAGAAATACTGATTTGGATTGGTCAGCCCTTAATTCTTCTGGCAGATCTGGAGGTATTCTTACCTTGTGGAATAGGTCGAAAATTTCAGTTATATCTAGTTTTAGTGGTGTTGGGTTCTTGGACATTCATTTCCTGTGGAACAACCAAAGCTTGATTGTGGTTAACGTATATGCACCTTGTGGTTCTGCTGACAGAAGGAATTTGTGGAAGGATCTCGCCAAAATTAAAATTAAGTTTTCAGGTGCTTGCTGGATCGTGGAGGGAGATTTTAACGAGGTTAAGAACGGGGAGGAAAGAAAAGGCTTAAGTGCTAACAGTCTCAGGGATATGAAGGTCTTCAGCGAGTTTATTGTTGATCTGAAGTTGACGAATCTTCTGGTGTTTGGTAACAAGTTTACGTGGTTCAATTCCAATGGTAAAAGTAGAAGTAGATTGGACATATTTTTGGCAGATGATCTTGCAATTTCCATGCTCTCTCTGATCAATCAAGTGGTGGGCGGTAGAGACGTGTCAGACCATCGGCCTGTGTGGTTGAAGTCTAACTTTGTGAATTGGGGGCCAAAACTGTTTAGGTCCTTCAATTGTTGGTTCTCTCATAAGGGATTCATTCTGTTTGTTAAGCAGTCATGGAATTCTTACCATGCTTCAGGATCCTATAGCAACATTCTGATTAAGAAGTTTTCTGCTTTGAAAAGTGACCTCCGGAGCTGGAACCGCAACGTTTTTGGTTGACTAGATTTAAAGATTGAGGAGTATGTCTCTAACCTAAATAAGCTAGAATTGGACACGAACTTGGTTTCTGCCTCTCACGAGGAAGATTTAAACAAGGACAGGTTGAGACATCAGAAGGAGATGTGGAAGAATCTCAGGATAAAAGAAAGCATGCTGGCTCAGAAATCCCGTATAATTTGGCTTCAAGATGGGGATCAGAATTCAAAGTTTTTCCATGACTCCTTAAAATCTAGATATCGTTCGAACTGTTTATCTGCTGTCAGAGTGGGAGATAGGATTGAGGAAGACCCTAAGTCCATTAAACGCGAATCTGTGAAGTATTTTAAGGAGAGATACTAGAGCCAATCCTCGTCTAAGTTATTTATTATAGCTTGCTTAGACGAGGAAGACAGGTTACTGCTGGAAGCTGTTTTCAGCCCTGCAGATGTTAAAGCTGCTGTTTTCAGTTGCGATGGCAATAAGTGCCTCGGTGCCGACGGTTTCAACTTTAAATTCATTAAGTCTTGCTGGGAGATAGTGGGCAAGGATTTTTCGAACTGCATTCTGGAATTTTTCAATACTGGATACCTTCTGAAGACCTTCGCATCTTCCTTCATCTTGCTTGTTCCGAAGTCTAAAAATCCCCAACAATTTGAAGATTATAGGCCTATTAGCCTTGTCAGCTATGTTCTTAAGGTAATATCCAAGATGCTCGCTTGCATACTTAGGAAGGTTATTCATAAAATTATTTCTCCCTCTCAAACTGCTTTCATCCCAGAGTGGCAGATCTACGATGGTGTTCTGTTGGCTAACGAGCTAGCTGATTTCGCGAAGAGATTCAACAAGGATTGCCTTTTCTTCAAAGTAGATTTTTCTAAAGCCTATGATTGTGTGGACTGGCTATATCTAGATGGGTTGCTTGTAAAGATGGGGTTCGGTACTAAGTGGATGAAGTGGATCCGTGGTTCAGTTTTCAATAGTTACGTTTCTATTCTCATCAATGGTAGTCCCTAGAAGGATTTTAGGGCTGGCAGGGGGCTGAAGCAGGGCGATCCCCTTGCCCCGTTCTTGTTCGCAATTGTCGTAGAGGGGTTATCGAGCTTGGTGAAAATAGCGGTTGCTGGTAATATGCTATCTCAATTCAAAATTGTTGATCAACCCATTATGAGTATTCTTCAATTCGCTGATGATACTTTGCTTATAGGAGATGGCTCGGCGTCTAATATTTGGGCTTTCAAGGCTATTCTTCGTGCTTTTGAATTAACTTCAGGTCTTAAAATTAATTACTCAAAAAGCTGCTTGTACGGGATTCGGGTTGAACCTGATTTTCTTGTGGCTGCTGAATATTTTCTTCACTGCAAATCCGGAAAGTTGCCTTTAGCTTCCTTGGTATCACTGTTGGCGGCAACCATCGTCATTACTCTTTCTAGAATTCGGTTCTGAATTGCTTGAGGAACGAATTGTCCAACTGGAATGGGAGAAATCTGTCTATGGGGGGTAGCTAATCTCCCATAAATTCGGTCTTAGCTAATCTCCCTATCCATTATCTGGCTTTCTTCAAGGCTCCCCATAAAGTCGTGAAGGATATTATTGTGATCCAAAGTCGGTTCTTATGGGCTGGAAACTCGAGTAAATTCATTCATTCCTTGGATTTCTTAGAATTTTGTCTTTAAATCTAAGGAACATGGCGGTCTTGGAATTAAGCATGTGGGTCGGTTCAATAGTGCCTTGTTGGCAAAATGGCTTTGGAGGTTCCAAACTGGCGGCAATAAAATTTGGAGGAAGACCCTTACTAACAGATACAACAACCTTAGTATCAAGACACAAACTTACCCCAACATTGATAATTCAAAATCTGACTCGCTGTGGATGAAGGATATTATGACCAATGCGTCCCTAAATTCTCATGCCAACTTCTGCAATTTCACGGCCTGTTCCTTTGGTGGATGTAACGATGTCGCGTTCTAGAAGTATGTTTGAAATGGTGACCTGCCGTTTAAAGTCAGATTTTCCGGCCTGTTTCAGTGTTGTTCTATGAAGTCAGTGACCGTTCGTGATATGGGATTCTGGGAGAAAGGGCAGTGGATTTGGAAAATTAGAGATTCTTTGTTCGACTCAGATTTTCCTCCTGAACCAGACTGGTTTGATTGTCGTAAATTGCTGGAAAATGTCTCAGTTATCCCCGACGAGTCCAACAAATGGCGGTGGCTGCTTCATGATTCTCTGTCTTTCAAGGTTAGTTCTTTACATTCAGTTCTAACTTCCTCCTTTTCTGATTAAGATATTGGTTCAGAATGTGCCTCCCATCTTGAGTCCCTCTAGAAGACGGTTATTCTGGAGAAAGTTCAAACTCTCAGCTGGAGATTGGCACTTGATAGATTGCCAACTAGAACTAATTTATTGAAAAGAAGGGTGTTTGATTCTGAGAAAGACTTGGATTGTGTGTTTTGTTCTAGTATCCTTGAGGACGTATCCTATCTCTTCTTCTCATGCCTTAAATCCACGCAGGTTTGGAACAAGATTTATGAATGGGCGGATACAGACATAATATCTGAATCTTGCTGCTACTCTCACGCGAAGGTGTGGAACTCGAGCCTTAGTGGCCGGTGTCAAGCGAACAGAATAAATTTGATTTGGTTTATTACCTGCTGGAGTATTTGGAGGTCTAGAAATGAATTTATATTTAATAATGTAGTTACTGAGGTCGACAGTATTGTTTTCGACATTAAACTTTCATCTTGGATTTGGTTGATCCTAGGTAGGAAGGGGAGCAAACAATGTAGTTTGTATGAGTGGTTCAAATTTCCCTTTGACTTCTTGTAATCTCTCTTTTGGTTTGATATTTCCTTAATCTCTTATTAATAGATTCTGCTTATAAAAAAAACTCTAGATAGCATATTATGATTGTATTTCTATGTGTCGAATATGATCACACATGTTGTATATTTATATCCAAAATAGATATACACAATAGGTAATAACATAGTTTATACTTATGATTAATTGAATATAATTAATTGAATGTAAATCAATACTACTTAATTTGTTATCAATTCTCAACATACCTAAAGTTAAAAATCGGTAGCTAATAATTATAGTCACTAAAATGTGTACACTTTCATAATACCAATTTATTGTGCGAATCATTAATTTTTTCAGATTTATTAATTTATTTAATATTTGATATTATCTAAGCATGACAGTTTATGTATGTCTAGTACATGATTTAGTAATGTTTTTTCTTTATATATACTAGCGTTCAGACGGACAATCCCGTGTCCATCTGTCCGCTTTTTTTAATGCGCACAACATAGAAAAATAAACGTGTGTATATTTTGTATGAAGTTTTTATCATACTTAAGATTAATTAAAAAGAATATTTTTAGATATCCTCAAGCAGTTTTAAAATCAGGATGATAAATGTATATATACTAAAAATACTTTAGTGAATTAACTATATATTGATTGAAAAACATGTCGGCGTTAAAAATGACGTGTTTTAAACTACGCTTATCTAAGTATACTATTTACTAAAATTAATCTAAATTAACCTACAGCATGTAACGCGAGTAACGGGGGCAAATACCTCATCATAGTCAATTCCTTGTCTTTGACTATAGCCTTTTGCCACCAGTCTTGCTTTGTATCTCTCCACAACCTTCTTTGAGAATCTACACTCATATGCGTAGTGACCGATTTTGTTGCAATTGAAGCACTTGATTTGTGACTTGTTGCACCTTGACCATGAATTTCCATTTCCACGACCTCTTATTGCTTGTGGATTCCAACTTCTTTCTCCATTGTTGAAGTTGTTGGAGTAGTTGTTGTAGTTTCCTCTTCTTTCTCCTTCATGTCCTCGTCCATTTCCATGATCTTGGTCACGACCTCGTCCTCCTTGACTCTTGTAATTCGCATAGTTTGCTTCCTTTGCATTGAGTTGTAGTAGTTGCTCCATAGTCTCCTTTTGTTTAGTTTTTTTCTTTTGTTTTTCTTCGTATGCTTGTTTCCTTTGCGTTGAGTCCTCTTTGACTCTTGTAATTCACATAGTTTGCTTCCTTTGTGTTGAGTTGTAGTAGTTGCTCCATAGTCTCCTTTTGTTTAGTTTTTCTCTTTTTTTTCTCCGTATGCTTGTAAGGAACCCATAAGTTGCTCAGTAATCATGCTGTTTAAATCCTTGTTTTCTTCAATGTTGGTAACAATGAAGTCAAAACTTGAATTTAAAGCGCGAAGAATTTTCTCCATGAGTTTCACTTTATTAACATCTTCACCATTTCTTTTAAGTTGATTGACTACGGACAATACTCGAGAAAAATAATCAGAATTGACTCATACTCTTCCATAAATAAACGTTCAAACTCACCTCTAAGAGTTTGAAGACGAATCTTTTTCACCCGCTCCACTCCTTTGTTGCAAGTTTGAAGCTTGTCCCGTGCTTCTTTGGTCGTTGTTGCATTGGAGATCTTCTTAAATGTATCTTCATCCCCTGATTAATAAACGAGGAAGACACCTTTCTTGTCTCTCTTTCTTGACTTCTTCAATGTCTCCTTAACACCTTGACTTAGTAAGGTTTCATCTTGCTCCTTGAATCCTTTCTCAACGATATCCCACACATCTTAATCTCATAGTAGCGCCTTCATCTCGACACTCCAATTGTCATAGTTGTTATTTGTGAGCATCGACATTTAAAAAGGGAAACCTCCATTTGCCATCTTTTGAGGACCTTCAAGCTCTAATGTCACTCTGTTGGAAATAAAGCCTTTTGTGTTTAATAAAAGTGTGTGGGAATATTAGAGGCTTGAATAGAAACTTGATAGATAGGAGAATTATTTATGTAAGAGAGAACTTTGTATTTTGCTTGATACAAAAGTGTAGAATTACATCTCTATTTATAGTACTCTAAGGAGAACTCTAGACACACTAATTCTAGAGAGTTCTTAACTCTAGAAATTCCAAGAGCATCTAGAAAATATTACAACCATAAGAAATATCTAGACACTCCAAATATTACAAGAGTTTTTTAGAAACATTAATTAAAATTACCCCAAAAATCCAAATAATATGTTTAGGCCCAAATCAAGTTTAATCTTTCAACATAACGATGTTACTCTACAAACGGTCTGTTTTTATCACACTTCACCAATCCAATGCCATCATCTGTCCCAACAATATCACCACTTTTTATACAGCACACCGTACAAAAGTACTCGTTTGGGATGACATCAATAAAAAGAGAAAGAAAAGTATGAAGCATCTACATGACTCTTTAATTTCAAAATTTGTAAAATGCTTTGAATATTTTTAAAATTCAATAATTGAGTTCAACATTTTTTAAATAAAATATAACATGTATTTGATTTCAACCAATCAAAATAGAAAAAAAGAATGAAAATCTAATCTTAATTACCTTAATCTTTCTAATTTAAGAGGTGAATATATATAACATATTTTCAATTTCCTATTTTACTAACAAAAATTTGGATTTGAGAGTGAAATATTAATTTCTAAGCATTCGTCTTTTTTTTGCGAAAAATCTTTCCTACTATATAGCATCGCCAAACATACAAACACCACCATGGTTATGTAACTGTCATATACGTGTGTAATGTTTTTTAAAAACTAAGGAATCAAGTAACCTCTATTAACTGTTTGCATTATGTTCAGTTTTTTTTTTTAAATTGAAAGTTAGGATGGAAAAAGGGCCGAACCAAAATCACTTATCCTTTTTATCTATTGTTATAGATTATAGAATAGATTAAAGATTAAATTCTTTAATTGTCCTCCTATTCATTTAAAAACATGTAAAACCAATGAATAAATAACAAATAAATTAACCTATAACAAAAATTAAAATAGTTACCATAAATGTATACACGGTGACATTTAAACAAATGAGACATAAAAAAGAGAGAGAATGAAACCTCATGGATTTGCAGTAAATGAGAAATGTATACCCTCTTTTCAATTTATCTCACACGTTATCATTTTATGTAATTAATTATTAATTCTGATGGTGGTATATCAATGAGATGTAGGAAGTTTTAATTTACGTGCCTTTGGTTATTCATTTTTTTCATTCTTATTGCAGTTAAATGTTTGTCGGTTATGATTCTTTTGTAAACTGCTAGCCATTGGTTTGTAAATTATGTGAATAACAGTTTTTTTATTTTTTGTTGAGTAAAAAATTTGATTTTATGAAGGTAATGTTGTAACAAAAACATGTCAGTCCAAAATGATGTATCCCCTTTATATATAGTTATAGATAATTAGCATTCAAACGGACACTCACGTGCTTGTTTATCCACTTTTTAAAGTGTGTACACGCGTCAAAACCTAAACATATTTTTTTATTTAATTTTGTTTTTAATTTAAATTATCTATGTAATAAATTTTGTGATATCTACTTTTTTTAAGTGTGCACGCGCATCAAAACCTAAATATATTTTTTTATTTAATTTTGTTCTTAATTTAAATCATCTATGTAATAAATTTTGTGATATACATTTGTCAATAATAATAACAACTCTCTCTCATATTATTTTTTTTTTCTTATTTTGGTTTTAATTCAAATTAATTTTAGATAAATTTTGAGATTACATATTGATTTTGCATCTTATATTGATATGTGAGGGAATTCTCTCTCCCTTTATATTTACCAAGCATGTTAAATTGGATTAAAAACTATGTTAAATTTGATTAAAAATTATTATAGTAGAACATCATACTTAAATTAACCATTGATAAATTATTAATAAACATTTTAAAGATAACACAAATCAACAAATATAATAGTTTTTTCATAATCATAAATTAAAAGATGGATTTTGAGACGCAAAGGCAACAAAATACATTTTTTGATTTTCTCATTTTCTGATATCTTCTTCTTTAGTTTTCAACTTTTGATGATAGTAACTTCTCAATTTATAACACTCTAATTTGAGACAAAACAATCTTTTTAATTGTAAAATTTGGACAAATAAATATAAATTAGAAAAAATAGACATACATCTATCTTAATTGGAAAAATAATAATTTATCTTAAAAATACAAAGAAAATATTATTTTTTAAAACTAAAACAAATATGTCTTATATAAAATAGTTCATACTAAATTTGCTTTATAAACTTTCAACAAAAATTGTAATGAAAGGAAACACATTTGATTTATTAACAAAATCATGTTAAAAATTATCACTCTAAATCATGTTAGAGACAATATTTTACAAACATACTCAATAAAAATAAAGTAGAACTAAACAATTAAAATATGCATAATAACAAAACCAGTATTTTAAAATCAAATATTTTTAACACTTAACAAATCAATATAACTAAATTTTTATGATTAAAAAACTTTTAATCAAAAAGAATAATGACAATACTAAGAAATACATTATGCAATAAAGATTAAAAAATATCATGCTTCAGTAGTGGACTCGAGAGCTTTATGATAATTTGCTCTAATATGCATGATGTTTAATTTTTCTAAACACACAATCCATGGAGATATGCGGTTAATTTAGTTTACTATAGTTTGCGGATGACGCACTACAGATTTGCGATGGATCTTATTTTAATGTTTGGGCTTTTAAAGCATTTCTGCATGGTTTTGAATTAATATCTGGTTTGAGAATTAATTTTGCAAAAAGCTTCCTGTTCAGGATCGGTTTAGACCCAGAGTTTATGCTTGCTGCAGAGAGATTCCTCTATTGCAAATTGGGGCATTTTCCTTTTAAATTTATGGGCTTATTGGTGGGGGAAAATCATAGGAGATGCGCGTTTTGGAATTTGATTATTTCTTGTTTCAGGTCAAGACTATCTTCATGGATTGGAAGGAATTTATCGACTGGAGGAAAAGTTAGATTGATTAAGTATGTTCTCGTCAATCTTCCCACTCACCATATGTCTTTTTTCAAGATGTCAGACTCTATTGTCAAGGATATAATTACTATCTAGAGAAAATTTCTTTGGTCAGAACCGATGGCAATGAAGAGTATATCTTGGGTTAGTTGGAATTTTGTCTGTAAACCAAAGACTAGTGGCGGTCTAAGGATTAAACACGTCAATAAATTTAACACTGCGCTTATTTTTAAGTAGTTATGGAAGTTCCTTCAACGGGGAAAGGAGATTTGGAGGCCTATTGTGTTAAGCAGATAAGGTAAAATGGCTTTGAAAATTTCGGATCACTCTATTGCAGCAAGAACAGACAAGGATTCGTTGTGGATGCGAGACTTGATGTTGTCTACAAATCCAGTTCCTGAGCTAAGTTTTTCTAAACCAGTTGCTTGTTCCTTAGGACAAGGGAAGAATGTTAGATTTGAGTCCATGATTTGGTTGGGAGATTCGACGCTCAGCTTTAGGTTTCCTATTTTGTATCAAGCTGCTTTGTGTAAAGAGGCTTATGTTTTTGACATGGGAGTTTGGATTGAGGATAACTAAACCTGGACTATTAAGAGGAACCAATTTATTCATTACAATAACCTGGAGACTGATATGATTGCACTGAGAAAACTTTGGAACAAGTTGAGTTACATTGTGAAGCTGTGGATACCTGGAGTTGGCAACTTGATCTTTTTTACGGTTTTACTGTTAAATCTTATTACAATTATATTGTTGATGCTAATATCGATATCGGCCTGGACGATTCTGATCTTGTTGCTTTAGATCTAGTTTGGAATACCTCAATTCCTCTTAAAATTAAAGTCTTTCTGTGGCGTATGATCCTTAAGCGGTTACCTACTCGTAAAAACCTTTTGAAGAGAGGAGTAATTGATAATATTCATGAAAATTTTTGTGCTTTATGCTTTTACGAATTGGAGACTAATGTTTATCTCTTCTTTAATTTTCCCAAGGTTGTCTTCCTATGGCAAAAGGTGTTTGATTGGGTGAATATTGATTGGGTCAGAGAAACGAATTGTAGCGACTATGCTATGGTTTGGTTTTTGAGGCTTAATGGGAGATGTAAGACCCAATTTAGAAATTCGATTTGGTTCTTCACTTGTTGGAATATTTGGATTGATAGGAATAAAATTATGTTCAAAGACGAGGTGGGAGAGTTCGAAGCTATTTCTCATCACATAGTTGGTTCTTCGTGGAATTGGTTGGCTTTAGGTAGGAACTGTGATATGTCTTGTACTTTATACGATTGGTACAAATTTCCTTTAGACTTTTGTAATTAACTATGGTTGTTACCCCTTGTTTGTGAGTCTGTTGGTTTTGTATGTTGTTGGAATTCTTGTATCTGATTTGGGTTGGACATACCCTTTATCTCCTTCTATTGAATTTCTGGCTTATAATAAAAAAAACATAAAAATGGTTTTTTGATGATGTTGTTATGATATTTTGATGATGCTGTTGTGATGTTTTATGATGTTGTTGTGATGTTAATAATGGTAATATGAAGATGCTTTAATGATGTCTTTGGTGTTATATGAGCATGTTTAATAATGTTGTAGTGAATGCAAAATAAATATATGTATATGTACATATTGTTTGAAATATAACTTGATGCTTGTTGGCCAAATTGGGCAGTGTGCAATAACCATGGTGGTGGATTATTGTGCACGATCAAATTATTGTTGTTGTATGCATAAATAACCGCATTGCATACCTTTGTGAACATGAGTAATGACATTTTCTTATTTGACGTGAATGAAGGTTATGTTATGATGTGGTGTGCTATAAAACATTATTTCAAATGTGATATTGTTGAGTTGTGGTGATTGCATATATATATATATATATATATATATATATATATATATATATATATATATATATATATATATATATATATATATATATATATATATATATATATATATATATATATATATATATATATATATATATGTTGCATGAACTATATGTTAAGCTTGTTGGCCAATTTGGGCAGTGTACAATAACCATGGTGGTGGGTTATTGTACACGATGGTGTTGGTGTTGTTATATGCATAAATAGTTGTTGGTGAGCCTAAAATTCCATTGTGTGGGTTGGGGCGGTAGCTAATTCGGAGGTGATAGATCAATGAGTGGTTCTGATCCTAGGAGATGGGGATCAAAATGATGAACCTGAGTGTTCACGAAATTTGGTACCACATGCATATGCATTAAGTCGGGTGTGAGTCTCATCGCATTATATGTCATATATGTTGCTAAGCTGTTAAATACGTAGTGATGGGTGATTAATTTTTTTGTATCGTGTGATTACTGTTTGTTTGGTGAGTAATTGGTGATGATATCGTTGGATGATTGATGTAAGATGTTAGTTGAATTGTTGTTGTGCTAACTTAATGCATGTTTTTTAACATGCTTTCCTTTATATTATCATGAAATCTCACCCCTTCTGTTTGAATATTGCCTCCACGTGGGTAATGTGCAAACAATTTGCAATAAGAGCTCAGATGTGAGTGGAAGATGAAGTCTTCTGTTTACTATTTTAGTTTGGTGTATGCTCTGATTTGTAACACTGGGGTTATGGAACATTGCGTGCTTTTTATCGCTGGTGGTTGATTAACATGTTTTATTTCTTATCACTGTTGTTTCTCTATGACACTATTAATGGTGATATGCCTCGAGTTGTTAACTGGAATGATTAAATGTTATTTCTGTTGCTATATGAATTAACCTTCAATTATGTTTTGTTGATCATGTTATTATAAATAATTTTTAAAAGGACGTGCGTTACGTATCTGATTGAATGTGTAATTGATTGTTTAAAAGTGTGACATTCCTAAATATGAATTTATGGATAATTACTCTAACTTTATTTTTATTACGTGGGGGATCATTTAGGGTGTTACAATCATTGTGTGTCAAATGAATGATGTGTAACAGCTGATATGCTACTGATATGCGCTATTGTTGCTCTGATTTTTGCTACTGATGTATGCTCTATTGGATGTTCTTCTGCTGATGTTTGTTTTGAGTACGAGTTTCTTTTGATACTTAATTATGTTTCTGCTTGAAAATTTTTGCCAAATTTTTTATCAAAGTGGAGATTGTTATTCCTTTTGGATTTGCTACATTATGGAAAACAATATGGAGTATGTTCAATCCATTTTGGTGCAGAAGAGACACATGTTGAACATGATGTTCCAACATGTGTGCTGCAACATCTGGTATTTGACAACAGACAAATGTTATTCTAGTACTAGTTCAAATTAATTTAATCCAAGATTCACTATACAAAGAAGATTTATAATTCATGAAAAGAGTTAATTTGGTCGTTCTGATGCAACATGTGGAACATGATGTTCTAGCATGTGTGTAGTGCAACATCTGACCCTTGCCAGCAGTCCATGATAGATGTTGTTAGATGCAAAATTTCTAATTGAGATTGAATCGAATTTATTGCAGATTGTTTAATAATGTTTGTGTGGTTTTCTTGAAAGTCAATGAAGATCAAATCAGATTTAAATGAAGATTTAAATTTGAATTTGAAATATAAAAAATTATATTTTTTGTTGGAGATTTTATGGAGAAAATCAAATCTAACATATTCAGTTATTATTTCTGGATGAAATTAAATCGAAAATCCAAAGGAGAAAAGCCCAAAATGAATTGCTATTTAAGGAGACTCAAATCTCATGTTTGAAACAATTTTTGTGCACTAATATTAAGTTCTTTGTGCTTGGGTTTTCGAGTCTTTTGTAACTTGTATTCCATGACAATGTTATCACTCATATCATAAGGATTAGCGTTGGATTTTGTTATGTATACACCATACAATTGCTTCAACAACTTAAGCACCTGAGATTAGTATTGAGAGAAAGTGAGAGGCGTTCTCATATTTAGGAGGGTCTTAAATGGAAAGTCACTAGAATTAGGAAGAGACATTGAACATCATGAGGTTCGGGTTCCTCTAAGACTAATTGTACTAATTCAAAGTAGTGAATTTTTTTCTTAGGTTGAGTGTCCTCTAGACGTAGGTGTGGTTTCACCAAACAGGGTTACCAATCTCTTGTGTAATTTTATTTCTTTCTGCATTTTATTATTACTGCTATTATATTGCTAGCATACTAGTGTAACAAGTTGGACCAGTTGTCCCAACATCGCGTATAACATCTATCCCCTTAGGAACAAAATTTCAAACTATAACAACAATAACGACAAGGACAACAACAACAACAACAACATAACTGATATCATCATGGAGAAAGTTTTACATACCGAAAACGTGATGAGAGAGTCAAATAAATATGTTGGTTTGAGGTTCGAGTTTTCTTATTTGAGCTTCCTTCCTCATTTGTTTACTTCAATCGACTTAGAGAAGATGAAGAATAGTGTTTCAGTTCATTAGGTGGAGAAAATTAAAAATGGTGTTTCGTTCGTTAGATGGAGTAGATGAAGAATGATGTTTTGTTTGTTTGCTAGAGCGAAAAAAAAATTTAAGAAAAAATGCAAAAGTGAATGAGACTTAACATTCTGATATTGGAATAAAATATTGTTTGAAGTTTATATCTCGGTTGGTAGAAAAAGCGAAGGGAAAAAACTGAGGTAAAATCTAAGTTTAATTTAATTAAATAAAGTATTAAGTAATATTTCATGCTGACTTTCTTAAAAACCATGGGAAAGATGATTTATAAAATAAGTGCACCATTTTAGTTCTAAATAAAGTAAAAAATAGTAGCTGAGAATTGAAGCTCAGGCTTTAAGCTACATTTTCTATCAGTTTGCTAAAAAATGAGGGATAAGATTTTATTTTAAAAAAGTTAAAAATGGCGCGTTCCAGGACGTTTGACCTCAATTTTTAATTGGTCGAGATGAAAATTTTGTCATGAAATGTATTATTTGTAGTAGTGTATACATAAACAGCAAAAGTCAGAGCAACGACAACACATATCAGTAGCATAGTAGTTGTTACACATCATTAAGTTAACACACAATGATGTTTGCATAAATAGTTAACATGCAATCATTCATGATAGGTTAGTCATGCATGCACACACAATTAATAATCAATAGTTAAAGGTCAGAAACTACTACTAACACATAAACATACACAAGGTTGAAGACCAAATACCAATCTAGATGCTTCAACATGTGTGCACTTCTTCAAAACATCAATTAGTACTAATCAGAACATCAATCAGTACTAAGCAAATCAAAATATATTAATTAAACATAACATACATTAGCATACATTAGTAGGATAGCAGTTGCTACACATCATTCAATTGACTATATTTTATTCTAACACATATTGACGATGGAATAAAATATTGAGGAAAAACAATTAAGTTACAAACAGAGTTTTATTTAATTAAATAAAATAATACTAATTAGCCTTTATTTTTATTTTTAGTTAGTTAGTATATTATTATTTTTAGTTTGTTATAACTTTTCTTAGTTTGTTGCAACTAATTGATAATTAATTTGTTTCTTAGACCATTGTATATATAAGAGAGTTATAGCCAAAAACAAAAACACAAGAAGCCACCAGGTCCATCAACATTGCCAATAATCGGAAACCTTCACCTGTTAGGCAAACTTCCACATCGAGCACTTCAATCACTCTCCAAAAAATATGGTCCAATCATGTCCATGCAACTTGGTCAAGTCACAACTGTTGTCATTTCATCTTCAAAAGCGGCAGAGTAATTCCTCAAAACACACAACATTGTTTTCGCAGACCGACCAAATATTCAGGCGTCTAAACTCATGTCCTACGGTAACATAGGGTAGGGTTTACTGAGTATGGTCCTTATTGGCGTAGTATGAAGAAACTTTGCACTTTGAAGCTTCTTAGTGCTTCCAAAGTTGACATGTTTACTCCTATAAGAAAATATGAGTTGGATGTTTTGGTTAAATCATTGAAGAAAGCTGCTTTGGTGGGTGAGGTTGTGAATGTTAGTGAGGCTGTAGAGACTTTGATTGAAGATATTATGTATAAGATGATATTGGGAATAAGTAAGTATGAACAATTTGACCTGAAGAGGCTGGCGAAACAAGCAATGCATGGACAATATGGAGAGATCATGATGTGTGGTCACAAAATGCAGAAGAATTTTATCCTGAAAGATTTTTTGACAAGAACATGAATTATTATGGACAAGAATTTGAGTGTATACCATTTGGTTCTGGTCGGAGACGTTGTCCTGGAATTTATTGGTGTATTGTTTTGATTGGAAACTTCCCATAATATAACTCCTTCAAGTTTAAACATGGAAGAGAAATTTGGACTCACTATACTAAAGCACAACACCTGTTCGCAATACCGAGTTATCGTTTGGCAAGTGATCGGGAATTTGAATAGTTTCAAGTAGGACAATTAAATGTCATCATGAAATAAGTTATTTCAAATTATGAGTAATTGAATCCATTTTGAGGTCAAACAACTTAATAGTTAATTGCTATGGGAATAAAAACTAATCATATATGTCATAATTATGCATATATTATTGTAATAATTAAAAATATAATGCATTCGAATTGTTTTTATATGATAATGATCACCTTTATAGAAACTTTTCTCGTTCACAAGATCTAAATAAAAAGGTTATCGTAAAAATCTTCATTTATGTATAAAAATTGGCATCACTAGTCAATTTCGTTAATATTTTATTTACTATGCCGAATTCAACTTATTATAGCGCAACCGTTATCAGTACCTACAATTTATTAAGAGTAAATATTATAATTTTTTAGCACTGTGTTTTTTTAAGGAAGAGATGGATTATGAGTGTATTAGGAGTATTCTAATTCGATTATAAAAGAGAAGAGACAAAATCTAAAACAAATAAAAAATTAAAATCAAATCAAATTTACGCTAAAGAAGGTCAAAAAGTATAAAGTATGCTGCATATGGCTGATTGTGTATTGGATTTTGTGGAGGAAGAAAAACAATATTGTGTTTAATAAAGTTTAAGTTCTTAAACTGTTTTGCATATTTGTAGAACATCAAAGCTTTTGTTTAGAGTTGGTTATTTATTTGAGAAATTAATAGTTTTAAATATAAATTGTACTCTTTCTCAGCTATATTGAATCCCATCCGTACTAAAAATAAGATATTTTGTTAAATAATTTTACATCGGATTTTAAGATATATGATTTGAAAAATATTTGTCAAAGAATTTTACATCAGATTTGATAACAATATAAAATAAAAAAATATTTGATTTAAGGATTTTACATCCGACATATATTTTCACTGATGTGAAAAATAACACGGTGGCAGTTTCGTGAATAGTAATAAATTTTGTTATAAAGGATTTCACATCAGGTTTGGATTTACAATCGATGTAGAAAGTCCATTGATGAAAACACAATGAAATTTTAGATAAAACACCTGTAGAAAATGCTAATTTTATGGTGGTCTTCATGATTTTGTAATTTTTGATAGTCTCCTTAAGAGTTAAAATTACTGTATTGTGAGATGTTGGATCGAACTCTAGTATGGTCGAACTGTAACTTCTGGTTTGACAGGAACTAAGCATGAGGTCGAAGTATGTCTGGATGCTACTGTCGGAATAATGCGTGTTGTAGTCGAAGTTTGTTCTAACATGCATTAGTCAATATTGCTAGGTTTGTTAACATGTTGAATTAGGCCTTGCTTGTAAGCCCAATTGTTTAAGTTAGCTTGTACCCTAAGTTAGCTTGTAATGGGTAATTGTTAAAAAGCCCGTTAGGTTAGTGTGCTATTTTTATTATAAATAGGATGCTAGTTTCTCAATCTTGGCATAAGGAAACATATATAGGAAGATAAAATCCTAATTTATAGACAGAATGGTTACTTTGTTATTCTTGTATACTTGTAATCTTGTTTTAAGAGTAAGGAAATAATAGCAGTTTATAACCATATTGATGATGGAATAAAATATTGAGGAAAAACAAAACGGGGAAGGGAGAGATCATGATGTGTGGTCACAAAATGCGGAAGAGTTTTATTCTGAAAGATTTATTGACAAGAACATGAATTTTTATGGACAAGAATTTGAGTGTACACCAATTTACAAGAACATGAATTTTTATGGACAAGAATTTGAGTGTACACCATTTGGTTCTGGTCGGAGACGTTGTCTTGGAATTCATTTGAGATTGGTTACAGTCAAATTGGCAATAGTACAATTGGTGCATTGTTTTAATTAGAAACTTCCTCATGATATAACTCCTTCAAATTTAAACATGGAAGAAAAATTTGGACTCAGTATACCTATAGCTCAACATCTGTTCGCAATACCGAGTTATCGTTTCGCAAGTGATGAGGAATTTGAATAGTTTCAAGTAGGACAATTAAATGCCATCATGAAATAAGTTACTTCAAATTATGAGGAATTGAATGCATTTTGAGGTTAAACAACTTAATAGTTAATTGCTATTGGAATAAAAGCTTATCATTTTGTCTTAATTATGTTTATGTTTCTGTAATATTTAAAAAGATATGCTCGAATTGTTTTTTTATGATAATGATCACCTTTATAGAAATTTTTCTCGTTCACAAGATCTAAATAAAAAGGTTATCGTAAAAATCTCCATTTATGTATAAAAATTTACATCACTAGTCAATTTCTTTAATATTTTATTTAGTATGCCGAATTCAACATGTTATAGCGCAACCGTTATCAGTACCTACAATTTATTAGGAGTAAATCTTATAATTTTCTTGCACTGTGTTTTTTTAAGGAAGAGATGGACTATGAGAGTATTAGGAGTATTCTAATTCGATTATAAAAGAGAAGAGACAAAATCTAAAACAAATATAAAATTAAAATCAAATGAAATTTACGCTAAAGAAGGTCAAAAAGTATAAAGTAAGTTGCATATGGCTGATTGTGTATTGGATTTTGTGGAGGAAGAAAAACAATATTGTGTTTAATAAAGTTTAAGTTCTTAAACTGTTTTGGATATTTGTAGAACATCAAAGCTTTTGTTTAGAGTTGGTTATTTATTTGAGAAATTAATAGTTTTAAATATAAATTCTACTCTTTCTCAGCTATATTGAATCCCATCAGT
Organism: Lathyrus sativus; assembly: GCA_963859935.3. NCBI lineage: Eukaryota > Viridiplantae > Streptophyta > Magnoliopsida > Fabales > Fabaceae > Lathyrus > Lathyrus sativus. Next base: position 419,812,332 of record OZ012736.1, on the reverse strand, counting down.
ACTAAAAATAAGATATTTTGTTAAATAATTTCACATCGGATTTTAAGATATATGATGTGAAGAATATTTGTCAAAGAATTTTACATTAGATTTGATAGCAATATAAAATAAAAAAATATTTGATTTAAGGATTTTACATCCGACATATATTTTCACTGATGTGAAAAATAACGCGGTGGCAGTTTCGTAAACAGTAATAAATTTTGTTATAAAGGATTTCACATCAGGTTTGGATTTACAATCGATTTAAAAAGTTCATTGATGAAAACACCATGAAATTTTATATAAAACACCTATAGAAATTGCTAATTTTATGGTGGTTTTCATGATTGTGTAATTTTTGATAGTCTCCTTAAGAGTTAAAATTACTGTATTGTGAGATGTTGGATCGAACTCTAGGATGGTCGAAAGGTAGCTTCTGGTTTGACAGGAACTAAGCATGAGGTCGAAATATGTCTGCATGCTGCTGTCGGAATAATGCGTGTTGTAGTCGAAGTTTGTTCTAACATGCATTAGTCAATATTTCTAGGTTTGTTAGCATGTTGAATTAGACCTTGCTTGTAAGCCCAACTGTTTAAGTTAGCTTGTACCCTAAGTTAGCTTGTAATGGGTAATTGTTAAAAGGCCCATTAGGTTAGTGTGCTATTTTTATTATAAAAAGGATGCTAGTTTCTCAATCTTGGCATAAGAAAACATATATAGGAAGATAAAATCCTAATTTCAAGAGAGAGTGGTTATTTTGTTATTCTTGTATACTTGTAATCTTGTTTTAAGAGTAAGGAAATAATAGCAGTTTATAACCATATTGATGATGGAATAAAATATTGAGGAAAAACAAAACGCGGAAGGGAGAGATCATGATGTGTGGTCACAAAATGCGGAAGAGTTTTATTCTGAAAGATTTATTGACAAGAACATGAATTTTTATGGACAAGAATTTGAGTGTACACCAATTTACAAGAACATGAATTTTTATGGACAAGAATTTGAGTGTACACCATTTGGTTCTGGTCGGAGACGTTGTCTTGGAATTCATTTGAGATTGGTTACAGTCAAATTGGCAATAGTACAATTGGTGCATTGTTTTAATTAGAAACTTCCTCATGATATAACTCCTTCAAATTTAAACATGGAAGAGAAATTTGGACTCAGTATACCTATAGCTCAACATCTGTTCGCAATACCGAGATATCGTTTCGCAAGTGATGAGGAATTTGAATAGTTTCAAGTAGGACAATTAAATGCCATCATGAAATAAGTTACTTCAAATTATGACGAATTGAATGCATTTTGAGGTTAAACAACTTAATAGTTAATTGCTATTGGAATAAAAGCTTATCATTTTGTCTTAATTATGCATATGTTACTGTAATAATTAAAAAGATATGCTCGAATTGTTTTTATATGATAATGATCACCTTTATAGAAATTTTTCTCGTTCACAAGATCTAAATAAAAAGGTTATCGTGAAAATCTTCATTTATGTATAAAAATTGACATCACAAGTCAATTTCTTTAATATTTTATTTACTATGCCGAATTCAACTTGTTATAGCGCAACCGTTATCAGTACCTATAATTTATTAGGAGTAAATCTTATAATTTTCTAGCACTGTGTTTTTTTAAGGAAGAGGTGGATTATGAGAGTATTAGGAGTATTCTAATTCGATTATAAAAGAGAAGAGACAAAATCTAAAACAAATAAAAAATTAAAATCAAATGAAATTTACGCTAAAGAAGGTCAAAATGTATAAAGTAAGCTGCATATGGCTGATTGTGTATTGGATTTTGTGGAGGAAGAAAAACAATATTGTGTTTAATAAAGTTTAAGTTCTTAAACTGTTTTGGATATTTGTAGAACATCAAAGCTTTTGTTTAGAGTTGTTTATTTATTTGAGAAATTAATAGTTTTAAATATAAATTCTACTCTTTCTCAGCTATATTGAATCCCATCAGTACTAAAAATAAGATATTTTGTTAAATAATTTCACATCGGATTTTAAGATATATGATGTGAAGAATATTTGTCAAAGAATTTTACATTAGATTTGATAGCAATATAAAATAAAAAAATATTTGATTTAAGGATTTTACATCCGACATATATTTTCACTGATGTGAAAAATAACGCGGTGGCAGTTTCGTAAACAGTAATAAATTTTGTTATAAAGGATTTCACATCAGGTTTGGATTTACAATCGATTTAAAAAGTTCAATGATGAAAACACCATGAAATTTTATATAAAACACCTATAGAAATTGCTAATTTTATGGTGGTTTTCATGATTGTGTAATTTTTGATAGTCTCCTTAAGAGTTAAAATTACTGTATTGTGAGATGTTGGATCGAACTCTAGGATGGTCGAAAGGTAGCTTCTGGTTTGACAGGAACTAAGCATGAGGTCGAAATATGTCTGCATGCTGCTGTCGGAATAATGCGTGTTGTAGTCGAAGTTTGTTCTAACATGCATTAGTCAATATTTCTAGGTTTGTTAGCATGTTGAATTAGACTTTGCTTGTAAGCCCAACTGTTTAAGTTAGCTTGTACCCTAAGTTAGCTTGTAATGGGTAATTGTTAAAAGGCCCATTAGGTTAGTGTGCTATTTTTATTATAAAAAGGATGCTAGTTTCTCAATCTTGGCATAAGAAAACATATATAGGAAGATAAAATCCTAATTTCAAGAGAGAGTGGTTATTTTGTTATTCTTGTATACTTGTAATCTTGTTTTAAGAGTAAGGAAATAATAGCAGTTTATAACCATATTGATGATGGAATAAAATATTGAGGAAAAACAAAACGCGGAAGGGAGAGATCATGATGTGTGGTCACAAAATGCGGAAGAGTTTTATTCTGAAAGATTTATTGACAAGAACATGAATTTTTATGGACAAGAATTTGAGTGTACACCAATTGACAAGAACATGAATTTTTATGGACAAGAATTTGAGTGTACACCATTTGGTTCTGGTCGGAGACGTTGTCCTGGAATTCATTTGGGATTGGTTACAGTCAAATTGGCAATAGTACAATTGGTGCATTGTTTTAATTAGAAACTTCCTCATAATATAACTCCTTCAAATTTAAACATGGAAGAGAAATTTGGACTCAGTATAACTATAGCTCAACACCTGTTCACAATACCGAGTTATCGTTTCGCAGGTGATGAGGAATTTGAATAGTTTCAATTAGGACAATTAAATGCCATCATGAAATAAGTTACTTCAAATTATGAGGAATTGAATGCATTTTGAGGTTAAACAACTTAATAGTTAATTGCTATTGGAATAAAAGCTTATCATTTTGTCTTAATTATGCATATGTTACCGTAATAGTTAAAAAGATATGCTCGAATTGTTTTTATATGATAATGATCACCTTTATAGAAATTTTTCTCGTTCACGAGATCTAAATAAAAAGGTTATCGTAAAAATCTCCATTTATGTATAAAAATTTACATCACTAGTCAATTTCTTTAATATTTTATTTACTATGCCGAATTCAACTTGTTATAGCGCAACCGTTATAAGTACCTACAATTTATTAGGGGTAAATCTTATAATTTTCTAGCTCTGTGTTTTTTTAAGGAAGAGATGGATTATGAGAGTATTAGGAGTATTCTAATTCGATTATAAAAGAGAAGAGACAAAATCTAAAACAAATAAAAAATTAAAATCAAATGAAATTTAAACTAAAGAAGGTCAAAATGTATAAAGTAAGCTGCATATGGCTGATTGTGTATTGGATTTTGTGGAGGAAGAAAAACAATATTGTGTTTAATAAAGTTTAAGTTCTTAAATTGTTTTGGATATTTGTAGAACATCAAAGCTTTTGTTTAGAGTTGTTTATTTATTTGAGAAATTAATAGTTTTAAATATAAATTCTACTCTTTCTCAGCTATATTGAATCCCATCAGTACTAAAAATAAGATATTTTGTTAAATAATTTCACATCGGATTTTAAGATATATGATGTGAAGAATATTTGTCAAAGAATTTTACATTAGATTTGATAGCAATATAAAATAAAAAAATATTTGATTTAAGGATTTTACATCCGACATATATTTTATTTGATGTGAAAAATAACGCGGTGGCAGTTTCGTAAACAGTAATAAATTTTGTTATAAAGGATTTCACATCAGGTTTGGATTTACAATCGATTTAAAAAGTTCATTGATGAAAACACCATGAAATTTTATATAAAACACCTATAGAAATTGCTAATTTTATGGTGGTTTTCATGATTGTGTAATTTTTGATAGTCTCCTTAAGAGTTAAAATTACTGTATTGTGAGATGTTGGATCGAACTCTAGGATGGTCGAAAGGTAGCTTCTGGTTTGACAGGAACTAAGCATGAGGTTGAAATATGTCTGCATGCTGCTGTCGGAATAATGCGTGTTGTAGTCGAAGTTTGTTCTAACATGCATTAGTCAATATTGCTAGGTTTGTTAGCATGTTGAATTAGACCTTGCTTGTAAGCCCAATTGTTTAAGTTAGCTTGTACCCTAAGTTAGCTTGTAATGGGTAATTGTTAAAAGGCCCATTAGATTAGTGTGCTATTTTTATTATAAAAAGGATGCTAGTTTCTCAATCTTGGCATAAGAAAACATATATAGGAAGATAAAATCCTAATTTCAAGAGAGAGTGGTTATTTTGTTATTCTTGTATACTTGTAATCTTGTTTTAAGAGTAAGGAAATAATAGCAGTTTATAACCATATTGATGATGGAATAAAATATTAAGGAAAAACAAAACGCGGAAGGGAGAGATCATGATGTGTGGTCACAAAATGCGGAAGAGTTTTATTCTGAAAGATTTATTGACAAGAACATGAATTTTTATGGACAAGAATTTGAGTGTACACCAATTGACAAGAACATGAATTTTTATGGACAAGAATTTGAGTGTACACCATTTGGTTCTGGTCGGAGACGTTGTCCTGGAATTCATTTGGGATTGGTTACAGTCAAATTGGCAATAGTACAATTGGTGCATTGTTTTAATTAGAAACTTCCTCATAATATAACTCCTTCAAATTTAAACATGGAAGAGAAATTTGGACTCAGTATAACTATAGCTCAACACCTGTTCACAATACCGAGTTATCGTTTCGCAGGTGATGAGGAATTTGAATAGTTTCAAGTAGGACAATTAAATGCCATCATGAAATAAGTTACTTCAAATTATGAGGAATTGAATGCATTTTGAGGTTAAACAACTTAATAGTTAATTGCTATTGGAATAAAAGCTTATCATTTTGTCTTAATTATGCATATGTTACCGTAATAGTTAAAAAGATATGCTCGAATTGTTTTTATATGATAATGATCACCTTTATAGAAATTTTTCTCGTTCACGAGATCTAAATAAAAAGGTTATCGTAAAAATCTCCATTTATGTATAAAAATTTACATCACTAGTCAATTTCTTTAATATTTTATTTACTATGCCGAATTCAACTTGTTATAGCGCAACCGTTATAAGTACCTACAATTTATTAGGGGTAAATCTTATAATTTTCTAGCTCTGTGTTTTTTTAAGGAAGAGATGGATTATGAGAGTATTAGGAGTATTCTAATTCGATTATAAAAGAGAAGAGACAAAATCTAAAACAAATAAAAAATTAAAATCAAATGAAATTTAACTAAAGAAGGTCAAAAAGTATAAAGTAAGCTGCATATGGCTGATTGTGTATTGGATTTTGTGGAGGAAGTAAAACAATATTGTGTTTAATGTTTTGGATATTTGTAAAACATCTAAGCATTTGTTTAGAGTTGGTTATTTATTTGAGAAACTAATAGTTTTAAATATAAATTCTACTCTTTCTCAGCTATATTGAATCCCATCAGTACTAAAAATAAGATATTTTGTTAAATAATTTTACATCGGATTTTAAGATATATGATGTGAAGAATATTTGTCAAAGAATTTTACATTATATTTGATACAATATAAAATAAAAAATATTTGATTTAAGGATTTTACATCCGACATATATTTTAACTGATGTGAAAAATAGCGCGGTGGCAGTTTTGTAAACAGTAATAAATTTTGTTATAAAGGATTTCACATCAGGTTTGGATTTACAATCGGTTTAAAAAGTTCATTGATGAAAACACCATGAAATTTTATATAAAACACCTATAGAAAGTGCTAATTTTATGGTGGTTTTCATGATTGTGTAATTTTTGATAGTCTCCTTAAGAGTTAAAATTACTGTATTGTGAGATGTTGGATCGAACTCTAGTATGGTCGAAGGGTAGCTTCTGGTTTGACAGGAACTAAGCATGAGGTCGAAATATGTCTGCATGCTTCTGTCGGAATAATGCGTGTTGTAGTCGAAGTTTGTTCTAACATGCATTAGTCAATATTGCTAGGTTTGTTAGCATGTTGAATTAGACCTTGCTTGTAAGCCCAATTGTTTAAGTTAGCTTGTACCCTAAGTTAGCTTGTAATGGGTAATTGTTAAAAGGCCCATTAGGTCCGTGTGCTATTTTTATTATAAATAGGATGTTAGTTTCTCAATCTTGGCATAAGGAAACATATATAGGAAGATAAAACCCTAATTTGAAGAGAGAGCGGTTATTTTGTTATTCTTGTATACTTGTAATCTTGTTTTAGGAGTAAGGAAAGAATAACAGTTTATAACCATATTGATGATGGAATAAAATATTGAGGAAAAACAAAACGCGGAAGGGAGTGATCATGATGTGTGGTCACAAAATGTGGAAGAGTTTTATTCTGATAGATTTATTGACAAGAACATGAATTTTTATGGACAAGAATTTGAGTGTACACCAATTGACAAGAACATGAATTTTTATGGACAAGAATTTGAGTGTACACCATTTGGTTCTGGTCGGAGACGTTGTCCTGGAATTCATTTAGGATTGGTTACAGTCAAATTGGCAATAGTACAATTGGTGCATTGTTTTAATTAGAAACTTCCTCATAATATAACTCCTTCAAATTTAAACATGGAAGAGAAATTTGGACTCAGTATACCTATAGCTCAACACCTGTTCGCAATACCGAGTTATCGTTTCGCAGGTGATGAGGAATTTGAATAGTTTCAAGTAGGACAATTAAATGCCATCATGAAATAAGTTACTTCAAATTATGCGGAATTTAATTCATTTTGAGGTTAAACAACTTAATAGTTAATTGCTATTGGAATAAAAGCTTATCATTTTGTCTTAATTATGCATATGTTACTGTAATAGTTAAAAAGATATGCTCGAATTGTTTTTATATGATAATGATCACCTTTATAGAAATTTTTCTCGTTCACAAGATCTAAATAAAAAGGTTATCGTAAAAATCTCCATTTATGTATAAAAATTGACATCACTAGTCAATTTCTTTAATATTTTATTTACTATGCCGAATTCAACTTGTTATAGCGCAACCGTTATCAGTACCTACAATTTATTAGGAGTAAATCTTATAATTTTCTAGCACTGTGTTTTTTTAAGGAAAAGATGGATTATGAGAGTATTAGGAGTATTCTAATTCGATTATAAAAGAGAAGAGACAAAATCTAAAACAAATAAAAAATTAAAATCAAATGATTTTTACGCTAAAGAAGGTCAAAAAGTATAAAGTAAGCTGCATATGGCTTATTGTGTATTGGATTTTGTGGAGGAAGTAAAACAATATTGTGTTTAATGTTTTGGATATTTGTAGAACATCTAAGCATTTATTTAGATTTGGTTATTTATTTGAGAAATTAATAGTTTTAAATATAAATTCTACTCTTTCTCAGCTATATTGAATCCCATCAGTACTAAAAATAAGATATTTTGTTAAATAATTTTACATCGGATTTTAAGATATATGATGTGAAGAATATTTGTCAAAGAATTTTACATTATATTTGATACAATATAAAACAAAAAATATTTGATTTAAGGATTTTACATCCGACATATATTTTAACTGATGTGAAAAATAGCGCGGTGGCAGTTTTGTAAACAGTAATAAATTTTGTTATAAAGGATTTCACATCAGGTTTGGATTTACAATCGATTTAAAAAGTTCAATGATGAAAACACCATGAAATTTTATATAAAACACCTATAGAAATTGCTAATTTTATGGTGGTTTTCATGATTGTGTAATTTTTGATAGTCTCCTTAAGAGTTAAAATTACTGTATTGTGAGATGTTGGATCGAACTCTAGGATGGTCGAAAGGTAGCTTCTGGTTTGACAGGAACTAAGCATGAGGTCGAAATATGTCTGCATGCTGCTGTCGGAATAATGCGTGTTGTAGTCGAAGTTTGTTCTAACATGCATTAGTCAATATTTCTAGGTTTGTTAGCATGTTGAATTAGACCTTGCTTGTAAGCCCAACTGTTTAAGTTAGCTTGTACCCTAAGTTAGCTTGTAATGGGTAATTGTTAAAAGGCCCATTAGGTTAGTGTGCTATTTTTATTATAAAAAGGATGCTAGTTTCTCAATCTTGGCATAAGAAAACATATATAGGAAGATAAAATCCTAATTTCAAGAGAGAGTGGTTATTTTGTTATTCTTGTATACTTGTAATCTTGTTTTAAGAGTAAGGAAATAATAGCAGTTTATAACCATATTGATGATGGAATAAAATATTGAGGAAAAACAAAACGCGGAAGGGAGAGATCATGATGTGTGGTCACAAAATGCGGAAGAGTTTTATTCTGAAAGATTTATTGACAAGAACATGAATTTTTATGGACAAGAATTTGAGTGTACACCAATTGACAAGAACATGAATTTTTATGGACAAGAATTTGAGTGTACACCATTTGGTTCTGGTCGGAGACGTTGTCCTGGAATTCATTTGGGATTGGTTACAGTCAAATTGGCAATAGTACAATTGGTGCATTGTTTTAATTAGAAACTTCCTCATAATATAACTCCTTCAAATTTAAACATGGAAGAGAAATTTGGACTCAGTATAACTATAGCTCAACACCTGTTCACAATACCGAGTTATCGTTTCGCAGGTGATGAGGAATTTGAATAGTTTCAAGTAGGACAATTAAATGCCATCATGAAATAAGTTACTTCAAATTATGAGGAATTGAATGCATTTTGAGGTTAAACAACTTAATAGTTAATTGCTATTGGAATAAAAGCTTATCATTTTGTCTTAATTATGCATATGTTACCGTAATAGTTAAAAAGATATGCTCGAATTGTTTTTATATGATAATGATCACCTTTATAGAAATTTTTCTCGTTCACGAGATCTAAATAAAAAGGTTATCGTAAAAATCTCCATTTATGTATAAAAATTTACATCACTAGTCAATTTCTTTAATATTTTATTTACTATGCCGAATTCAACTTGTTATAGCGCAACCGTTACAAGTACCTACAATTTATTAGGGGTAAATCTTATAATTTTCTAGCTCTGTGTTTTTTTAAGGAAGAGATGGATTATGAGAGTATTAGGAGTATTCTAATTCGATTATAAAAGAGAAGAGACAAAATCTAAAACAAATAAAAAATTAAAATCAAATGAAATTTAAACTAAAGAAGGTCAAAATGTATAAAGTAAGCTGCATATGGCTGATTGTGTATTGGATTTTGTGGAGGAAGAAAAACAATATTGTGTTTAATAAAGTTTAAGTTCTTAAATTGTTTTGGATATTTGTAGAACATCAAAGCTTTTGTTTTGAGTTGTTTATTTATTTGAGAAATTAATAGTTTTAAATATAAATTCTACTCTTTCTCAGCTATATTGAATCCCATCAGTACTAAAAATAAGATATTTTGTTAAATAATGTCACATCGGATTTTAAGATATATGATGTGAAGAATATTTGTCAAAGAATTTTACATTAGATTTGATAGCAATATAAAATAAAAAAATATTTGATTTAAGGATTTTACATCCGACATATATTTTATTTGATGTGAAAAATAACGCGGTGGCAGTTTCGTAAACAGTAATAAATTTTGTTATAAAGGATTTCACATCAGGTTTGGATTTACAATCGATTTAAAAAGTTCATTGATGAAAACACCATGAAATTTTATATAAAACACCTATAGAAATTGCTAATTTTAGGGTGGTTTTCATGATTGTGTAATTTTTGATAGTCTCCTTAAGAGTTAAAATTACTGTATTGTGAGATGTTGGATCGAACTCTAGGATGGTCGAAAGGTAGCTTCTGGTTTGACAGGAACTAAGCATGAGGTTGAAATATGTCTGCATGCTGCTGTCGGAATAATGCGTGTTGTAGTCGAAGTTTGTTCTAACATGCATTAGTCAATATTGCTAGGTTTGTTAGCATGTTGAATTAGACCTTGCTTGTAAGCCCAATTGTTTAAGTTAGCTTGTACCCTAAGTTAGCTTGTAATGGGTAATTGTTAAAAGGCCCATTAGATTAGTGTGCTATTTTTATTATAAAAAGGATGCTAGTTTCTCAATCTTGGCATAAGAAAACATATATAGGAAGATAAAATCCTAATTTCAAGAGAGAGTGGTTATTTTGTTATTCTTGTATACTTGTAATCTTGTTTTAAGAGTAAGGAAATAATAGCAGTTTATAACCATATTGATGATGGAATAAAATATTAAGGAAAAACAAAACGCGGAAGGGAGAGATCATGATGTGTGGTCACAAAATGCGGAAGAGTTTTATTCTGAAAGATTTATTGACAAGAACATGAATTTTTATGGACAAGAATTTGAGTGTACACCAATTGACAAGAACATGAATTTTTATGGACAAGAATTTGAGTGTACACCATTTGGTTCTGGTCGGAGACGTTGTCCTGGAATTCATTTGGGATTGGTTACAGTCAAATTGGCAATAGTACAATTGGTGCATTGTTTTAATTAGAAACTTCCTCATAATATAACTCCTTCAAATTTAAACATGGAAGAGAAATTTGGACTCAGTATAACTATAGCTCAACACCTGTTCACAATACCGAGTTATCGTTTCGCAGGTGATGAGGAATTTGAATAGTTTCAAGTAGGACAATTAAATGCCATCATGAAATAAGTTACTTCAAATTATGAGGAATTGAATGCATTTTGAGGTTAAACAACTTAATAGTTAATTGCTATTGGAATAAAAGCTTATCATTTTGTCTTAATTATGCATATGTTACCGTAATAGTTAAAAAGATATGCTCGAATTGTTTTTATATGATAATGATCACCTTTATAGAAATTTTTCTCGTTCACGAGATCTAAATAAAAAGGTTATCGTAAAAATCTCCATTTATGTATAAAAATTTACATCACTAGTCAATTTCTTTAATATTTTATTTACTATGCCGAATTCAACTTGTTATAGCGCAACCGTTATTTGTACCTACAATTTATTAGGGGTAAATCTTATAATTTTCTAGCTCTGTGTTTTTTTAAGGAAGAGATGGATTATGAGAGTATTAGGAGTATTCTAATTCGATTATAAAAGAGAAGAGACAAAATCTAAAACAAATAAAAAATTAAAATCAAATGAAATTTAACTAAAGAAGGTCAAAAAGTATAAAGTAAGCTGCATATGGCTGATTGTGTATTGGATTTTGTGGAGGAAGTAAAACAATATTGTGTTTAATGTTTTGGATATTTGTAAAACATCTAAGCATTTGTTTAGAGTTGGTTATTTATTTGAGAAACTAATAGTTTTAAATATAAATTCTACTCTTTCTCAGCTATATTGAATCCCATCAGTACTAAAAATAAGATATTTTGTTAAATAATTTTACATCGGATTTTAAGATATATGATGTGAAGAATATTTGTCAAAGAATTTTACATTATATTTGATACAATATAAAATAAAAAATATTTGATTTAAGGATTTTACATCCGACATATATTTTAACTGATGTGAAAAATAGCGCGGTGGCAGTTTTGTAAACAGTAATAAATTTTGTTATAAAGGATTTCACATCAGGTTTGGATTTACAATCGGTTTAAAAAGTTCATTGATGAAAACACCATGAAATTTTATATAAAACACCTATAGAAAGTGCTAATTTTATGGTGGTTTTCATGATTGTGTAATTTTTGATAGTCTCCTTAAGAGTTAAAATTACTGTATTGTGAGATGTTGGATCGAACTCTAGTATGGTCGAAGGGTAGCTTCTGGTTTGACAGGAACTAAGCATGAGGTCGAAATATGTCTGCATGCTTCTGTCGGAATAATGCGTGTTGTAGTCGAAGTTTGTTCTAACATGCATTAGTCAATATTGCTAGGTTTGTTAGCATGTTGAATTAGACCTTGCTTGTAAGCCCAATTGTTTAAGTTAGCTTGTACCCTAAGTTAGCTTGTAATGGGTAATTGTTAAAAGGCCCATTAGGTCCGTGTGCTATTTTTATTATAAATAGGATGTTAGTTTCTCAATCTTGGCATAAGGAAACATATATAGGAAGATAAAACCCTAATTTGAAGAGAGAGCGGTTATTTTGTTATTCTTGTATACTTGTAATCTTGTTTTAGGAGTAAGGAAAGAATAACAGTTTATAACCATATTGATGATGGAATAAAATATTGAGGAAAAACAAAACGCGGAAGGGAGTGATCATGATGTGTGGTCACAAAATGTGGAAGAGTTTTATTCTGATAGATTTATTGACAAGAACATGAATTTTTATGGACAAGAATTTGAGTGTACACCAATTGACAAGAACATGAATTTTTATGGACAAGAATTTGAGTGTACACCATTTGGTTCTGGTCGGAGACGTTGTCCTGGAATTCATTTAGGATTGGTTACAGTCAAATTGGCAATAGTACAATTGGTGCATTGTTTTAATTAGAAACTTCCTCATAATATAACTCCTTCAAATTTAAACATGGAAGAGAAATTTGGACTCAGTATACCTATAGCTCAACACCTGTTCGCAATACCGAGTTATCGTTTCGCAGGTGATGAGGAATTTGAATAGTTTCAAGTAGGACAATTAAATGCCATCATGAAATAAGTTACTTCAAATTATGCGGAATTTAATTCATTTTGAGGTTAAACAACTTAATAGTTAATTGCTATTGGAATAAAAGCTTATCATTTTGTCTTAATTATGCATATGTTACTGTAATAGTTAAAAAGATATGCTCGAATTGTTTTTATATGATAATGATCACCTTTATAGAAATTTTTCTCGTTCACAAGATCTAAATAAAAAGGTTATCGTAAAAATCTCCATTTATGTATAAAAATTGACATCACTAGTCAATTTCTTTAATATTTTATTTACTATGCCGAATTCAACTTGTTATAGCGCAACCGTTATCAGTACCTACAATTTATTAGGAGTAAATCTTATAATTTTCTAGCACTGTGTTTTTTTAAGGAAAAGATGGATTATGAGAGTATTAGGAGTATTCTAATTCGATTATAAAAGAGAAGAGACAAAATCTAAAACAAATAAAAAATTAAAATCAAATGATTTTTACGCTAAAGAAGGTCAAAAAGTATAAAGTAAGCTGCATATGGCTTATTGTGTATTGGATTTTGTGGAGGAAGTAAAACAATATTGTGTTTAATGTTTTGGATATTTGTAGAACATCTAATCATTTATTTAGATTTGGTTATTTATTTGAGAAATTAATAGTTTTAAATATAAATTCTACTCTTTCTCAGCTATATTGAATCCCATCAGTACTAAAAATAAGATATTTTGTTAAATAATTTTACATCGGATTTTAAGATATATGATGTGAAGAATATTTGTCAAAGAATTTTACATTATATTTGATACAATATAAAACAAAAAATATTTGATTTAAGGATTTTACATCCGACATATATTTTAACTGATGTGAAAAATAGCGCGGTGGCAGTTTTGTAAACAGTAATAAATTTTGTTATAAAGGATTTCACATCAGGTTTGGATTTACAATCGGTTTAAAAAGTTCATTGATGAAAACACCATGAAATTTTATATAAAACACCTATAGAAAGTGCTAATTTTATGGTGGTTTTCATGATTGTGTAATTTTTGATAGTCTCCTTAAGAGTTAAAATTACTGTATTGTGAGATGTTGGATCGAACTCTAGTATGGTCGAAGGGTAGCTTCTGGTTTGACAGGAACTAAGCATGAGGTCGAAATATGTCTGCATGCTTCTGTCGGAATAATGCGTGTTGTAGTCGAAGTTTGTTCTAACATGCATTAGTCAATATTGCTAGGTTTGTTAGCATGTTGAATTAGACCTTGCTTGTAAGCCCAATTGTTTAAGTTAGCTTGTACCCTAAGTTAGCTTGTAATGGGTAATTGTTAAAAGGCCCATTAGGTCCGTGTGCTATTTTTATTATAAATAGGATGTTAGTTTCTCAATCTTGGCATAAGGAAACATATATAGGAAGATAAAACCCTAATTTGAAGAGAGAGCGGTTATTTTGTTATTCTTGTATACTTGTAATCTTGTTTTAGGAGTAAGGAAAGAATAACAGTTTATAACCATATTGATGATGGAATAAAATATTGAGGAAAAACAAAACGCGGAAGGGAGTGATCATGATGTGTGGTCACAAAATGTGGAAGAGTTTTATTCTGATAGATTTATTGACAAGAACATGAATTTTTATGGATAAGAATTTGAGTGTACACCAATTGACAAGAACATGAATTTTTATGGACAAGAATTTGAGTGTACACCATTTGGTTCTGGTCGGAGACGTTGTCCTGGAATTCATTTAGGATTGGTTACAGTCAAATTGGCAATAGTACAATTGGTGCATTGTTTTAATTAGAAACTTCCTCATAATATAACTCCTTCAAATTTAAACATGGAAGAGAAATTTGGACTCAGTATACCTATAGCTCAACACCTGTTCGCAATACCGAGTTATCGTTTCGCAGGTGATGAGGAATTTGAATAGTTTCAAGTAGGACAATTAAATGCCATCATGAAATAAGTTACTTCAAATTATGCGGAATTTAATTCATTTTGAGGTTAAACAACTTAATAGTTAATTGCTATTGGAATAAAAGCTTATCATTTTGTCTTAATTATGCATATGTTACTGTAATAGTTAAAAAGATATGCTCGAATTGTTTTTATATGATAATGATCACCTTTATAGAAATTTTTCTCGTTCACAAGATCTAAATCAAAAGGTTATCGTAAAAATCTCCATTTATGTATAAAAATTGACATCACTAGTCAATTTCTTTAATATTTTATTTACTATGCCGAATTCAACTTGTTATAGCGCAACCGTTATCAGTACCTACAATTTATTAGGAGTAAATCTTATAATTTTCTAGCACTGTGTTTTTTTAAGGAAAAGATGGATTATGAGAGTATTAGGAGTATTCTAATTCGATTATAAAAGAGAAGAGACAAAATCTAAAACAAATAAAAAATTAAAATCAAATGATTTTTACGCTAAAGAAGGTCAAAAAGTATAAAGTAAGCTGCATATGGCTTATTGTGTATTGGATTTTGTGGAGGAAGTAAAACAATATTGTGTTTAATGTTTTGGATATTTGTAGAACATCTAATCATTTATTTAGATTTGGTTATTTATTTGAGAAATTAATAGTTTTAAATATAAATTCTACTCTTTCTCAGCTATATTGAATCCCATCAGTACTAAAAATAAGATATTTTGTTAAATAATTTTACATCGGATTTTAAGATATATGATGTGAAGAATATTTGTCAAAGAATTTTACATTATATTTGATACAATATAAAACAAAAAATATTTGATTTAAGGATTTTACATCCGACATATATTTTAACTGATGTGAAAAATAGCGCGGTGGCAGTTTTGTAAACAGTAATAAATTTTGTTATAAAGGATTTCACATCAGGTTTGGATTTACAATCGGTTTAAAAAGTTCATTGATGAAAACACCATGAAATTTTATATAAAACACCTATAGAAAGTGCTAATTTTATTTTGGTTTTCATGATTGTGTAATTTTTGATAGTCTCCTTAAGAGTTAAAATTACTGTATTGTGAGATGTTGGATCGAACTCTAGTATGGTCGAAGGGTAGCTTCTGGTTTGACAGGAACTAAGCATGAGGTCGAAATATGTCTGCATGCTTCTGTCGGAATAATGCGTGTTGTAGTCGAAGTTTGTTCTAACATGCATTAGTCAATATTGCTAGGTTTGTTAGCATGTTGAATTAGACCTTGCTTGTAAGCCCAATTGTTTAAGTTAGCTTGTACCCTAAGTTAGCTTGTAATGGGTAATTGTTAAAAGGCCCATTAGGTCCGTGTGCTATTTTTATTATAAATAGGATGTTAGTTTCTCAATCTTGGCATAAGGAAACATATATAGGAAAATAAAACCCTAATTTGAAGAGAGAGCGGTTATTTTGTTATTCTTGTATACTTGTAATCTTGTTTTAGGAGTAAGGAAAGAATAACAGTTTATAACCATATTGATGATGGAATAAAATATTGAGGAAAAACAAAACGCGGAAGGGAGTGATCATGATGTGTGGTCACAAAATGTGGAAGAGTTTTATTCTGATAGATTTATTGACAAGAACATGAATTTTTATGGACAAGAATTTGAGTGTACACCAATTGACAAGAACATGAATTTTTATGGACAAGAATTTGAGTGTACACCATTTGGTTCTGGTCGGAGACGTTGTCCTGGAATTCATTTAGGATTGGTTACAGTCAAATTGGCAATAGTACAATTGGTGCATTGTTTTAATTAGAAACTTCCTCATAATATAACTCCTTCAAATTTAAACATGGAAGAGAAATTTGGACTCAGTATACCTATAGCTCAACACCTGTTCGCAATACCGAGTTATCGTTTCGCAGGTGATGAGGAATTTGAATAGTTTCAAGTAGGACAATTAAATGCCATCATGAAATAAGTTACTTCAAATTATGCGGAATTTAATTCATTTTGAGGTTAAACAACTTAATAGTTAATTGCTATTAGAATAAAAGCTTATCATTTTGTCTTAATTATGCATATGTTACTGTAATAGTTAAAAAGATATGCTCGAATTGTTTTTATATGATAATGATCACCTTTATAGAAATTTTTCTCGTTCACAAGATCTAAATAAAAAGGTTATCGTAAAAATCTCCATTTATGTATAAAAATTGACATCACTAGTCAATTTCTTTAATATTTTATTTACTATGCCGAATTCAACTTGTTATAGCGCAACCGTTATCAGTACCTACAATTTATTAGGAGTAAATCTTATAATTTTCTAGCACTGTGTTTTTTTAAGGAAAAGATGGATTATGAGAGTATTAGGAGTATTCTAATTCGATTATAAAAGAGAAGAGACAAAATCTAAAACAAATAAAAAATTAAAATCAAATGATTTTTACGCTAAAGAAGGTCAAAAAGTATAAAGTAAGCTGCATATGGCTTATTGTGTATTGGATTTTGTGGAGGAAGTAAAACAATATTGTGTTTAATGTTTTGGATATTTGTAGAACATCTAAGCATTTATTTAGATTTGGTTATTTATTTGAGAAATTAATAGTTTTAAATATAAATTCTACTCTTTCTCAGCTATATTGAATCCCATCAGTACTAAAAATAAGATATTTTGTTAAATAATTTTACATCGGATTTTAAGATATATGATGTGAAGAATATTTGTCAAAGAATTTTACATTATATTTGATACAATATAAAATAAAAAATATTTGATTTAAGGATTTTACATCCGACATATATTTTAACTGATGTGAAAAATAGCGCGGTGGCAGTTTTGTAAACAGTAATAAATTTTGTTATAAAGGATTTCACATCAGGTTTGGATTTACAATCGGTTTAAAAAGTTCATTGATGAAAACACCATGAAATTTTATATAAAACACCTATAGAAAGTGCTAATTTTATGGTGGTTTTCATGATTGTGTAATTTTTGATAGTCTCCTTAAGAGTTAAAATTACTGTATTGTGAGATGTTGGATCGAACTCTAGTATGGTCGAAGGGTAGCTTCTGGTTTGACAGGAACTAAGCATGAGGTCGAAATATGTCTGCATGCTTCTGTCGGAATAATGCGTGTTGTAGTCGAAGTTTGTTCTAACATGCATTAGTCAATATTGCTAGGTTTGTTAGCATGTTGAATTAGACCTTGCTTGTAAGCCCAATTGTTTAAGTTAGCTTGTACCCTAAGTTAGCTTGTAATGGGTAATTGTTAAAAGGCCCATTAGGTCCGTGTGCTATTTTTATTATAAATAGGATGTTAGTTTCTCAATCTTGGCATAAGGAAACATATATAGGAAGATAAAACCCTAATTTGAAGAGAGAGTGGTTATTTTGTTATTCTTGTATACTTGTAATCTTGTTTTAGGAGTAAGGAAAGAATAACAGTTTATAACCATATTGATGATGGAATAAAATATTGAGGAAAAACAAAACGCGGAAGGGAGAGATCATGATGTGTGGTCACAAAATGTGGAAGAGTTTTATTCTGATAGATTTATTGACAAGAACATGAATTTTTATGGACAAGAATTTGAGTGTACACCAATTGACAAGAACATGAATTTTTATGGACAAGAATTTGAGTGTACACCATTTGGTTCTGGTCGGAGACGTTGTCCTGGAATTCATTTAGGATTGGTTACAGTCAAATTGGCAATAGTACAATTGGTGCATTGTTTTAATTAGAAACTTCCTCATAATATAACTCCTTCAAATTTAAACATGGAAGAGAAATTTGGACTCAGTATACCTATAGCTCAACACCTGTTCGCAATACCGAGTTATCGTTTCGCAGGTGATGAGGAATTTGAATAGTTTCAAGTAGGACAATTAAATGCCATCATGAAATAAGTTACTTCAAATTATGCGGAATTTAATTCATTTTGAGGTTAAACAACTTAATAGTTAATTGCTATTGGAATAAAAGCTTATCATTTTGTCTTAATTATGCATATGTTACTGTAATAGTTAAAAAGATATGCTCGAATTGTTTTTATATGATAATGATCACCTTTATAGAAATTTTTCTCGTTCACAAGATCTAAATAAAAAGGTTATCGTAAAAATCTCCATTTATGTATAAAAATTGACATCACTAGTCAATTTCTTTAATATTTTATTTACTATGCCGAATTCAACTTGTTATAGCGCAACCGTTATCAGTACCTACAATTTATTAGGAGTAAATCTTATAATTTTCTAGCACTGTGTTTTTTTAAGGAAAAGATGGATTATGAGAGTATTAGGAGTATTCTAATTCGATTATAAAAGAGAAGAGACAAAATCTAAAACAAATAAAAAATTAAAATCAAATGATTTTTACGCTAAAGAAGGTCAAAAAGTATAAAGTAAGCTGCATATGGCTTATTGTGTATTGGATTTTGTGGAGGAAGTAAAACAATATTGTGTTTAATGTTTTGGATATTTGTAGAACATCTAAGCATTTATTTAGATTTGGTTATTTATTTGAGAAATTAATAGTTTTAAATATAAATTCTACTCTTTCTCAGCTATATTGAATCCCATCAGTACTAAAAATAAGATATTTTGTTAAATAATTTTACATCGGATTTTAAGATATATGATGTGAAGAATATTTGTCAAAGAATTTTACATTATATTTGATACAATATAAAATAAAAAATATTTGATTTAAGGATTTTACATCCGACATATATTTTAACTGATGTGAAAAATAGCGCGGTGGCAGTTTTGTAAACAGTAATAAATTTTGTTATAAAGGATTTCACATCAGGTTTGGATTTACAATCGGTTTAAAAAGTTCATTGATGAAAACACCATGAAATTTTATATAAAACACCTATAGAAAGTGCTAATTTTATGGTGGTTTTCATGATTGTGTAATTTTTGATAGTCTCCTTAAGAGTTAAAATTACTGTATTGTGAGATGTTGGATCGAACTCTAGTATGGTCGAAGGGTAGCTTCTGGTTTGACAGGAACTAAGCATGAGGTCGAAATATGTCTGCATGCTTCTGTCGGAATAATGCGTGTTGTAGTCGAAGTTTGTTCTAACATGCATTAGTCAATATTGCTAGGTTTGTTAGCATGTTGAATTAGACCTTGCTTGTAAGCCCAATTGTTTAAGTTAGCTTGTACCCTAAGTTAGCTTGTAATGGGTAATTGTTAAAAGGCCCATTAGGTCCGTGTGCTATTTTTATTATAAATAGGATGTTAGTTTCTCAATCTTGGCATAAGGAAACATATATAGGAAGATAAAACCCTAATTTGAAGAGAGAGTGGTTATTTTGTTATTCTTGTATACTTGTAATCTTGTTTTAGGAGTAAGGAAAGAATAACAGTTTATAACCATATTGATGATGGAATAAAATATTGAGGAAAAACAAAACGCGGAAGGGAGAGATCATGATGTGTGGTCACAAAATGTGGAAGAGTTTTATTCTGATAGATTTATTGACAAGAACATGAATTTTTATGGACAAGAATTTGAGTGTACACCAATTGACAAGAACATGAATTTTTATGGACAAGAATTTGAGTGTACACCATTTGGTTCTGGTCGGAGACGTTGTCCTGGAATTCATTTAGGATTGGTTACAGTCAAATTGGCAATAGTACAATTGGTGCATTGTTTTAATTAGAAACTTCCTCATAATATAACTCCTTCAAATTTAAACATGGAAGAGAAATTTGGACTCAGTATACCTATAGCTCAACACCTGTTCGCAATACCGAGTTATCGTTTCGCAGGTGATGAGGAATTTGAATAGTTTCAAGTAGGACAATTAAATGCCATCATGAAATAAGTTACTTCAAATTATGCGGAATTTAATTCATTTTGAGGTTAAACAACTTAATAGTTAATTGCTATTGGAATAAAAGCTTATCATTTTGTCTTAATTATGCATATGTTACTGTAATAGTTAAAAAGATATGCTCGAATTGTTTTTATATGATAATGATCACCTTTATAGAAATTTTTCTCGTTCACAAGATCTAAATAAAAAGGTTATCGTAAAAATCTCCATTTATGTATAAAAATTGACATCACTAGTCAATTTCTTTAATATTTTATTTACTATGCCGAATTCAACTTGTTATAGCGCAACCGTTATCAGTACCTACAATTTATTAGGAGTAAATCTTATAATTTTCTAGCACTGTGTTTTTTTAAGGAAAAGATGGATTATGAGAGTATTAGGAGTATTCTAATTCGATTATAAAAGAGAAGAGACAAAATCTAAAACAAATAAAAAATTAAAATCAAATGATTTTTACGCTAAAGAAGGTCAAAAAGTATAAAGTAAGCTGCATATGGCTTATTGTGTATTGGATTTTGTGGAGGAAGTAAAACAATATTGTGTTTAATGTTTTGGATATTTGTAGAACATCTAAGCATTTATTTAGATTTGGTTATTTATTTGAGAAATTAATAGTTTTAAATATAAATTCTACTCTTTCTCAGCTATATTGAATCCCATCAGTACTAAAAATAAGATATTTTGTTAAATAATTTTACATCGGATTTTAAGATATATGATGTGAGGAATATTTGTCAAAGAATTTTACATCAGATTTGATACAATATAAAATAAAAAATATTTGATTTAAGGATTTTACATCCGACATATATTTTAACTGATGTGAAAAATAGCGCGGTGACAGTTTTGTAAACAGTAATAAATTTTGTTATAAAGGATTTCACATCAGGTTTGGATTTACAATCGATGTAAAAAGTTCATTGATGAAAACACCATGAAATTTTATATAAAACACCTATAGAAAATGCTAATTTTATGGTGGTTTTCATGATTGTGTAATTTTTGATAGTCTCCTTAAGAGTTAAAATTACTGTATTGTGAGATGTTGGATCGAACTCTAGTATGGTCGAAGGGTAGCTTCTGGTTTGGCAGGAACTAAGCATGAGGTCGAAATATGTCTGCATGCTTCTGTCAGAATAATGCGTGTTGTAGTCGATGTTTGTTCTAACATGCATTAGTCAATATTGCTTGGTTTGTTAGCATGTTGAATTAGACCTTGCTTGTAAGCCCAATTGTTTAAGTTAGCTTGTACCCTAAGTTAGCTTGTAATGGGTAATTGTTAAAAGACCCATTACGTCCGTGTGCTATTTTTATTATAAATAGGATGCTAGTTTCTCAATCTTGGCATAAGGAAACATATATAGGAAGATAAAATCCTAATTTGAAGAGAGAGTGGTTATTTTGTTATTCTTGTATACTTGTAATCTTGTTTTAGGAGTAAGGAAAGAATAACAGTTTATAACCATATTGATGATGGTATAAAATATTGAGGAAAAACAAAACGCGGAAGGGAGAGATCATGATGTGTGGTCACAAAATGCGGAAGAGTTTTATTCTGAAAGATTTATTGACAAGAACATGAATTTTTATGGACAAGAATTTGAGTTTACACCAATTGACAAGAACATGAATTTTTATGGACAAGAATTTGAGTGTACACCATTTGGTTCTGGTCGGAGACGTTGTCCTGGAATTCATTTGGGATTGGTTACAGTCAAATTGGCAATAGTACAATTGGTGCATTGTTTTAATTAGAAACTTCCTCATAATATAACTCCTTCAAATTTAAACATGGAAGATAAATTTGGACTCAGTATACCTATAGCTCAACACCTGTTCGCAATACCGAGTTATCGTTTCGCAGGTGATGAGGAATTTGAATAGTTTCAAGTAGGACAATTAAATGCCATCATGAAATAAGTTACTTCAAATTATGCGGAATTTAATTCATTTTGAGGTTAAACAACTTAATAGTTAATTGCTATTGGAATAAAAGCTTATCATTTTGTCTTAATTATGCATATGTTACTGTAATAGTTAAAAAGATATGCTCGAATTGTTTTTATATGATAATGATCACCTTTATAGAAATTTTTCTCGTTCACAAGATCTAAATAAAAAGGTTATCGTAAAAATCTCCATTTATGTATAAAAACTGACATCACTAGTCAATTTCTTTAATATTTTATTTACTATGCCGAATTCAACTTGTTATAGCGCAACCGTTATCAGTACCTACAATTTATTAGGAGTAAATCTTATAATTTTCTAGCACTGTGTTTTTTTAAGGAAAAGATGGATTATGAGAGTATTAGGAGTATTCTAATTCGATTATAAAAGAGAAGAGACAAAATCTAAAACAAATAAAAAATTAAAATCAAATGATTTTTATGCTAAAGAAGGTCAAAAAGTATAAAGTAAGCTGCATATGGCTTATTGTGTATTGGATTTTGTGGAGGAAGTAAAACAATATTGTGTTTAATGTTTTGGATATTTGTAGAACATCTAAGCATTTATTTAGATTTGGTTATTTATTTGAGAAATTAATAGTTTTAAATATAAATTCTACTCTTTCTCAGCTATATTGAATCCCATCAGTACTAAAAATAAGATATTTTGTTAAATAATTTTACATCGGATTTTAAGATATATGATGTGAGGAATATTTGTCAAAGAATTTTACATCAGATTTGATACAATATAAAATAAAAAATATTTGATTTAAGGATTTTACATCCGACATATATTTTAACTGATGTGAAAAATAGCGCGGTGACAGTTTTGTAAACAGTAATAAATTTTGTTATAAAGGATTTCACATCAGGTTTGGATTTACAATCGATGTAAAAAGTTCATTGATGAAAACACCATGAAATTTTATATAAAACACCTATAGAAAATGCTAATTTTATGGTGGTTTTCATGATTGTGTAATTTTTGAAAGTCTCCTTAAGAGTTAAAATTACTGTATTGTGAGATGTTGGATCGAACTCTAGTATGGTCGAAGGGTAGCTTCTGGTTTGGCAGGAACTAAGCATGAGGTCGAAATATGTCTGCATGCTTCTGTCGGAATAATGCGTGTTGTAGTCGATGTTTGTTCTAACATGCATTAGTCAATATTGCTTGGTTTGTTAGCATGTTGAATTTGACCTTGCTTGTAAGCCCAATTGTTTAAGTTAGCTTGTACCCTAAGTTAGCTTGTAATGGGTAATTGTTAAAAGACCCATTAGGTTAGTGTGCTATTTTTATTATAAATAGGATGCTAGTTTCTCAATCTTGGCATAAGGAAACATATATAGGAAGATAAAATCCTAATTTCAAGAGAGAGTGGTTATTTTGTTATTCTTGTATACTTGTAATCTTGTTTTAAGAGTAAGGAAAGAATAACAGTTTATAACCATATTGATGATGGTATAAAATATTGAGGAAAAACAAAACGCGGAAGGGAGAGATCATGATGTGTGGTCACAAAATGCGGAAGAGTTTTATTCTGAAAGATTTATTGACAAGAACATGAATTTTTATGGACAAGAATTTGAGTTTACACCAATTGACAAGAACATGAATTTTTATGGACAAGAATTTGAGTGTACACCATTTGGTTCTGGTCGGAGACGTTGTCCTGGAATTCATTTGGGATTGGTTACAGTCAAATTGGCAATAGTACAATTGGTGCATTGTTTTAATTAGAAACTTCCTCATAATATAACTCCTTCAAATTTAAACATGGAAGATAAATTTGGACTCAGTATACCTATAGCTCAACACCTGTTCGCAATACCGAGTTATCGTTTCGCAGGTGATGAGGAATTTGAATAGTTTCAAGTAGGACAATTAAATGCCATCATGAAATAAGTTACTTCAAATTATGAGGAATTTAATGCATTTTGAGGTTAAACAACTTAATAGTTAATTGCTATTGGAATAAAAGCTTATCATTTTGTCTTAATTATGCATATGTTACTGTAATAGTTAAAAAGATATGCTCGAATTGTTTTTATATGATAATGATCACCTTTATAGAAATTTTTCTCGTTCACAAGATCTAAATAAAAAGGTTATCGTAAAAATCTCCATTTATGTATAAAAACTGACATCACTAGTCAATTTCTTTAATATTTTATTTACTATGCCGAATTCAACTTGTTATAGCGCAACCGTTATCAGTACGTACAATTTATTAGGAGTAAATCTTATAATTTTCTAGCACTGTGTTTTTTTAAGGAAGAGATGGATTATGAGAGTATTAGGAGTATTCTAATTCGATTATAAAAGAGAAGAGACAAAATCTAAAACAAATAAAAAATTAAAATCAAATGATTTTTACGCTAAAGAAGGTCAAAAAGTATAAAGTAAGCTGCATATGGCAGATTGTGTATTGGATTTTGTGGAGGAAGAAAAACAATATTGTGTTTAATAAAGTTTAAGTTCTTAAACTGTTTTGGATATTTGTAGAACATGTAAGCATTTGTTTAGAGTTGGTTATTTATTTGAGAAATTAATAGTTTTAAATATAAATTCTACTCTTTCTCAGCTATATTGAATCCCATCCGTACTAAAAATAAGATATTTTGTTAAATAAATTTACATTGGATTTTAAGATATATGATGTGAAGAATATTTGTCAAATAATTTTACATTAGATTTGATAGCAATATAAAATAAAAAAATATTTGATTTAAGGATTTTACATCCGACATATATTTTAACTGATGTGAAAAATAGCGCGGTGGCAGTTTTGTAAACAGTAATAAATTTTGATATAAAGGATTTCACATCAGGTTTGGATTTACAATCGATGTAAAAAGTTCATTGATGAAAACACCATGAAATTTTATATAAAACACCTATAGAAAGTGCTAATTTTATGGTGGTTTTCATGATTGTGTAATTTTTGATAGTCTCCTTAAGAGTTAAAATTACTGTATTGTGAGATGTTGGATCGAACTCTAGTATGGTCGAAGGGTAGCTTCTGGTTTGACAGGAACTAAGCATGAGGTCGAAATATGTCTGCATGCTTCTGTCGGAATAATGCGTGTTGTAGTCGAAGTTTGTTCTAACATGCATTAGTCAATATTGCTAGGTTTGTTAGCATGTTGAATTAGACCTTGCTTGTAAGCCCAATTGTTTAAGTTAGCTTGTACCCTAAGTTAGCTTGTAATGGGTAATTGTTAAAAGGCCCATTACGTCCGTGTGCTATTTTTATTATAAATAGGATGCTAGTTTCTCAATCTTGGCATAAGGAAACATATATAGGAAGATAAAATCCTAATTTGAAGAGAGAGAGTGGTTATTTTGTTATTCTTGTATACTTGTAATCTTGTTTTAGGAGTAAGGAAAGAATAACAGTTTATAACCATATTGATGATGGAATAAAATATTGAGGAAAAACAAAACGCGGAAGGGAGAGATCATGATGTGTGGTCACAAAATGTGGAAGAGTTTTATTCTGATAGATTTATTGACAAGAACATGAATTTTTATGGACAAGAATTTGAGTGTACACCAATTGACAAGATCATGAATTTTTATGGACAAGAATTTGAGTGTACACCATTTGGTTCTGGTCGGAGACGTTGTCCTGGAATTCATTTAGGATTGGTTACAGTCAAATTGGCAATAGTACAATTGGTGCATTGTTTTAATTAGAAACTTCCTCATAATATAACTCCTTCAAATTTAAACATGGAAGAGAAATTTGGACTCAGTATACCTATAGCTCAACACCTGTTCGCAATACCGAGTTATCGTTTCGCAGGTGATGAGGAATTTGAATAGTTTCAAGTAGGACAATTAAATGCCATCATGAAATAAGTTACTTCAAATTATGCGAAATTTAATTCATTTTGAGGTTAAACAACTTAATAGTTAATTGCTATTGGAATAAAAGCTTATCATTTTGTCTTAATTATGCATATGTTACTGTAATAGTTAAAAAGATATGCTCGAATTGTTTTTATATGATAATGATCACCTTTATAGAAATTTTTCTCGTTCACAAGATCTAAATAAAAAGGTTATCGTAAAAATCTCCATTTATGTATAAAAACTGACATCACTAGTCAATTTCTTTAATATTTTATTTACTATGCCGAATTCAACTTGTTATAGCGCAACCGTTATCAGTACGTACAATTTATTAGGAGTAAATCTTATAATTTTCTAGCACTGTGTTTTTTTAAGGAAGAGATGGATTATGAGAGTATTAGGAGTATTCTAATTCGATTATAAAAGAGAAGAGACAAAATCTAAAACAAATAAAAAATTAAAATCAAATGATTTTTACGCTAAAGAAGGTCAAAAAGTATAAAGTAAGCTGCATATGGCAGATTGTGTATTGGATTTTGTGGAGGAAGAAAAACAATATTGTGTTTAATAAAGTTTAAGTTCTTAAACTGTTTTGGATATTTGTAGAACATGTAAGCATTTGTTTAGAGTTGGTAATTTATTTGAGAAATTAATAGTTTTAAATATAAATTCTACTCTTTCTCAGCTATATTGAATCCCATCAGTACTAAAAATAAGATATTTTGTTAAATAAATTTACATTGGATTTTAAGATATATGATGTGAAGAATATTTGTCAAATAATTTTACATTAGATTTGATAGCAATATAAAATAAAAAAATATTTGATTTAAGGATTTTACATCCGACATATATTTTAACTGATGTGAAAAATAGCGCGGTGGCAGTTTTGTAAACAGTAATAAATTTTGATATAAAGGATTTCACATCAGGTTTGGATTTACAATCGATGTAAAAAGTTCATTGATGAAAACACCATGAAATTTTATTTAAAACACCTATAGAAAGTGCTAATTTTATGGTGGTTTTCATGATTGTGTAATTTTTGATAGTCTCCTTAAGAGTTAAAATTACTGTATTGTGAGATGTTGGATCGAACTCTAGTATGGTCGAAGGGTAGCTTCTGGTTTGACAGGAACTAAGCATGAGGTCGAAATATGTCTGCATGCTTCTGTCGGAATAATGCGTGTTGTAGTCGAAGTTTGTTCTAACATGCATTAGTCAATATTGCTAGGTTTGTTAGCATGTTGAATTAGACCTTGCTTGTAAGCCCAATTGTTTAAGTTAGCTTGTACCCTAAGTTAGCTTGTAATGGGTAATTGTTAAAAGGCCCATTACGTCCGTGTGCTATTTTTATTATAAATAGGATGCTAGTTTCTCAATCTTGGCATAAGGAAACATATATAGGAAGATAAAATCCTAATTTGAAGAGAGAGTGGTTATTTTGTTATTCTTGTATACTTGTAATCTTGTTTTAGGAGTAAGGAAAGAATAACAGTTTATAACCATATTGATGATGGAATAAAATATTGAGGAAAAACAAAACGCGGAAGGGAGAGATCATGATGTGTGGTCACAAAATGTGGAAGAGTTTTATTCTGATAGATTTATTGACAAGAACATGAATTTTTATGGACAAGAATTTGAGTGTACACCAATTGACAAGAACATGAATTTTTATGGACAAGAATTTGAGTGTACACCATTTGGTTCTGGTCGGAGACGTTGTCCTGGAATTCATTTAGGATTGGTTACAGTCAAATTGGCAATAGTACAATTGGTGCATTGTTTTAATTAGAAACTTCCTCATAATATAACTCCTTCAAATTTAAACATGGAAGAGAAATTTGGACTCAGTATACCTATAGCTCAACACCTGTTCGCAATACCGAGTTATCGTTTCGCAGGTGATGAGGAATTTGAATAGTTTCAAGTAGGACAATTAAATACCATCATGAAATAAGTTACTTCAAATTATGCGGAATTTAATTCATTTTGACGTTAAACAACTTAATAGTTAATTGCTATTGGAATAAAAGCTTATCATTTTGTCTTAATTATGCATATGTTACTGTAATAGTTAAAAAGATATGCTCGAATTGTTTTTATATGATAATGATCACCTTTATAGAAATTTTTCTCGTTCACAAGATCTAAATAAAAAGGTTATCGTAAAAATCTCCATTTATGTATAAAAATTGACATCACTAGTCAATTTCTTTAATATTTTATTTACTATGCCGAATTCAACTTGTTATAGCGCAACCGTTATCAGTACCTACAATTTATTTGGAGTAAATCTTATAATTTTCTAGCACTGTGTTTTTTTAAGGAAAAGATGGATTATGAGAGTATTAGGAGTATTCTAATTCGATTATAAAAGAGAAGAGACAAAATCTAAAACAAATAAAAAATTAAAATCAAAGGATTTTTACGCTAAAGAAGGTCAAAAAGTATAAAGTAAGCTGCATATGGCTGATTGTGTATTGGATTTTGTGGAGGAAGTAAAACAATATTGTGTTTAATGTTTTGGATATTTGTAGAACATCTAAGCATTTATTTAGATTTGGTTATTTATTTGAGAAATTAATAGTTTTAAATATAAATTCTACTCTTTCTCAGCTATATTGAATCCCATCAGTACTAAAAATAAGATATTTTGTTAAATAATTTTACATCGGATTTTAAGATATATGATGTGAGGAATATTTGTCAAATAATTTTACATCAGATTTGATACAATACATTTGATTTAAGGATTTTACATCCGACATATATTTTAACTGATGTGAAAAATAGCGCGGTGACAGTTTTGTAAACAGTAATAAATTTTGTTATAAAGGATTTCACATCAGGTTTGGATTTACAATCGATGTAAAAAGTTCATTGATGAAAACACCATGAAATTTTATATAAAACACCTATAGAAAATGCTAATTTTATGGTGGTTTTCATGATTGTGTAATTTTTGATAGTCTCCTTAAGAGTTAAAATTACTGTATTGTGAGATGTTGGATCGAACTCTAGTATGGTCGAAGGGTAGCTTCTGGTTTGGCAGGAACTAAGCATGAGGTCGAAATATGTCTGCATGCTTCTGTCGGAATAATGCGTGTTGTAGTCGATGTTTGTTCTAACATGCATTAGTCAATATTGCTTGGTTTGTTAGCATGTTGAATTAGACCTTGCTTGTAAGCCCAATTGTTTAAGTTAGCTTGTACCCTAAGTTAGCTTGTAATGGGTAATTGTTAAAAGACCCATTAGGTTAGTGTGCTATTTTTATTATAAATAGGATGCTAGTTTCTCAATCTTGGCATAAGGAAACATATATAGGAAGATAAAATCCTAATTTCAAGAGAGAGTGGTTATTTTGTTATTCTTGTATACTTGTAATCTTGTTTTAAGAGTAAGGAAAGAATAACAGTTTATAACCATATTGATGATGGTATAAAATATTGAGGAAAAACAAAACGCGGAAGGGAGAGATCATGATGTGTGGTCACAAAATGCGGAAGAGTTTTATTCTGAAAGATTTATTGACAAGAACATGAATTTTTATGGACAAGAATTTGAGTGTACACCAATTGACAAGAACATGAATTTTTATGGACAAGAATTTGAGTGTACACCATTTGGTTCTGGTCGGAGACGTTGTCCTGGAATTCATTTGGGATTGGTTACAG
The DNA here is from genome assembly GCA_963859935.3 of Lathyrus sativus. NCBI lineage: Eukaryota > Viridiplantae > Streptophyta > Magnoliopsida > Fabales > Fabaceae > Lathyrus > Lathyrus sativus. The sequence continues at coordinate 419,782,157 of OZ012736.1, read as the reverse complement.
TCAAATTGGCAATAGTACAATTGGTGCATTGTTTTAATTAGAAACTTCCTCATAATATAACTCCTTCAAATTTAAACATGGAAGATAAATTTGGACTCAGTATACCTATAGCTCAACACCTGTTCGCAATACCGAGTTATCGTTTCGCAGGTGATGAGGAATTTGAATAGTTTCAAGTAGGACAATTAAATGCCATCATGAAATAAGTTACTTCAAATTATGAGGAATTTAATGCATTTTGAGGTTAAACAACTTAATAGTTAATTGCTATTGGAATAAAAGCTTATCATTTTGTCTTAATTATGCATATGTTACTGTAATAGTTAAAAAGATATGCTCGAATTGTTTTTATATGATAATGATCACCTTTATAGAAATTTTTCTCGTTCACAAGATCTAAATAAAAAGGTTATCGTAAAAATCTCCATTTATGTATAAAAACTGACATCACTAGTCAATTTCTTTAATATTTTATTTACTATGCCGAATTCAACTTGTTATAGCGCAACCGTTATCAGTACGTACAATTTATTAGGAGTAAATCTTATAATTTTCTAGCACTGTGTTTTTTTAAGGAAGAGATGGATTATGAGAGTATTAGGAGTATTCTAATTCGATTATAAAAGAGAAGAGACAAAATCTAAACCAAATAAAAAATTAAAATCAAATGATTTTTACGCTAAAGAAGGTCAAAAAGTATAAAGTAAGCTGCATATGGCAGATTGTGTATTGGATTTTGTGGAGGAAGAAAAACAATATTGTGTTTAATAAAGTTTAAGTTCTTAAACTGTTTTGGATATTTGTAGAACATGTAAGCATTTGTTTAGAGTTGGTTATTTATTTGAGAAATTAATAGTTTTAAATATAAATTCTACTCTTTCTCAGCTATATTGAATCCCATCAGTACTAAAAATAAGATATTTTGTTAAATAAATTTACATTGGATTTTAAGATATATGATGTGAAGAATATTTGTCAAATAATTTTACATTAGATTTGATAGCAATATAAAATAAAAAAATATTTGATTTAAGGATTTTACATCCGACATATATTTTAACTGATGTGAAAAATAGCGCGGTGGCAGTTTTGTAAACAGTAATAAATTTTGATATAAAGGATTTCACATCAGGTTTGGATTTACAATCGATGTAAAAAGTTCATTGATGAAAACACCATGAAATTTTATATAAAACACCTATAGAAAGTGCTAATTTTATGGTGGTTTTCATGATTGTGTAATTTTTGATAGTCTCCTTAAGAGTTAAAATTACTGTATTGTGAGATGTTGGATCGAACTCTAGTATGGTCGAAGGGTAGCTTCTGGTTTGACAGGAACTAAGCATGAGGTCGAAATATGTCTGCATGCTTCTGTCGGAATAATGCGTGTTGTAGTCGAAGTTTGTTCTAACATGCATTAGTCAATATTGCTAGGTTTGTTAGCATGTTGAATTAGACCTTGCTTGTAAGCCCAATTGTTTAAGTTAGCTTGTACCCTAAGTTAGCTTGTAATGGGTAATTGTTAAAAGGCCCATTACGTCCGTGTGCTATTTTTATTATAAATAGGATGCTAGTTTCTCAATCTTGGCATAAGGAAACATATATAGGAAGATAAAATCCTAATTTGAAGAGAGAGTGGTTATTTTGTTATTCTTGTATACTTGTAATCTTGTTTTAGGAGTAAGGAAAGAATAACAGTTTATAACCATATTGATGATGGAATAAAATATTGAGGAAAAACAAAACGCGGAAGGGAGAGATCATGATGTGTGGTCACAAAATGTGGAAGAGTTTTATTCTGATAGATTTATTGACAAGAACATGAATTTTTATGGACAAGAATTTGAGTGTACACCAATTGACAAGAACATGAATTTTTATGGAAAAGAATTTGAGTGTACACCATTTGGTTCGGGTCGGAGACGTTGTCCTGGAATTCATTTAGGATTGGTTACAGTCAAATTGGCAATAGTACAATTGGTGCATTGTTTTAATTAGAAACTTCCTCATAATATAACTCCTTCAAATTTAAACATGGAAGAGAAATTTGGACTCAGTATACCTATAGCTCAACACCTGTTCGCAATACCGAGTTATCGTTTCGCAGGTGATGAGGAATTTGAATAGTTTCAAGTAGGACAATTAAATGCCATCATGAAATAAGTTACTTCAAATTATGCGAAATTTAATTCATTTTGAGGTTAAACAACTTAATAGTTAATTGCTATTGGAATAAAAGCTTATCATTTTGTCTTAATTATGCATATGTTACTGTAATAGTTAAAAAGATATGCTCGAATTGTTTTTATATGATAATGATCACCTTTATAGAAATTTTTCTCGTTCACAAGATCTAAATAAAAAGGTTATCGTAAAAATCTCCATTTATGTATAAAAACTGACATCACTAGTCAATTTCTTTAATATTTTATTTACTATGCCGAATTCAACTTGTTATAGCGCAACCGTTATCAGTACGTACAATTTATTAGGAGTAAATCTTATAATTTTCTAGCACTGTGTTTTTTTAAGGAAGAGATGGATTATGAGAGTATTAGGAGTATTCTAATTCGATTATAAAAGAGAAGAGACAAAATCTAAAACAAATAAAAAATTAAAATCAAATGATTTTTACGCTAAAGAAGGTCAAAAAGTATAAAGTAAGCTGCATATGGCAGATTGTGTATTGGATTTTGTGGAGGAAGAAAAACAATATTGTGTTTAATAAAGTTTAAGTTCTTAAACTGTTTTGGATATTTGTAGAACATCTAAGCATTTATTTAGAGTTGGTTATTTATTTGAGAAATTAATAGTTTTAAATATAAATTCTACTCTTTCTCAGCTATATTGAATCCCATCAGTACTAAAAATAAGATATTTTGTTAAATAAATTTACATCGGATTTTAAGATATATGATGTGAGGAATATTTGTCAAATAATTTTACATTAGATTTGATACAATATAAAATAAAAAATATTTGATTTAAGGATTTTACATCCGACATATATTTTAACTGATGTGAAAAATAGCGCGGTGACAGTTTTGTAAACAGTAATAAATTTTGTTATAAAGGATTTCACATCAGGTTTGGATTTACAATCGATGTAAAAAGTTCATTGATGAAAACACCATGAAATTTTATATAAAACACCTATAGAAAATGCTAATTTTATGGTGGTTTTCATGATTGTGTAATTTTTGATAGTCTCCTTAAGAGTTAAAATTACTGTATTGTGAGATGTTGGATCGAACTCTAGTATGGTCGAAGGGTAGCTTCTGGTTTGGCAGGAACTAAGCATGAGGTCGAAATATGTCTGCATGCTTCTGTCGGAATAATGCGTGTTGTAGTCGAAGTTTGTTCTAACATGCATTAGTCAATATTGCTTGGTTTGTTAGCATGTTGAATTAGACCTTGCTTGTAAGCCCAATTGTTTAAGTTAGCTTGTACCCTAAGTTAGCTTGTAATGGGTAATTGTTAAAAGGCCCATTACGTCCGTGTGCTATTTTTATTATAAATAGGATGCTAGTTTCTCAATCTTGGCATAAGGAAACATATATAGGAAGATAAAATCCTAATTTGAAGAGAGAGTGGTTATTTTGTTATTCTTGTATACTTGTAATCTTGTTTTAGGAGTAAGGAAAGAATAACAGTTTATAACCATATTGATGATGGAATGAAATATTGAGGAAAAACAAAACGCGGAAGGGAGAGATCATGATGTATGGTCACAAAATGTGGAAGAGTTTTATTCTGATAGATTTATTGACAAGAACATGAATTTTTATGGACAAGAATTTGAGTGTACACCAATTGACAAGAACATGAATTTTTATGGACAAGAATTTGAGTGTACACCATTTGGTTCTGGTCGGAGACGTTGTCCTGGAATTCATTTAGGATTGGTTACAGTCAAATTGGCAATAGTACAATTGGTGCATTGTTTTAATTAGAAACTTCCTCATAATATAACTCCTTCAAATTTAAACATGGAAGAGAAATTTGGACTCAGTATACCTATAGCTCAACACCTGTTCGCAATACCGAGTTATCGTTTCGCAGGTGATGAGGAATTTGAATAGTTTCAAGTAGGACAATTAAATGCCATCATGAAATAAGTTACTTCAAATTATGCGGAATTTAATTCATTTTGAGGTTAAACAACTTAATAGTTAATTTCTATTGGAATAAAAGCTTATCATTTTGTCTTAATTATGCATATGTTACTGTAATAGTTAAAAAGATATGCTCGAATTGTTTTTATATGATAATGATCACCTTTATAGAAATTTTTCTCGTTCACAAGATCTAAATAAAAAGGTTATCGTAAAAATCTCCATTTATGTATAAAAATTGACATCACTAGTCAATTTCTTTAATATTTTATTTACTATGCCGAATTCAACTTGTTATAGCGCAACCGTTATCAGTACCTACAATTTATTAGGAGTAAATCTTATAATTTTCTAGCACTGTGTTTTTTTAAGGAAAAGATGGATTATGAGAGTATTAAGAGTATTCTAATTCGATTATAAAAGAGAAGAGACAAAATCTAAAACAAATAAAAAATTAAAATCAAATGATTTTTACGCTAAAGAAGGTCAAAAAGTATAAAGTAAGCTGCATATGGCAGATTGTGTATTGGATTTTGTGGAGGAAGAAAAACAATATTGTGTTTAATAAAGTTTAAGTTCTTAAACTGTTTTGGATATTTGTAGAACATGTAAGCATTTGTTTAGAGTTGGTTATTTATTTGAGAAATTAATAGTTTTAAATATAAATTCTACTCTTTCTCAGCTATATTGAATCCCATCAGTACTAAAAATAAGATATTTTGTTAAATAATTTTACATTGGATTTTAAGATATATGATGTGAAGAATATTTGTCAAAGAATTTTACATTAGATTTGATAGCAATATAAAATAAAAAAATATTTGATTTAAGGATTTTACATCCGACATATTTTTTAACTGATGTGAAAAATAGCGCGGTGGCAGTTTTGTAAACAGTAATAAATTTTGATATAAAGGATTTCACATCAGGTTTGGATTTACAATCGATGTAAAAAGTTCATTGATGAAAACACCATGAAATTTTATATAAAACACCTATAGAAAGTGCTAATTTTATGGTGGTTTTCATGATTGTGTAATTTTTGATAGTCTCCTTAAGAGTTAAAATTACTGTATTGTGAGATGTTGGATCGAACTCTAGTATGGTCGAAGGGTAGCTTCTGGTTTGATAGGAACTAAGCATGAGGTCGAAATATGTCTGCATGCTTCTTTCGGAATAATGCGTGTTGTAGTCGATGTTTGTTCTAACATGCATTAGTCAATATTGCTTGGTTTGTTAGCATGTTGAATTAGACCTTTCTTGTAATCCCAATTGTTTAAGTTAGCTTGTACCCTAAGTTACCTTGTAATGGGTAATTGTTAAAAGACCCATTACGTCCGTGTGCTATTTTTATTATAAATAGGATGCTAGTTTCTCAATCTTGGCATAAGGAAACATATATAGGAAGATAAAATCCTAATTTCAAGAGAGAGTGGTTATTTTGTTATTCTTGTATACTTGTAATCTTGTTTTAAGAGTAAGGAAAGAATAACAGTTTATAACCATATTGATGATGGAATAAAATATTGAGGAAAAACAAAACGCGGAAGGGAGAGATCATGATGTGTGGTCACAAAATGTGGAAGAGTTTTATTCTGATAGATTTATTGACAAGAACATGAATTTTTATGGACAAGAATTTGAGTGTACACCAATTGACAAGAACATGAATTTTTATGGACAAGAATTTGAGTTTACACCATTTGGTTCTGGTCGGAGACGTTGTCCTGGAATTCATTTAGGTTTGGTTACAGTCAAATTGGCAATAGTACAATTGGTGCATTGTTTTAATTAGAAACTTCCTCATAATATAACTCCTTCAAATTTAAACATGGAAGAGAAATTTGGACTCAGTATACCTATAGCTCAACACCTGTTCGCAATACCGAGTTATCGTTTCGCAGGTGATGAGGAATTTGAATAGTTTCAAGTAGGACAATTAAATGCCATCATGAAATAAGTTACTTCAAATTATGGGGAATTTAATTCATTTTGAGGTTAAACAATTTAATAGTTAGTTGCTATTGGAATAAAAGCTTATCATTTTGTCTTAATTATGCATATGTTACTGTAATAGTTAAAAAGATATGCTCGAATTGTTTTTATATGATAATGATCACCTTTATAGAAATTTTTCTCGTTCACAAGATCTAAATAAAAAGGTTATCGTAAAAATCTCCATTTATGTATAAAAATTGACATCACTAGTCAATTTCTTTAATATTTTATTTACTATGCCGAATTCAACTTGTTATAGCGCAACCGTTATCAGTACCTACAATTTATTAGGAGTAAATCTTATAATTTTCTAGCACTGTGTTTTTTTAAGGAAGAGATGGATTATGAGAGTATTAGGAGTATTCTAATTCGATTATAAAAGAGAAGAGACAAAATCTAAAACAAATAAAAAATTAAAATCAAATGATTTTTACGCTAAAGAAGGTCAAAAAGTATAAAGTAAGCTGCATATGGCAGATTGTGTATTGGATTTTGTGGAGGAAGAAAAACAATATTGTGTTTAATAAAGTTTAAGTTCTTAAACTGTTTTGGATATTTGTAGAACATGTAAGCATTTGTTTAGAGTTGGTTATTTATTTGAGAAATTAATACTTTTAAATATAAATTCTACTCTTTCTCAGCTATATTGAATCCCATCAGTACTAAAAATAAGATATTTTGTTAAATAATTTTACATTGGATTTTAAGATATATGATGTGAAGAATATTTGTCAAAGAATTTTACATTAGATTTGATAGCAATATAAAATAAAAAAATATTTGATTTAAGGATTTTACATCCGACATATATTTTGACTGATGTGAAAAATAGCGCGGTGGCAGTTTTGTAAACAGTAATAAATTTTGATATAAAGGATTTCACATCAGGTTTGGATTTACAATCGATGTAAAAAGTTCATTGATGAAAACACCATGAAATTTTATATAAAACACCTATAGAAAGTGCTAATTTTATGGTGGTTTTCATGATTGTGTAATTTTTGATAGTCTCCTTAAGAGTTAAAATTACTGTATTGTGAGATGTTGGATCGAACTCTAGTATGGTCGAAGGGTAGCTTCTGGTTTGACAGGAACTAAGCATGAGGTCGAAATATGTCTGCATGCTTCTTTCGGAATAATGCGTGTTGTAGTCGATGTTTGTTCTAACATGCATTAGTCAATATTGCTTGGTTTGTTAGCATGTTGAATTAGACCTTGCTTGTAATCCCAATTGTTTAAGTTAGCTTGTACCCTAAGTTAGCTTGTAATGGGTAATTGTTAAAAGACCCATTACGTCCGTGTGCTATTTTAATTATAAATAGGATGCTAGTTTCTCAATCTTGGCATAAGGAAACATATATAGGAAGATAAAATCCTAATTTCAAGAGAGAGTGGTTATTTTGTTATTCTTGTATACTTGTAATCTTGTTTTAAGAGTAAGGAAAGAATAACAGTTTATAACCATATTGATGATGGAATAAAATACTGAGGAAAAACAAAACGCGGAAGGGAGAGATCATGATGTGTGGTCACAAAATGTGGAAGAGTTTTATTCTGATAGATTTATTGACAAGAACATGAATTTTTATGGACAAGAATTTGAGTGTACACCAATTGACAAGAACATGAATTTTTATGGACAAGAATTTGAGTTTACACCATTTGGTTCTGGTCGGAGACGTTGTCCTGGAATTCATTTAGGATTAGTTACAGTCAAATTGGCAATAGTACAATTGGTGCATTGTTTTAATTAGAAACTTCCTCATTATATAACTCCTTCAAATTTAAACATGGAAGAGAAATTTGGACTCAGTATACCTATAGCTCAACACCTGTTCGCAATACCGAGTTATCGTTTCGCAGGTGATGAGGAATTTGAATAGTTTCAAGTAGGACAATTAAATGCCATCATGAAATAAGTTACTTCAAATTATGGGGAATTTAATTCATTTTGAGGTTAAACAACTTAATAGTTAATTGCTATTGGAATAAAAGCTTATCATTTTGTCTTAATTATGCATATGTTACTGTAATAGTTAAAAAGATATGCTCGAATTGTTTTTATATGATAATGATCACCTTTATAGAAATTTTTCTCGTTCACAAGATCTAAATAAAAAGGTTATCGTAAAAATCTCCATTTATGTATAAAAATTGACATCACTAGTCAATTTCTTTAATATTTTATTTACTATGCCGAATTCAACTTGTTATAGCGCAACCGTTATCAGTACCTACAATTTATTAGGAGTAAATCTTATAATTTTCTAGCACTGTGTTTTTTTAAGGAAGAGATGGATTATGAGAGTATTAGGAGTATTCTAATTCGATTATAAAAGAGAAGAGACAAAATCTAAAACAAATAAAAAATTAAAATCAAATGATTTTTACGCTAAAGAAGGTCAAAAAGTATAAAGTAAGCTGCATATGGCTGATTGTGTATTGGATTTTGTGGAGGAAGTAAAACAATATTGTGTTTAATGTTTTAAATATTTGTAGAACATCTAAGCATTTATTTAGATTTGGTTATTTATTTGAGAAATTAATAGTTTTAAATATAAATTCTACTCTTTCTCAGCTATATTGAATCCCATCAGTACTAAAAATAAGATATTTTGTTAAATAATTTTACATCGGATTTTAAGATATATGATGTGAAGAATATTTGTCAAATAATTTTACAATAGATTTGATAGCAATATAAAATAAAAAAATATTTGATTTAAGGATTTTACATCCGACATATATTTTAACTGATGTGAAAAATAGCGCGGTGGCAGTTTTTTAAACAGTAATAAATTTTGTTATAAAACACCTATAGAAAGTTCTAATTTTATGGTGGTTTTCATGATTGTGTAATTTTTGATAGTCTCCTTAAGAGTTAAAATTACTGTATTGTGAGATGTTGGATCGAACTCTAGTATGGTCGAAGGGTAGCTTCTGGTTTGACAGGAACTAAGCATGAGGTCGAAATATGTCTGCATGCTTCTATCGGAATAATGCGTGTTGTAGTCGAAGTTTGTTCTAACATGCATTAGTCAATATTGCTAGGTTTGTTAGCATGTTGAATTAGACCTTGCTTGTAAGCCCAATTGTTTAAGTTAGCTTGTACCCTAAGTTAGCTTGTAATGGGTAATTGTTAAAAGGCCCATTAGGTTCGTGTGCTATTTTTATTATAAATACACTAGTAGAAAAAATACTTTATAATAGAGGTTGTTAAGTCAATTCACCTGCCACCTGACTTAAGAAGTGATGCAGTGGCAATTTTGTAAATATTTGTAACATTGTTAAGTCAGTTAAATTTAGAACTGACTTAAAAAAATAAAAAATATATATATATATATATAATTTCTATTAAATTTCTTAAGTCGCTTGTGTTTATTAACTGACTTAAAAAAGAGATTTATTAAGTCAGGTATTCTCCACCTGACTTAAGAAGTTTTACATGTTGCACTGCAGCGACAACGTCATCTACATACAACAAACCTCACGAACTTAGCTCCACTTCCAACCCGACTTGCTTTCATTTTCGTTTTCGTCTAGCAACACATAACAACCACCACCAATTTCCTCCCCGTCCTTCCTTCAACCAAAATCAAACCCACAACCAAACCTTAACAATAAACCAAAATTGAAACAGAATGAACAAAGAGAGAAATGGAAATCGAACGAAGAAGACGAAATCAAAACCTGAATAAAGAGAGACGCGAAAGAGAATAGATGAAAGAAAGCGAGCAGAAGTAGGGAGCGAAATCGCGAAGCAAAAGGGAAAGGTCTGTATTAACACTCCGCATTTGTTCTTCTTTTCATTTTCCGTTAGATCTTGGCTCTTTTATTTTGATTTTGATTGCAAACTGATTTTGTTATATATATGGTTTCTCTTCAATGGACAGCATGTTGCACTGGGCAATAAGTATGCATAATTTGAATATTCATTGCCATAAAAATTACATGTTGCTGAATTTGTTGTATTTCTTATTAATTGAATTGAAGCCTTTACTTTGATGCACTCTAAATGTTTGATGAAATGTCTCAATGTGTTTTTGATATGTTTTTTGGAATTCCTTTATTGCACTCTAAATGTTTGATGAAATGTCTAGGTATATAGTTTTTACAGAAATCCTTTATTGCACTAAAAATGTTTGATGAAATGTTTCTATGTATTTTTAATATGTTTTTGTAGTGATGGCATTGGTGGTAGGTTGAAATGGGAAGGTGAAGAAATTGGCGGTTGGCAAAGTTGATGGTAGGGTTGGTTTGGATACAAATGGTTGTTATAAATTACTATTGGATATGTGAAAATTTTGATTGTGGGGTTGAAATAAATATTATTAAATTGATTTGTGTTAGATTAATGATTGTGTGCTCACTACAAGAAAAACGATGGATTGCGACAGTTATTTTGGCAGGTTACGACGGTTAAAACCACCACCAATTACATTCTACGACGGTTGTAGTACCGTCGCAGAAATGTGTGTCCCCAGGCTGTTTAGCGACGGTTGAAAAAACCGTCACACACAACCGTCGTTATATTTCACGACGGGCTTGAACTGACCTAAACTGGAGATAGCGACGGTTAAAGACCGTCGTTACTAGCCTTTTGATTTTTATTTTCATTGTTGATTGTGACGGTTTAAAACTGTCATGAACTCTATTTTACGAATGGTTGAAACTGACATAAATTGGAAATAACAACAGTTAAATACTGTCGTGAATATCCTTTTGATTTTTGTTACCATTGTTGATTGTGACGGTTTAAAACTGTCGTGAATGTGATATCTTGACGGTTAATTATTAATTTTTATATATTGTATTATATTGTTTTATAATATATTCTTTTATTTAAATTATTATCTATTAAAATAGTTATATTATTTTTTCTTTAAATTATTTATACAATAATATTTTTATTTATAGTTTTTTTAAAATTTTTTTCTATCGCTTTTTAGCGTAGTAAAATTAATTCCAAAACTTAATATCAAATAAACATTATAATATCGAAAAAACGTGAGTTTCATAATCATGTAAAATGAAAGTTCCATAATCATGTCATGTAATACAAAAATCCAAAAACATATCAAATCACAATCTTATAAAATAAGTATCATTGTGCCAAAAATGAATAAGTATCATTGTGCCAAAAATGAATACAAAATTGTCATCAAATTTTACAAGATCTTGTGAAGCTGCTGCGACCTCAGAAGCCTTTACTAATAGATCAGCCACAGGCGAAAATTCGACAACCCTTCTCACAATAAGGTGGCGATAGTAGTCCTGGACAACCTGAAATTTCAAAAATTAAATGAATGAAGATTAACCATCACAACTCCTTATTGTTTTGCCAACACAAAAAAAATTATCGAAATAAAAAATGAATTAAAAAATAATAATATTGATGGGTTATTAAAATTGGGGATCCCGTTCAGAAAAAGAGTATTCCCATTCATAGTAAATATAAATTTTAAGGAGAACCATATAGTAAATATGATTGCCGAGGTTTAAAGATGGTAGCATGTGGTAGCTTTGCCCTTCTTCAATATTCTTCAGAAGGAGAACCACATAGCTTAAATATCTTATGCAACTGTTCCACCTATGAAGCATGAAAGCATATTATATCAGAAACTATAGTATGAAATTGCTTGCTTTCTGTATCACCCGATCTCGATCCAATGGTCACTGGTGTGCTAACTAATGAGTCTTGCATTAAATGTCATATAATTTTTACAAAACAAGAAGTTGCTAGGGAATTATTTTGCACACATTTTACCAAACACTGCTAAACCATTTTATGCAATAAAATAATAATGAATATCAATATCTTTTGAAGTAAAGTAACTAAAATTAGTGTTACTTTTCCAACTAGCATACACTACTGTTTTGTTGTTTGTCATAAGCATTCCAGTGATGATTTAAGAGAAATACATTTATCACACTTTAGTGGTATTATCATTTTATCACCCTCGGCCAAAATAATCTTAGCTCCAGTCAACTTTTAAATCATAGAGAAACTTTGTCTAGATCATACACAACAACTTGTCTAGAACATGAACAAATAGCAACTTACCAGTCATGCATAACACTAGTAAAACCTCTATCTAGTATGAGAGGAAGTGCATTAGTAGCCCTGGCAGGAACAACATTCAAATTCAAAAGTGTTTTTATGTTTGCTATGGACATTACATAAAAGTGTTTCAACTATCACCAAGATATCTTATCTTACAAGAAATTGTACCTTGTCTGCCTTGGAAATAAGTATAGACCATATCTTTAACATTGTTATGTTTTCTATCTGCATCAGTTCATGAACTGTGTATAATCCATGTTGAGCTGAGACAATGCTATCCATTGTAGATTTATCAGAAGCCATATTAGCTCTACTGATTACTATCTTATTGCATTGCTCATTAAGCTTTTTCTCTCTTGCCTCAAGCATCTTTACTATCACCCATACCAAGAATGCTGCAGCTCCCTTTCCAACCCATTCCCTGCATTGCAAAACTCAACCATAAACAATGTAGCACCATTTGATAGGTACATAATAGTGTAAGAAAATAAGAACTTACATATAGGTGATTATTAGAGATGCAGCAAGAACAACAAGAGTATTTATTGGTCTTTCCCATGTGAATATTTCTTGTAACCAAGGGACCACATTTTTAAGCGCCTTTAGTAGTTCCTGTGCAATAAAATCAGCAAACAATGGTTAAGTCCATGCACAAACATGGATGTATCAACAAAAATTCATACCGTTAGAACCAGAACACTGTCGATGACTCCTTTCATTTTAAGTGATTCTTTCCTAGAACCTTGCTTTGAATCTGATGTTTGTGAAGATGTATCCTTACCCCTTCGCTAGCTTTTCTTAGATTTGGTAGAAGTATGCTCTTGGTTATTAGCACCACTTTCAGGTTGACGCGTAGAAGTATCCTTACCCCTTCGCCCTAGTACATGAATATCACAAATTCACCTCCAAAGAGGCTTAACGCGTAGAGAGTAACCAATTACCATTTGAAAACAATATTCCACCTGATCTTTAGTCTCCCTAGTACGTGAATATCACAAATTCACCTCCAAAGAGGCTTGACGCGTAGAGAGTAAAGAACAAATTTGCTAAAAATAACTGTTGGAAAGTAAGTGAAAAAAAAATCGAACAAGTTAATCCTGGTCGAACTTACTGTTACAGTCTCAACTGAATAATGACCCCGGTCCACATAATCGCCCATAAACAAGTAGTTGGTATCTGGACACTGTAAACAAAGCACACGCACTTAGATTTAAGATCTAAATGATCGGTAAAAATATCATCCAAGAACTTGCAAAAATAATAGTCTTATCATGTTATAATTTGCAAAATTGAAAACCGAATATTGGGGTCATAGTGAGGTCAATTAGATAGTGCCTGCATTACTCCTTTAATACCTCTGATGCACTTTAAGCCTCATGCTTTTCTTTGACAGGTCTCACGATTAGTTAGCTACGATAATACATTCCCCAACTGTAACAAAAGATTGATTACAAAAAGAAATTCACAGTCAGAAATTATACCTTCCCTCCAATTCGAAATAGTCCAGCAAGATCATGAAACTGCCCGTGAATATCGCCACAAATTGTCACGGGGCTTTTCACAGGCTGTAGTAAAGGAGATACAAAAGAAAAAACATATAATGTTTTCTTTCTCTAACTTGAAAAATAAGCAATTAAAAGGCGCATTGAAATGCTGTAATGTAATTGGTATTGGCAAGCGGCTATATTGCATCATTTAATATTGAAGGAAGTATGTCCTTTCAAAAATTAGCCATTAAAAGCAGTGACAGCATGTCCAATAAACCCAATATGGAGAGAAATAAGAACAATAAAGATAGTTTAAAATCAACTAATTTCAGGTTTAATGAAGGAATACTTTTCATGCAAAGCAAGTTGTTAAATAGTAGTGATGCAAGTGAGATCAATATCTCGAGAAACAGAAAAAGGTCTCATTGAAAAATAAGGCAGGAAGAAAAGGCTCTACCTGGACATTACTTTCATCCATTAAAATCTCCTTAGCCTTCTCACATAATTCTTTAACCTAAAGTTAGAGCAGAAAAAACATCATGATTTAATATAGAACTAAAATGATGTATGCTTCTAGTGCAACCTAAAATGATAGACATATAAGACACAACCCATCAAAGTTGCAGCAGGATTGAAACTGGAAAGCTCCAACAAACCTGTCAGGGTGTCTTAACGTAAATATCTTTATATAATAAACATATATCAGATACTCTATATCATCTCAGTTCATGCCAACTTCCAGATCACATATTATGTTTAGCATTTTCTTACAAATAATGGTCATAGTGGTAACCATACATCTTTAACTCAACTAAATTTAGGCATAATAATGAGATCCCTACTGTATGAGGCTTTATGTTTTACATGAACAAAAGAAAGTATAGCTTGCTACTTTCTGACTCCTCATAATTTACTAGAATTTAGTTACACAATCATTTCACGGCCATATGTAGAAAGTATCTCATTAGTGGTAGTGCTGCTAAGGCAAAGCTTTGCATGGTAACCAAAGAAACCGGTCAACAGCATCCCAACAGTTGCAAGGAACACTAAGAAGAATATGTGTGTTGTAGGATCCCAACAACCACTAAAATGGAAAATAGGAAGTCGAACTCAAAAATAGAAATACATGACAATCAAAAAGTATAAAAAACCTCACATGTGCAACATGGGGAGCTAAATCCCAAAAAGAATTTTCTATTCCATAATGTTTAGATGACATGCCATCAAAGGAAAAATGATATCAATTTAATTTTCAAAATGATAACATGAACAAAATACTATCAAAGCTAATATGCAGACTCAAATCTCAGACTCGAGACACTTGAACTGATAATTGTGTTGTTCGTATTTGTTGATCTCATAATCTTATACTAAGTTTTACCAAAATGCACTAAGTTAAAGTTATCACTTGGAAATAATAATAGCTCTGTGATAATTGTTGCATAAAATAGAAAGTAAAAACTTTACGTGACAACACCTGTTGTTGAGATATTGTAAGTGTGGAAGAGCCTGCCTTTCTATGTCTCCTGTAGAAGTTGTTTCCTGTCTGCACAATTCAACATCAGAATGTCACTCACTGCATTCAATAAGGAAAGAAATTCCAAAGAGGAAAGCAACACAAGCCAACAAAAAGAAAAGGAATTCACTAATTGCACAACATTATTACCTTTCAACAACATTATTATATTTTTTTTCAATTGAACACTCACTTCTTCCTCTATCATCACAATTCACAAAATCTCGGGACGTCCAAAACCTGTGCGGCAGAGTCATTTCATTTGCTTCATTTGTCACAGCGCCTTCTGAATAAGAAAGATCAACTTCACCATTAAAAATAGGAGGAGCACTCGGAGTAACCAAATCAATGGGATCATTCAAATTACTTATATTTCAAAACCGAACACTTCTACCATTCACAGCAGCAACAACAACAATCATAATGTCGATGTTTATGGGTTCTACGATTGTCGTGGAGATGTCAGAGGAACTTTCTGTCAATCTTGTGTCAACACTAACACCACAGAACTTATATGTCCTGTTGGTTGCCATGTTTAAAATAATAATTTCAATTTTGGGTTAAGTCATCAAAATAAACAGAAGATTAACTCTCACCTCTTCCAGGAGGCATTTCCAGCCCTTTCACCAATGGTGACTTCCAGATGCCTAGCACTAGCTCAAGCACCCTGAAAGCAGCCACAACGCACTAGCTCGAGCACCCTGAATGCAGCCACAACCAAAGAGCATACAAATTACAACAGAAGAAAGAGTAAACAACAATGTTGCAAAGTTGAATGAGCGAAAGATACCTCTCAATAACACAAACACCCTGCGCATCTTCCCCAATGGTCAGCAAATACTCTTTGACCTTATCCACAAACTCAGTACCCATCATATTATCAAGAGCAATATCAATGACATAACAATCTTTCCCCAAAAACTGCACACATACAATCAAACTACAACTAATCAACGAACAATATAATTTAGGACTAGGAGTGATATAAAGGATTGGAGTGCATGGAAACCATGTCGCGAACCCAGCATCCGGCGACTCGGAGTTGAGTTTGGAGTTGGAAATGACTGAGAGTGGCGAGAAGACGATTGGAGATGTTCTTCTCGATGGTGGTGAGGTGATTGTATCGCGAACTTGGTGAGTCGACATTGGTGTGCATGTAGAGTTGTGAAACGACGGTGTAATGGTTCTTAGGGTTTTGGCGAGACGGTGAGAGTGAAGAGGAAGAGTAACTGGTGGGGTGTATGGGAAAAAACTCAGGGTGAGTCTGGGAATTGCGAAAAGGGACGTTTTTAGAATTAGTCTCATGGGTTTTGTTTTATTTATTGTATTGCATTTACGTGAGCGTTGTTAAATGTGGTTGTTGAAGATGGGTCGTGGTTTGTGGAAATATAGAGTCAATGCACGATTTTCTTTTTTTAATTAATTTTAAAATAAATGAGTCAATTGGGTGTGGCTGTAAAATGAAAAGCATCGATAAGTATAGAGAATTTACACAATTTACTAGAGGACGGGAAGTTATTCACTTCGGTAAACACGTTTCGTCGCCTAAACTTGCTCTGGATAAAATTTTGCGTTGGAATTGAAGTGTTTTTTCTCCGAATTTGCCGTTATTTTCTAACATTTCCACGAACGATTCCACTGTTATCTTCCATTCATTTTCCGATTTGTAGCAGGCAAAATCGAACAAGTATATCGGCGAAGCTCGTTTCGCGTAGTACAAAGCAAAGACGAAGAGGAGAACGATTGAACCGACCGCTTCCTCTGGAGCCCGTTGAACTCGACTTAGGCTTGAGCTTTGTATGGGTCGAACTAGATGAATGAGTTTTAGGAGTAAGTTGTTCCTCATTCGATGAGATAACAACGATGCAGTTTTGTCTTAGAGACCCTCAGAAGTGTATGGTCGGCAATTGGCTACAACATACCCCAATGTAGGAGGAAACAACAGCAACAATAACTATCCTAAGCAAATCGGGACAACAAAAATCTCATCGAACTGTATACCAAATCAACATAAAGACATTGAAAATTTTGTGTTAATCTATTGGATGGTTAAAGCAGGTTTACATTGCGATTAAACTCTTGAATCTACAAAAATACAAAATTGTGAAAGATGGGAGCAAATTTACCTCAAAAAGAAGGTTTTGATGTTGAGATAAGATGTTGTAGCCACTAGAAGTAAAATAAAAAACAAGTTAAAATCGAGAGAGATGAATACGGTGATGGTTAATGAAAGGATATCAAGTAAGGTGAAATTGGTTTGATAATAATATGAAAGAAATGTTAAATCGAACAGGTGAAAATCAATTTGGTCAAATTGATTTTGGATAGATGTTCTAGGGCTTACGTTCATAATGTACTAAGATGAAATTTTAGGGTAGAAGTTCTACAGTTTGAGTACGCACTTAAAACATAATGTGAATAAAATATAAATAGAAAAAATAATGAGAAAATAAAAAGATTTATATATATATATATATTATTATAATTT
This sequence comes from Lathyrus sativus, assembly GCA_963859935.3. Lineage (NCBI taxonomy): Eukaryota > Viridiplantae > Streptophyta > Magnoliopsida > Fabales > Fabaceae > Lathyrus > Lathyrus sativus. Next base: position 419,764,489 of record OZ012736.1, on the reverse strand, counting down.
ATGGATGAGTTTGAATTTTATATATATATATATATATATATATATATATATATATATATATATATATATATATATATATATATATATATATATATATATATATATATATATATATATATATATATATATATATATATATATATATATATATATATATATATATATATATATATATATATATATATATATATATATATATATATATATATATATATATATATATATATATATATATATATATATATATATATATATATATATATATATATATATATATATATATATATATATATATATATATATATATATATATATATATATATATATATATATATATATATATATTAAATTGTTACCAAAATTAATTTTAATAAAAGTTAACTATTTATATGATAAAATAGAAAATATTTTACTATTATTTTAGACAAAAATATTAAGCTACATTGTCATGAAAATTATAATAATTATAATAATTATTTATTAAAATAATTAATAAAATTGAAAAGATTAGAAAATAAAAATGAAAGAAAAAAGTGAAAAATTAAAGGAATAAAAAAAATAGTGATTATGATTGGCTATAGTAATTGCGACAGTTCGCCTTAACTGTCGCGTGTGTGGAAAGATGTCGGTTTTTTGGTAACTGTCGCATTATTTTATACAACATGCCTAAAAAATTTGCGACGGTTGGCTCAAACCGTCGTGAGAACTGTCGTAGTCCAGGAATAAGGATGGTTTTTTAATAATTGTCGCAAAAAATCTACGACAGTTGACCCTAACTGTCGTGACAACCGTCGCAATCCAGGAATAAGGACGGCTTTGTGATAACTGTCGCAACTCAAGTGTCGTAAGTCTCCTTTTTTCTTGTAGTGGCTGCACTTGATTTGTATCCTAGTGAAGCATAGTTGTAATATTTGTGTTTTTGTAGGATTTTAGATTAAGATACGGCAGAGGCAAAACCTGAGGTCAGGGCATATCTCAACGGCATAGACGCTCCTTCAATATTGGCTACAAGAACCCTCTTCGTAAAGGTTAAAATTTATGTTTCTCATCCTTTTTACTACTACCTATAGCTTCCTAGTATATATATGATCTTGGAATGCATTAGTTTCTGTTTTTTCTTGGTGACAAGGTTGAAGGATCAACTTTTCTTATTACCTTTGTTTTTTTGTTGGAATTCATGTGCATTTGTGGACAATGATATGTAAATATGGACTGATTATTGGCATGCTAATATTGTAGGAAGTTCACGAACTGCTTACTGCTTGGAGACCTTATTTTGATGCTTCTATTTGCATTTTTATACACGCAGCTTCAAGTAGTCGTCAACTACTTTATGATGGAGAAAAGCCATGTTTTACTAATCCGCAATGTGCCAGAAATATTGCTATGATTGTCCGCAGGCCCACTCTCAGGGAAGCAAAACGTGTATATGGCCAGTTGACACTAGTATCTTATGAAGCAGATGAGAAGGAAATTTTACAAAGCGATCAACAAGAAGCGGTGCCACCAATTCGTATTGCTAAAAGAACTGGTGCCACACCTGCCAGCAAAGTGGACATGGCTGGATTGGATAAAAACAACAAAGCCGAAGCTTCTTCCAGTAACCAAAATGATGAACCTCTTATTTCAAGTAACGACGAAAGTGAGAACGAGTTATCTAGTAAGTCAACTCCTTTACATCAAGCAGCACAATCTGCTGACTTTTAAAAGGTTATGGAGCTCCTGGAACAAGGCTTGGATCCATGCATCAAAGATGAAAGGGGACGGACCCCGTATATGTTGGCACCTGACAAGGAAGTCAGGAACACTTTTAGAAGGTTTATGGCTTCAAATCCTGATAAATGGGATTGGAATGCTGCAAAAGTGCCTAGTGCATTGACCAAAGAAATGGAAGAATCACAAGCTGCTAAACAGGTGATTCTGATGTTTCTAAGAATAAATTTTGTTGAATGATTTAAAATCGGATTATTACATTTTTTTACTATGGACACTTTTATCTGCATTTGAAGACTAGCCGATAAATATTATTGGCAGCAAAAGACCAACCAGGACATAATAAGTATGATTGGTTGAAAAACATATCCTTCATTTTAGGGAACCATATCTGTGATTAAGTTTCTTGCCAGTCCCCGTTTGACGTGACTCATTGAGGTTTTGACTTTTATTGATCAAATCTAAGAACTCCCGTGGAAGAATAATTCTTGTCGCTTTGTGCTTGTACAGGCAGAAAAAGATGCCAAGAGAAAAGCTAGAGCAAAAGAATTGAAGAAATTACGTAAGGCAAAAGAAAAGAAGTCCCAGGTACATTTTTATTCTTTCCATCTTTATGTAGCATGATGACCTCACATTAGTTTTCTAGGTCTTGTTTATAAAAGATATTACCATAGGTAGTCAATAGCACCACTGTTGTGTTGGAGTTGCCTTTGGCCTTAGGGATGCCATCGCGCATCATAAACTAATGCCATTGGCAGTGCTACAAAGATGGACATTATTGGCTCAAATCATCATTATCTTGAATGTATTAAGGCTGCTTATAACTTCGCAAGTGGCGAACTTGTGAATCTAATTAAGGAAAAGGTGATTTGTAATATGATTAGGCTTGTAAATATGTGTTTGTTGTATTCTCACACCAGTTCTCTCTAATTGATGCTACTTCACAACCATTGAAGTATCAGGTAACCATCTTCCCTCAACTCTACTGTCTAAATCTTTTTTTGTTTTGTTTAGTTTTATAAGCTAAAGTTTGTTTCTCTTACATGTTTCTCAGACATGGTTCTTGAAAGTTTCTATCCATTGTGAAGGTTTCTCTTACGAAATTAGGAAGATCTCAAGGTGGGAAAAGTGAAAAGATCTCCTATTCTTTTAGAAGATGAAGCACTGATAATTAAGCGTGTGAAATAAGAACTTGTGATTCCCTGTTGACTGTTCCGGTAATTGGCATATAGTGTTGGATTAACAAAAGATGATGTGATTGGTTCAAAGAGATTTGATTATGAGTGAATTAATTTTGTAGAATTGATTCTAGTTAAAAGTGACTTGAATATAAATTGATTTGATTATCGAGGGAAGTATAGTGAAATTGGTGTATCTCTTCATCTTTATCAGGGTTGTAAAAAATTAGGACTAATAAGATTAAGTAAATTGGTGTGATAATATTATAGATGCAGGGGTCCATGATGATTGTAAATTGGTGTGAAATTGGTGTATCTCTTCATCTTTAATTAAACTTTAGTCTTCTAATCCATAACTATCTATTGCATATTGTTTTTAGGATAGAGGTGGCTGCAGTGTGGAGGATTTCTGCAACCACATACATAGAAGTTTGGTGAAGGATGTGAAGTATGTTCTGGTGTGGGGTATAAGTGCTAGGCACTATCCACAACATTGCGGCCTTAGTCACGTTCTCCGTGATGAAGATGTTCAGATTGTTAAAAAAAAGGTTAGAAATCTACCCTTCACCTTGTCTTGTGCTGTCTAACTTATTGGTGCACAGTGTTGTTAAATAACAGCTACAACATTGCGTAGTTTGAACAAATTACCATTGTTCCACTATAAGCCATTTATTATAAATATTGTCAAATAGTAGCTATAGTGTCACTATAACACTATTGGCAACATTGGTTGAGCATCATTCTTCAAATTCTATGTTCTTGACTCGTCGTGCAATCAAGATGGAAAACGTACTGGTAAAGGTGCGATCAAAATAGCTGTGGACATGGTCAATAACGGCCTTGTTGATACTCGTCGTGCAATGAAGATGGTAGAGCCACAACATCTTAACTAACTTCTACATCCACAGGTATATATTGTTTCCGTTAACTTTTCATTTTCAAATGCAAGGTGCTCAAGAGTTATTGATTTGTTTATTGTTACTTGTTTAGTTTAAGGATCCATCTAAATACAAGGACAAAGTGGTTGCCACTGGCTTGCCTGCTTCCCCTGGAGCTGCGGTTGGGCAGGTTGTGTTCAATACTGATGATGCCGAAGAATGGCATGCACAAGGGAAGAGTGTCATCTTGGTATTGTTTTTTACTATCTCTTTCTTTCCATTCACTGTATTATATTGTTATAGTATCATATATGAGTAAAACAACCATGTATTGAATGAAAATGTGAGGGTTGAATAATTTATAAGCGATGCTTACATGATTAAAGGTAAGGACAGAGACAAGTCCAGAAGATGTCGGAGGCATGCATTCAGCTGTTGGCATCTTGACAGCAAGAGGAGGTATGACATCTCATGCTGCTGTTGTAGCTCGTGGATGGGGAAAGTGTTGTGTGTCTAGTTGCACCTCTATTAAAGTAAATGATGATGAAAAGGTAACTTCAGAGACTATACATTCTTGACATATTAGTAAAAAATGTGTTCTATATTAATTTGTGACGTTAGTGCTGCTTGTAATATTTAAATAGGCTGAAGAATTAGCTGCAGCTATGGTAACAATCAAGGCACAGCCTGCCCAAACTGATAACGATGTAAGTATTGGATTTCTATTTTTATACATTCATTAAGATCACATTTTGGCACAGATTATAAACATTGTTTATTCTGGAAACAGGATGCAGACCTAAATTCTCAAGCCTCCAACAATTGTTATGTTCTGAAATTTGGCGGTAAGCAAATGATTCCTGTCATGAATAAGTGAGAAAACAATTGCCGTTGATTTTTATTCTTGCAATTGGTTTGGCATTTTGATATCGTCTGCCGTCAGCTGTTACTGAATCTTCATTGTTTGTTCAAATGTAGGTGATTACCGCGAGATATACCAAGCACCATAGTTACTGAATCTTCATTGTTTGTTCAAATGTAGGTGATTACCACGAGATATACCAAGCACCATAGCAACATGTATTTCGCTCGGCGGAGTCCTTGGGACAACTTCAATGCGAAAAGTCTATTCAAACAAATGGTCACTTGTGTTTCTATGGATTTCGTAGGATTTACGTAATGGCTTGTTCCTCATGTAACAACTTAGCTTTAGAAATTTTCATAATTGAGTCGCGTTTCCAAGCTGTAAATTTCGGATACAACTTGCAATTTGTAAAAACTGTTAATTTGGTTAATAAACCAAATTTAGGAATACTGGCTTTACATTGTTATGAACTTCCAATCTTCCAATCTTTAAAATATTTTGATTGTTAATCGATTCTTTAATATATATATATATATATATATATATATATATATATATATATATATATATATATATATATATATATATATATATATATATATATATATATATATATATATATATATATATATATATATATATATATATATATATATATATATATATATATATATATATTAAAAAAACTATTATCCAAAAAAAAATAAATTCTTAGGTCGGTTAATTATACCCGACTTAAGAAGTAAGTTCTTAGGTCGGGTATAAATGGTTTCTGCAGGCTAAACTTATTAAGTCGGGTTTTGTCTAACCGACCTAAGAAGTTGTTTCTTAAGTCAGGTCCACAACCGACTTAAGAAGTCAAAACTTCTTATGACGGTAATTCTTAGGTCGGGCTCGGACCCGACTTAAAAAGTCATTTTTAACCGACTTAAAAAGCCTTTTTTCCACTAGTGATAGGATGCTAGTTTCTCAATCTTGGCATAAGGAAACATATATAGGAAGATAAAATCCTAATTTGAAGAGAGAGTGGTTATTTTGTTATTCTTGTATACTTGTAATCTTGTTTTAAGAGTAGGAAAGAATAACAGTTTATAACCATATTGATGATGGAATAAAATATTGAGGAAAAACAAAACACGGAAGGGAGAGATCATGATGTGTGGTCACAAAATGCGGAAGAGTTTTATTCCGAAAGATTTATTGACAAGAACATGAATTTTTATGGACAAGAATTTGAGTGTACACCAATTGACAAGAACATGAATTTTTATGGACAAGAATTTGAGTGTACACCATTTGGTTCTGGTTGGAGACGTTGTCCTGGAATTCATTTAGGATTGGTTACAGTCAAATTGGCAATAGTACAATTGGTGCATTGTTTTAATTAGAAACTTCCTCATAATATAACTCCTTAAAATTTAAACATGGAAGAGAAATTTGGACTCAGTATACCTATAGCTCAACACCTGTTCGCAATACCGAGTTATCGTTTCGCAGGTGATGAGGAATTTGAATAGTTTCAAGTAGGACAATTAAATGCCATCATGAAATAAGTTACTTCAAATTATGAGGAATTGAATGCATTTTGAGGTTAAACAACTTAATAGTTAATTGCTATTGGAATAAAAGCTTATCATTTTGTCTTAATTATGCATATGTTACTGTAATAGTTAAAAAGATATGCTCGAATTGTTTTTATATGATAATGATCACCTTTATAGAAATTTTTCTCGTTCACAAGATCTAAATAAAAAGGTTATCGTAAAAATCTCCATTTATGTATAAAAATTGACATAACTAGTCAATTTATTTAATATTTTATTTACTATGCCGAATTCAACTTGTTATAGCGCAACCGTTATCAGTACCTACAATTTATTAGGAGTAAATCTTATAATTTTCTAGCACTGTGTTTTTTTAAGGAAGAGATGGATTATGAGAGTATTAGGAGTATTCTAATTCGATTATAAAAGAGAAGAGACAAAATATAAAACAAATAAAAAATTAAAATCAAATGATTTTTACGCTAAAGAAGGTCAAAAAGTATAAAGTAAGCTGCATATGGCTGATTGTGTATTGGATTTTGTGGAGGAAGAAAAACAATATTGTGTTTAATAAAGTTTAAGTTCTTAAACTGTTTTGGATATATGTAGAACATCTAAGCATTTGTTTAGAGTTGGTAATTTATTTGAGAAATTAATAGTTTTAAATATAAATTCTACTCTTTCTCAGCTATATTGAATCCCATCAGTACTAAAAATAAGATATTTTGTTAAATAATTTTACATCGGATTTTAAGATATATGATGTGAAGAATATTTATCAAAGAATTTTACATTAGATTTTATTGCAATATAAAATAAAAAAATATTTGATTTAAGGATTTTACATCCGACATATATTTTCACTGATGTGAAAAATAACGCGGTGGCAGTTTCGTAAATAGTAATAAATTTTGTTATAAAGGATTTCACATCAGGTTTGGATTTACAATCGATGTAGAAAGTCCATTGATGAAAACACCATGAAATTTTAGATAAAACACCTATAGAAAGTGCTAATTTTATGGTGGTTTTCATGATTGTGTAATTTTTGATAGTCTCCTTAAGAGTTAAAATTACTGTATTGTGAGATGTTGGATCGAACTCTAGTATGGTCGAAGGGTAGCTTCTGGTTTGACAGGAACTAAGCATGAGGTCGAAATATGTCTGCATGCTGCTGTCGGAATAATGCGTGTTGTAGTCGAAGTTTGTTCTTACATGCATTAATCAATATTGCTAGGTTTGTTAGCATGTTGAATTAGACCTTGCTTGTAAGCCCAATTGTTTAAGTTAGCTTGTACCCTAAGTTAGCTTGTAATGGGTAATTGTTAAAAGACCCATTAGGTTAGTGTGCTATTTTTATTATAAATAGGATGCTAGTTTCTTAATCTTGGCATAAGGAAACATATATAGGAAGATAAAATCCTAATTTCAAGAGAGAGTGGTTATTTTGTTATTCTTGTATACTTGTAATCTTTTTTTAAGAGTAAGGAAAGAATAACAGTTTATAACCATATTGATGATGGAATAAAATATTGAGGAAAAACAAAACGCGGAAGGGAGAGATCATGATGTGTGGTCACAAAATGCGGAAGAGTTTTATTCTGAAAGATTTATTGACAAGAACATGAATTTTTATGGACAAGAATTTGAGTTACACCAATTGACAAGAACATGAATTTTTATGGACAAGAATTTGAGTGTACACCATTTGGTTCTGGTCGGAGACGTTGTCCTGGAATTCATTTGGGATTGGTTACAGTCAAATTGGCAATAGTACAATTGGTGCATTGTTTTAATTAGAAACTTCCTCATAATATAACTCCTTCAAATTTAAACATGGAAGATAAATTTGGACTCAGTATACCTATAGCTCAACACCTGTTCGCAATACCGAGTTATCGTTTCGCAGGTGATGAGGAATTTGAATAGTTTCAAGTAGGACAAATAAATGCCATCATGAAATAAGTTACTTCAAATTATGAGGAATTTAATGCATTTTGAGGATAAACAACTTAATAGTTAATTGCTATTGGAATAAAAGCTTATCATTTTGTCTTAATTATGCATATGTTACTGTAATAGTTTAAAAGATATGCTCGAATTGTTTTTATATGATAATGATCACCTTTATAGAAATTTTTCTCGTTCACAAGATCTAAATAAAAAGGTTATCGTAAAAATCTCCATTTATGTATAAAAATTGACATCACTAGTCAATTTCTTTAATATTTTATTTACTATGCCGAATTCAACTTGTTATAGCGCAACCGTTATCAGTACCTACAATTTATTAGGAGTAAATCTTATAATTTTCTAGCACTGTGTTTTTTTAAGGAAGAGATGGATTATGAGAGTATTAGGAGTATTCTAATTCGATTATAAAAGAGAAGAGACAAAATCTAAAACAAATAAAAAATTAAAATCAAATGATTTTTACGCTAAAGAAGGTCAAAAAGTATAAAGTAAGCTGCATATGGCAGATTGTGTATTGGATTTTGTGGAGGAAGAAAAACAATATTGTGTTTAATAAAGTTTAAGTTCTTAAACTGTTTTGGATATTTGTAGAACATCTAAGCATTTGTTTAGAGTTGGTTATTTATTTGAGAAATTAATAGTTTTAAATATAAATTCTACTCTTTCTCAGCTATATTGAATCCCATCAGTACTAAAAATAAGATATTTTGTTAAATAATTTTACATCGGATTTTAAGATATTTGATGTGAAGAATATTTGTCAAAGAATTTTACATTAGATTTGATAGCAATATAAAATAAAAAAATATTTGATTTAAGGATTTTACATCCGACATATATTTTAACTGATGTGAAAAATAGCGCGGTGGCAGTTTTGTAAACAGTAATAAATTTTGTTATAAAGGATTTCACATCAGGTTTGGATTTACAATCGATGTAAAAAGTTCATTGATGAAAACACCACGAAATTTTATATAAAACACCTATAGAAAGTGCTAATTTTATGGTGGTTTTCATGATTGTGTAATTTTTGATAGTCTCCTTAAGAGTTAAAATTACTGTATTGTGAGATGTTGGATCGAACTCTAGTATGGTCGAAGGGTAGCTTCTGGTTTGACAGGAACTAAGCATGAGGTCGAAATATGTCTGCATGCTTCTGTCGGAATAATGCGTGTTGTAGTCGAAGTTTGTTCTAACATGCATTAGTCAATATTGCTAGGTTTGTTAGCATGTTGAATTAGGCCTTGCTTGTAAGCCCAATTGTTTAAGTTAGCTTGTACCCTAAGTTAGCTTGTAATGGGTAATTGTTAAAAGACCCATTAGGTTAGTCTGCTATTTTTATTATAAATAGGATGCTAGTTTCTCAATCTTGGCATAAGGAAACATATATAGGAAGATAAAATCCTAATTTCAAGAGAGAGTGGTTATTTTGTTATTCTTGTATACTTGTAATCTTGTTTTAAGAGTAAGGAAAGAATAGCAGTTTATAACCATATTGATGATGGAATAAAATATTGAGGAAAAACAAAACGCGGAAGGGAGAGATCATGATGTGTGGTCACAAAATGCGGAAGAGTTTTATTCTGAAAGATTTATTGACAAGAACATGAATTTTTATGGACAAGAATTTGAGTTACACCAATTGACAAGAACATGAATTTTTATGGACAAGAATTTGAGTGTACACCATTTGGTTCTGGTCGGAGACGTTGTCCTGGAATTCATTTGGGATTGGTTACAGTCAAATTGGCAATAGTACAATTGGTGCATTGTTTTAATTAGAAACTTCCTCATAATATAACTCCTTCAAATTTAAACATGGAAGATAAATTTGGACTCAGTATACCTATAGCTCAACACCTGTTCGCAATACCGAGTTATCGTTTCGCAGGTGATGAGGAATTTGAATAGTTTCAAGTAGGACAAATAAATGCCATCATGAAATAAGTTACTTCAAATTATGAGGAATTTAATGCATTTTGAGGATAAACAACTTAATAGTTAATTGCTATTGGAATAAAAGCTTATCATTTTGTCTTAATTATGCATATGTTACTGTAATAGTTTAAAAGATATGCTCGAATTGTTTTTATATGATAATGATCACCTTTATAGAAATTTTTCTCGTTCACAAGATCTAAATAAAAAGGTTATCGTAAAAATCTCCATTTATGTATAAAAATTGACATCACTAGTCAATTTCTTTAATATTTTATTTACTATGCCGAATTCAACTTGTTATAGCGCAACCGTTATCAGTACCTACAATTTATTAGGAGTAAATCTTATAATTTTCTAGCACTGTGTTTTTTTAAGGAAGAGATGGATTATGAGAGTATTAGGAGTATTCTAATTCGATTATAAAAGAGAAGAGACAAAATCTAAAACAAATAAAAAATTAAAATCAAATGATTTTTACGCTAAAGAAGGTCAAAAAGTATAAAGTAAGCTGCATATGGCAGATTGTGTATTGGATTTTGTGGAGGAAGAAAAACAATATTGTGTTTAATAAAGTTTAAGTTCTTAAACTGTTTTGGATATTTGTAGAACATCTAAGCATTTGTTTAGAGTTGGTTATTTATTTTAGAAATTAATAGTTTTAAATATAAATTCTACTCTTTCTCAGCTATATTGAATCCCATCAGTACTAAAAATAAGATATTTTGTTAAATAATTTTACATCGGATTTTAAGATATTTGATGTGAAGAATATTTGTCAAAGAATTTTACATTAGATTTGATAGCAATATAAAATAAAAAATATTTGATTTAAGGATTTTACATCCGACATATATTTTAACTGATGTGAAAAATAGCGCGGTGGCAGTTTTGTAAACAGTAATAAATTTTGTTATAAAGGATTTCACATCAGGTTTGGATTTACAATCGATGTAAAAAGTTCATTGATGAAAACACCACGAAATTTTATATAAAACACCTATAGAAAGTGCTAATTTTATGGTGGTTTTCATGATTGTGTAATTTTTGATAGTCTCCTTAAGAGTTAAAATTACTGTATTGTGAGATGTTGGATCGAACTCTAGTATGGTCGAAGGGTAGCTTCTGGTTTGACAGGAACTAAGCATGAGGTCGAAATATGTCTGCATGCTTCTGTCGGAATAATGCGTGTTGTAGTCGAAGTTTGTTCTAACATGCATTAGTCAATATTGCTAGGTTTGTTAGCATGTTGAATTAGGCCTTGCTTGTAAGCCCAATTGTTTAAGTTAGCCTGTACCCTAAGTTAGCTTGTAATGGGTAATTGTTAAAAGACCCATTAGGTTAGTCTGCTATTTTTATTATAAATAGGATGCTAGTTTCTCAATCTTGGCATAAGGAAACATATATAGGAAGATAAAATCCTAATTTCAAGAGAGAGTGGTTATTTTGTTATTCTTGTATACTTGTAATCTTGTTTTAAGAGTAAGGAAAGAATAGCAGTTTATAACCATATTGATGATGGAATAAAATATTGAGGAAAAACAAAACGCGGAAGGGAGAGATCATGATGTGTGGTCACAAAATGCGGAAGAGTTTTATTCTGAAAGATTTATTGACAAGAACATGAATTTTTATGGACAAGAATTTGAGTTACACCAATTGACAAGAACATGAATTTTTATGGACAAGAATTTGAGTGTACACCATTTGGTTCTGGTCGGAGACGTTGTCCTGGAATTCATTTGGGATTGGTTACAGTCAAATTGGCAATAGTACAATTGGTGCATTGTTTTAATTAGAAACTTCCTCATAATATAACTCCTTCAAATTTAAACATGGAAGATAAATTTGGACTCAGTATACCTATAGCTCAACACCTGTTCGCAATACCGAGTTATCGTTTCGGAGGTGATGAGGAATTTGAATAGTTTCAAGTAGGACAAATAAATGCCATCATGAAATAAGTTACTTCAAATTATGAGGAATTTAATGCATTTTGAGGATAAACAACTTAATAGTTAATTGCTATTGGAATAAAAGCTTATCATTTTGTCTTAATTATGCATATGTTACTGTAATAGTTTAAAAGATATGCTCGAATTGTTTTTATATGGTAATGATCACCTTTATAGAAATTTTTCTCGTTCACAAGATCTAAATAAAAAGGTTATCGTAAAAATCTCCATTTATGTATAAAAATTGACATCACTAGTCAATTTCTTTAATATTTTATTTACTATGCCGAATTCAACTTGTTATAGCGCAACCGTTATCAGTACCTACAATTTATTAGGAGTAAATCTTATAATTTTCTAGCACTGTGTTTTTTTAAGGAAGAGATGGATTATGAGAGTATTAGGAGTATTCTAATTCGATTATAAAGGAGAAGAGACAAAATCTAAAACAAATAAAAAATTAAAATCAAATGATTTTTACGCTAAAGAAGGTCAAAAAGTATAAAGTAAGCTGCATATGGCAGATTGTGTATTGGATTTTGTGGAGGAAGAAAAACAATATTGTGTTTAATAAAGTTTAAGTTCTTAAACTGTTTTGGATATTTGTAGAACATCTAAGCATTTGTTTAGAGTTGGTTATTTATTTGAGAAATTAATAGTTTTAAATATAAATTCTACTCTTTCTCAGCTATATTGAATCCCATCAGTACTAAAAATAAGATATTTTGTTAAATAATTTTACATCGGATTTTAAGATATTTGATGTGAAGAATATTTGTCAAAGAATTTTACATTAGATTTGATAGCAATATAAAATAAAAAAATATTTGATTTAAGGATTTTACATCCGACATATATTTTAACTGATGTGAAAAATAGCGCGGTGGCAGTTTTGTAAACAGTAATAAATTTTGTTATAAAGGATTTCACATCAGGTTTGGATTTACAATCGATGTAAAAAGTTCATTGATGAAAACACCACGAAATTTTATATAAAACACCTATAGAAAGTGCTAATTTTATGGTGGTTTTCATGATTGTGTAATTTTTGATAGTCTCCTTAAGAGTTAAAATTACTGTATTGTGAGATGTTGGATCGAACTCTAGTATGGTCGAAGGGTAGCTTCTGGTTTGACAGGAACTAAGCATGAGGTCGAAATATGTCTGCATGCTTCTGTCGGAATAATGCGTGTTGTAGTCGAAGTTTGTTCTAACATGCATTAGTCAATATTGCTAGGTTTGTTAGCATGTTGAATTAGGCCTTGCTTGTAAGCCCAATTGTTTAAGATAGCTTGTACCCTAAGTTAGCTTGTAATGGGTAATTGTTAAAAAGCCCATTAGGTTAGTGTGCTATTTTTATTATAAATAGGATGCTAGTTTCTCAATCTTGGCATAAGGAAACATATATAGGAAGATAAAATCCTAATTTCAAGAGAGAGTGGTTATTTTGTTATTCTTGTATACTTGTAATCTTGTTTTAAGAGTAAGGAAAGAATAGCAGTTTATAACCATATTGATGATGGAATAAAATATTGAGGAAAAACAAAACGCGGAAGGGAGAGATCATGATGTGTGGTCACAAAATGCGGAAGAGTTTTATTCTGAAAGATTTATTGACAAGAACATGAATTTTTATGGACAAGAATTTGAGTGTACACCAATTGACAAGAACATGAATTTTTATGGACAAGAATTTGAGTGTACACCATTTGGTTCTGGTTGGAGACGTTGTCCTGGAATTCATTTAGGATTGGTTACAGTCAAATTGGCAATAGTACAATTGGTGCATTGTTTTAATTAGAAAGTTCCTCATAATATAACTCCTTCAAATTTAAACATGGAAGAGAAATTTGGACTCAGTATACCTATAGCTCAACACCTGTTTGCAATACCGAGTTATCGTTTCGCAGGTGATGAGGAATTTGAATAGTTTCAAGTAGGACAATTAAATGCCATCATGAAATAAGTTACTTCAAATTATGAGGAATTGAATGCATTTTGAGGTTAAACAACTTAATAGTTAATTGCAATTGGAATAAAAGCTTATCATTTTGTCTTAATTATGCATATGTTACTATAATAGTTAAAAAGATATGCTCGAATTGTTTTTATATGATAATGATCACCTTTATAGAAATTTTTCTCGTTCACAAGATCTATATAAAAAGGTTATCGTAAAAATCTCCATTTATGTATAAAAATTGACATCACTAGTCAATTTCTTTAATATTTTATTTACTATGCCGAATTCAACTTGTTATAGCGCAACCGTTATCAGTACCTACAATTTATTAGGAGTAAATCTTATAATTTTCTAGCACTGTGTTTTTTTAAGGAAGAGATGGATTATGAGAGTATTAGGAGTATTCTAATTCGATTATAAAAGAGAAGAGACAAAATCTAAAACAAATAAAAAATTAAAATCAAATGATTTTTACGCTAAAGAAGGTCAAAAAGTATAAAGTAAGCTGCATATGGCAGATTGTGTATTGGATTTTGTGGAGGAAGAAAAACAATATTGTGTTTAATAAAGTTTAAGTTCTTAAACTGTTTTGGATATTTGTAGAACATCTAAGAATTTGTTTATAGTTGGTTATTTATTTGAGAAATTAATAGTTTTAAATATAAATTCTACTCTTTCTCAGCTATATTGAATCCCATCAGTACTAAAAATAAGATATTTTGTTAAATAATTTTACATCGGATTTTAAGATATATGATCTGAAGAATATTTGTCAAAGAATTTTACATTAGATTTGATAGCAATATAAAATAAAAAAATATTTGATTTAAGGATTTTACATCCGACATATATTTTAACTGATGTGAAAAATAGCGCGGTGGCAGTTTTGTAAACAGTAATAAATTTTGTTATAAAGGATTTCACACCAGGTTTGGATTTACAATCGATGTAAAAAGTTCATTGATGAAAACACCATGAAATTTTATATAAAACACCTATAGAAAGTGCTAATTTTATGGTGGTTTTCATGATTGTGTAATTTTTGATAGTCTCCTTAAGAGTTAAAATTACTGTATTGTGAGATGTTGGATCGAACTCTAGTATGGTCGAAGGGTAGCTTCTGCTTTGACAGGAACTAAGCATGAGGTCGAAGTATGTCTGCATGCTGCTGTCGGAATAATGCGTGTTGTAGTCGAAGTTTGTTCTAACATGCATTAGTCAATATTGCTAGGTTTGTTAGCATGTTGAATTAGGCCTTGCTTGTAAGCCCAATTGTTTAAGATAGCTTGTACCCTAATTTAGCTTGTAATGGGTAATTGTTAAAAAGCCCATTAGGTTAGTCTGCTATTTTTATTATAAATAGGATGCTAGTTTCTCAATCTTGGCATAAGGAAACATATATAGGAAGATAAAATCCTAATTTCAAGAGAGAGTGGTTATTTTGTTATTCTTGTATACTTGTAATCTTGTTTTAAGAGTAAGGAAAGAATAGTAGTTTATAACCATATTGATGATGGATTAAAATATTGAGGAAAAACAAAACGCGGAAGGGAGAGATCATGATGTGTGGTCACAAAATGCGGAAGAGTTTTATTCTGAAAGATTTATTGACAAGAACATGAATTTTTATGGACAAGAATTTGAGTGTACACCAATTGACAAGAACATGAATTTTTATGAACAAGAATTTGAGTGTACACCATTTGGTTCTGGTCGGAGACGTTGTCCTGGAATTCATTTGGGATTGGTTACAGTCAAATTGGCAATAGTACAATTGGTGCATTGTTTTAATTAGAAACTTCCTCATAATATAACTCCTTCAAATTTAAACATGGAAGAGAAATTTGGACTCAGTATTCCTATAGCTCAACACCTGTTCGCAATACCGAGTTATCGTTTCGCAGGTGATGAGGAATTTGAATAGTTTCAAGTAGGAAAATTAAATGCCATCATGAAATAAACTACTTCAAATTATGAGGAATTGAATGCATTTTGAGGTTAAACAACTTAATAGTTAATTGCTATTGGAATAAAAGCTTATCATTTTGTCTTAATTATGCATATGTTACTGTAATAATTAAAAAGATATGCTCGAATTGTTTTTATATGATAATGATCACCTTTATAGAAATTTTTCTCGTTCACAAGATCTAAATAAAAAGGTTATCGTAAAAATCTCCATTTATGTATAAAGATTGACATAACTAGTCAATTTCTTTAATATTTTATTTACTATGCCGAATTCAACTTGTTATAGCGCAACCGTTATCAGTACCTACAATTTATTAGGAGTAAATCTTATAATTTTCTAGCACTGTGTTTTTTTAAGGAAGAGATGGATTATGAGAGTATTAGGAGTATTCTAATTCGATTATAAAAGAGAAGAGACAAAATCTAAAACAAATAAAAAATTAAAATCAAATGATTTTTACGCTAAAGAAGGTCAAAAAGTATAAAGTAAGCTGCATATGGCTGATTGTGTATTGGATTTTGTGGAGGAAGAAAAACAATATTGTGTTTAATAAAGTTTAAGTTCTTAAACTGTTTTGGATATTTGTAGAACATCTAAGCATTTGTTTAGAGTTGGTAATTTATTTGAGAAATTAATAGTTTTAAATATAAATTCTACTCTTTCTCAGCTATATTGAATCCCATCAGTACTAAAAATAAGATATTTTGTTAAATAATTTTACATCGGATTTTAAGATATATGATGTGAAGAATATTTGTCAAAGAATTTTACATTAGATTTGATAGCAATATAAAATAAAAAAATATTTGATTTAAGGATTTTACATCCGACATATATTTTAACTGATGTGAAAAATAACGCGGTGGCAGTTTTGTAAACAATAATAAATTTTGTTATAAAGGATTTCACATCAGGTTTGGATTTACAATCGATGTAAAAAGTTCATTGATGAAAACACCATGAAATTTTATATAAAACACCTATAGAAAGTGCTAATTTTATGGTGGTTTTCATGATTGTGTAATTTTTGATAGTCTCCTTAAGAGTTAAAATTACTGTATTGTGAGATGTTGGATCGAACTCTAGTATGGTCGAAGGGTAGCTTCTGCTTTGACAGGAACTAAGCATGAGGTCGAAGTATGTTTGCATGCTGCTGTCGGAATAATGCGTGTTGTAGTCGAAGTTTGTTCTAACATGCATTAGTCAATATTGCTAAGTTTGTTAGCATGTTGAATTAGGCCTTGCTTGTAAGCCCAATTGTTTAAGATAGCTTGTACCCTAACTTAGCTTGTAATGGGTAATTGTTAAAAAGCCCATTAGGTTAGTCTGCTATTTTTATTATAAATAGGATGCTAGTTTCTCAATCTTGGCATAAGGAAACATATATAGGAAGATAAAATCCTAATTTCAAGAGAGAGTGGTTATTTTGTTATTCTTGTATACTTGTAATCTTGTTTTAAGAGTAAGGAAAGAATAGCAGTTTATAACCATATTGATGATGGAATAAAATATTGAGGAAAAACAAAACGCGGAAGGGAGAGATCATGATGTGTGGTCACAAAATGCGGAAGAGTTTTATTCTGAAAGATTTATTGACAAGAACATGAATTTTTATGGACAAGAATTTGAGTGTACACCAATTGACAAGAACATGAATTTTTATGAACAAGAATTTGAGTGTACACCATTTGGTTCTGGTCGGAGACGTTGTCCTTGAATTCATTTGGGATTGGTTACAGTCAAATTGGCAATAGTACAATTGGTGCATTGTTTTAATTAGAAACTTCCTCATAATATAACTCCTTCAAATTTAAACATGGAAGAGAAATTTGGACTCAGTATTCCTATAGCTCAACACCTGTTCGCAATACCGAGTTATCGTTTCGCAGGTGATGAGGAATTTGAATAGTTTCAAGTAGGAAAATTAAATGCCATCATGAAATAAACTACTTCAAATTATGAGGAATTGAATGCATTTTGAGGTTAAACAACTTAATAGTTAATTGCTATTGGAATAAAAGCTTATCATTTTGTCTTAATTATGCATATGTTACTGTAATAATTAAAAAGATATGCTCGAATTGTTTTTATATGATAATGATCACCTTTATAGAAATTTTTCTCGTTCACAAGATCTAAATAAAAAGGTTATCGTAAAAATCTCCATTTATGTATAAAGATTGACATAACTAGTCAATTTCTTTAATATTTTATTTACTATGCCGAATTCAACTTGTTATAGCGCAACCGTTATCAGTACCTACAATTTATTAGGAGTAAATCTTATAATTTTCTAGCACTGTGTTTTTTTAAGGAAGAGATGGATTATGAGAGTATTAGGAGTATTCTAATTCGATTATAAAAGAGAAGAGACAAAATCTAAAACAAATAAAAAATTAAAATCAAATGATTTTTACGCTAAAGAAGGTCAAAAAGTATAAAGTAAGCTGCATATGGCTGATTGTGTATTGGATTTTGTGGAGGAAGAAAAACAATATTGTGTTTAATAAAGTTTAAGTTCTTAAACTGTTTTGGATATTTGTAGAACATCTAAGCATTTGTTTAGAGTTGGTAATTTATTTGAGAAATTAATAGTTTTAAATATAAATTCTACTCTTTCTCAGCTATATTGAATCCCATCAGTACTAAAAATAAGATATTTTGTTAAATAATTTTACATCGGATTTTAAGATATATGATGTGAAGAATATTTGTCAAAGAATTTTACATTAGATTTGATAGCAATATAAAATAAAAAAATATTTGATTTAAGGATTTTACATCCGACATATATTTTAACTGATGTGAAAAATAACGCGGTGGCAGTTTTGTAAACAATAATAAATTTTGTTATAAAGGATTTCACATCAGGTTTGGATTTACAATCGATGTAAAAAGTTCATTGATGAAAACACCATGAAATTTTATATAAAACACCTATAGAAAGTGCTAATTTTATGGTGGTTTTCATGATTGTGTAATTTTTGATAGTCTCCTTAAGAGTTAAAATTACTGTATTGTGAAATGTTGGATCGAACTCTAGTATGGTCGAAGGGTAGCTTCTGCTTTGACAGGAACTAAGCATGAGGTCGAAGTATGTTTGCATGCTGCTGTTGGAATAATGCGTGTTGTAGTCGAAGTTTGTTCTAACATGCATTAGTCAATATTGCTAAGTTTGTTAGCATGTTGAATTAGGCCTTGCTTGTAAGCCCAATTGTTTAAGATAGCTTGTACCCTAATTTAGCTTGTAATGGGTAATTGTTAAAAAGCCCATTAGGTTAGTCTGCTATTTTTATTATAAATAGGATGCTAGTTTCTCAATCTTGGTATAAGGAAACATATATAGGAAGATAAAATCCTAATTTCAAGAGAGAGTGGTTATTTTGTTATTCTTGTATACTTGTAATCTTGTTTTAAGAGTAAGGAAAGAATAGCAGTTTATAACCATATTGATGATGGAATAAAATATTGAGGAAAAACAAAACGCGGAAGGGAGAGATCATGATGTGTGGTCACAAAATGCGGAAGAGTTTTATTCTGAAAGATTTATTGACAAGAACATGAATTTTTATGGACAAGAATTTGAGTGTACACCAATTGACAAGAACATGAATTTTTATGAACAAGAATTTGAGTGTACACCATTTGGTTCTGGTCGGAGACGTTGTCCTGGAATTCATTTGGGATTGGTTACAGTCAAATTGGCAATAGTACAATTGGTGCATTGTTTTAATTAGAAACTTCCTCATAATATAACTCCTTCAAATTTAAACATGGAAGAGAAATTTGGACTCAGTATACCTATAGCTCAACACCTGTTCGCAATACCGAGTTATCGTTTCGCAGGTGATGAGGAATTTGAATAGTTTCAAGTAGGACAATTAAATGCCATCATGAAATAAACTACTTCAAATTATGAGGAATTGAATGCATTTTGAGGTTAAACAACTTAATAGTTAATTGCTATTGGAATAAAAGCTTATCATTTTGTCTTAATTATGCATATGTTACTGTAATAGTTAAAAAGATATGCTCGAATTGTTTTTATATGATAATGATCACCTTTATAGAAATTTTTCTCGTTCACAAGATCTAAATAAAAAGGTTATCGTAAAAATCTCCATTTATGTATAAAGATTGACATAACTAGTCAATTTCTTTAATATTTTATTTACTATGCCGAATTCAACTTGTTATAGCGCAACCGTTATCAGTACCTACAATTTATTAGGAGTAAATCTTATAATTTTCTAGCATTGTGTTTTTTTAAGGAAGAGATGGATTATGAGAGTATTAGGAGTATTCTAATTCGATTATAAAAGAGAAGAGACAAAATCTAAAACAAATAAAAAATTAAAATCAAATGATTTTTACGCTAAAGAAGGTTTAAAAGTATAAAGTAAGCTGCATATCGCTGATTATGTACTGGATTCTGTGGACGAAGAAAAAAAATATTGTGTTTAATGTTTTGGATATTTGTAGAACATCAAAGCTTTTGTTTAGAGTTGGTTATTTATTTGAGAAATTAATAGTTTTAAATATAAATTCTACTTTTTCTCAGCTATATTGAATCCCATCAGTACTAAAAATAAGATATTTTGTTAAATAATTTTACATCGGATTTTAAGATATATGATGTGAAGAATATTTGTCAAAGAATTTTACATCAGATTTGATAGCAGTATAAAATAAAAAAATATGTGATTTAAGGATTTTACATCCGACATATATTTTCACTGATGTGAAAAATAGCGCGGTGGCAGTTTCGTAAACAATAATAAATTTTGTTATAAAGGATTTCACATCAGGTTTGGATTTACAATCGATGTAAAAAGTTCATTGATGAAAAAACCATGAAATTTTATATAAAACACCTATAGAAAGTGCTAATTTTTTGGTGGTTTTCATGATTGTGTAATTTTTGATAGTCTCCTTAAGAGTTAAAATTACTGTATTGTGAGATGTTGGATCGAACTCTAGTATGGTCGAAGGGTAGCTTCTGCTTTGACAGGAACTAAGCATGAGGTCGAAGTATGTCTGCATGCTGCTGTCGGAATAATGCGTGTTGTAGTCGAAGTTTGTTCTAACATGCATTAGTCAATATTGCTAGGTTTGTTAGCATGTTGAATTAGGCCTTGCTTGTAATCCCAATTGTTTAAGATAGCTTGTACCCTAAGTTAGCTTGTAATGGGTAATTGTTAAAAAGCCCATTAGGTTAGTCTGCTATTTTTATTATAAATAGGATGCTAGTTTCTCAATCTTGGCATAAGGAAACATATATAGGAAGATAAAATCCTAATTTCAAGAGAGAGTGGTTATTTTGTTATTCTTGTATACTTGTAATCTTGTTTTAAGAGTAAGGAAAGAATAGCAGTTTATAACCATATTGATGATGGAATAAAATATTGAGGAAAAACAAAATGCGGAAGGGAGAGATCATGATGTGTGGTCACAAAATGCGGAAGAGTTTTATTCTGAAAGATTTATTGACAAGAACATGAATTTTTATGGACAAGAATTTGAGTGTACACCAATTGACAAGAACATGAATTTTTATGGACAAGAATTTGAGTGTACACCAATTGACAAGAACATGAATTTTTATGGACAAGAATTTGAGTGTACACCATTTGGTTATGGTCGGAGACGTTGTCCTAGAATTCATTTGGGATTGGTTACAGTCAAATTGGTAATAGTACAATTGGTGCATTGTTTTAATTAGAAACTTCCTCATAATATAACTCCTTCAAATTTAAACATGGAAGAGAAATTTGGACTCAGTATACCTATAGCTCAACACCTGTTCGCAATACCGAGTTATCGTTTCGCAGGTGATGAGGAATTTGAATAATTTCAAGTAGGGCAATTAAATGCCATCATGAAATAAGTTACTTCAAATTATGAGGAATTGAATGCATTTTGAGGTTAAATCACTTAATAGTTAATTGCTATTGGAATAAAAGCTTATCATTTTGTCTTAATTATGCATATGTTACTGTAATAGTTAAAAAGATATGCTCGAATTGTTTTTATATGATAATGATCACCTTTATAGAAATTTTTCTCGTTCACAAGATCTAAATAAAAAGGTTATCGTAAAAATCTCCATTTATGTATAAAAATTGACATAACTAGTCAATTTATTTAATATTTTATTTACTATGCCGAATTCAACTTGTTATAGCGCAACCGTTATCAGTACCTACAATTTATTAGGAGTAAATCTTATAATTTTCTAGCACTGTGTTTTTTTAAGGAAGAGATGGATTATGAGAGTATTAGGAGTATTCTAATTCGATTATAAAAGAGAAGAGACAAAATCTAAAACAAATAAAAAATTAAAATCAAATGATTTTTATGCTAAAGAAGGTCAAAAAGTATAAAGTAAGCTGCATATGGCTGATTGTGTATTGGATTTTGTGGAGGAAGAAAAACAATATTGTGTTTAATAAAGTTTAAGTTCTTAAACTGTTTTGGATATATGTAGAACATCTAAGCATTTGTTTAGAGTTGGTAATTTATTTGAGAAATTAATAGTTTTAAATATAAATTCTACTCTTTCTCAGCTATATTGAATCCCATCAGTACTAAAAATAAGATATTTTGTTAAATAATTTTACATCGGATTTTAAGATATATGATGTGAAGAATATTTGTCAAAGAATTTTACATCAGATTTGATAGCAATATAAAATAAAAAAATATGTGATTTAAGGATTTTACATCCGACATATATTTTCACTGATGTGAAAAATAGCGCGGTGGCAGTTTCGTAAACAATAATAAATTTTGTTATAAAGGATTTCACATCAGGTTTGGATTTACAATCGATGTAAAAAGTTCATTGATGAAAAAACCATGAAATTTTATATAAAACACCTATAGAAAGTGCTAATTTTTTGGTGGTTTTCGTGATTGTGTAATTTTTGATAGTCTCCTTAAGAGTTAAAATTACTGTATTGTGAGATGTTGGATCGAACTCTAGTATGGTCGAAGGGTAGCTTCTGCTTTGACAGGAACTAAGCATGAGGTCGAAGTATGTCTGCATGCTGCTGTCGGAATAATGCGTGTTGTAGTCGAAGTTTGTTCTAACATGCATTAGTCAATATTGCTAGGTTTGTTAGCATGTTGAATTAGGCCTTGCTTGTAATCCCAATTGTTTAAGATAGCTTGTACCCTAAGTTAGCTTGTAATGGGTAATTGTTAAAAAGCCCATTAGGTTAGTCTGCTATTTTTATTATAAATAGGATGCTAGTTTCTCAATCTTGGCATAAGGAAACATATATAGGAAGATAAAATCCTAATTTCAAGAGAGAGTGGTTGTTTTGTTATTCTTATATACTTGTAATCTTGTTTTAAGAGTAAGGAAAGAATAGCAGTTTATAACCATATTGATGATGGAATAAAATATTGAGGAAAAACAAAACGCGGAAGGGAGAGATCATGATGTGTGGTCACAAAATGCGGAAGAGTTTTATTCTGAAAGATTTATTGACAAGAACATGAATTTTTATGGACAAGAATTTGAGTGTACACCAATTGACAAGAACATGAATTTTTATGGACAAGAATTTGAGTGTACACCAATTGACAAGAACATGAATTTTTATGGACAAGAATTTGAGTGTACACCATTTGGTTATGGTCGGAGACGTTGTCCTAGAATTCATTTGGGATTGGTTACAGTCAAATTGGTAATAGTACAATTGGTGCATTGTTTTAATTAGAAACTTCCTCATAATATAACTCCTTCAAATTTAAACATGGAAGAGAAATTTGGACTCAGTATACCTATAGCTCAACACCTGTTCGCAATACCGAGTTATCGTTTCGCAGGTGATGAGGAATTTGAATAGTTTCAAGTAGGACAATTAAATGCCATCATGAAATAAGTTACATCAAATTATGAGGAATTGAATGCATTTTGAGGTTAAATCACTTAATAGTTAATTACTATTGGAATAAAAGCTTATCATTTTGTCTTAATTATGCATATGTTACTGTAATAGTTAAAAAGATATGCTCGAATTGTTTTTATATGATAATGATCACCTTTATAGAAATTTTTCTCGTTCACAAGATCTAAATAAAAAGGTTATCGTAAAAATCTCCATTTATGTATAAAAATTGACATAACTAGTCAATTTATTTAATATTTTATTTACTATGCCGAATTCAACTTGTTATAGCGCAACCGTTATCAGTACCTACAATTTATTAGGAGTAAATCTTATAATTTTCTAGCACTGTGTTTTTTTAAGGAAGAGATGGATTATGAGAGTATTAGGAGTATTCTAATTCGATTATAAAAGAGAAGAGACAAAATCTAAAACAAATAAAAAATTAAAATCAAATGATTTTTACGCTAAAGAAGGTCAAAAAGTATAAAGTAAGCTGCATATGGCTGATTGTGTATTGGATTTTGTGGAGGAAGAAAAACAATATTGTGTTTAATAAAGTTTAAGTTCTTAAACTGTTTTGGATATATGTAGAACATCTAAGCATTTGTTTAGAGTTGGTAATTTATTTGAGAAATTAATAGTTTTAAATATAAATTCTACTCTTTCTCAGCTATATTGAATCCCATCAGTACTAAAAATAAGATATTTTGTTAAATAATTTTACATCGGATTTTAAGATATATGATGTGAAGAATATTTATCAAAGAATTTTACATTAGATTTGATTGCAATATAAAATAAAAAAATATTTGATTTAAGGATTTTACATCCGACATATATTTTAACTGATGTGAAAAATTGCGCGGTGGCAATTTTGTAAACAATAATAAATTTTGTTATAAAGGATTTCACATCAGGTTTGGATTTACAATCGATGTAAAAAGTTCATTGATTAAAACACCATGAAATTTTATATAAAACACCTATAGAAAGTGCTAATTTTATGGTGGTTTTCGTGATTGTGTAATTTTTGATAGTCTCCTTAAGAGTTAAAATTACTGTATTGTGAGATGTTGGATCGAATTCTAGTATGGTCGAAGGGTAGCTTCTGCTTTGACAGGAACTAAGCATGAGGTCGAAGTATGTCTGCATGCTGCTGTCGGAATAATGCGTGTTGTAGTCGAAGTTTGTTCTAACATGCATTAGTCAATATTGCTAGGTTTGTTAGCATGTTGAATTAGGCATTGCTTGTAATCCCAATTGTTTAAGATAGCTTGTACCCTAAGTTAGCTTGTAATGGGTAATTGTTAAAAAGCCCATTAGGTTAGTCTGCTATTTTTATTATAAATAGGATGCTAGTTTCTCAATCTTGGCATAAGGAAACATATATAGGAAGATAAAATCCTAATTTCAAGAGAGAGTGGTTATTTTGTTATTCTTGTATACTTGTAATCTTGTTTTAAGAGTAAGGAAAGAATAGCAGTTTATAACCATATTGATGATGGAATAAAATATTGAGGAAAAACAAAACGCGGAAGGGAGAGATCATGATGTGTGGTCACAAAATGCGGAAGAGTTTTATTCTGAAAGATTTATTGACAAGAACATGAATTTTTATGGACAAGAATTTGAGTGTACACCAATTGACAAGAACATGAATTTTTATGGACAAGAATTTGAGTGTACACCAATTGACAAGAACATGAATTTTTATGGACAAGAATTTGAGTGTACACCATTTGGTTATGGTCGGAGACGTTGTCCTAGAATTCATTTGGGATTGGTTACAGTCAAATTGGTAATAGTACAATTGGTGCATTGTTTTAATTAGAAACTTCCTCATAATATAACTCCTTCAAATTTAAACATGGAAGAGAAATTTGGACTCAGTATACCTATAGCTCAACACCTGTTCGCAATACCGAGTTATCGTTTCGCAGGTGATGAGGAATTTGAATAATTTCAAGTAGGACAATTAAATGCCATCATGAAATAAGTTACTTCAAATTATGAGGAATTGAATGCATTTTGAGGTTAAATCACTTAATAGTTAATTGCTATTGGAATAAAAGCTTATCATTTTGTCTTAATTATGCATATGTTACTGTCATAGTTAAAAAGATATGCTCGAATTGTTTTTATATGATAATGATCACCTTTATAGAAATTTTTCTCGTTCACAAGATCTAAATAAAAAGGTTATCGTAAAAATCTCCATTTATGTATAAAAATTGACATAACTAGTCAATTTATTTAATATTTTATTTACTATGCCGAATTCAACTTGTTATAGCGCAACCGTTATCAGTACCTACAATTTATTAGGAGTAAATCTTATAATTTTCTAGCACTGTGTTTTTTTAAGGAAGAGATGGATTATGAGAGTATTAGGAGTATTCTAATTCGATTATAAAAGAGAAGAGACAAAATCTAAAACAAATAAAAAATTAAAATCAAATGATTTTTACGCTAAAGAAGGTCAAAAAGTATAAAGTAAGCTGCATATGGCTGATTGTGTATTGGATTTTGTGGAGGAAGAAAAACAATATTGTGTTTAATAAAGTTTAAGTTCTTAAACTGTTTTGGATATATGTAGAACATCTAAGCATTTGTTTAGAGTTGGTAATTTATTTGAGAAATTAATAGTTTTAAATATAAATTCTACTCTTTCTCAGCTATATTGAATCCCATCAGTACTAAAAATAAGATATTTTGTTAAATAATTTTACATCGGATTTTAAGATATATGATGTGAAGAATATTTGTCAAAGAATTTTACATCAGATTTGATAGCAATATAAAATAAAAAAATATGTGATTTAAGGATTTTACATCCGACATATATTTTCACTGATGTGAAAAATAGCGCGGTGGCAGTTTCGTAAACAATAATAAATTTTGTTATAAAGGATTTCACATCAGGTTTGGATTTACAATCGATGTAAAAAGTTCATTGATGAAAAAACCATGAAATTTTATATAAAACACCTATAGAAAGTGCTAATTTTTTGGTGGTTTTCGTGATTGTGTAATTTTTGATAGTCTCCTTAAGAGTTAAAATTACTGTATTGTGAGATGTTGGATCGAACTCTAGTATGGTCGAAGGGTAGCTTCTGCTTTGACAGGAACTAAGCATGAGGTCGAAGTATGTCTGCATGCTGCTGTCGGAATAATGCGTGTTGTAGTCGAAGTTTGTTCTAACATGCATTAGTCAATATTGCTAGGTTTGTTAGCATGTTGAATTAGGCCTTGCTTGTAATCCCAATTGTTTAAGATAGCTTGTACCCTAAGTTAGCTTGTAATGGGTAATTGTTAAAAAGCCCATTAGGTTAGTCTGCTATTTTTATTATAAATAGGATGCTAGTTTCTCAATCTTGGCATAAGGAAACATATATAGGAAGATAAAATCCTAATTTCAAGAGAGAGTGGTTATTTTGTTATTCTTATATACTTGTAATCTTGTTTTAAGAGTAAGGAAAGAATAGCAGTTTATAACCATATTGATGATGGAATAAAATATTGAGGAAAAACAAAACGCGGAAGGGAGAGATCATGATGTGTGGTCACAAAATGCGGAAGAGTTTTATTCTGAAAGATTTATTGACAAGAACATGAATTTTTATGGACAAGAATTTGAGTGTACACCAATTGACAAGAACATGAATTTTTATGGACAAGAATTTGAGTGTACACCAATTGACAAGAACATGAATTTTTATGGACAAGAATTTGAGTGTACACCATTTGGTTATGGTCGGAGACGTTGTCCTAGAATTCATTTGGGATTGGTTACAGTCAAATTGGTAATAGTACAATTGGTGCATTGTTTTAATTAGAAACTTCCTCATAATATAACTCCTTCAAATTTAAACATGGAAGAGAAATTTGGACTCAGTATACCTATAGCTCAACACCTGTTCGCAATACCGAGTTATCGTTTCGCAGGTGATGAGGAATTTGAATAGTTTCAAGTAGGACAATTAAATGCCATCATGAAATAAGTTACTTCAAATTATGAGGAATTGAATGCATTTTGAGGTTAAATCACTTAATAGTTAATTACTATTGGAATAAAAGCTTATCATTTTGTCTTAATTATGCATATGTTACTGTAATAGTTAAAAAGATATGCTCGAATTGTTTTTATATGATAATGATCACCTTTATAGAAATTTTTCTCGTTCACAAGATCTAAATAAAAAGGTTATCGTAAAAATCTCCATTTATGTATAAAAATTGACATAACTAGTCAATTTATTTAATATTTTATTTACTATGCCGAATTCAACTTGTTATAGCGCAACCGTTATCAGTACCTACAATTTATTAGGAGTAAATCTTATAATTTTCTAGCACTGTGTTTTTTTAAGGAAGAGATGGATTATGAGAGTATTAGGAGTATTCTAATTCGATTATAAAAGAGAAGAGACAAAATCTAAAACAAATAAAAAATTAAAATCAAATGATTTTTACGCTAAAGAAGGTCAAAAAGTATAAAGTAAGCTGCATATGGCTGATTGTGTATTGGATTTTGTGGAGGAAGAAAAACAATATTGTGTTTAATAAAGTTTAAGTTCTTAAACTGTTTTGGATATATGTAGAACATCTAAGCATTTGTTTAGAGTTGGTAATTTATTTGAGAAATTAATAGTTTTAAATATAAATTCTACTCTTTCTCAGCTATATTGAATCCCATCAGTACTAAAAATAAGATATTTTGTTAAATAATTTTACATCGGATTTTAAGATATATGATGTGAAGAATATTTATCAAAGAATTTTACATTAGATTTGATTGCAATATAAAATAAAAAAATATTTGATTTAAGGATTTTACATCCGACATATATTTTAACTGATGTGAAAAATTGCGCGGTGGCAATTTTGTAAACAATAATAAATTTTGTTATAAAGGATTTCACATCAGGTTTGGATTTACAATCGATGTAAAAAGTTCATTGATTAAAACACCATGAAATTTTATATAAAACACCTATAGAAAGTGCTAATTTTATGGTGGTTTTCGTGATTGTGTAATTTTTGATAGTCTCCTTAAGAGTTAAAATTACTGTATTGTGAGATGTTGGATCGAATTCTAGTATGGTCGAAGGGTAGCTTCTGATTTGACAGGAACTAAGCATGAGGTCGAAGTATGTCTGCATGCTGCTGTCGGAATAATGCGTGTTGTAGTCGAAGTTTGTTCTAACATGCATTAGTCAATATTGCTAGGTTTGTTAGCATGTTGAATTAGGCATTGCTTGTAATCCCAATTGTTTAAGATAGCTTGTACCCTAAGTTAGCTTGTAATGGGTAATTGTTAAAAAGCCCATTAGGTTAGTCTGCTATTTTTATTATAAATAGGATGCTAGTTTCTCAATCTTGGCATAAGGAAACATATATAGGAAGATAAAATCCTAATTTCAAGAGAGAGTGGTTATTTTGTTATTCTTGTATACTTGTAATCTTGTTTTAAGAGTAAGGAAAGAATAGCAGTTTATAACCATATTGATGATGGAATAAAATATTGAGGAAAAACAAAACGCGGAAGGGAGAGATCATGATGTGTGGTCACAAAATGCGGAAGAGTTTTATTCTGAAAGATTTATTGACAAGAACATGAATTTTTATGGACAAGAATTTGAGTGTACACCAATTGACAAGAACATGAATTTTTATGGACAAGAATTTGAGTGTACACCAATTGACAAGAACATGAATTTTTATGGACAAGAATTTGAGTGTACACCATTTGGTTATGGTCGGAGACGTTGTCCTAGAATTCATTTGGGATTGGTTACAGTCAAATTGGTAATAGTACAATTGGTGCATTGTTTTAATTAGAAACTTCCTCATAATATAACTCCTTCAAATTTAAACATGGAAGAGAAATTTGGACTCAGTATACCTATAGCTCAACACCTGTTCGCAATACCGAGTTATCGTTTCGCAGGTGATGAGGAATTTGAATAGTTTCAAGTAGGACAATTAAATGCCATCATGAAATAAGTTACTTCAAATTATGAGGAATTGAATGCATTTTGAGGTTAAATCACTTAATAGTTAATTGCTATTGGAACAAAAGCTTATCATTTTGTCTTAATTATGCATATGTTACTGTAATAGTTAAAAAGATATGCTCGAATTGTTTTTATATGATAATGATCACCTTTATAGAAATTTTTCTCGTTCACAAGATCTAAATAAAAAGGTTATCGTAAAAATCTCCATTTATGTATAAAAATTGACATAACTAGTCAATTTATTTAATATTTTATTTACTATGCCGAATTCAACTTGTTATAGCGCAACCGTTATCAGTACCTACAATTTATTAGGAGTAAATCTTATAATTTTCTAGCACTGTGTTTTTTTAAGGAAGAGATGGATTATGAGAGTATTAGGAGTATTCTAATTCGATTATAAAAGAGAAGAGACAAAATCTAAAACAAATAAAAAATTAAAATCAAATGATTTTTACGCTAAAGAAGGTCAAAAAGTATAAAGTAAGCTGCATATGGCTGATTGTGTATTGGATTTTGTGGAGGAAGAAAAACAATATTGTGTTTAATAAAGTTTAAGTTCTTAAACTGTTTTGGATATATGTAGAACATCTAAGCATTTGTTTAGAGTTGGTAATTTATTTGAGAAATTAATAGTTTTAAATATAAATTCTACTCTTTCTCAGCTATATTGAATCCCATCAGTACTAAAAATAAGATATTTTGTTAAATAATTTTACATCGGATTTTAAGATATATGATGTGAAGAATATTTATCAAAGAATTTTACATTAGATTTTATTGCAATATAAAATAAAAAAATATTTGATTTAAGGATTTTACATCCGACATATATTTTAACTGATGTGAAAAATTGCGCGGTGGCAATTTTGTAAACAATAATAAATTTTGTTATAAAGGATTTCACATCAGGTTTGGATTTACAATCGATGTAAAAAGTTCATTGATTAAAACACCATGAAATTTTATATAAAACACCTATAGAAAGTGCTAATTTTATGGTGGTTTTCGTGATTGTGTAATTTTTGATAGTCTCCTTAAGAGTTAAAATTACTGTATTGTGAGATGTTGGATCGAATTCTAGTATGGTCGAAGGGTAGCTTCTGCTTTGACAGGAACTAAGCATGAGGTCGAAGTATGTCTGCATGCTGCTGTCGGAATAATGCGTGTTGTAGTCGAAGTTTGTTCTAACATGCATTAGTCAATATTGCTAGGTTTGTTAGCATGTTGAATTAGGCATTGCTTGTAATCCCAATTGTTTAAGATAGCTTGTACCCTAAGTTAGCTTGTAATGGGTAATTGTTAAAAAGCCCATTAGGTTAGTCTGCTATTTTTATTATAAATAGGATGCTAGTTTCTCAATCTTGGCATAAGGAAACATATATAGGAAGATAAAATCCTAATTTCAAGAGAGAGTGGTTATTTTGTTATTCTTGTATACTTGTAATCTTGTTTTAAGAGTAAGGAAAGAATAGCAGTTTATAACCATATTGATGATGGAATAAAATATTGAGGAAAAACAAAACGCGGAAGGGAGAGATCATGATGTGTGGTCACAAAATGCGGAAGAGTTTTATTCTGAAAGATTTATTGACAAGAACATGAATTTTTATGGACAAGAATTTGAGTGTACACCAATTGACAAGAACATGAATTTTTATGGACAAGAATTTGAGTGTACACCAATTGACAAGAACATGAATTTTTATGGACAAGAATTTGAGTGTACACCATTTGGTTATGGTCGGAGACGTTGTCCTAGAATTCATTTGGGATTGGTTACAGTCAAATTGGTAATAGTACAATTGGTGCATTGTCTTAATTAGAAACTTCCTCATAATATAACTCCTTCAAATTTAAACATGGAAGAGAAATTTGGACTCAGTATACCTATAGCTCAACACCTGTTCGCAATACCGAGTTATCGTTTCGCAGGTGATGAGGAATTTGAACAGTTTCAAGTAGGACAATTAAATGCCATCATGAAATAAGTTAATTCAAATTATGAGGAATTGAATGCATTTTGAGGTTAAATCACTTAATAGTTAATTTCTATTGGAATAAAAGCTTATCATTTTGTCTTAATTATGCATATGTTACTGTAATAGTTAAAAAGATATGCTCGAATTGTTTTTATATGATAATGATCACCTTTATAGAAATTTTTCTCGTTCACAAGATCTAAATAAAAAGGTTATCGTAAAAATCTCCATTTATGTATAAAAATTGACATAACTAGTCAATTTATTTAATATTTTATTTACTATGCCGAATTCAACTTGTTATAGCGCAACCGTTATCAGTACCTACAATTTATTAGGAGTAAATCTTATAATTTTCTAGCACTGTGTTTTTTTAAGGAAGAGATGGATTATGAGAGTATTAGGAGTATTCTAATTCGATTATAAAAGAGAAGAGACAAAATCTAAAACAAATAAAAAATTAAAATCAAATGATTTTTACGCTAAAGAAGGTCAAAAAGTATAAAGTAAGCTGCATATGGCTGATTGTGTATTGGATTTTGTGGAGGAAGAAAAACAATATTGTGTTTAATAAAGTTTAAGTTCTTAAACTGTTTTGGATATATGTAGAACATCTAAGCATTTGTTTAGAGTTGGTAATTTATTTGAGAAATTAATAGTTTTAAATATAAATTCTACTCTTTCTCAGCTATATTGAATCCCATCAGTACTAAAAATAAGATATTTTGTTAAATAATTTTACATCGGATTTTAAGATATATGATGTGAAGAATATTTATCAAAGAATTTTACATTAGATTTTATTGCAATATAAAATAAAAAAATATTTGATTTAAGGATTTTACATCCGACATATATTTTAACTGATGTGAAAAATTGCGCGGTGGCAATTTTGTAAACAATAATAAATTTTGTTATAAAGGATTTCACATCAGGTTTGGATTTACAATCGATGTAAAAAGTTCATTGATTAAAACACCATGAAATTTTATATAAAACACCTATAGAAAGTGCTAATTTTATGGTGGTTTTCGTGATTGTGTAATTTTTGATAGTCTCCTTAAGAGTTAAAATTACTGTATTGTGAGATGTTGGATCGAATTCTAGTATGGTCGAAGGGTAGCTTCTGCTTTGACAGGAACTAAGCATGAGGTCGAAGTATGTCTGCATGCTGCTGTCGGAATAATGCGTGTTGTAGTCGAAGTTTGTTTCTAACATGCATTAGTCAATATTGCTAGGTTTGTTAGCATGTTGAATTAGGCATTGCTTGTAATCCCAATTGTTTAAGATAGCTTGTACCCTAAGTTAGCTTGTAATGGGTAATTGTTAAAAAGCCCATTAGGTTAGTCTGCTATTTTTATTATAAATAGGATGCTAGTTTCTCAATCTTGGCATAAGGAAACATATATAGGAAGATAAAATCCTAATTTCAAGAGAGAGTGGTTATTTTGTTATTCTTGTATACTTGTAATCTTGTTTTAAGAGTAAGGAAAGAATAGCAGTTTATAACCATATTGATAATGGAATAAAATATTGAGGAAAAACAAAACGCGGAAGGGAGAGATCATGATGTGTGGTCACAAAATGCGGAAGAGTTTTATTCTGAAAGATTTATTGACAAGAACATGAATTTTTATGGACAAGAATTTGAGTGTACACCAATTGACAAGAACATGAATTTTTATGAACAAGAATTTGAGTGTACACCATTTGGTTCTGGTCTGAGACGTTGTCCTGGAATTCATTTGGGATTGGTTACAGTCAAATTGGCAATAGTACAATTGGTGCATTGTTTTAATTAGAAACTTCCTCATAATATAACTCCTTCAAATTTAAACATGGAAGAGAAATTTGGACTCAGTATACCTATAGCTCAACACCTGTTCGCAATACCGAGTTATCGTTTCGCAGGTGATGAGGAATTTGAATAGTTTCAAGTAGGACAATTAAATGCCATCATGAAATAAACTACTTCAAATTATGAGGAATTGAATGCATTTTGAGGTTAAACAACTTAATAGTTAATTGCTATTGGAATAAAAGCTTATCATTTTGTCTTAATTATGCATATGTTACTGTAATAGTTAAAAAGATATGCTCTAATTGTTTTTATATGATAATGATCACCTTTATAGAAATTTTTCTCGTTCACAAGATCTAAATAAAAAGGTTATCGTAAAAATCTCCATTTATGTATAAAAATTGACATAACTAGTACATTTCTTTAATATTTTATTTACTATGCCGAATTCAACTTGTTATAGCGCAACTGTTATCAGTACCTACAATTTATTAGGAGTAAATCTTATAATTTTCTAGCACTGTGTTTTTTTAAGGAAGGGATGGATTATGAGAGTATTAGGAGTATTTAAATTCGATTATAAAAGAGAAGAAACAAAATCTAAAAAAAATAAAAAATTAAAATCAAATGATTTTTACGCTAAAGAAGGTGAAAAAGTATAAAGTAAGCTGCATATCGCTGATTGTGTACTGGATTTTGTGGAGGAAGAAAAAAAATATTGTGTTTAATGTTTTGGATATTTGTAGAACATCAAAGCTTTTGTTTAGAGTTGGTTATTTATTTGAGAAATTAATAGTTTTAAATATAAATTCTACTTTTTCTCAGCTATATTGAATCCCATCAGTACTAAAAATAAGATATTTTGGTAAATAATTTTACATCGGATTTTAAGATATATGATGTGAAGAATATTTGTCAAAGAATTTTACATCAGATTTGATAGCAGTATAAAATAAAAAAATATGTGATTTAAGGATTTTACATCCGACATATATTTTCACTGATGTGAAAAATAGCGCGGTGGCAGTTTCTTAAACAGTAATAAATTTTGTTATAAAGGATTTCACATCAGGTTTGGATTTACAATCGATGTAAAAAGTTCATTGATGAAAACACCATGAAATTTTATATAAAACACCTATAGAATGTGCTAATTTTATGATGGTTTCATGATTGTGTAATTTTTGATAGTCTCCTTAAGAGTTAAAATTACTGTATTGTGAGATGTTGGATCGAACTCTAGTATGGTCGAAGGGTAGCTTCTGCTTTGACAGGAACTAAGCATGAGGTCGAAGTATGTCTGCATGCTGCTGTCGGAATATGCGTGTTGTAGTCGAAGTTTGTTCTAACATGCATTAGTCAATATTGCTAGGTTTGTTAGCATGTTGAATTAGGCCTTGCTTGTAAGCCCAATTGCTTAAGATAGCTTGTACCCTAAGTTAGCTTGTAATGGGTAATTGTTAAAAAGCCCATTAGGTTAGTCTGCTATTTTTATTATAAATAGGATGCTAGTTTCTCAATCTTGGCATAAGGAAACATATATAGGAAGATAAAATCCTAATTTCAAGAGAGAGTGGTTATTTTGTTATTCTTGTATACTTGTAATCTTGTTTTAAGAGTAAGGAAAGAATAGCAGTTTATAACCATATTGATGATGGAATAAAATATTGAGGAAAAAAAAACGCGGAAGGGAGAGATCATGATGTGTGGTCACAAAATGCGGAAGAGTTTTATTCTGAAATATTTATTGACAAGAACATGAATTTTTATGGACAAGAATTTGAGTGTACACCAATTGACAAGAACATGAATTTTTATGGACAAGAATTTGAGTGTACACCATTTGGTTCTGGTTGGAGACGTTGTCCTGGAATTCATTTGGGATTGGTTACAGTCAAATTGGCAATAGTACAATTGGTGCATTGTTTTAATTAGAAACTTCCTCATAATATAACTCCTTCAAATTTAAACATGGAAGAGAAATTTGGACTCAGTATACCTATAGCTCAACACCTGTTCGCAATACCGAGTTATCGTTTCGCAGGTGATGAGGAATTTGAATAGTTTCAAGTAGGACAATTAAATGCCATCATGAAATAAGTTACTTAAAATTATGACGAATTGAATGCATTTTGAGGTTAAACAACTTAATAGTTAATTGCTATTGGAATAAAAGCTTATCATTTTGTCTTAATTATGCATATGTTACTGTAATAGTTAAAAAGATATGCTCGAATTGTTTTTATATGATAATGATCACCTTTATAGAAATTTTTCTCGTTCACAAGATCTAAATAAAAAGGTTATCGTAAAAATCTCCATTTATGTATAAAAATTGACATCACTAGTCAATTTCTTTAATATTTTATTTACTATGCCGAATTCAACTTGTTATAGCGCAACCGTTATCAGTACCTACAATTTATTAGGAGTAAATCTTATAATTTTCTAGCACTGTGTTTTTTTAAGGAAGGGATGGATTATGAGAGTATTTGGAGTATTCTAATTCGATTATAAAAGAGAAGAGACAAAATCTAAAACAAATAAAAAATTAAAATCAAATGATTTTTACGCTAAAGAAGGTCAAAAAGTATAAAGTAAGCTGCATATGGCTGATTGTGTATTGGATTTTGTGGTGGAAGAAAAACAATATTGTGTTTAATAAAGTTTAAGTTCTAAAACTGTTTTGGATATTTGTAGAACATCTAAGCATTTTTTTAGAGTTGGTTATTTATTTGAGAAATTAATAGTTTTAAATATAAATTCTACTCTTTCACAATTATATTGAATCCCATCAGTACTAAAAATCAGATATTTTGTTAAATAATTTTACATCGGATTTTAAGATATATGATGTGAAGAATATTTGTCAAAGAATTTTACATTAGATTTGACCGCAATATAAAATAAAAAAAATATTTGATTTAAGGATTTTACATCCGACATATATTTTAACTAATGTGAAAAATAGCGCGGTGGCAGTTTTGTAAACAGTAATAAATTTTGTTATAAAGGATTTCACATGAGGTTTGGATTTACAATCGATGTAAAAAGTTCATTGATGAAAACACCATGAAATTTTATATAAAACACCTATAGAATGTGCTAATTTTATGATGGTTTCATGATTGTGTAATTTTTGATAGTCTCCTTAAGAGTTAAAATTACTGTATTGTGAGATGTTGGATCGAACTCTAGTATGGTCGAAGGGTAGCTTCTGCTTTGACAGGAACTGAGCATGAGGTCGAAGTATGTCTGCATGCTGCTGTCGGAATAATGCGTGTTGTAGTCGAAGTTTGTTCTAACATGCATTAGTCAATATTGCTAGGTTTGTTAGCATGTTGAATTAGGCCTTGCTTGTAAGCCCAATTGTTTAAGATAGCTTGTACCCTAAGTTAGCTTGTAATGGGTAATTGTTAAAAAGCCCATTAGGTTAGTCTGCTATTTTTATTATAAATAGGATGCTAGTTTCTCAATCTTGGCATAAGGAAACATATATAGGAAGATAAAATCCTAATTTCAAGAGAGAGTGGTTATTTTGTTATTCTTGTATACTTGTAATCTTGTTTTAAGAGTAAGGAAAGAATAGCAGTTTATAACCATATTGATGATGGAATAAAATATTGAGGAAAAAAAAACGCGGAAGGGAGAGATCATGATGTGTGGTCACAAAATGCGGAAGAGTTTTATTCGGAAAGATTTATTGACAAGAACATGAATTTTTATGGACAAGAATTTGAGTGTACACCAATTGACAAGAACAGGAATTTTTATGGACAAAAATTTGAGTGTACACCATTTGGTTCTGGTCGGAGACGTTGTCCTGGAATTCATTTGGGATTGGTTTCAGTCAAATTCGCAATAGTACAATTGGTGCATTGTTTTAATTAGAAACTTCCTAATAATATAACTCCTTCAAATTTAAACATGGAAGAGAAATTTGGACTCAGTATACCTATAGCTCAACACCTGTTCGCAATACCGAGTTATCGTTTCGCAGGTGATGAGGAATTTGAATAGTTTCAAGTAGGACAATTAAATGCCATCATGAAATAAGTTACTTCAAATTATGAGGAATTGAATGCATTTTGAGGTTAAACAACTTAATAGTTAATTGCTATTGGAATAAAAGCTTATCATTTTGTCTTAATTATGCATATGTTACTGTAATAGTTAAAAAGATATGCTCGAATTGTTTTTATATGATAATGATCACCTTTATAGAAATTTTTCTCGTTCACAAGATCTAAATAAAAAGGTTATCGTAAAAATCTCCATTTATGTATAAAAATTGACATCACTAGTCAATTTCTTTAATATTTTATTTACTATGCCGAATTCAACTTGTTATAGCGCAACCGTTATCAGTACCTACAATTTATTAGGAGTAAATCTTATAATTTTCTAGCACTGTGTTTTTTTAAGGAAGGGATGGATTATGAGAGTATTAGGAGTATTCTAATTCGATTATAAAAGAGAAGAGACAAAATCTAAAACAAATAAAAAATTAAAATCAAATGATTTTTACGCTAAAGAAGGTCAAAAAGTATAAAGTAAGCTGCATATGGCTGATTGTGTATTGGATTTTGTGGAGGAAGAAAAACAATATTGTGTTTAATAAAGTTTAAGTTCTAAAACTGTTTTGGATATTTGTAGAACATCTAAGCATTTTTTTAGAGTTGGTTATTTATTTGAGAAATTAATAGTTTTAAATATAAATTCTACTCTTTCACAATTATATTGAATCCCATCAGTACTAAAAATCAGATATTTTGTTAAATAATTTTACATCGGATTTTAAGATATATGATGTGAAGAATATTTGTCAAAGAATTTTACATTAGATTTGACCGCAATATAAAATAAAAAAAATATTTGATTTAAGGATTTTACATCCGACATATATTTTAACTAATGTGAAAAATAGCGCGGTGGCAGTTTTGTAAACAGTAATAAATTTTGTTATAAAGGATTTCACATGAGGTTTGGATTTACAATCGATGTAAAAAGTTCATTGATGAAAACACCATGAAATTTTATATAAAACACCTATAGAATGTGCTAATTTTATGATGGTTTCATGATTGTGTAATTTTTGATAGTCTCCTTAAGAGTTAAAATTACTGTATTGTGAGATGTTGGATCGAACTCTAGTATGGTCGAAGGGTAGCTTCTGCTTTGACAGGAACTGAGCATGAGGTCGAAGTATGTCTGCATGCTTCTGTCGGAATAATGCGTGTTGTAGTCGAAGTTTGTTCTAACATGCATTAGTCAATATTGCTAGGTTTGTTAGCATGTTGAATTAGGCCTTGCTTGTAAGCCCAATTGTTTAAGATAGCTTGTACCCTAAGTTAGCTTGTAATGGGTAATTGTTAAAAAGCCCATTAGGTTAGTCTGCTATTTTTATTATAAATAGGATGCTAGTTTCTCAATCTTGGCATAAGGAAACATATATAGGAAGATAAAATCCTAATTTCAAGAGAGAGTGGTTATTTTGTTATTCTTGTATACTTGTAATCTTGTTTTAAGAGTAAGGAAAGAATAGCAGTTTATAACCATATTGATGATGGAATAAAATATTGAGGAAAAACAAAACGCGGAAGGGAGAGATCATGATGTGTGGTCACAAAATGCGGAAGAGTTTTATTCGGAAAGATTTATTGACAAGAACATGAATTTTTATGGACAAGAATTTGAGTGTACACCAATTGACAAGAACAGGAATTTTTATGGACAAAAATTTGAGTGTACACCATTTGGTTTTGGTCGGAGACGTTGTCCTGGAATTCATTTGGGATTGGTTTCAGTCAAATTCGCAATAGTACAATTGGTGCATTGTTTTAATTAGAAACTTCCTAATAATATAACTCCTTCAAATTTAAACATGGAAGAGAAATTTGGACTCAGTATACCTATAGCTCAACACCTGTTCGCAATACCGAGTTATCGTTTCGCAGGTGATGAGGAATTTGAATAGTTTCAAGTAGGACAATTAAATGCCATCATGAAATAAGTTACTTCAAATTATGAGGAATTGAATGCATTTTGAGGTTAATCAACTTAATAGTTAATTGCTATTGGAATAAAAGCTTATCATTTTGTCTTAATTATGCATATGTTACTGTAATAGTTAAAAAGATATGCTCAAATTGTTTTTATATGATAATGATCACCTTTATAGAAATTTTTCTCGTTCACAAGATCTAAATAAAAAGGTTATCGTAAAAATCTCCATTTATGTATAAAAATTGACATCACTATTCAATTTCTTTAATATTTTATTTACTATGCCGAATTCAACTTGTTATAGCGCAACCGTTATCAGTACCTACAATTTATTAGGAGTAAATCTTATAATTTTATAGCACTGTGTTTTTTTAAGGAAGAGATGGATTATGAGTGTATTAGGAGTATTCTAATTCGATTATAAAAGAGAAGAGACAAAATCTAAAATAAATAAAAAATTAAAATCAAATGATTTTTACGCTAAAGAAGGTCAAAAAGTATAAAGTAAGCTGCATATGGCTGATTGTGTATTGGATTTTGTGGAGGAAGAAAAACAATATTGTGTTTAATAAAGTTTAAGTTCTAAAACTGTTTTGGATATTTGTAGAACATCTAAGCATTTGTTTAGAGTTGGTTATTTATTTGAGAAATTAATAGTTTTAAATATAAATTCTACTCTTTCTCAGTTATATTGAATCCCATCAGTACTAAAAATCAGATATTTTGTTAAATAATTTTACATCGGATTTTAAGATATATGATGTGAAGAATATTTGTCAAAGAATTTTACATTAGATTTGATAGCAATATAAAATAAAAAAAATATTTGATTTAAGGATTTTACATCCGACATATATTTTAACTAATGTGAAAAATAGCGCGGTGGCAGTTTTGTAAACAGTAATAAATTTTGTTATAAAGGATTTCACATCAGGTTTGGATTTACAATCGATGTAAAAAGTTCATTGATGAAAACACCATGAAATTTTATATAAAACACCTATAGAAAGTGCTAATTTTATGGTGGTTTTCATGATTGTGTAATTTTTGATAGTCTCCTTAAGAGTCAAAATTACTGTATTGTGAGATGTTGGCTCGAACTCTAGTATGGTCGAAGGGTAGCTTCTGGGTTGACAGGAACTAAGCATGAGGTCGAAATATGTCTGCATGCTTCTGTCGGAATAATGCGTGTTGTAGTCGAAGTTTGTTCTAACATGCATTAGTCAATATTGCTAGGTTTGTTAGCATGTTGAATTAGGCCTTGCTTGTAAGCCCAATTGTTTAAGATAGCTTGTACCCTAAGTTAGCTTGTAATGGGTAATTGTTAAAAAGCCCATTAGGTTTGTCTGCTATTTTTATTATAAATAGGATGCTAGTTTCTCAATCTTGGCATAATGAAACATATATAGGAAGATAAAATCCTAATTTCAAGAGAGAGTGGTTATTTTGTTATTCTTGTATACTTGTAATCTTGTTTTAAGAGTAAGGAAAGAATAGCAGTTTATAACCATATTGATGATGGAATAAAATATTGAGGAAAACCAAAACGCGGAAGGGAGAGATCATGATGTGTGGTCACAAAATGCGGAAGAGTTTTATTCGGAAAGATTTATTGACAAGAACATGAATTTTTATGGACAAGAATTTGAGTGTCCACCAATTGACAAGAACAGGAATTTTTATGGACAAAAATTT
Organism: Lathyrus sativus; assembly: GCA_963859935.3. Lineage (NCBI taxonomy): Eukaryota > Viridiplantae > Streptophyta > Magnoliopsida > Fabales > Fabaceae > Lathyrus > Lathyrus sativus. The sequence goes on along the minus strand of OZ012736.1, from coordinate 419,723,104 downwards.
GAGTGTACACCATTTGGTTCTGGTCGGAGACGTTGTCCTGGAATTTATTTGGGATTGGTTTCAGTCAAATTCGCAATAGTACAATTGGTGCATTGTTTTAATTAGAAACTTCCTAATAATATAACTCCTTCAAATTTAAACATGGAAGAGAAATTTGGACTCAGTATACCTATAGCTCAACACCTGTTCGCAATACCGAGTTATCGTTTCGCAGGTGATGAGGAATTTGAATAGTTTCAAGTAGGACAATTAAATGCCATCATGAAATAAGTTACTTCAAATTATGAGGAATTGAATGCATTTTGAGGTTAATCAACTTAATAGTTAATTGCTATTGGAATAAAAGCTTATCATTTTGTCTTAATTATGCATATGTTACTGTAATAGTTAAAAAGATATGCTCGAATTGTTTTTATATGATAATGATCACCTTTATAGAAATTTTTCTCGTTCAAAAGATCTAAATAAAAAGGTTATCGTAAAAATCTCCATTTATGTAAAAAAATTGACATCACTAGTCAATTTCTTTAATATTTTATTTACTATGCCGAATTCAACTTGTTATAGCGCAACCGTTATCAGTACCTACAATTTATTAGGAGTAAATCTTATAATTTTATAGCACTGTGTTTTTTTAAGGAAGAGATGGATTATGAGTGTATTAGGAGTATTCTAATTCGATTATAAAAGAGAAGAGACAAAATCTAAAATAAATAAAAAATTAAAATCAAATGATTTTTACGCTAAAGAAGGTCAAAAAGTATAAAGTAAGCTGCATATGGCTGATTGTGTATTGGATTTTGTGGAGGAAGAAAAACAATATTGTGTTTAATAAAGTTTAAGTTCTAAAACTGTTTTGGATATTTGTAGAACATCTAAGCATTTGTTTAGAGTTGGTTATTTATTTGAGAAATTAATAGTTTTAAATATAAATTCTACTCTTTCTCAGTTATATTGAATCCCATCAGTACTAAAAATCAGATATTTTGTTAAATAATTTTACATCGGATTTTAAGATATATGATGTGAAGAATATTTGTCAAAGAATTTTACATTAGATTTGATAGCAATATAAAATAAAAAAAATATTTGATTTAAGGATTTTACATCCGACATATATTTTAACTAATGTGAAAAATAGCGCGGTGGCAGTTTTGTAAACAGTAATAAATTTTGTTATAAAGGATTTCACATCAGGTTTGGATTTACAATCGATGTAAAAAGTTCATTGATGAAAACACCATGAAATTTTATATAAAACACCTATAGAAAGTGCTAATTTTATGGTGGTTTTCATGATTGTGTAATTTTTGATAGTCTCCTTAAGAGTCAAAATTACTGTATTGTGAGATGTTGGCTCGAACTCTAGTATGGTCGAAGGGTAGCTTCTGGGTTGACAGGAACTAAGCATGAGGTCGAAATATGTCTGCATGCTTCTGTCGGAATAATGCGTGTTGTAGTCGAAGTTTGTTCTAACATGCATTAGTCAATATTGCTAGGTTTGTTAGCATGTTGAATTAGGCCTTGCTTGTAAGCCCAATTGTTTAAGATAGCTTGTACCCTAAGTTAGCTTGTAATGGGTAATTGTTAAAAAGCCCATTAGGTTTGTCTGCTATTTTTATTATAAATAGGATGCTAGTTTCTCAATCTTGGCATAATGAAACATATATAGGAAGATAAAATCCTAATTTCAAGAGAGAGTGGTTATTTTGTTATTCTTGTATACTTGTAATCTTGTTTTAAGAGTAAGGAAAGAATAGCAGTTTATAACCATATTGATGATGGAATAAAATATTGAGGAAAACCAAAACGCGGAAGGGAGAGATCATGATGTGTGGTCACAAAATGCGGAAGAGTTTTATTCGGAAAGATTTATTGACAAGAACATGAATTTTTATGGACAAGAATTTGAGTGTCCACCAATTGACAAGAACAGGAATTTTTATGGACAAAAATTTGAGTGTACACCATTTGGTTCTGGTCGGAGACGTTGTCCTGGAATTTATTTGGGATTGGTTTCAGTCAAATTCGCAATAGTACAATTGGTGCATTGTTTTAATTAGAAACTTCCTAATAATATAACTCCTTCAAATTTAAACATGGAAGAGAAATTTGGACTCAGTATACCTATAGCTCAACACCTGTTCGCAATACCGAGTTATCGTTTCGCAGGTGATGAGGAATTTGAATAGTTTCAAGTAGGACAATTAAATGCCATCATGAAATAAGTTACTTCAAATTATGAGGAATTGAATGCATTTTGAGGTTAATCAACTTAATAGTTAATTGCTATTGGAATAAAAGCTTATCATTTTGTCTTAATTATGCATATGTTACTGTAATAGTTAAAAAGATATGCTCGAATTGTTTTTATATGATAATGATCACCTTTATAGAAATTTTTCTCGTTCAAAAGATCTAAATAAAAAGGTTATCGTAAAAATCTCCATTTATGTAAAAAAATTGACATCACTAGTCAATTTCTTTAATATTTTATTTACTATGCCGAATTCAACTTGTTATAGCGCAACCGTTATCAGTACCTACAATTTATTAGGAGTAAATCTTATAATTTTCTAGCACTGTGTTTTTTTAAGGAAGAGATGGATTATCAGAGTATTAGGAGTATTCTAATTCGATTATAAAAGAGAAGATACAAAATCTAAAACAAATAAAAAATTAAAATCAAATGATTTTTACGCTAAAGAAGGTCAAAAAGTATAAAGTAAGCTGCATATGGCTGATTGTGTATTGGATTTTGTGGAGGAAGAAAAACAATATTGTGTTTAATAAAGTTTAAGTTCTAAAACTGTTTTGGATATTTGTAGAACATCTAAGCATTTGTTTAGAGTTGGTTATTTATTTGAGAAATTAATAGTTTTAAATATAAATTCTACTCTTTCTCAGTTATATTGAATCCCATCAGTACTAAAAATCAGATATTTTGTTAAATAATTTTACATCGGATTTTAAGATATATGATGTGAAGAATATTTGTCAAAGAATTTTACATTAGATTTGATAGCAATATAAAATAAAAAAAATATTTGATTTAAGGATTTTACATCCGACATATATTTTAACTAATGTGAAAAATAGCGTGGTGGCAGTTTTGTAAACAGTAATAAATTTTGTTATAAAGGATTTCACATCAGGTTTGGATTTACAATCGATGTAAAAAGTTCATTGATGAAAACACCATGAAATTTTATATAAAACACCTATAGAATGTGCTAATTTTATGATGGTTTCATGATTGTGTAATTTTTGATAGTCTCCTTAAGAGTTAAAATTACTGTATTGTGAGATGTTGGATCGAACTCTAGTATGGTCGAAGGGTAGCTTCTGCTTTGACAGGAACTGAGCATGAGGTCGAAGTATGTCTGCATGCTGCTATCGGAATAATTCGTGTTGTAGTCGAAGTTTGTTCTAACATGCATTAGTCAATATTGCTAGGTTTGTTAGCATGTTGAATTAGGCCTTGCTTGTAAGCCCAATTGTTTAAGATAGCTTGTACCCTAAGTTAGCTTGTAATGGGTAATTGTTAAAAAGCCCATTAGGTTAGTCTGCTATTTTTATTATAAATAGGATGCTAGTTTCTCAATCTTGGCATAAGGAAACATATATAGGAAGATAAAATCCTAATTTCAAGAGAGAGTGGTTATTTTGTTATTCTTGTATACTTGTAATCTTGTTTTAAGAGTAAGGAAAGAATAGCAGTTTATAACCATATTGATGATGGAATAAAATATTGAGGAAAAACAAAACGCGGAAGGGAGAGATCATGATGTGTGGTCACAAAATGCAGAAGAGTTTTATTCGGAAAGATTTATTGACAAGAACATGAATTTTTATGGACAAGAATTTGAGTGTACACCAATTGACAAGAACATGAATTTTTATGGACAAAAATTTGAGTGTACACCATTTGGTTCTGGTCGGAGACGTTGTCCTGGAATTCATTTGGGATTGGTTTCAGTCAAATTCGCAATAGTACAATTGGTGCATTGTTTTAATTAGAAACTTCCTAATAATATAACTCCTTCAAATTTAAACATGGAAGAGAAATTTGGACTCAGTATACCTATAGCTCAACACCTGTTCGCAATACCGAGTTATCGTTTCGCAGGTGATGAGGAATTTGAATAGTTTCAAGTAGGACAATTAAATGCCATCATGAAATAAGTTACTTCAAATTATGAGGAATTGAATGCATTTTGAGGTTAATCAACTTAATAGTTAATTGCTATTGGAATAAAAGCTTATCATTTTGTCTTAATTATGCATATGTTACTGTAATAGTTAAAAAGATATGCTCAAATTGTTTTTATATGATAATGATCACCTTTATAGAAATTTTTCTCGTTCACAAGATCTAAATAAAAAGGTTATCGTAAAAATCTCCATTTATGTATAAAAATTGACATCACTAGTCAATTTCTTTAATATTTTATTTACTATGCCGAATTCAACTTGTTATAGCGCAACCGTTATCAGTACCTACAATTTATTAGGAGTAAATCTTATAATTTTATAGCACCGTGTTTTTTTAAGGAAGAGATGGATTATGAGTGTATTAGGAGTATTCTAATTCGATTATAAAAGAGAAGAGACAAAATCTAAAATAAATAAAAAATTAAAATCAAATGATTTTTACGCTAAAGAAGGTCAAAAAGTATAAAGTAAGCTGCATATGGCTGATTGTGTATTGGATTTTGTGGAGGAAGAAAAACAATATTGTGTTTAATAAAGTTTAAGTTCTTAAACTGTTTTGGATATTTGTAGAAAATCAAAGCTTTTGTTTAGAGTTGGTTATTTATTTGAGAAATTAATAGTTTTAAATATAAATTCTACTTTTTCTCAGCTATATTGAATCCCATTAGTACTAAAAATAAGATATTTTGTTAAATAATTTTACATCGGATTTTAAGATATATGATGTGAAGAATATTTGTCAAAGAATTTTACATTAGATTTGATAGCAATATAAAATAAAAAAATATTTGATTTAAGGATTTTACATCCGACATATATTTTAACTGATGTGAAAAATAGCGCGGTGGCAGTTTCGTAAACAGTAATAAATTTTGTTATAAAGGATTTCACATCAGGTTTGGATTTACAATCGATGTAAAAAGTTCATTGATGAAAACACCATGAAATTTTATATAAAACACCTATAGAAAGTGCTAATTTTATGGTGGTTTTCATGATTGTGTAATTTTTGATAGTCTCCTTAAGAGTTAAAATTACTGTATTGTGAGATGTTGGATCGAACTCTAGTATGGTCGAAGGGTAGTTTCTGCTTTGACAGGAACTAAGCATGAGGTCGAAGTATATTTGCATGCTGATGTCGGAATAATGCGTGTTGTAGTCGAACTTTGTTCTAACATGCATTAGTCAATATTGCTAGGTTTGTTAGCATGTTGAATTAGGCCTTGCTTGTTAACCCCAATTGTTTAAGATAGCTTGTACCCTAAGTTAGCTTGTAATGGGTAATTGTTAAAAAGCGCATTAGGTTAGTCTGCTATTTTTATTATAAATAGGATGCTAGTTTCTCATTCTTGGCATAAGGAAACATATATAGGAAGATAAAATCCTAATTTCAAGAGAGAGTGGTTATTTTGTTATTCTTGTATACTTGTAATCTTGTTTTAAGAGTAAGGAAAGAATAGCAGTTTATAACCATATTGATGATGGAATAAAATATTGAGGAAAAACAAAACGCGGAAGGGAGAGATCATGATGTGTGGTCACAAAATGCGGAAGAGTTTTATTCTGAAAGATTTATTGACAAGAACATGAATTTTTATGGACAAGAATTTGAGTGTACACCAATTGACAAGAACATGAATTTTTATGAACAAGAATTTGAGTGTACACCATTTGGTTATGGTCGGAGACGTTGTCCTGGAATTCATTTGGGATTGGTTACAGTCAAATTGGCAATAGTACAATTGGTGCATTGTTTTAATTATAAACTTCCTCATAATATAACTCCTTCAAATTTAAACATGGAAGAGAAATTTGGACTCAGTATACCTATAGCTCAACACCTGTTCGCAATACCGAGTTATCGTTTCGCAGGTGATGAGGAATTTGAATAGTTTCAAGTAGGACAATTAAATGCCATCATGAAATAAGTTACTTCAAATTATGAGGAATTGAATGCATTTTGAGGTTAATCAACTTAATAGTTAATTGCTATTGGAATAAAAGCTTATCATTTTGTCTTAATTATGCATATGTTACTGTAATAGTTAAAAAGATATGCTCAAATTGTTTTTATATGATAATGATCACCTTTATAGAAATTTTTCTCGTTCACAAGATCTAAATAAAAAGGTTATCGTAAAAATCTCCATTTATGTATAAAAATTGACATCACTAGTCAATTTCTTTAATATTTTATTTACTATGCCGAATTCAACTTGTTATAGCGCAACCGTTATCAGTACCTACAATTTATTAGGAGTAAATCTTATAATTTTATAGCACCGTGTTTTTTTAAGGAAGAGATGGATTATGAGTGTATTAGGAGTATTCTAATTCGATTATAAAAGAGAAGAGACAAAATCTAAAATAAATAAAAAATTAAAATCAAATGATTTTTACGCTAAAGAAGGTCAAAAAGTATAAAGTAAGCTGCATATGGCTGATTGTGTATTGGATTTTGTGGAGGAAGAAAAACAATATTGTGTTTAATAAAGTTTAAGTTCTTAAACTGTTTTGGATATTTGTAGAAAATCAAAGCTTTTGTTTAGAGTTGGTTATTTATTTGAGAAATTAATAGTTTTAAATATAAATTCTACTTTTTCTCAGCTATATTGAATCCCATTAGTACTAAAAATAAGATATTTTGTTAAATAATTTTACATCGGATTTTAAGATATATGATGTGAAGAATATTTGTCAAAGAATTTTACATTAGATTTGATAGCAATATAAAATAAAAAAATATTTGATTTAAGGATTTTACATCCGACATATATTTTAACTGATGTGAAAAATAGCGCGGTGGCAGTTTCGTAAACAGTAATAAATTTTGTTATAAAGGATTTCACATCAGGTTTGGATTTACAATCGATGTAAAAAGTTCATTGATGAAAACACCATGAAATTTTATATAAAACACCTATAGAAAGTGCTAATTTTATGGTGGTTTTCATGATTGTGTAATTTTTGATAGTCTCCTTAAGAGTTAAAATTACTGTATTGTGAGATGTTGGATCGAACTCTAGTATGGTCGAAGGGTAGTTTCTGCTTTGACAGGAACTAAGCATGAGGTCGAAGTATATTTGCATGCTGATGTCGGAATAATGCGTGTTGTAGTCGAACTTTGTTCTAACATGCATTAGTCAATATTGCTAGGTTTGTTAGCATGTTGAATTAGGCCTTGCTTGTTAACCCCAATTGTTTAAGATAGCTTGTACCCTAAGTTAGCTTGTAATGGGTAATTGTTAAAAAGCGCATTAGGTTAGTCTGCTATTTTTATTATAAATAGGATGCTAGTTTCTCATTCTTGGCATAAGGAAACATATATAGGAAGATAAAATCCTAATTTCAAGAGAGAGTGGTTATTTTGTTATTCTTGTATACTTGTAATCTTGTTTTAAGAGTAAGGAAAGAATAGCAGTTTATAACCATATTGATGATGGAATAAAATATTGAGGAAAAACAAAACGCGGAAGGGAGAGATCATGATGTGTGGTCACAAAATGCGGAAGAGTTTTATTCTGAAAGATTTATTGACAAGAACATGAATTTTTATGGACAAGAATTTGAGTGTACACCAATTGACAAGAACATGAATTTTTATGAACAAGAATTTGAGTGTACACCATTTGGTTATGGTCGGAGACGTTGTCCTGGAATTCATTTGGGATTGGTTACAGTCAAATTGGCAATAGTACAATTGGTGCATTGTTTTAATTATAAACTTCCTCATAATATAACTCCTTCAAATTTAAACATGGAAGAGAAATTTGGACTCAGTATACCTATAGCTCAACACCTGTTCGCAATACCGAGTTATCGTTTCGCAGGTGATGAGGAATTTGAATAGTTTCAAGTAGGACAATTAAATGCCATCATGAAATAAGTTACTTCAAATTATGATGAATTGAATGCATTTTGAGGTTAAACAAATTAATAGTTAATTGCTATTGGAATAAAAGCTTATCATTTTGTCTTAATTATGCATATGTTACTGTAATAGTTAAAAAGATATGCTCGAATTGTTTTTATATGATAATGATCACCTTTATAGAAATTTTTCTCGTTCACAAGATCTAAATAAAAAGGTTATCGTAAAAATCTCCATTTATGTATAAAAATTGACATCACTAGTCAATTTCTTTAATATTTTATTTACTATGCCGAATTCAACTTGTTATAGCGCAACCGTTATCAGTACCTACAATATATTAGGAGTAAATCTTATAATTTTCTAGCACTGTGTTTTTTTAAGGAAGAGATGGATTATGAGAGTATTAGGAGTATTCTAATTCGATTATAAAAGAGAAGAGACAAAATCTAAAACAAATAAAAAATTAAAATCAAATGATTTTTACGCTAAAGAAGGTCAAAAAGTATAAAGTAAGCTGCATATGGCTGGTTGTGTATTGGATTTTGTGGAGGAAGAAAAACAATATTGTGTTTAATAAAGTTTAAGTTCTTAAACTGTTTTGGATATTTATAGAACATCAAAGCTTTTGTTTAGAGTTGGTTATTTATTTGTGAAATTAATAGTTTTAAATATAAATTCTACTTTTCCTCAGCTATATTGAATCCCATTAGTACTAAAAATAAGATATTTTGTTAAATAATTTTACATCGGATTTTAAGATATATGATGTGAAGAATATTTGTCAAAGAATTTTACATTAGATTTGATAGCTATATAAAATAAAAAAATATTTGATTTAAGGATTTTACATCCGACATATATTTTAACTGATGTGAAAAATAGCGCGGTGGCAGTTTCGTAAACAGTAATAAATTTTGTTATAAAGGATTTCACATCAGGTTTGGATTTACAATCGATGTAAAAAGTTCATTGATGAAAACACCATGAAATTTTATATAAAACACCTATAGAAAGTGCTAATTTTATGGTGGTTTTCATGATTGTGTAATTTTTGATAGTCTCCTTAAGAGTTAAAATTACTGTATTGTGAGATGTTGGATCGAACTCTAGTATGGTCGAAGGGTAGCTTCTTCTTTGACAGGAACTAAGCATGAGGTCGAAGTATGTCTACATGCTGCTGTCGGAATAATGCGTGTTGTAGTCGAAGTTTGTTCTAACATGCATTAGTCAATATTGCTAGGTTTGTTAGCATGTTGAATTAGGGCTTGCTTGTAAGCCCAATTATTTAAGATAGCTTGTACCCTAAGTTAGCTTGTAATGGGTAATTGTTAAAAATCCCATTAGGTTAGTCTGCTATTTTTGTTATAAATAGGATGCTAGTTTCTCAATCTTGGCATAAGGAAACATATATAGGAAGATAAAATCCTAATTTCAAGAGAGAGTGGTTATTTTGTTATTCTTGTATACTTGTAATCTTGTTTTAAGAGTAAGGAAAGAATAGCAGTTTATAACCATATTGATGATGGAATAAAATATTGAGGAAAAACAAAACGCGGAAGGGAGAGATCATGATGTGTGGTCACAAAATGCGGAAGAGTTTTATTCGGAAAGATTTATTGACAAGAACATGAATTTTTATGGACAAGAATTTGAGTGTACACCAATTGACAAGAACATGAATTTTTATGGACAAAAATTTGAGTGTACACCATTTGGTTCTGGTCGGAGACGTTGTCCTGGAATTCATTTGGGATTGGTTTCAGTCAAATTCGCAATAGTACAATTGGTGCATTGTTTTAATTAGAAACTTCCTAATAATATAACTCCTTCAAATTTAAACATGGAAGAGAAATTTGGACTCAGTATACCTATAGCTCAACACCTGTTCGCAATACCGAGTTATCGTTTCGCAGGTGATGAGGAATTTGAATAGTTTCAAGTAGGACAATTAAATGCCATCATGAAATAAGTTACTTCAAATTATGAGGAATTGAATGCATTTTGAGGTTAATCAACTTAATAGTTAATTGCTATTGGAATAAAAGCTTATCATTTTGTCTTAATTATGCATATGTTACTGTAATAGTTAAAAAGATATGCTCAAATTGTTTTTATATGATAATGATCACCTTTATAGAAATTTTTCTCGTTCACAAGATCTAAATAAAAAGGTTATCGTAAAAATCTCCATTTATGTATAAAAATTGACATCACTAGTCAATTTCTTTAATATTTTATTTACTATGCCGAATTCAACTTGTTATAGCGCAACCGTTATCAGTACCTACAATTTATTAGGAGTAAATCTTATAATTTTATAGCACTGTGTTTTTTTAAGGAAGAGATGGATTATGAGTGTATTAGGAGTATTCTAATTCGATTATAAAAGAGAAGAGACAAAATCTAAAATAAATAAAAAATTAAAATCAAATGATTTTTACGCTAAAGAAGGTCAAAAAGTATAAAGTAAGCTGCATATGGCTGATTGTGTATTGGATTTTGTGGAGGAAGAAAAACAATATTGTGTTTAATAAAGTTTAAGTTCTTAAACTGTTTTGGATATTTGTAGAAAATCAAAGCTTTTGTTTAGAGTTGGTTATTTATTTGAGAAATTAATAGTTTTAAATATAAATTCTACTTTTTCTCAGCTATATTGAATCCCATTAGTACTAAAAATAAGATATTTTGTTAAATAATTTTACATCGGATTTTAAGATATATGATGTGAAGAATATTTGTCAAAGAATTTTACATTAGATTTGATAGCAATATAAAATAAAAAAATATTTGATTTAAGGATTTTACATCCGACATATATTTTAACTGATGTGAAAAATAGCGCGGTGGCAGTTTCGTAAACAGTAATAAATTTTGTTATAAAGGATTTCACATCAGGTTTGGATTTACAATCGATGTAAAAAGTTCATTGATGAAAACACCATGAAATTTTATATAAAACACCTATAGAAAGTGCTAATTTTATGGTGGTTTTCATGATTGTGTAATTTTTGATAGTCTCCTTAAGAGTTAAAATTACTGTATTGTGAGATGTTGGATCGAACTCTAGTATGGTTGAAGGGTAGCTTCTGCTTTGACAGGAACTAAGCATGAGGTCGAAGTATATTTGCATGCTGATGTCGGAATAATGCGTGTTGTAGTCGAACTTTGTTCTAACATGCATTAGTCAATATTGCTAGGTTTGTTAGCATGTTGAATTAGGCCTTGCTTGTTAACCCCAATTGTTTAAGATAGCTTGTACCCTAAGTTAGCTTGTAATGGGTAATTGTTAAAAAGCCCATTAGGTTAGTCTGCTATTTTTATTATAAATAGGATGCTAGTTTCTCAATCTTGGCATAAGGAAACATATATAGGAAGATAAAATCCTAATTTCAAGAGAGAGTGGTTATTTTGTTATTCTTGTATACTTGTAATCTTGTTTTAAGAGTAAGGAAAGAATAGCAGTTTATAACCATATTGATGATGGAATAAAATATTGAGGAAAAACAAAACGCGGAAGGGAGAGATCATGATGTGTGGTCACAAAATGCGGAAGAGTTTTATTCTGAAAGATTTATTGACAAGAACATGAATTTTTATGGACAAGAATTTGAGTGTACACCAATTGACAAGAACATGAATTTTTATGAACAAGAATTTGAGTGTACACCATTTGGTTATGGTCGGACACGTTGTCCTGGAATTCATTTGGGATTGGTTACAGTCAAATTGGCAATAGTACAATTGGTGCTTTGTTTTAATTATAAACTTCCTCATAATATAACTCCTTCAAATTTAAACATGGAAGAGAAATTTGGACTCAGTATACCTATAGCTCAACACCTGTTCGCAATACCGAGTTATCGTTTCGCAGGTGATGAGGAATTTGAATAGTTTCAAGTAGGACAATTAAATGCCATCATGAAATAAGTTACTTCAAATTATGAGGAATTGAATGCATTTTGAGGTTAAACAAATTAATAGTTAATTGCTATTGGAATAAAAGCTTATCATTTTGTCTTAATTATGCATATGTTACTGTAATAGTTAAAAAGATATGCTCGAATTGTTTTTATATGATAATGATCACCTTTATAGAAATTTTTCTCGTTCACAAGATCTAAATAAAAAGGTTATCGTAAAAATCTCCATTTATGTATAAAAATTGACATCACTAGTCAATTTCTTTAATATTTTATTTACTATGCCGAATTCAACTTGTTATAGCGCAACCGTTATCAGTACCTACAATATATTAGGAGTAAATCTTATAATTTTCTAGCACTGTGTTTTTTTAAGGAAGAGATGGATTATGAGAGTATTAGGAGTATTCTAATTCGATTATAAAAGAGAAGAGACAAAATCTAAAACAAATAAAAAATTAAAATCAAATGATTTTTACGCTAAAGAAGGTCAAAAAGTATAAAGTAAGCTGCATATGGCTGGTTGTGTATTGGATTTTGTGGAGGAAGAAAAACAATATTGTGTTTAATAAAGTTTAAGTTCTTAAACTGTTTTGGATATTTGTAGAACATCAAAGCTTTTGTTTAGAGTTGGTTAATTATTTGTGAAATTAATAGTTTTAAATATAAATTCTACTTTTTCTCAGCTATATTGAATCCCATTAGTACTAAAAATAAGATATTTTGTTAAATAATTTTACATCGGATTTTAAGATATATGATGTGAAGAATATTTGTCAAAGAATTTTACATTAGATTTGATAGCTATATAAAATAAAAAAATATTAGATTTAAGGATTTTACATCCGACATATATTTTAACTGATGTGAAAAATAGCGCGGTGGCAGTTTTGTAAACAGTAATAAATTTTGTTATAAAGGATTTCACATCAGGTTTGGATTTACAATCGATGTAAAAAGTTCATTGATGAAAACACCATGAAATTTTATATAAAACACCTATAGAAAGTGCTAATTTTATGGTGGTTTTCATGATTGTGTAATTTTTGATAGTCTCCTTAAGAGTTAAAATTACTGTATTGTGAGATGTTGGATCGAACTCTAGTATGGTCGAAGGGTAGCTTCTGCTTTGACAGGAACTAAGCATGAGGTCGAAGTATATTTGCATGCTGATGTCGGAATAATGCGTGTTGTAGTCGAAGTTTGTTCTAACATGCATTAGTCAATATTGCTAGGTTTGTTAGCATGTTGAATTAGGCCTTGCTTGTTAACCCCAATTGTTTAAGATAGCTTGTACCCTAAGTTAGCTTGTAATGGGTAATTGTTAAAAAGCCCATTAGGTTAGTCTGCTATTTTTATTATAAATAGGATGCTAGTTTCTCAATCTTGGCATAAGGAAACATATATAGGAAGATAAAATCCTAATTTCAAGAGAGAGTGGTTATTTTGTTATTCTTGTATACTTGTAATCTTGTTTTAAGAGTAAGGAAAGAATAGCAGTTTATAACCATATTGATGATGGAATAAAATATTGAGGAAAAACAAAACGCGGAAGGGAGAGATCATGATGTGTGGTCACAAAATGCGGAAGAGTTTTATTCGGAAAGATTTATTGACAAGAACATGAATTTTTATGGACAAGAATTTGAGTGTACACCAATTGACAAGAACATGAATTTTTATGGACAAAAATTTGAGTGTACACCATTTGGTTCTGGTCGGAGACGTTGTCCTGGAATTCATTTGGGATTGAATCCAGTCAAATTCGCAATAGTACAATTGGTGCATTGTTTTAATTAGAAACTTCCTAATAATATAACTCCTTCAAATTTAAACATGGAAGAGAAATTTGGACTCAGTATACCTATAGCTCAACACCTGTTCGCAATACCGAGTTATCGTTTCGCAGGTGATGAGGAATTTGAATAGTTTCAAGTAGGACAATTAAATGCCATCATGAAATAAGTTACTTCAAATTATGAGGAATTGAATGCATTTTGAGGTTAATCAACTTAATAGTTAATTGCTATTGGAATAAAAGCTTATCATTTTGTCTTAATTATGCATATGTTACTGTAATAGTTAAAAAGATATGCTCAAATTGTTTTTATATGATAATGATCACCTTTATAGAAATTTTTCTCGTTCACAAGATCTAAATAAAAAGGTTATCGTAAAAATCTCCATTTATGTATAAAAATTGACATCACTAGTCAATTTCTTTAATATTTTATTTACTATGCCGAATTCAACTTGTTATAGCGCAACCGTTATCAGTACCTACAATTTATTAGGAGTAAATCTTATAATTTTATAGCACTGTGTTTTTTTAAGGAAGAGATGGATTATGAGTGTATTAGGAGTATTCTAATTCGATTATAAAAGAGAAGAGACAAAATCTAAAATAAATAAAAAATTAAAATCAAATGATTTTTACGCTAAAGAAGGTCAAAAAGTATAAAGTAAGCTGCATATGGCTGATTGTGTATTGGATTTTGTGGAGGAAGAAAAACAATATTGTGTTTAATAAAGTTTAAGTTCTTAAACTGTTTTGGATATTTGTAGAAAATCAAAGCTTTTGTTTAGAGTTGGTTATTTATTTGAGAAATTAATAGTTTTAAATATAAATTCTACTTTTTCTCAGCTATATTGAATCCCATTAGTACTAAAAATAAGATATTTTGTTAAATAATTTTACATCGGATTTTAAGATATATGATGTGAAGAATATTTGTCAAAGAATTTTACATTAGATTTGATAGCAACATAAAATAAAAAAATATTTGATTTAAGGATTTTACATCCGACATATATTTTAACTGATGTGAAAAATAGCGCGGTGGCAGTTTTGTAAACAGTAATAAATTTTGTTATAAAGGATTTCACATCAGGTTTGGATTTACAATCGATGTAAAAAGTTCATTGATGAAAACACCATGAAATTTTATATAAAACACCTATAGAAAGTGCTAATTTTATGGTGGTTTTCATGATTGTGTAATT